>JAMXSV010000023.1:1200000-1800000 GCA_027559495.1 Aurifilum marmelostoma | reverse complement strand
CCGGCCACTTCTCACGGCGGCGGCGGCCATGTGGGGGAGGGCTCTGGCTCTGACGCTGGTGTCCACGACGCCCAGCCTGCGACTCCCCCTGCTGCTTCGCCCCAGCGCCACCCTCTGCCGACCTGTTCCCCTCACGCGGCCCCGAGGAGCCCCCGCGCCGGACCAAGGGGCAGGATTGCCAATGGACGAGAAGGTCCAGCCGAGTCTAATGTCCAGAGACTGGACGCCATTCTGGCGCGGTTCGACAGCCAGGGCTCGGGCCCGCGACACGGACAGCAGCAGCAGCAGCAGCAGCAGAGGAGGAACAACAGAGCCAGGCCCCCGTCCTCACGCCCCAGCCAGGCCCGCCCGTGCCACCGCCGATGCAGCGACGACTGCACCATCAACCGCCCCATGAACCAACCCCCCACCAGCAGCCCCTGCGACCGGGCCCGCAGGACCGCAGTGGCGCGCCTCCGGCGGCTCCGGCGGTCGCTCCCGGGCCGCGGCAGGTCGGGCTTTGTGCCCCACGGGCGGATGGGCGTGGCCAGCCGGGCGCAGGGCAACCGGTGGCCGCTGGAGCGGCACCTCGTGGCCCGCATCATCACGGCGGAGCGCGGCGTGGGGCCCGGGGGCGAGGACCTCGGGTGCGGGGTCGAGAGGCTGAGCTACAGGCAGATCCTGGACAAGTACGACGCGTGGCACGTGGCCGAGTCGACGCTGCGGGGGATCAAGCGGCACTATAGCCTTCCTGAGGAGCACCGGGAGCGGAGGCCTACGTGGGATGATGAGCATGTAAGTGGGAGCTCACCCTGTGTTTTCTTCTTCTTCTTTTGTGCTCTTCTCTTGGTATATCCCCTGTCGTAGATCCTTTCCATCTCCTCTTCTTCCCTTCTTCTCTCTTCCACTCTTTCATATCAAGTAATATGGGTCCATCACCACCGCATCGCTGACAATGAACCTTTCCCACACCCCCTAGCTACAAGCACTCTTCGACGCCATCCAGCCCAACCTGACCAAGAAAGGCACCGTGTCATGGCGCGGAGTGGCCGCGTCCATCAAAGAGCGCACCGGCAAGCCGTTCGGGATGGCGACGGTGGCCAAGAAGTACAGGGAGATCTATGAGGAGTTTGGGTCCGAGGACACGGGCGTGTGGGGGCAGAAAAGGGGGCCTCAGACTCGGCAGATGCAGAAGAAGAAGACGGCGGGGTTGGCGATGGTATACGATGATGGGGGGGATGATGATGATGATGATGATTCTGACTATTATGGTGATGATGGTGATGACGACGACGACGATGATGATGATGATTAACATACCCCTTAAGGTGAGTATCACTCTGGGCTTGTTCTCTATCATGTGCTTCAACCTCTGCTGAGGAGGTGTCACTCTTGATGCCTCCTCACAAGACTGGTCGTTGAAGCATGTAACTGGCCTCGACCACCCACCCGCTCATACTGACTTGATATGGAACATGCAGAGACTTATACGACAGACACTCCATCCCCTACACATGTCATGCAGTTACTGGCACATGAACAATCGGGACAGCGCCTATATTGGCCCTCAAAGAAAAAGCAAAAAACGGCCACACCTGAACAAGTCATGAAGAAGGCAAAACGAAAGACAACACCCACACCACAAACAAAGATATCTCACCACATCCCTCTATGCATCATTACTCTCGCAGGGACTCAGTACCACACCGCCCGTCCCCCGAGCCCAAACCAAATCAACAACAGCAAGGACTGGCAGGCCAATCATCAAAAGCTGGCGCACTTTATCCTCCAAGAATCCCCCCCCCCCCACCAATCATCCTTACTCCTTTTTTTGCTTTTCGTCTACTGTATTTCACAGGTCAAAAGTCAGCATCTCTTTGTGCGGTTGTGGAAAACCCCCTTCAGGTCACAAGTCAGCATCTCTTCCTCGAACTGCTTTTTGTCAGGGAGGAGAGAGAGAGAGATGAGTAATATCATCGCCCTCCCTCTCTTCTGTGTTGGAGAAATTCCGGCAGCACAGCAGTCCGCATCTCCTTTTGCTTTGATAATGGTTTGTTGCGTCAAGTAAAATGGTCGTTATTACTTCTCTGGGCACAGGGTCAAGTGACTCTACGGGCAAGAGAAAACACGAAGAGTCCTTGTGCATGGGAAATCCTATCACAGGGGAAAGAAGCTCAACTTTGGTGTTTACACGGGGCTTGGTCGGAGGAGGAGGGGTTTGGGGGGGGGGGGATCCGAGACGGCATGTCTAACAACCTCGCTGTCTATGGCAGCATTTCGTTCATTCAAGGTCCGGACGGAGAGACTTGCGACGACGCACGCTCTTGACCAATATGTTGCACGTAGGAAGAGGAACGCAAGGGGCTTGCTCGAGGAGAAGATGCCGTTAGGATTCCTCTCCACAGCTCAGAAACAGATCAACAAAAGCTGAGCCGAGGGCAATAATACAATATACGAAAACTGATCCATTAGATCAACCACTTTGGGCTTGGTCCTCTGTCTGTCTGTCTGTCTATCCACAGATATATGCAAAGTGACGAGACTGCTCCTGTCAGTCTCTCTTGTCTAATCAACACACACACACACACGCACACACACAGACACACGCATCCACCCTCACGCTTCAATCCCAATCTTACCCAAGATCTCCCACAACTGCGCAGGATCATCGCGTAGAGCATCCCACTCCTCCTGCGACTTCACCAGCGCAGTTCCGGCCAGCAGCGTCCCGTTCAGCGCCAGCTTACCCACCTCCTCCCCCCGCCTATCCAGCACAACACACCCCTCTGCCGTCCTGGGACAGAGCACCATGGCATCTCTAGTCAGCGCCAGGTTATAGCTAATCCTCGCCTCGACTCCATCCGACGACGCACACACCTCCTCCTCCTCCTCCTCCTCCAGCTCTTTCCCAGCAGCAGCCGCACAAGCCTTTCTATACAGCCGCAGATACACAGCCCGCAGGTCACCGCCCTCCATATCCGGGCGCAGGCGCTCCCCAAAGACCAAGAACGGCAGCTTCAGTCTCCGCCCTGCCCCCGCCGCCGCCACCACCCTATCCGCAAGGACATCCCACCCCTCCTCACCGGCGGCACCAGCCAGCCCCTCCCTCATCCTCGCGACCGGCAGCAGCTGCAGGTGTCTGTGCGGCTGGCTCGCCCCGCTGTGCTCTCCACAGTTGAAGAACGCAAACAGGCCTCTCTGCTCCCGACCGCCGTCCTCCACGCTGTCTTGCTCGCCGGCGGTCGTGCTTGCGGGGGTGGATTCGTGGTACGCCCGTATGCAGGCATATGTGGCCGCCAGGTCGTCCGCGTCGAGGAGGTGTGTCTGGTGCTTGAACGCCCGGGTGATGAGGAGGAAGTGCTCTGGGACGATGGCGAACTTGTTCAGGACGAGGATGTGGTCTGGCTCGAGGGGCGTGATGACCAGTGCTGGGGGCGGGTTTTCGAAGGGGTTGAATGGTTTGTTGTTTGCGTGGTCTTTGGAGGAGGAGGAGGACGATGGTGGTGGTTTTGGTTTGTTGGCCAGGGAGGGCGCAAATCGGAGTTGGATCTGGAGTTGAGACGGAGTGGTCAGCTGGTAGGTACTGCAGGAATCATGGAGAATGGTGACGAGCTGAAGAGGTGACAGCCTGGGAGGAAAAACACACCGGAGTCGAGGCGGCGGGCGTCAGGACCGCGACCTGGGTGGGGTAGAAGTTGACATCGCCATTGGCCTTGGCCCTGTTGAAGGTACTCCTCACGAGGTCGGGGAGGTTGGCAGGAACCTTGACAGGCGACATCTTCTTCCGGTGGACCGCTGCAGATCAAGCACGTTGCGACGAGCAGTTTGCGGTCATGGACAGGGCAATTCTTGGTCGGGAAGCTGGCATGTGAAATGGAAGAGGGACCATGTCAAGGATGTACATAGTATGTATGTATGTATGTAGGGTATGTAAACAGTAGATATGACGTAAGCGGGGCAGGGTGACTCTCGAATCTCTCTCTCTCTCTTGGTCCTCAAGAGGTACTTTGATTATATGAATATATATTATGATTGGTGATAAATCCATACAAGTCTTCCCTACCTCTCCAGGTCTACACTGTGAAACATCCAACACCTGCTTCCCTCTCTTCACCCATTCCGTGTCATGTTCTATATCCCAGGCAAACCCACAATGCCTCGCAAGGGAGGCACAAATCTCGGCACAAAATAGACAGCGTAGAGTCCAGACAGTGCGACCAGAAGACCCGTAAACTAGATTATGATTGTTGTCAGTGATCATGCTTTTACAGTACTAGCAGTCGTACCAGCAATACCGAGGGGACTTCTCACCTTCTCGAACCACGTGTGGAAGAAAATGGCCGTCATGAGGAGCATCCACCAGCTCATAACAACGACAGCGCTCGCAAACTTTCCACCCAGACCCAGCGCATCCCACGCGCCCGCCAGCCGGTGCTGAGCAGTCGTGGCAAGCCTCTCGGCCTCGACAGTGGCGCTCTTGACGGCCCCGTCGATCATGACCACGCTGCGCTCGTCCCGCACCGACACCGGGCCCGCAGAGCCCCGCCGCCAGTGGTCGAGCATCACCCACCCGACCTCCTGCACCAGGAAATAGCTCCCCAGAACGAGCAGGAACACGTGCCCGCTGATGTCGTGGCCGCCGCGCCACCGCCCGCCCGCGGCCTTGCACGCCACGCCCGTCAGGATGTCTGTCCCGCTCGCGTCGCCCGTGTCGATCTTGATGTCCACCATCTCGCACTTGCCGCCCGTGTACCGGAAACTCCTGTCGATGATGGCCGGGCCGAAGCACCACTGCGTGACCAGCACCCACCACGTGGTCACCAGCCCCCACCGCAGCAGGGCGCGCGCCCGCCTCTGCGCGGTGGCCGTCGCCGGGTGCGTGAGCAGGAAGACGAAGAAGGCCAGCGACACCCAGCCCCAGCCGCGCTTGACAAAGTAGACGTTGAAGATGTTGCTCTTGCGCGCAAAGTACGAGGGGGAGAAGGCCGGGTCCTGCGAGTGCGCCTGCAGGGTGGCGTCGTACGGGGCGTTGCGCACTGTGGGCGACAGCAGGGAGAAGAGCGTGCCGAAGGTCAGGAGGACGGGGTAGGCCAGGAGGAGAAGGAACTCGATCGGGGTCGGCAGGAAGGGCGGGTTGCGCGACTGCGAGGAGGACGAGGTGGTGGTGGTGGTGGTGGGAGAGGATGCCGCGGTGCCGTTCGACTGAGGCGCCATCTTGGATCGGGCTCGAGTATTTGCTGCTGGTGGTGAGTCCATAATTAAGAAGCAGAGGAGGAGGAGGAGGAAACAGAGAAGAAGGTATATCTCGAAAGAAGAGGTAGGTTAGGAAGATGTGGGCTGAATGAACAAGGCCAGCAGTGAAGGAAAAAAAAGACACGCCCCAGACAATCACAGCCAAGCTCTCTTCGATTTTATTGTCCTGGGCCTGAACACACAGTCTGGTCTCGGTTGGTTGTAGTAGAAGGAGAGAAGGAGGGCTTCAGAGAGCTGGCTTGGAGACCACAGGCCCATCTGGAACAACTGGTCTGTCGTGTCTTGTCTTGGTGGTGGTGGAGGTGGTGGAGGAGGAGGACGGGCCTGTGCCGTCTTTGTAGGTGGGAAGCTGTATGTGCCAGCAATGCGCCAGGCACACACACATCCACTATCCAAGCTATGACGTTATCACAGCTGGGAGGCCCTGAGCAGGGTTGTCTAGGGTTAGTAGAGTCTTGGCCCTGCTGTTGATGCATGCGCGCATCATACTAAGCACCCACTAACAGCTAGCACTAGGGCACTCCCACGGGGGCATGTTATAGAGGGGTTGACCTGAAATTTACAGGGCTGTCCAGGGCCAATCAACCAAGTACTATTTGGAAACCTGAAGGACGGACAAATCACGACCAAATCACATCCTCTTGTCACATTCAAAATCATCCCACAAGACACACAAATACTCAGGAGGACATATCTTCATGTTTTGTTCTATGTACCCAGTGGGTTCAGCAGTAATGCCTTCCCACACTTTCTACCATTCCATTTGTCCAATGTTCCCATGTTTTCAAATTTGGTATCTCTCCCCTCCTTCAACCAACCGGAACTCCTTCTCATGCGCACGAAAATAAAGAAGAAAAAAAAAGACAAAGCACACCAAATAAAAGGTGAATGGATGGGCCACCAAGGGGCTCAATCCATATCAAGAGAAGTGAAGTGAAGAGACGAGACGGAGGCTGTCGGGGACGGAGCACCGGTGCTCGTGTCGCCAACAGTACTGCTGCCACCACCACTGCGCGGAGGCAGCGGCCTATGCCGAGCTGGCAAAGTACGAAAGGGTGGCGCAGTAGGTGTTGCGGTTGTCGCTGTCCAGGGCCTTGCTCTCGCCGTCGACCGTCAGCATGTTGACGGCGGCCTTGGTGGACAGGCCAAAGATGTGGGCGGCGCTCTTCTCGACCGACACCATGTTCTGCTGGCACGACTCGGTCTCGAGGCAGGTCTGGTCGTAGTTGTCAAAGAACGAGTACAGGCCGGCGCCGTAGACGTAGATGTCGTCCGAGTTGACGATGCGCAGGCCCCAGGTGCGGGCGCAGTTGGCCTCGGTGCACGACTCGAACGAGGGGTCGTTGTAGGTGGCGTTGCTGGGGAACGGGGTGGTGGCGTTGGGGTTGCCCTGCATGTAGGCCGTCTCGGTCTGGATGAGCGTCATGTAGATGGCGCTGGCGTTGTTGACCTGGTAGTTGTACAGCTGCGAGTGCTCCGCCGCGGTGCCGTACATCCAGACGGGGCCCGCCGACTCGACCAGCACGCCCCGGCCGTTGTAGATGTCGATCTGCTGCGAGTCGGCGCCCAGCTCGAGGTCGTGGTCCGCCACCCAGAACCACGTGTTCTCCAGGTACACGTTGGACGCCGACTCGGTGATGTGCATCAGCATGAAGGCGCCCTCGCAGGCCGCGTCCGCCGCGTGCGTCGCGTTGGGGTTCTTGGCGCACTGCTCCGAGAGGAGCTCCGTGCCCGCCGAGCCGCCGATGCGCGTGTGCACGTCCCACATGCCCGCCGCCCCGTTGGACGAGCCCTTCATGTTCCACTCGATCATGATGGCGCCGGGGGCCGCGCCCAGCGTCTCAAAGACCATGTCGGACATCTCGACCGCGCCCTCGTCGCCGGGCTCGCCGACCTGGAAGACGGGCTTGGGGCTGCTCATGTCGCCGAACGCGGTGCCCTTGGCCATGATCATGGGCCAGGCCTCGCCCGTCATCCTGATGTTCTTGGTGCCGGGGACCTTGATGGTGTCGGTGACGACGTAGGCGCCGTGGTCGAACAGGATGACCTGGCCGTCGGTGGCGTTGTTGAGGATGGCCTGGATGGCCGCCGTGTCGTCGGTGGCGCCGTCGCCCTTGGCGCCGCTGGCCTTGACCGAGACAAAGGCCGAGGCGTCGAGGGTCTCGTACTGGGGCTTGCTGCGGGTGAAGACGGTGCCGTCCGAGTTGAGCAGGGACGAGGGCTTGGTGGTGTTGGAGGCGATGGACTTCTGGACGGCGACGCCGCTGCCGGTCGAGTACGAGTTGCCCTGCATGAAGTTGCTGACCAGCTGGTTGCCGGCCAGGACGGTCGAGCCCGACATGGCGTCCTTGACGGCGACGTCGACGTTGGTGGTCATGTCGACATTGTCGATGATGAGGGTGCCGTTGGTGCTGGACTCGGTGGTCAGGTACGAGGTGTTGACGCCCAGCTGGGTGTTGCTGATCTTGGAGTCGAGGAACAGCACGGAGCCGACGGTCTGGGAGGCGGCGCCGTTGGCCATGTCCAGGCCGACGGTGCAGCTGTCGATGGTGACGTCCTTGAGGGTCCAGGCCCAGTTCCAGTTCATGTAGATGGCCGTCTGGCAGCCGGTGAAGGTCAGGTTGCGGGTGGTGAACTGCTGGTTGCCCAGGAAGGCGCCGATGCCGCCGCCGTTGAAGGTCAGGTCGCTCATGAAGCCGCCCGAGCCGTTGTCCATGAAGATGCCCTTCTGGGCGTTGGTGGCGCCGCCGTCGGTGCGCATGGTGAAGACGATGTTCTGCAGCGAGGTGGCCTGGGCGACCTGCCAGTGGATGCAGGCGCCCTCCGTGACGGGCTGCGCCGTGATGTCGATCTCAAAGTTGCGCACCTGGCGGAAGAAGTTGTTCTGGTTGACCCACCAGTTGGACCCGTCGTCCTCGTACGGGTCCGAGTCGATGACGGCCATGCCCGAGAAGGCGGCCGAGGCCTTGAGCGTGGGCGGGTTGGTGGCGTCGCCGACCAGCTGGGTGAAGTAGTACTGGATGACGGGGGTGCTGACGAGGTAGGTGCCGGCGGGGAAGTAGACCACGGCCGGCGTGACCGTGGAGGACTGGCAGTCCTTGCCGCACCGGCCACCCGCCGAGATGGCCGCGTTGATGGCCGCAGTGTCGTCGGTGGTCCCGTCGCCCACGGCGCCGTAGTCCTTGACGTTCCGGTAGATGCTGTAGGTCGTGTTGCCCTGGAAGGGAGCGGATCCCAGGCCCTTGGACAGGACAGTAGGCAGCCAATAGCCAGAGGAGGAGGATGACGACGAGGCAGCAGCGTCGGTGGTCTGGGGAGCTGGTGCCGCCAGAGCAGGCAGGGCCAGCAGCAGGCACGAGGCGAGCCTGTTGAAGATCATCTTGAGGGATGTAGCACAGCTAATCTCTTGATGTTGTTGCGTGTGGTGTCTAGAAAAAAGGATATGGCTTATTAGTAAACAATTTGCATGTGCTGTCTCTGCTTCCTGCAGCAACAGAAGCTGTATATATGGTAGGAACCAAGAGATGGAGGGCAGAAGGAAAGACGAGGGGGGGGGGTTGGTCTGGACAAGGTGGAGGTCGGTTCACAGCAGGCATTTATATTTGGGGGGAATGACAATGGGATTTGAGGATGTGAGTGATGAGGGTGGCCAAGCCAGTCAGAACAATCTGATTGATGTCGAGGTTCCTTTGATCCTCACTGCTGAAACAGACAGACAGTGGGAGGACTCGATGTTGTTGTCTGAACAATGAATGGCCATGACCCATGCACCCCGAGACAGCCCCTCTCTCATTGTTGCCATCGTCCCCTGATACACACCACCAAAGGGCTAAGAAAGCAAACAGGACTTGTGTCACTTACAGTTTTGACAGTAGGAATGATGGAGTCTAACCACTGTTCAATTTTTGGTCGAGGAGGGAAGAAGACGAAAAAAGGATCACGACCAGGTTTGGGCGTAGAGAATGAATGAATTGGTTGACTCGCAGAGCTGCCCCAAAAAAGAAAAAGAAAAAATGAAAGAAAGAATGTTTGATGTAAAAAATAGAAGATGAGTGGGAAGATGATCAGCTCAGAAGGGAAGAGAAGAAGAAGAAAAAAAGAAATGGTCAGGTAGAAGTAGATGTAGAAGTAGAGAGGAGGAGAGTAAGTGGTGGTGGTGTTTTGATATGGGTACGTACCGCGGCAACCATGGCATAGTATTAGCTGGTACCTGTGCTAGCAGGTTTACTGTTACAGGGGATCCTGTACCATAGTAAGGCACACCAGTAGATAGGCGCCACAGGAGAAGGGGGGCTCAGGGTACCATGACACATCAGTACTAGTGCTGTAGTATGCAGGTACCGCGCGCGACACCGTAGAGCTCACCGTGGCCAGTCAACCACTAAACAACCCTCCTCGGCTGCTCCTGACCCATGATGGGAAGGGGGGGGGCCTTTCTCTCCCCTTCCCCCCTCTTCTTCTTCTCTCCCCTTTGCTTCCAAGATTCAGTCGCTGCCATAAAGCCATCCCCATGCTCTCTCCACCTTGTTTTTTTCCCTTGTTCGTATCCCAGAACCCTGTCTTTCTATAATTTCTTCTTTTAACTCTTGTTTTGTTTCATTGTATTGTTTTGCTCGGGTCCAGTGTGTCCCCCCCACCTCCAGCAGCACAGACGGTCGGTCGGTCAGTCAGTCAGTCGTCCGAGCTCAAGCAGCATCCATCCACAGCTCCTTTGCCCTCCCCCCCCGCGCCACATCATCACCACACACCCTTGACCTCGAGCCACCCAGAGCATACGCATAAGAATCCTTTATCGACTGTGCCTCAACTTTATCTTGAAGAGTTAGGCTTTCTTCAAGGCTTATTTGATAGCCTGAGACACAAGCAAGCTTCAACTGTGGACAATTAAGTTGACAGATCTTGTCCATCAATCATCAACGAGATCACTGACATCTACTTCTTCACACTGACTCAACAGTGAGAGCAAGGCAGTCCAGCGCCATGTGAAGAAGAAAGACCCAACGGTCAGGCCTGTTCCCTGCTATCTACTACTGTCGAGGAGGACAGACCTCGAGAGCTCTCTGGAGCACGGCATTGGACAGAGGATGCATAAGAGATCGCCGACAGCTCCATAATGATCAACAGCAAATATCGAATCTTTACCTCTGAGCCAAGACCAGTGCCCGACAAGTCTAAACTTGGGACGGGACTGGGGTTCAAAGGGGGGGGGGACAAGGGGTGGTGTTTGGTGCATGGTTGGTTGAAGGCTGGACCCCTTGACGGGGGACGTCTTCCTGTCGAATCGTTCACGACGGGCCAGGGCGTTTGATGTTTCGAGCCGCCTCGCTAACCGCGAACGGCAAAGCACCCGCACCTACTATGGTACAGGGTTGGCAGCGGTTGAGTGACTCGACGAGGAGGGTCACATTTTCCCCTGAGAGGCAAAGAAGCAGATTTCTCTCTCTCTCTCCCCCTCCCTCCGTGTTTCCCTCTAGTTGCCTCTTCTCTTGTTTCTTATGGATACTGCGATGATCAGCATCTAATCAACATCAGCTTAGATACACAGTACGTACAACCTCAAGTCAGGCCTTGGTTATGTTTGGTGCCTCTACTGCAGAGCTGCAACACCCTCATCGAATCTCAGCCGAGTCACGCTTTCTGGTCTTGCATTTTATTGCCGGTCGATATCCACCGCCGCGTTAGCGCCTCGACGGGATGGCGAGATACGATCGAGGATCTGGCTCAAGACAGACATATCCTGAAACATCAGTCCCGACCAGGGGGAGCACAGCGCCCCTTTAGCGCCCGTCGGACAGTTTCTAGCCGTGCCCTGCCGTGGCGTGTCTGTATTTTGTGGGTGCCTCGTGTGTCCAGAAGGGGGAACGCACTGCGGAACACTGGCGTACAAGTGGGTGGCGGGATTTCCTGGGAAATGAGGACTTGTCGAACCAAGTCTGTCAATGCTTCCCTATTTGGTCGACTGTCTTCTTTTTCCGACTCGTCCTGGCGCTGGATTTTTGGGCCTTTACCCGAGATCAAGTGGCTGGTGGATTGGCCTGTTCTACAAAGAGATGCTGTTGGCCCGAAGGGGCTCGATCTTCCGCGGGACAAAGCCGTGGGATTACCATCCACTCTTGTGGAGGTGTGCTTCTTCTCTCCTCTGAGCCTGCTCAGTGCGAAGAAATCCAAGGTGTCCATCGATTAGGAGGGCAGATTGACTTCTTTGGTTCAGCCTGGCTGGTTCTGGCCCTACTACAGCCCGCATGTTTCAAAACCGAGTCTCCACCCAGCCTTCTACAACCCAGAAATGATTCGACAGCATCCTTCAGACGGACTGAAAATCGAAACGCTGTCAACCGGGCGGGGTCATGAAGCGGATGGGCTGTTCATGCGGTGTACAAACAAAACACCAACCGGCCTCTCGTCGCTCGTCGCTCACTTGCCACCCTTGTCCACTGTCAACTCCCCTGTTTGTCTTCTCATTTGCCACCACAGCCACTGAGGACTATTGCCCCTGTCCCTCATGGCAATCCATCCGATATCCCTGCACCACACCCTTAAAGAGAAAAAAAAAAAATATCCAGGGAGTCAAGCACACAGAAGATGAGCGCGAGCACATGCGTTTGGTTTCGAAACATATCCCTCAAGATCTGCACTGCACGACAACTCTGCTATGGCGCCGACATAGTGATCCCTACTGTACATGTCACGCTGCTGCGCAACGTTGCCCATCCTGAAGGGGTGGTGGTTTTGTGTCGCCTGCTCTGCGTTGCGAAGAAGTCAAAGAAGGCCGTTTTCGTTCCGTGTTGCCACTTTACGACCCCTCTGAGCCATTTCCGAGGAATTCTTGTAATAGTATTGGCCTGCAAAGACCAGTGCTCAGATTACCCCCGTCGCATGATTACCACTGGGGTCTAGACACACACACTCTCTCTCTCTCCCGCTCCTCATTTGCCGATGCGACTGCCCATCCTGATTTACTATGTAGCTCTAGATCTCTTGCATACAACAATACCCGCCAGGGGCTGTTGTGCCCTTGCACGTGGGTACGAATTGACGTACCATAGTATGCAGAGAGACCAGCATCCTCTCTGGCAAGTGCCCTGACGATCAACTGTTGGCGCATCTGCAGGTTAATTAAGTTCCTGTGATCGTCGTCTTCGATGCTAGCATTCTAGCCACAATGCACGGCTTCTGGACGCATAATTGCACTGCCCGTGCAGCCACAACACAGACCTCTCCGGAAGTACAAGCGCAGTCGTGATGATGATTGTCACTGGCAGGTCTGGACAGGCTTTTGGGTCATGGCTGGAATCGGTAGGTGCTAGAGGGATTGAAAGAGAGCTCGAAAGAAATAGAAGAAAAAGTCCCAGTCAGTATGACAAACACCCCGGGCTCGTCACACGAAAGAGAAGAAGCAGTAGCCGCCAAACATTACTCTGGACCCACCCGGACGGAAGACCTCCAGCCGCCTGTCTCTCGGTGCGCTGGGCTATATCGGGAGCGGGCCGTCTCCTTGCTGACGTACAGGTTGGAGGCGCCGGCTTTTGCGTGAGGCTGGCGAGGCGGGATGAGATGGCTTCTGAGATGAGGGAGGGCGGCATTGGGCTGTCACGCAGGAGGGGTTCGCGGAACACGGGTGGTTTGTTGCTTGATGTTTGCATGTGAGAGAGGCATGGCGGCAAAGCCTGTGATCAATGTCACTGATTCTAATCTACCGTCAACACAACCCAACTTGTTGTGTCGTCTGGAGTCGTCAAAGGTACCTACCTATCTGCACGTGGCTGGGTATAATCACCGCAGGGCCCCAGAAAGACATGGCACTTTTGCATGGATTTAGGACAAGATTGAGTTCAAAATCATACATTACTATTGAAACTATCACTGATGCCAACCAGATCACAATATCGCTATACTGCCCAACAATCTCCACAAGCTTCGCACATCACACACACGACCTTGTCGGTCCCAAAATCCCCAGACCATTTTCACCCATCGCTAAAAACAAAAAGAATCAAAATTCCACACTGACAGAATGAGAAAAGCCATATCCAATTCAAAACACATCTGCATGCATACACACACCTCCTACGAGTCAGCCCTGAAAGAGGCATCCTTGTTAAAGTAGTGGCTAATGTCATTATCAGCACCACACTGCTGACACTTGTGCACAACCCGAGAAGCGTTCCCGCCCGAGCCGGACAGGCTGGCGGCGGACGGGAAAGCCCCAGGCATCGACGAGGTCTTGTGCTCGGGCTGGAACCCGGAGCCGGTCGAGTACGCGCTGCCGCCGTCCCGGCCGAGGGCCCGGTCGGCAATCTCCTGGGACTTGTCGGAGCGGGGGGTTCTGGTCGTGCTCCTTGCCCTGGCCGTAGTAGGCTGCCGTGCCTGCGGCGCCGAGGGCAGCAGTGCCGAGCGCTGCGTCGTTGTTGTAGTTGTTGCTGCTGCTGCTGTTGTCGTACCTGGCGCGGTCGTCGCCGCCCGCAGCGGCCGAGCTGGGCGACTGGTTGTTCCACGCCTGCTGGGCGGCCAGCTGGGCCGCGGGCTGAGAGGATGTCGTGGTCGACGAGGGCTTGTCGTCATTGTCCTTGCGGTGGCGGTACTTTTCCTCGGCCGCGACGGCTCCAGCGCCGGCGCCGACGCCCGCTGCGGCGTACAGGGCTTGTCTGTCGCGGTCGTCGCCTGACCTGGGGGCGCCGTAGGCACTACCAACAGGCGGCTGCTGCTGCTGCTGCTGCTGCTGCTGGGCAATACCGCTGCTGGTGGCCGACTGGGGCCCGACGGTGGTGGCGTTGTAGGAGCTCACGGGTGGCGGGGGGGCAGATCCAGCCTCGCGGGGGACCCTGTGCGAGTGGGGGTCCTCGGGGCTCCCTGCGCCGACGACGGTGTTGTGGACGCCGCCGCTGCTGCTGCTGGTTGTGGGCTGGTAAGGATCAGACGCGGCGGGCTCGCGGCCGTACTTGGTCTCGTCGTCCTTGTTGTTGTGGTGCTTGGCGGCGTAGTAGCCTGCCCCGGCGAGACCTGCGGCTCCTGCACCGCCGGCGAGGAGCTCCTCGTCGCGGAGGCGGTCCTTCCTGTCGTCGGCCGGGCCGGCGGTCGAGCTGGTGGTGTTTGGGTCGCGCTGCTGTGCATATGAGGAGGCAGGGTTGGTGGTGGTGGTGGTGGTTGTCGTGGTGGTGGGCTTGGTGGTGCCGGCGAAACGGTCCTCTGGCTCGCGGGACTTGTCCTCGTTGTGCTTCTTGGACGCATAGTACCCAGCACCCGCCAGCCCGGCGGCTCCCGCACCGCCGGCGAGGAGCTCCTCCTCCCTCCGCCGTCTCTTCTCGTCGTCCAGACCAGCAGTCTTGTCGTCCTGCAGGGGGAAGCTTCGGCCGCCCTGGTTGCCGTAGTAGCCCTGGTCCAGGGTGCTGGTGCCAGCCTGGGCCGCCGGGTCGCTGGCCGCGCCACCGTATCTTGTGGTGGACTCGTCCTTCAGGGGCTTCTCGCTGTCCTTCTTGCTGTCGTTGTACTTGGAGGCGAGGTATGCGGCACCCGCTCCGGCACCAGCACCAGCGGCGAGATCGCGCTTGTTGAAGTCGTCGTTCTTGGTGTCTGGGTCCTGGCGCGTGCGGTCCGGGAGGGACTGCTGGGTTGTGCCGGTGGTGGTGCCGGTGGTGGTACCGGTGTTGTTATCCCGGTCCCTGGACGACAGAGAGTCTGCACCAGCGGCTCCAGCCCCCCAGGGCACCAACGGCCACGCCAGAGTCCCGCTGCTGGTGGCGGTGAGGCTCCTTGTCCAGAGCGGAGGTGTTGGTCACTCCATCGTGGCGGTCGGTGCCCGGGTGCGCCTCGCCCTCGCGCGGCAGGTCGCCCCAGTAAGGGTAGTTGCCCGCGGCGCTGGTGGCCTTCTTGGCGTCAACCTCTGGGTCGTGCTTCTCGGTGTTGGTGTTGTTGTTGTTGTTGGAGGTCTTGGACTTGTCGGAGTCGTGGTGGTGGGGGTGGAGGGCGTCCTTGATCTTTTCTCCCAGGCCGCTCATTTTGTTGCGTGTGTTGATGGTATTAAAGGATAAGAATTGTGAGGAACTGACGAGGTTGATCTGTCTTTTTTTATCGGGGGGATCTTATATAAGAGTGATGATTAGTTGTGTGTATGTTTTGACAATAGTCAACGAGGACGGCCAAGAATGATTGCAGCAGCCTTCTCTTATAGCAATTCCAGTTCGGACCACAGCGTAATTACCTTCACGATCGAGGACACCCACAACGTCAGGCAAGGCTTCGTGACATCACACCCACATCACCGGGTCA
This sequence comes from Aurifilum marmelostoma, assembly GCA_027559495.1. Lineage (NCBI taxonomy): Eukaryota > Fungi > Ascomycota > Sordariomycetes > Diaporthales > Cryphonectriaceae > Aurifilum > Aurifilum marmelostoma. Next base: position 1,784,502 of record JAMXSV010000023.1, on the reverse strand, counting down.
CATAGCTCGAGAATCCCCCAACCCAGCCCTAACACATACAGTAGAGTCTCCTCCTGCAGCCCACCCACCCCCCCCCCCCAAGATGAGCTCATGTGAACCACCTCTCCCCAGCGCCAAGTTCCCACTTTGCACTACCGAGGACGCGTAAACGGGGAAAACATGTCTTGCTTGAGATGGACTTGTAAGGCCCAAACTGGGATGGCCTAGCCCGGGGCCATTTCGGTGAGGGGGTGGGAATGGCTTGAACAGTGAGAGACAGAGGGGGGGAGGGAAAAACAGAGACACGGAAATCGATGACGCTTGGCGCAAGCCTCCCGACAAAGAGCGAGCAGGAAGAGGGCTGGAACTAAATGGTCTAGTCTGGTGCGGATCGTCCACTTTTTATTTAGGCCTGTTCCCCATTCTGCGGGAGAGGCTAAGTAGGTAATGATATTTTGTTTATTGTCTAGCGTCTTGTAGAGCTGAGTGATGTAAGAGGACGAGGTGGAGGAGGGTGAAGAAGAGGCCGGTCAGCTGTTGTGGGACTGGATTTTGACGACGTATGCATTCCTCTTTTGGGACACACACAAAACCTGTTTGGGACTGAAAAAAAGGGCAGCAGCTGCTGGTTCTGGACGAGGCCCTTTTTTTGTGGCGCTTCGTGTCCTGTGTCGGCGGGCGGTGCTCAGCTGCTGTCATGCATGGTTTTACCCTGACGAGGTTAGGATCTTCAGCCTTGCTCAGCTGGCAGGCTGGGTGGGCTTGTCCCGTTTTGAGCAAAGCTTCCAGCAGCCCATCGTGATACACGACTGATATATCGTGTTCATTATGTCATTGCTCGTCTGAGGTGATCGGCTCTTGTATTGCGCCTCGTCTGGCGTTGATTTTTGGAATGAGAAGCACAATGTGATACCTTAACGTACTGTTTATACTTCTCATATAGGCATACTGTGGCTGGAACCTTGCTGAAAGTAATTCGGATCGTTCATTTTATAGACAACTATGTTTGGGTTGATAACTCTAGATAGAGAGCATGATCCCATAGGTCTGATTACATTGAAAATTCGTCCGATCGACGGGACATAACTTGTCACAATACGCAGACTGATCAATTTCCAATATGACGATGAGGCATTTAGACACCCGTCCACTATCGAGATCTTTAGATAGTAACGAGCGAACGCTTTAAACCCTTATCATATTGTTCGTTTGTTGATTACAGTGAGGTGCTTTGATTTCAGGCCTCGCGCTGGTTTCGGAGACGGCTTCATCCTCGACGATCCATCGAGGTAAGCTCTCTTAGCCTGCGATGTCTCTTAGAAATGTCTATTTGGCACTTGATCAAACAGGTGACCTGATCTACAATCCATCATTGATCGACATGTAAAGGTGAGTCCTGGCATGGCACAATATATTATGATCTACCATTGCTCTCTCACGTATAATCGGATGTCTAGATATTCTCAATTTTCTATTCGAGAAACTGACAGCAGTGAACATGTCGAGGCTGGCGATGACGGACCCACAACCTCCTAATACACCGACTTGATGATAGACGATTAGGTCTGCCCAACATCATTTACTTGTTCTACTCCAATCAATGTCTTGCGATGTTCGATATCTTGCATTAATACCAATAAATACGTAGCTTCCAACCTTCAATAATCACTGTCAGTCATCCTATCCCCCACACTGCCTGGCCAAACACCCATCCACTCACCCCGCCATCCCTCTAATTACTTCCCATCACCACCATCCCCCCTCCCCCCTTGCCCTCCTTCTTCTTGGCCGGAAACTTCAACTCCCCCCTAGCATCGGGCCCCCACCCTCCATATCCAGCCGTCGTAGCCATACCACCCAGCCCAGTCACAGGCCCAGCAGTGATGTCCCCGGCATGCCTATTACCCCCAACTCCGGGCCGGTCCTCAGACCACTTTTCCAGCCCGTCCCTGGTCATGCCCGTGTACTTCTTGAGGTCCTCGTCCGAGATGGGGTGGTTGTTGCCGCGCTTGGCGTCGACGTAACGGCGGTAGAGGGATTTTTTGGGGCTTGAGTCTTGGTCGTTGGATGATTGGGAACTCATGATGATTTGGTGTTTGTTTCGGGTGGGGTTGATCTTTTGTTCAGGTTTAATAATACTATTATGGGAAAACTCAGTCGTGTGCAAGTTATGGGACGAGACAGTCATCAGGTGGCTGACGGTCGGGGCACGGCGAAGAATGTGGTCGCGGGAGTCTCTTATAAGTTTGGAAAATTACTGAAGGAGTACCAGGCTCATTAGTTCATACTATCTTCACTCACACACAAAGCCTTGGCACGTCATGTCATGCGGTGATTATTGTGGCTATGATTGTGGCCGGAAGGATTTCGCGGGGTTGCTCAGCCGCGCTCGGAGAATAAGGGCCCGGGAGTTGCTAGGATTGATCCCAAAGTGAAGATGACGGGCTTGCGCTAAGGGGCAACCGTATAGTGGCCAAGCCTTTGTGACCTTTTTGACGTACATGTCTCACTTGATATATATACCTAGATATGAACCCGTGGGGTCTTTACCCTTCCAGGTGCGAGCTGGTGTGTTGAACAATCCGAGGACGCCGTATGGCTGTTAAACGACACAAGGTGTTTCGTGTCTTGATCGAACTGCATAATTAGATAATGACAAGGGGTTGTGAGACGGGGCAATGATCGATGGTTTGCCACTGTGCTGCGCCGTGTACTTTTGAAAGCCACAATATTACAACCAGGTGGCTGTGGACTACTTATCACACGCATGGGGATAGTGTCATGGAGTTTGTACAGCCTGCCTTCACCTTACAACAGGTGTACATCTGTTGTTGGTCATTTTGCGGTGCTTCATTTTTGAGGGCTGCCTTGCAACATCCCAATGCCATTTTCACCGTCAAGATTGTAATCCCATCACTTAGTGAGGGATATTAAGAGAAAGAAACTCATTATTAATCTCTCCAAAATGTATAGCGAAGAGCATTTTAGTCATGACAGAAATCAAGAAAGATGAATGTTTTCTCATAGAGGATTGAAAATCCTTTATCAATAAATTGTAATTAGTCTATGCAAATATTTATAAAACGTCGACAGTGAGTCTTGCCAATTAATTCATGTCCATTGGGAATGCTGGGCAATGATCTTTCATCAATCCTGTATCTCCCTTTTCCTCCTCCACACCGATACTGCAGGGCAGTTCTTGAATGCCCTCACAATCACCAGCTACTAATCCCATCTTGACTCGCATGCCACTGCCAGACCAGATCAAGGCTCCAGTCTTTATAGTCATGAATGAATGCCAAGGAAACCACAAGAGGATCCACACGGGATGATTCCAGACAGGTATGGCATGCCCGTCGTTATCACGTCTCGGTCCTCATAAATATCCAGACCCCCTCCTCATCTCACGATAATTACTCAATATCAACACATCTTGCATCTCCCTCCCACACCAGACCGCACACCCAACCCCTACCATGGCATCAACCACCCACCACACCACCAAGCAATGGGTCCTAGCCCACAAACCAGCCAACCTCCCCGTCCTCACCGGCCCAGACGCCACCTTCACCCTCCAGACCACCACCCTGCCCCCGCTCAAGCCAGGCCAGATCCTCGCCCGCACCCGCTACTTCTCCAACGACACCGGCCTCCGCAACTTCATCCACCCCGCCGCCACCTCGGCCCGCCTCTACGTCAGCCCCGTCGGCCTCGGCGAGCCCATGCAGGGCGGCTCCCTCTGCGAGGTCCTCGAGTCCGCCGCCCCGGCCTTCAGGCCAGGCGACCTCGTCCTCTGCGTCCTGGCCGCCTGGGCCGAGCTGCACGTCCTCGAGCCCGCCGCCGCCCCCGGCATGATCCAGGGCCCCCTGCCCGCCCTGCCCGCCGGCCTGTCCCCCACCCACTACCTCGGCGCCTTTGGCTCCTCCGGCCTGGCGGCCTACACGGGCCTCTGCTACGCCGGAGAGGCCAAGCCCGGCCAGACCATCGTCGTCTCCGCCGCCGCCGGCGCCACGGGGTCCATGGCCGTGCAGATCGCCCTGCGGATGCTCGGCGCCGCCAGGGTCGTCGGCATCGCGGGCTCTGACGAGAAATGCGCCTGGGTGCGCGACTACCTGGGCGCGCACGCCTGCGTCAACTACAAGAGCGCGACGTTCCTCGAGGATCTGGCGCGGGCGACCCCCGGCGCCGAGGTCGATCTGTATCTGGATGCCGTCGGGGGCGAGGTGCTGGACGCGGTGCTGGGCCGCATGAAGAGGGGAGGGACGGTGGCTGTGACCGGCGCCATCTCCACGTACAACAGCAGTAGCGAGGATCCGCCCATGGGGTTGAGGAACTGGTTCCAGGTTGTCGCCATGAGCCTGACCGTGAGGGGCTACACGTTCCTGAACTGGATGGACAGGATCGGAGCTGTCACCGAGGAGCTCATCAAGGCCGCGGCCGAGGGCAAGATCAGGCTGGACCAGGGCGAGACTCTGGTGGAGGCGCCCATCGAGAGGCAGCCTGAGATATGGACGTCCTTGTTCAGCGGTGCAAACAGGGGCAAGCTCGTCACGAAGCTGATCTAGGGCCAGTGGGAATGAATGGTGGCTGTTGCGCAGCCAGCTTTGTACTTTTCACGAAGCAGCCCTATAATCATACCAGCTCGCTTTCTCTTGTTCCGACCAAGGCAGCAACTCACAACGTCGTAACCAAGTCTACACACCCGTCCATCCATCTACTGAACAACCCCCAACCCCCCCCACCCTCCACCCCCTCTTTAGTCATCCCAGGCCATGTCCAGGATCTCAAGCACTTCCGCCTTCCCAATCTTCACCGGACCATTCGTCGTGCACGGGTCCCGGAGGCTGCTCTCGGCCAGCGCGTCAAACTGCTCCCTCTTGATCCCCACGCTCCGCAGCGTCCTGGGCATGCCGAGCTCCCGCAGATACGCGTCGAGCAGGTCGCTCGCGTCCGCCTTGTTCTCCTCCAGCCCTCTCTTCCGGAACAGCTCCCGCAGCACGGGGTCGGACCAGAAGATCCTGCGGATGCGGTCCTGCCGCTGTCGGGAGAGGTCGTCGCCGTGTTTCTGGTTGAACTTGAGCACGTTGGGCAGCAGGATGCAGCTGGTCTCGCCGTGGCCGACCCCCAGGGGCCCCAGCTGGTGGCCGATGCCGTGGCTGGCCGCGACGCCGATGGTGAGAGCACGGGGCAGGATGGCCGTCGCCAGCAGGCACTGGAGGCGGGCGTTCAGGTCGCCGTAGTCTTTGGTCTTGGTGGCGAGCAGGTTGGGGAGTAGCTTCCGCAGGGCCTCGTCCAGGTCGTCGCGGATCGCGTCCTCGTCCTCGACCTTGTTCGTGCTCGACAGCCCCTCGACGCAGTGGTCGATCGTGCGCACGCCTGTGGAGAACCAGAACTTCCCTGGCAGCGGGACCGTCAGGGAGGCGTCGTAGATGACAATGTCGGCGAGCATGGACCTGTGCTGGAACAGGCTCTTGTGTCCCTCGTCGTCCGTTGCCCCAGAGTATTGAGACCACTCTCCGGCCGACAGTGACGTCGGGATGAAAATGCACGGGATGGTGGCCGGGGCTACGTCCTCCGGGTCTTCTCTCCTCGCGAAATCGGGCTTCGTCTTCTTCCAGAGGCTCAGCCGAGCCTCGGTGGTCAGGACGTCATTCGCCGCGAAGAGACGGGCCAGCTTGACCCCATCGATGATGGAGCCGCCTCCGAGGGTGACGACAAGATCTGCTTGCGCCTTGTTCAGATCCGCCGCCAGCTCAAACACCTCTTTCCAGGGCGTGTGGGGCTTCATGCCGTAGCGGACGCCCACGATGCGCTGGCCGAGAGCGCCCTGCAGGACAGTCCAGTCCCGGGTTTTGCTGATCGTGGCCGAGACAACCACGTATATTCGAGACGCTTTGAATGTGTTGGCGGCATGCCAGGCCGTGGCTTGTTGAAAAGGCACGCCATACGAGATGTACGGCTTGGGGAAGGTTGGTCCAGCTTGGTGGTATGTCTCGCCGGGCGCAGGCATCTTGGTGGGCTTTTTTGCTGCGTTGCTCTGTAGAAGACTTTGGAATGAGGTGTTGTGCCTGTTCTTGTTTTTGAATGAAAGCTTTGAGTGGTGTGGACAAGTATTACGTTCTGATGATGCTGCTGCTGCTGCTGCTGCTTGTTATTATATCATCATGAAGAAGACCATTATGGCAGCATCGGAACCGACTCGGCCCTCTCCACCAACATTTGACAGCGCATCGGCTGACAATATGTCAATAAATCTGGGTCGAGGAGTACCGCGTTAGGACATGATGACAGCGATCCCTCAGGGTATACAATGTTCCGCGAACAAGATACTCATGCCAAGTGGGCAATTGTCATCATCTGTCATATGTTGTCACACTTGTTCGGGACCGATCAGGACAGGCAGAACACATTCTTGTCCTCCAGGGCACAATGCCTCCCACCCTCTTCCTCCTCCCCCCCTCCCCACAATACCACCCGTCTTCCATTGACGGTGTCGCAAAACTAATTTTTCTTCTTGAGGGCCTTGGGAAGCTTCGCGCCTGACCCTCCCATGCCCACGCCAGCGAGGAATGCCATCCTCATGCTCGCACCGAGATAGACGAACGGGATGTTGCCCCAGTCAATGGCATTCCACCTGGCATAGTTCCAGGGTAGGTACACGTCCAGGCCCAGCGCCCTGACGGTGTACAGGTGGCCGAAGTCGGCTAGCAGGAGCACGAACAGGACCGTCCGCCAGACGCGCAGGTCTGCGCTGGACCGCAGGACCAGGGCCTCGTTGAGGGCGAAGAGGAGGTAGAGATTGGCTAGCTGGGACATGACGATCGAGGTACCAGTCGAGACGCCGCCCAGGACAGGGGCAGAGGACGCGTGGGTGAGCATCAGATAGTCTCGCTGTCGGAAATGGGCGTAGTATGCGCCGACGAGCGCCGAGACGGGCTCGATGAAGAGGAAGAAGATGGTGTAGGGCCAAGGCAGGTGGAAGCCTACCTGCGGCTGGTAAAGCTGCTGCTGCTTCGACTTGGACTGCGACCGTGACGCCATGGTTCGTCAGTTCTGACAATGGGTTCCTCTCGAAATTCCGACAATGGAATCCTCTCGAGGGATCTTGTTGGACCGTCGAGTTAGCTGAGCTGCCTGTTATTTGGGTTTATTGTGTTTGGCTGTTGCTGCATGAAAGCTCGTGTCGCAAACTTCGTGGTGTCTCAAGTCTGACGCAATTCCAGACAAGGGTTGACCTGTTGCGGGCCCACTGCAAGTCCCGGCATCCGAGGTCCACGCAGCCACGCTGACTGCCTGTTAAGCGACGTCAACCTCACCAGAACGAAACGCTGCCTCGTGTGCTGAACAGCTGCTTTACGCACTGTGGCTCTCTCGATGATAGTGACCGCAGATTTGAGCTTGACGAGTGTATATATTCATTTTGTATGAGGCCCCCTCGTGCGTACTGTACCCTCCCGTGCCCTCATTTCTCAAGCCACGGCACCTCGCATATAGGTCATGCTATCGTCGACGTCGGCAGCCCTCCTCTGCGTTCTCTTCTTTCCATTTGGTCTTGGTTTTTTGCCACGCCAAGAAGACGGCTGAGCCGCATATCAGCGTACAGCCCACGAGTGACACGGCGTGTGGTATGGTATGGAAGACGACACCATCCAGGGCGAGGGCAAATACGATCTGAGTGTAAACCATGTTGACGGCCACAAGGGACTTCTCTGCTTGCAGTGACAGTGTGATGAAGAATTGCTAGGCAACGATTATCAGTCGAATGGTTTGGATACATCAAGAGCGTGTGCTGGCTTATCAACACTCGCGGAGGAACGTACCATCAGGAAACCGCTGAGGCCACTGAAGAACAAAAGCAGCCATTCCCAGATGTCGCCGGGAATCTGGAAACTCAAGCCAGGCAACACAGTCAATGCAACGCAGCTGAGCACGGTGCACAGGGCGGCAAAATAGTTGACGACCGTCAAGGGGTTCTCTGTCTTGCCGATGGCGGACATGCACAGGAACGCTGCAGCCGAGCCACAGACCCCTATCAGCCCCACGCCGATGGCCCAGATGCGAGATGCCATGCTTGTTATGTCGGGTTCTCCCACAGCCGTGTCGGCATCGCTGGCGGAAAAGAAGGCATGAGGACTCGAGACGAGCAGTACCCCGACAAGGGAGATGATGGAGAGCAAGATTTCGAGCCCCGAAAATTGGGAGCCCAGGAGCATGTAGCCGCCGAAACCGGCAACAAGGGGCATCATGAACGTGATGACAGTCGCCTCGCTGAGATTGAGATATTGCAGGGAGTCTGCAGACATGATCTTGTTCAGCTCATGTTATCGACTTTTGAAAGCCCAGGACACGCACAATACAGTCCAAAGACGCCGATGAATCCACCAAATGCTCTGATTAGCAGCAGGACTCGGTTCTCTTGCCTTCCTAGAATGCTATAAGGTTGCTTTCCCCTCCACAGCCACGAGGAGAGGCCGAGTGTGGTGACGCTCATGCGTACGAACAAGATCTACCACGAGGCTCATGTCAGCAGCCTCACAGTATTCTCGAACCACCACCAGAAACTACTGCATGTCCCCCATGGTCCATGTTCCAGAGGCTCACCTGTAGTGGATGGAGGTGGGTAGTCGCGCTCTCTAGAAGTCGAATCGAGACGTTCATGGAGGCACTAAAGACTTGTGCACCTAGCATGAAGACGATTGCGTAGGTAGCCGATCTCCTCGGGGAGGGGGTCTTCTGCTTATTGCTCTTGCCATCCTCGAATTCGAACTTGGGTACAGAGCTGTATGATGTTGCAGCATTGCTGGTTTGAAGATTGTCGCCGAGTTCTGTCAGCTCCAGAACGTCCTCTCTGGGATCGTCTTCGAGACCGTGCAGGAATGGCCGAGCCGCCTCGCCCTCCTGGGTGCCCATTCTGAAGCAGGTGATGTAGAGAAGCAGAGCAAGTGATGGATGCAGACCTATTACGTGCACGTGTTCGTCAGTTTGTACGCGAGGAAGAGAGAACCGGTTGACTCGTATAGCTAAAGCTGCTACCTTGGACGTGCACACCCGCGTATCGCAGTATAGTGTTGCCACTGATTATATCCCACACCAGCTTCCACCCGCATTGTTCAATCGCTGAAGCAGTCGTCGCAGCAATGTCGATGCATTGTACAATGATAGTTCATCCGAAAAACCTTATGCAGAGAAGCGGATGCGTATCACGAGTCTGGGATCTCTTGAAGCTCGGCTTGGTCATGGGTACCACGGAGATGTGCTGATCTGTACGGCCCGAGGGTGGTGCCGCTCGTACCGCCGCAGCCGTTGTTTGTTGAGCCGGAAAGCGTCGTATCTTGATCTTTGAAACGATTTGAACAGAGCCCAAGCCGCGCGAGAGAGGGAATAGAATAATAAGGAAGACGAAGTTGTTGAAAATCCAAGTTGTTGAAACGGCAGGCGACACACAACACATTGCAGCTATTCAGGCAGCACTGGAGGAAGGTGGTAGGTACTTTGCCATAATTACCGAGTAGCACCAAAGTAACACTGAATTAGGGAGCCAGGATTGACGAGGTACCACAATGGAAGCAAGGACCCCTAAAAAAGACAGGAGAAAAAAAGGGTTACGATCAAGCATTTGTTCACCACCCGGGACTATTCTGCTCTCCTAGCGATTTCTTTTTCTTTTTTCGATATATCGACGCCAAACAATATGTGCCCCATACTCCTCAACCACTACTACTACATACTCCGTACTTGTTCAACGGTTTAGTGGATAGGTCTGTTAGCGTCTTTGATGCTGAATGGGCGGCAGCCCTCCAGGTCTGGAAAAGGCAGGGGTCTGGCTTGCACGCCTGGACGGGAAGGGTTGTCCTGTGCACTAAATTCAGGGTCGACTCAGGCACGTCAGGGCTCCTCACTCTAGCAACTCTACAACATCGACTATATTTTCCAACTATGTCTCTTTGCCCTTGCATGTATTAGATGAAGGCCGATTAAAGTTTTCTCTTTGATCCTTAGGTTTGGTCCCTTGGCTGTCACATGCAAGGTCTCGTTGCACCAGGAGATTCCAAGGTCTGGAAGAGCCCAAAGTCTGATTGTCTCCAGGTCTCACTCAGGCAGTCAGTCAGACAATCCAGTGCTGGTATTTTCCTGTCAAGAGTATTCCTCACTCCCTGTGCCCTATTTGAGGTCGGTGTCGCCGTTGTTAGCTATCGCGTGTTTGTGACAATTGAATGCTGGGGGCCAGCTCAGAGTCAGTCCACGATGACAGAGTGGGGGGAAGCATGGTACACAAAACCTTATGCTTGTAGGATCAAATCCCCTGATCTCTATGCTGTGAAGCTGTAAGCACTGTAGCAGTTGCAGCTTCCACATCCCCAACACCCCCCAACACCACTATCCTTGATTTCCCCCACAAGGCAGGAAAGACCCACGGATCCCCAGGGCCAACCCCCCTGTGCCACTGCCTAAGCCTTAGTACTATTAGGGCATGGCCATGTCAAAACCCCCTGTGGTCAGCTCCTTCCATGGTATGGTACCGAAGTTACCCCTGCAGACCGTGGAGCGCGTTGGACATGGGTGAGGTGATGATCGGCTGTCGAGATTACCCTGTACTTCGATCTCCCCTGCCTTCCCTAGCATTCAGCTATTCTGTACTATGTATATCAATGTTGGTAGGGGGCGGGCGTCAGATCTCTCCTTTCGGTCGTGCCTGCCAGTGTCAAATTCTTTCCCTCGACACCGTCGTGAATATCTTTGCCATCTTTTTTTTTTCTTTTTTCTGTAGTAGTGGGCACCTCGTGTGGACAACTTTCCTTCTTGCCCCGCGACGATTTTCGACTGCTAGCAACGGACTCAGGTCAACCAATTACCAGAAGAGCAAGTCCAGTTTGGGACAGACTGCGAAGAAAAGGCAAAACAGAAAAAGAAAAAAAAGGGGTCCCACAGACATCGCCTCGCTTGCTCTGCGATTGCAGCAAACCATAAGATTAATCCCGACAGCAGCACTTTCATTCCAAACAAAACAGTTCACATACAGTCCGGACGTCGCAGGGTCGATCTGGTTGGCAGACTATTGAGTTATTGGCCTGGTGTGCCTGTCTCCATAACTGCCCTGCACCGGCGACGAAAGGTCAACGGCGACACCACTCTACCACCTTGGCTGTTCCCACGCCGACTCAGTTGACGCTGCCACCTCGCAAGCGAAACAGTGCGAGACCTCGCGTGATACTTGGCTGCCGCCAAACTTCCACCTTCCTTGCTTTTTGAAGTACCACCTTGGGATATTACTCCTGCAGTCGATCACACATAATGGCTGGCTACGGCACGAGTGGTTCGCCTGTTCTGGTCCAGGATGGAACAGATATCGACAGGACACAATGCAAGCGGGTCGTTCCCATGAAGGTCCTGTGCCTGGGTCTCTGCCGCACCGGAACCATGTGTAAGCGATGACAAGACCACGTCTCGTTCAAGATGCGATCCGTATGCTGACAACTCACCATCGTTCACCGACAGCCGTTCGGTCGGCGCTGCGGTCCCTCGGGTACCTAGAGACCTACCACATGCGGGCCGCCAGCACAGAGACACCCCGCGATTGTGAGATGTGGATGCGGGCTATTCGTGCCAAATGGGACGGCGAGGGCGAGTTTGGCAAGCCTGAATGGGATCAGCTGCTGGGTCACTGCCAGGCCGTCTGCGACCTGCCAGCTGCCGCCTTTGCTTCGGAGCTGATTGAGGCCTATCCCAACGCCAAAGTCATTCTCACAAACAGGGATCCTGACTCCTGGCACAGGTACGCTCCTTTCCTTGTCCACAGGCCGAGCAGGGTGCCGTGCCTGGGCCCTTGGTTGTATTCCAGACTGACACAGGATCCCCCTCCCCCCTCCCCTCTTCGCAGGTCTACTACCAAGACGATCTACCACGGCATCAAGGATGAGACATCTCACATCATCTCTCACTTCGACTGGGCCTTCTCGCTATACCGGCCGATGCTGCTCCTCCTCTGGGACCGCCTGTTCCAGGGCGACTTCGAGAACCGGGGCAAGGAGGTCTACAAGGCCCACTACGACCTCGTCCGCGAGCTTGTCCCCAGCAATCGTCTGCTGGAATACGACGTCACCCATGGCTGGGAGCCTCTCTGCAAGTTCTTGGGCGAGGAGATACCCGACATGCCCTTCCCTAGCACGAACAGCGCCAGCGACTTCCAGGCAGGCCTGCAGGGCCGCAATAAGCGCAAGATTAGGGACGCCATCGTCAGGGCTCTCGTTTTCGTCCTCTGCCTTGCATGCGTCTGGATGATGTTTGTTTACATCTCACGGTGGACCGGCGTCATCTGAGATGACAAGGGATATGTGTGCAAGGCCACCATTTCTCTCGCTCTATTTTGCTACGACGACGGGACACGGGATCCAATGACCTGGGGTGTCATCGTGTCGTCGTCTCAGATTCACGAGGAGATCCTGGTCGAGGGGTGGTGAATGTTGTACGATGACTTATTTATGACCTGGAGTTTCGGAGGGGGAGATGGCTCATTTGCACCAGAACAGCATGGAACTATAGGCCACAGTCTGGGCTAGACGTTGAAATCCTGCCCGTGGAGCGGATGTGGCTGACCTTTAGACAGATAGAGGTGCGACGTTTAGAGCTCAAGGGGCCTAGAACTCTTGCACTTGTATGATAATTATACCATAATGACAGCGTTGTTATTTTCTTATTTCGCACAACAAGGCACAAGAAGAAAAGAGAAGTAGGAAGGAGGCTTCCACACGGCGTGAGAATCATCGATTACCAAGCAACCAGGTATGATTCGACTTGTGAACACCAGGCTTCGAGGCGGATACAAAAGGCCCAGGGGCCGATTGTGGTTGTCACTCCGCGTACGGGTCCGTGATATTCTCACCTCATGGAAACGCCCCGCCGGCGAAATTGTTGTAACAGAGAGCGAGCGAATATAACCAAGTTGTAAGTAAAGGGCCCCCGCCATCGCTTCTCCGGGCAATGGGAGTTTGGCTGTATGGCCGAGAGCCAGCTGCTGCGCCTTCTGAGGTATTGACTGTCTCATGTACAGGAGTTTTGTAGCTGTGCTGAGTGCTGTAAGCTAATACACCGCAGCAATCCTCGGGGCGCTGTCTTCTCAGCTATTCTTTGCGTTCAAGTATGCATCCTAGGAATTGAGTATCATGCCATTTTGTTTTTGCTTCATGGTTAGTCTTTTGGGGGAAAGGGGGGAGGGCCATTTACATGGCGACATGAGATGATAGAGATGTGCCTGAGGGTATTACCAATGATCAAGTGGAAGAGAGAGGGTTGGTATCTGTGGTATAATCCAGTTCGGGTAGACGTGAGCAGCTGTGGCTGAGGCATTGCGTGGTGGACCGGTGAAATCTCTTTGATATATACTTGGGCTGCTGCAATGTTTTCAAAAAAAATGGCACATATATATATATATATATATATATATATATATATATAGTATATATATATATATATGTATATACACATCTAGGGCTTGATATTGGGGCTGGTGACCTTTCATGCAAGTGCTTATGTATTACTACTCATGTTTGATGAAATTAAGAACGATATATAGACTTATAATAGACCAGAACAGAGAGACGAGGCTTTGGTGTAAAGCCGGAGGCTCGTGATAGAGTTGCAAAGACTTCATAGTATAATGTTAATGAGAATCAGCGAGAGTTTCTAATTCTTGTGCAGTATATGAACAATAGAAAACAGACCCTATCGTATGATGAATTCCGCTCTGCGGAGAATAGTGTGCATAGTATATACGCTCACCTGAGAATGGGCATGAAGCCTCAAGAAATTGTGGCATTGACTTTGACTCCCCTCGGTTGGCTCCAGAGCCAAACCTTTCGGACCAGTGGCGGCGACACACACGGCCATGTCTTCTCCCTCTGACGCATCTTTGCAATATCGAACTTGGCAACGGTGATATGACGGTCATCATCGACCTAGTGTATGTTCAACGAAGAAAGGACAATGAATAATCCACTCCACCCATACTCTTCTGATCTGGAGTCACAATTCCCGACGCTCGCTCCTCTCAGTAGGTATGTGATTATATTTTCCCGAGGTCCTCCTCCAACATGTCGTTCCCCTTCCCCGCAGGAACCCTATTGCAAGACTTCCATCAAAACAATTTTATTTAACCTCGGTATGAAATGGTTAATTATAGGCCCTTCTAAAAATGCCCAGGACTGAGATGATGCGCGAGATTGATATAATCCACTTCAAGGATCGCAGCATAAAGTCGTCAAGCTGCAGACCTTTTCAATTCTCTCAATCTCATCACTCATGAAATCCTTTCCGGGTCCTCGCCGAATTGTCCAGAGCAGTCTCCATGCAAGGCACCCTTCGCGGAGGCCGATGTGGTACTCCCCGGTGATCTGTCTCTGGAGAGCACTAACAAACAACAGCGGAAGTTGTAGGCAAACGGTCTGTGGGCGTATTAAGATTCCGGGAGTGAGGAAGATAACCAATGCCCGGTACCAGAGCTTCAAGCAAGTCCAGCCTTGTATCCATCGTGCGGGACGTTGCCGGAAGTAAAGGTCGGTGAGTCTGCTTCCACCACGTAACAACTGTCGTGTTTACGGATGCAATCTCTCAATTCATTCCCTGACGCAGGCGAATACCGCATCAGCTCATAAACAGAGGTCACGGGTCTCCCAGAGACGGTATTCCTGGTCGAATGTAATTTACCCATCACCATTGTCAACAATAATTACTTCATTATAGTTTGTTGCCGCCGCAACTGGAGCCAATCATCGACACCTGGGGAGGGGAGGGGGTGGGGGATATACTGATTGATTACCGATGCTCATAGCGCTCAGACAAGCAAGCGTTTGATTGACCACTTCTGGCATCAGGGAGAATGCGATGGCTGCTTACCGTGTTCTGATCATATCGAGTAACTCGGCTGCGCACCCTACTTATACTGCTGTCCACAGCCACCTGCAAGTAAGGACATGGGTATGATTGGTGATCATCCAGGGCTTTCGTGGGTCCGATATGAGTATGCAGAACAAAATCCCTGGATCGAGCGAAATTCTCGCCGCGCTGGAGAGAGCGCTGAAACCTTGTAGTCCACAATTGTGTGGGCAAATGGAGTCATGGCTCTCAAGCAAGAGGGACACACTACAAGAGGAACCTGTCAGTCAATGCATGTTGTCGATTGAATCCCGGAATACCGTTCAAGTCGGGGACGGAGACGTACATCAGCCCGGCCCCAGTGGGGTGCGTTGCTGCAGTAGGACCCTAAACGCATTGTGGTACTGTACTGTAAGTTTTACGGCACGGTGACCTGATTGTGCTGATCTGATCGGCGGCGCATGGGGTTAACTCCGCGCACTCGCACCCATTGGTGTGTGATACCAAAACACCCTCGGCCCAGAACCAGGGCGGGACACGGCACCCAGAACGTATGAAAAGGTTGCGCCTCTCGGTTCGTGCAAGTTACACACCAACCACAATGTGACCTGTACTTGGTGCGGTGTGTGTGTGTGGAAGCCGTACCCAACCTCGGCTTTGCACGTAGCTTGTTTCGAGCACACAATTATTAATAGGGCCTGAGAAGGGCCACCGACAACGTTGTCAGTGATGAGCATCTCGGTTCTCCTATATAAGTACACATTTAAGTCAGAAGCCAGTGAACAACGAGGGCTATTGGATCACCATCCGTAACCCTCGACCTACCTTCTTAATAGACACTAGATCAAGCATTGCCACTTCGCTTGGGAACCTGCCCCGCTTCCTCTTTCTCACACACACTCTCTTACCTTTTTGTTTTTTTTTTTTTTTTTTTTTGGCCGTCACACCCAAGCACAATGGGCTCGTCAAGCGCCAGCGCCAACTCGTACGATGTCATCATCATCGGCGGTGGTATATCCGGCATCAACACTGCCTACCGCATCCAGTCCATGCTCCCGGACGCCAAGTTCGCGGTCCTGGAAGCCCGCGATGACATCGGCGGCACCTGGGACCTTTTCAAATACCCGGGCATCCGATCCGACTCGGACCTGTTCACCTTTGGTTTCACCTGGGAGCCGTGGCCGTACTCGACGCCCATCGCCGAGGGGTCGCTGATCATGTCCTACCTGCACAAGTGCGTGGACAAGCACGACCTGCGCAGGCACATGAGCTTCCGGCACAAGGTGACGAGCTGCGACTGGTCCACCGAGGCTAAGAAGTGGACGCTGGCCGTCGACAACGACGGGCACAAGAAGATCTACGAGACGTCCTTTGTGGTCCTCGGCACGGGCTACTACGACTACGAGGAACCCCTACCGGTCGTGATCCCCGGGCTCGACAACTTCAAGGGCAAGGTGGTGCACCCGCAGTTCTGGCCGACCGACTACGACTTCTCCGGGAAGGAGGTGGTGGTCATAGGCAGCGGGGCCACGGCCATCACGTTGATCCCCAACCTGGCGCCCAAGGCCAAGCACGTCACGATGCTCCAGCGGAGCCCCACGTGGATCACGGCTGTCCCCAACGGCGCGCCTCTCGACAGGCACTGGGTGTCGGTGTTCCTGCCCAAGATGCTCAAGGCGTGGCTGCACTGGCTGTACTATGCCGTCGTGCCCTTCTACCGCGTTCGGATGTGCCAGATGTTCCCGCAGGCGGCCCGGAAGGCCCTCCTCAAGCAGACGGCCAAGCGGCTGCCCCCGGACATCAGCACCGACCCGCACTTCACACCACGGTACAACCCGTGGCAGCAGAGGCTGTGTCTCTCGCCAGAGGGAGACTTCTTCGACTGCCTGCACGGCCGTGATGGGAAGCCTGCGATGGCCAGCGTGGTCACCGCCAAGATCGACACGGTCACGGAGGACGGCATCCTCTGCGAGGACGGACAGAAGCTGAAGGCCGACGTGATCGTCACGGCGACGGGGCTGAAGATGCGGTTCGGCGGTGGCATCCCGCTGCGCGTCGACGGCGAGCTGGTGAGCCAGCCTGAACACATCATCTGGGAAGGCTGCATGATGAACGACGTGCCGAACCTGAGCTTCATCATTGGCTATGCTTGGGCCTCGTGGACGCTCGGGGCCGACAATACGGCCATCATGATGGGTCGTCTGCTGAAGGATATGAAGAAGAGGGGCCAGCAGGTTGCTGTGCCTAGATCCTCACAGCTGAGCGTGGCCGAGGAGGAGAAGAAGCCCTGGGTGGAATTGACATCGACATATATAAAGAGTGACAGGACATCTCCACTCTACCTCAAGCATGGCAAGGGTCCCTGGAAGGCGAGGGGAAATGTCTTGGTGGACTGGATACATGCCAGATTTGGGAATGTGAGTAGGGCTCTGACTCTGTCATGAGCATCAATGTTGTGGTGGAGGAGGAGGCGAAGGGGGAGGAGCAGGAGGAGAAGGGGAAGAATGCCAATTTGTTTGGGAGAAAATGAATGCAAATCTGTGTCAAACAAAAGACCATAAGATATGAGCAGATCCAGATTGCAAGATAGTATGAACCAGGACAGATTGAAGTCATGAGACTGAATGCAAAGCTGATTAACAACTAACTGGTCAGCAGAAAGTATAAGGGAGGAAAAAGGTCAGAGAAGGCCAGAGGGTGGATCCTTGCCATAGTACACCAGATAACCCTAGCTAGGGTGCAAGGTGAGTACCACGGTAGCTGGTAGTGCAGAGCAGGACCTGGCAAAATTGTGGACTAGACTCAGACCAGCTGTCACCAGCTGGCAGCTGCTGAATCAGCAGAGCACCCACCAACAACCAATTTTCGCGATGAGTGAACTTTTTTCTGTGATTATCTCAACCGCCTCGACTTCTACCAATTCCCACCACCCACCACCACCACCACCACCACCACCCGACTGCATCTCCATTCTTGCCAATTCCCCTCCAAAGGAATCAAAGCAGTCAAGATGTCCTCCCCTTCCCTGAACAAGATCGCGGCCAACAGCCCCTCCCACCAGAACCCTTCTGAGCTGGAGTCTCAGATCGCTGGTGCCCTCTACGATCTCGAGACCAACACTGCCGACCTGAAGGTGCCCCTGCGGCCTCTGCAGTTCGTCTCTGCCAAGGAGGTGAGAACTTGAAAAACTACCATTTCTCCCCAGGAAAAAAACAAACAGAAACAAGACTCTTGCGTCTATCCGCCAAAACCTCGACCCGATCGAATCCTATTCCACCGAGTGCGACTGTGCCCCGACACCGTTTTGTCCGCCTGTCTGTCCCCGTCGTCACGTTTTCTCCCTCTCGAGTTGTCTCTACAACATCGCAAGATGGAGGGCCGTTTCGACCGCCAGCCAGAAGAGAGGGTGCTGCGCGATGAAGACAAACACACCACAGCCCCTCTCTTTCGCGCGCATACACTACGTGGAATCACAAGTGAAAAAACAACACTCAATACAACAAGTGTGGAATAGGACGGGAAGCGGTCCACGGATTCTGTTTCTCTCTCCCTTCACAGGGGCCAGACAACACCATCCGGGAGCTCGCATGCTGACTTTTGGGATCTTGAAATAGATCGAGGTCGGCCACGGCAAGAAGGCTATTGTCATCTTTGTCCCCGTCCCTTCCCTGCAGGGCTTCCACCGTGTCCAGCAGCGGTAAGTTTTTCTTCGTCCTCTCCTTTTAGGCCTTCGTGTCTCTGCCTGCATTATCCGAATAGCTTGACTGACTTTGCAATCCCTCCCCAACAGCCTCACCCGTGAGCTCGAGAAGAAGTTCTCCGACCGCCACGTTCTGATCCTGGCCTCGCGCCGCATCCTGCCCCGCCCCAAGCGCTCCACCCGCTCCCGCAACACCCAGAAGCAGAAGCGCCCCCGCAGCCGCACTCTGACCGCCGTCCACGATGCCATCTTGACCGACCTCGTCTACCCCGTCGAGATCGTCGGCAAGCGCATCCGCACCAAGGAGGACGGTGCCAAGACCCTCAAGGTCATCCTCGACGAGAAGGACCGCGGCGGTGTCGACTACCGCCTCGACACCTACTCCGAGGTCTACCGCAAGCTCACTGGCCGTGGTGTCACCTTTGAGTTCCCCCAGGCTGGTGCCGCTGAGTACTAAGCGCTTCTCTCCTCAAACCCTCTAGTTATAACAAACTAGATGATGGGATATGCTGGAGATAGTAGTCAGTCCTGAGGTAGCAGACGCGGACACGGGGTCACCATGAGATGAAATACCCAAGGTGTTGGGGGCGAGGTGACGGGGGGCCGTGGTGGTTCTCAAACTTCAGGTGGCTTTTCATGAACAAACTGGTTGATTGATCAAAGGGACAAAAGTGGTTGGCAAACCAAAATTTGGGAGGGGCATAACGGCGTTGTTCTGCGTTTTGTTTCTTCTTGAGGACGGGATAGCTTGTCAAAATAGAACAAGCACGGTCTAAACTTTGCCAAAATGATGAAATCGCCAGAACTGTCACGAAAGCCATCCCACAGACTTGTTTGTTGTATTGCTTGCCATGTCGAGACATGCTGCCGTAAATTTCTCAAATGACCTAAGACTCTACTTTCCTGGGGTATCTTGATCAACATCATGATGCGTCCACATACACAAGTACAAAACTTCGCTCTTAATCCTGCTTGATGCGGCCTATGCCTAGCGCGCACCAGTATGCCAGCTCTCTCTTCTCCTTCGCATCCTTGCTGTCCCTGGCGGGTGCCCCGTCTTGTGCGGCGTCGTCCGTCTCCCACTCAAGGCGCACATACATGGGTATTTCCAGTATGTCCTCGTCCTCCCTCAGCGGGCGCAGGTCCATCTCCCCCTTCGCGTCCTTGGCGAGAATCGAAAAGTTGGTCTTCTCCAGCCTCAGCGAGGCAGGCACCACCTCGACCACGATCGTCACCCAGTTCCGGCCTCGCTCCCAGACCTTGCCGGGCTCCGCCTGGTGCTGCTGGCCTGTGGCCTCCTCTGTGCCGCCGCGCCGCCGCCTGTCCTTGTCGCCGTCCTTGAGAGCCTCGTCCCACACGTCCGTGTTGGCGTCGATCTCGAACTCGGGACACAGGATGGTGACCTTGCTGGCGAAGCGGCCTGGCGTGACCGAGGGTGTGGCCAGCGTGACCTTGACGGCCTCGAATATAGGGTTCTTGAAGGTCAGGAGGAACTGCACCGGCCGGAGCGGCGCCAGGAGAGCTGCAGGCCCGGCGGTGGCGCCGATGGAGGCACCCGAGGGTGCTCCCGATATCGTCTGTGAGAGGGATGTGGCCTGCAGCGGGCGCATAGATATGGTAGGTATGTAGCTTCCTGCCACGAGCCGTATGCGGAAGCGCGTGTTGCTGACCTTGGCCTCGGGCTTGCTCACAATGTGGCGGCAGACGGGACATCTCTTGGATCGTTTGGTGCGCAGGAGGTACGGGATAGGTCGGAGCTCCTCGAGGAATCTCGACCGGCCGTGCATCACGGGCTCGCAGACGTTGACTGGCAGCTGAGCAGCGGCCTGATCGAGAGACACGGTTCCGTCCCAGCCTGCCTGGTGCAGCCGCGCGATAGACGCCCTCTCGTTCAGGTCTGCTACCTGCAGTCCCTCGTCCGGCTCGAGGGACTCTCGCATCAAGTGAGCGCGGGACTTGGCCCCTTTCTTGTCACCGAGCAGGCCAGACCCGGTGTATAAGCTCATGATCCGCGACAGAGAGCCCGGAGAGCCAATGCCCAGATCACCCAGTGAAGACAGCCCGGAGGGGCCAGTAGAGGACGCATCGGCGAGCTGCGACTGGTAGAAAGACTTAAGGCTGCCGAACTGGGTCTCGACGTCGCGGTGTTCCGGCTCCTGCGCGACCTCCCTAGCGGGAGCCTCCTCACCTATGGGGGGCAGAGCGGAGGAGGCGAGGCCCGAACCGACACTGACGGAGGAACTGCCGGGTGTCCCATCCTTGCGCCTGTCCTTGCGCTCCCTAGGCGTGAGCCTCGTCCTGCCACCATTACGAATCCTCTGCAACTGAGCATAGATGCCGTTGGGCTTGTCGAACCTGACACCAATCTCGGCGGACGTCCACTGGCAGTAGGAGCATGTAAGGATGTAGGAGGGCAGGGCGGAAGAGTGTGCTGTCTCGGCGTGGGGGTCAGACGAGGGTGGAGGAGGTGGCGGGTCGGTGGCAGTGACCGAGAGTGGCCCAACACAGACGGGACACTGAAAACAGCTGCGCGTACACCTGTGCCCGGGGGGGGGGGGGGAGTATGATGTCAGCTTTCTTCCACACTTGTGGGCTGGCAGGCCCATGTGAGCAAGATTACACACCTGTTTCCGTCGCTCTTGATGTTGCTGCCGGGCACTTCGAACAGGCAATTCGGACAGTAGTAGGTAACGATCTCCTCGGCTATACACCTCGGACAGCGAATCTGGTGGCAGTCCTCACAGTAGAGGAGGTACTCGAGAGGGTAGAGGCTGTAGTTTGCGCGAGGAGCCCTTGGGTCAAAGGCTCGCTCGTCATCATCGGCTTCGGTCTGAAGGGGCGTTGTAGGGTCATTGTGGCTGTGACGAGAGATGTTGGCTGGGTCCGAACAAGGACATTGGATGTAAGTGTACGGCGCGATGGCAGCCATCTTGACAGGCAGTTCTGGTGGTTGGTCAGACCCAGCGCATGACCACAACAAGCTGCTTCTCCCCGTCCAATGCTGTCACCACGAGGTCGGGATCGCGACGCGACAAAGAACCGAGACACGCTGACGGCGACGGTGCCAAGATCTCTATTTCATAGGCACATATTTCTCTTCCTGCTTTGATAAGATTATTCAGACCAGTGAGTCATGGCTTGAATAGATATGTTGTGTGTCCAAGAAAAGGGCGCATGCGAGTCGAAATCTTGGGTGGGCAAATAGGCGAGACGCGTTGAGCCGTGCAGTTGCTGTAAAACTCCGGACGTGAGGTTGATGGAGCTATGCGGGTAGCATGAGGGTCAAGTTTTAGGGCAATAGGGTTAGGGTGCACCATACCATGTCAACCCATCTTAGAGGTTGTTTTGCGGTCGCCCGTCCACTGGAACGACTGTTCCTCCTTGCTGACCCTAACGCTGAATAATCATCGTTACGTAATTCTGGTTCTGTTAGTTCTGTTGTGCAACAGCGCCCGAGTTCTAGACCAACAGATACTGAGTATAATATAATCTATGAATTTCATTTTAAGTTCCTCATTATATTATATAGTAGTACTTTCTGTAGCTTTCATTTTTAGATAATGACTGCTTATGCTTATATATTCTGAAGATTGCTAAGAGAGCGAGAGAGGCGGCGGCGGCGGCGGCGTATAGCAGACATGCAAGACATAATACCTGGTCAGTAAACTGCAGCGTTATATAGAATTAGCGCCTCTCTCGTGCATATATACAAGGGAAGGAATCCGAGGCCAAAGATACTGGCAAAATGGTGATCAGGCGGGGGGCCTGTCGTGGAGATCAATAAGATGTTTCTCATCGACGAGTCAGCGCCCTAAGATGATAATACGTCCATATACGAGCTGATTGGGAAGTATTACGGTTACGACTAGTTGGACAGCGAGGTTATGATAGATCGAGGATGGTAAGACAAAGAGTTTTATTATTGCTTTCAAGTTGGTATAAAGCTGCTACTCCCCAGAGAGATGCAAATTATCTGTTTCATATAAGAGGGTTTAATGGGTTTGGGGCGTGCGCATCTGTCGGGTATCATGACAAGTAGGATAACGCATGGAGTGATTGTCATAAGAGCTGATCTTGTATGTGGTTGGGTGGAATGGTGATGCTCTCGCAGATTGTCCGTATCAACTCTTGTGTGTCTGTGTGATGACCTAGTCGGTATTATTGTCTAGGTAGGGACAAGCATGTAGATATTGAGAATCCTTCTGGGACAAACCCTAAGTACACCGATACGTCAACGTATGGAGCATACCCATGTGAAAAGCTGAATTGTCATCGGGACACCGAGGCCGTGTTCATAGATGTCGAGATGATTACCAAAAAGCCATCATACTAGCGTAGCTAACGATCGTTAAGGATCAGCACCAATATGCCGCCAGCCTAAACTGCCCTTCGCACCTGCCTTCGATGAGCGGCCCAGGTATCAGCACAGCGCTGAGTTATATAATAGTCTTGCGGACCAAAAAGTCAATAAAAACACAGCGACCCCAGCTAGTGTAATGGTAGCACGCGACCAGTGACACACATGGATGCATACTGCTGAAGTGTGCCCCTCTCGGGGGTGTCGAGGTCCAGGTTCGAATCCTGGGGTGGGTAATTTTCGTTTGATTCGTTTTTGCTTTACATGGTTCTTTTTCCTCTTCAAGAATGGTTCGTTCATATGCTATTTCATATGCAACTGCCATCTTCTTTTCATTCTATTCCAATGCAGGCAGGCTATTGCTTATCTAGTCTAGGGCAAACAAAACTTATTGATTTTGCAGAGGATAGATGTTTCTTTTGCTAGATAGACATTTTCTTCAGCGTAATATATATATTCTCTCTTTTATCTTTTCTTTACATAAGCCAGCTAGCACTAACGCTGATTCTTATCAGTCGTGTGTAATGAGCGCTGCTGTAGCCAAGGGTACAACAAGTAGGCAAGCAAGGCAAGCAAGGTATCGAAGTGTGCTCCAAAGAATACAGAAACAATCCTAGATTTCTCTGCAGTGTGTCACTAGCGGTGAAGCTATTACTTATGTCAGACGGAAGTGATACTTAGATTGACAATTAAAGAGCTATCTACGATAATTCATCTAGTTAATAATGAATGTGTCCTTATACATCCAGCTTTTGAGGTAGCTAACTTGGATAGCAATTAATGCACTATGGACCGTTACACTATGCAAAAGAGTGTGCGTGCCTTGATTTGCAAGGTACGGCAACCATAGTATATATATGTGCATCAGCAATATATCCAAGTTATCTGGATATCTTTGGATAACCCACTTTTATATAAAGCTATCCATTCTGATTGGTCGGTAACCCTAACCAATGTCCCTCCTCATTCTGCACTAGAGTGTTGATATCCTGGCTCTGTGGGGTCTGTTCCGGGTAGCCTTAATGCTGTGCTGCACTTCTGTCTTGACCTGCATGTTGGATGGGTCATAAGACTCAGGCTTCTGTGAGCTTTCCTCTGACTCATCAAGAGCCAAAGGCCTTTGCTCAATGAACTCTTACGATCAAAGGCGACCCTTAGCCGCTGGGAAAGAACTGGCTAACGAGCTTTTTATGGCGCAATCCAATCCTCAAGACCCAAAAGACTAGACGAATCACTTCAGCTCGAATAAATGGAGCTATAATAGAGGTAGTTCGGCTATGGTTCCGAATTTTTGACCCGCTACGAATAACCTTAATAAAACCAGCTAATAGGTGGAATAAGGATAAAGCTGGAATAATAGAAGGCTAAGAGGAAAATGGTCTAGTTCTCAGAGGCTCCCAGAGTCGTTTAATACAGGAGAAACAGCCTGGATAACATGTCTGGACCTCGTTTCTCGAGTGTATATCAGCCCAAGGCAACCACTGTTACAAGGGCTCTTTGTGTGAGGGCTTGGAGTTTCTCGTATTAACGATAATTGCTAAGAAGATCTAAGGAGTGCTTGAAGTTCTCTGTTCTTCCTTGTCCCTCTGGGTTCTTGTTCTCTCTCTCATATATAGGCCGACCTTCCTGCATAGCTGCCTAAGACCTCTATATACAGCTACGATCATATCTCTATCAGGGCGCTTAGCCCGGATCAATGGATAGGTTCATACTTTCCGTGTTGATGTGGTGGCTAGTGCTAAGAGCCTCGGGACAAGGAAAACGGGTGGACTCTGAGGCCATATATATAAGGGGTACCACCCCACCAACTCTTTTCAGTAGTAGAGGGAAGACAGATACGCTTTTTCTCTTCTTTCAATTTTGAGCTCTCTAGACAGGTCTAAGGCAGGCTTTTCACTTTGACCTTGTGCTCGAGTGGCCTTTGTTTGTGATTGCCTTTGTAGCTGCATCTCGCGCTTGGGTTGCTTGAGCCCTTGCCCATTGCTGTGACGGCCGTTCCTTGTGCGACGGCGCCCGAGTTCTGGTTCAATAACACTATACTGCTTATCATTGGCAACATCGAAATATGGAGTTGAGGAATTTTCTGTGGAGCAGATTGTCTTATAAGAGCCCGGAAAAGATGTCTAAGGAACTGTGACGAGCAGGGCAGGCGATGGTGAGAATCCGTACATACAATAAAGATGTATTGACCTGCTCTATTGTTCGAGTGAGAAGGTGAGGAAAATGCGAGGGCCGCTCTTATAGAGCAGAGTGAGCCCTGAACGGGCCAATTGGAGCAGGCCCTGCTCGCAACAGGAACTTGCAACAAAAGAGCGGGTCAGACTGTTCATTGCTTCTACTATGCCGGGCTTTTCAGGCCGACTGGGCCACTTGGGCCCTGACAGCCCCGAAACGAAGTCCTCTTCATGAAAATAGAACGGAATAAGGAAAGCTAGAAAGGAGGCCGACCAACAGACAAGGGCAAGCAGCTAGAGGAGGCAGGAGGAGCAGCATCGTCGATGGAGGAAGACGACAAACGAGCCCAGAACCCCTTCCAATCTGGTCAGCACCCTAGCAGCTCATCATTGACAGATATAGCAGCCTCTGAGCAAGGCGCGAGCGATACTAGCATCATCTTTGACGAACTAGCAAGCTTCTCTAACAATAACGCGTTCAAGACTTATATCAGGCAAATCAGGAACATAGCTGAAGAGTCTCGAGCGACAGGCATTACTGCCTATGCCCATCTGCGTGAAAGCGCCAGAGATATTGCTGATCTCCGACAAGCTTCGGAGAGAACAGACAGGAACATCGAGGACCTTCGTGGCGATGTCAGTAAGCAGACGGCGATGCTCGCACAGATGATGAATCATATAGCATATGTCCAGCTGCCACAGCGTCGGACCTAATGTTCTCAACTTAGTCGTGAAAAGGACTAACAGCCTGCTGGACTCGCTGCCACAGCTCCACGACGCGTTAACTTCAGCACTCCAGCAGCAGCGAGGGATTTGGATCTCCCCCCCGCTGAGAACTATTACGCCAGATATCGCAACGAGGGAGCCAGCCAGCACCCAAGCTGGCCGAGAGGTATCAGACGGCCAGAAGACTCGTCTGGCGCTCGCCCTGCAGATCTCCCTGGCGACTCTCGCTTCGCTGGACCGCCTGGCGACCTACGCTATATTGGCCTTCTAGATGACTTACACTAGGCTGGCCTCCTGGGTAATCCTCGCTATCCTGGTCCTCCAGGAAGCTCTCCTACTAGGTGGTCCAGGTGCTGCTGGTGGCGCGGGTTCTCCTAACTACCCTCGCGACCCAGGCGCTCCAGGCGCTCCAGGCGATCTTGGAGACCCTGGAGAGCCCCGAGGGAACCGCGACGCCACGCCTTTCACTGATCGCTCAAGCACCAAAAGCTCTATCAGGCTCAAGAGAGAGGAGGTTGGCACATTTGACCCTGGGCACAATGACCCTGAGGATCTTGGAACGGTTACAGTGGGCAAGGATATCGTTTTCACCGATGTCTGGGCCTTCTTGGATCGGCTTGAGTCTCTCAAGGACGGAATTAGTGATGCTGAGATTGAGAGCGAGATTATGCAATCTGCTTTCAAGTGGTCGGAACTGGTGCCTACTGGTAGTAACACACATTCACTTTTCCTAGTTTTAGCTCGCATACGGAAGTGAGGGAGGGCAACGCTGTCGCTTTCAATGGACTTCGAGTCGCTGGATGGATAGTTGACTATTCCCCAGGGCCAGCCCAGCGCGTCTTATACCCCTCGAGAGGTCTTTAGGTTAGATAGCTACGCTTCTTTCTGCTTGGCATGAAACAGAAACAACAAATAACCAAATGAAGAACTTGAGAACTATGATAGCAAGGCGTGACAAATGTTGAATATTGAAGAGGGCGCTACCAATATTGATGCTATAGAACCAGATGAAAGGAAGTACAAATATAAATACATTCGTAGCATGAGGTATCTAGACAAAAAAAAAAAAAAAGGGAAAAAAAAGGATCCCCTGTCCCGGGAACCCTTACCGAACCCGGAGCCTTCAGAGATCGAACGGTTTTGACGCCGTTGAACTGACAGTCTGATATTATACCATTGGACTAGACAGGGACCAAGATTCTTGGAAATTTACTTTTGAAGATCACTTTATATGCTTGAATCTGGTCACAGGTGTGGCAGGAGCAGGTGTGGGCAGGAGCAGGCGGGACCCATGGAGTAAGAAGTCATGGTCGTTCTGTAGAGGACTGGAAGATTTTCATCTTCGAGACATCTAGTATATGTCTTCACACCAACATCCTCGAAAACAGCTTCCGCATATCGTCACTTAACCTGAGCGCCCGTCCACCAACCTGTGCGCGAAACGATCTGTCTGTCCGGGAAGAGGCGGCGTATTGGGTCAAAGAGGTAACCTGTAGACAACATCGGTGCTCTTGACGGATGATGCGCGTCATCACCTACGGCTTGCCAGGCAAGGCTGGACCACCGTGGCCATGCCCACCTCTCAGAGGAGTCAACGCGACCAAGGAAGACCTCTGGCGCTAGTGAACATAACGGCAAGGCCGCTGGTAGATAACCTGCTGCAACTGTTTGCGCTCCATCGCGAGTGTCTAAATGGATATGCCACAGTCCTCGTCGTGGCTCTCTGCCATGATACCATCGCAAGCAGTCGAAGAGAGGCTCGTGGCAGTGCGGTATAGGCAGGTTGTGATGTTCACGGCCTTACCTGCCCGGTCATAGTGTTCGAGCAGCTCAAGAGAAACAGTGCCCTGCGCCGCTTCCTGGGTAATAGCAGCAGCATCGATCAAGAGCTGGCATGCGCGACTGAGTGCCATGATAGTGCACTTAAGATACAAGTCAGTCATATCACAACCTGACCAAGCTTCTCCGTCGTTTATGCGGGCCAAGTACCGCTATATACATGCAGGGAGGGAGAGAGGTGAGAGGAAGGGAAGGGCTAACAACCAGTCGCCCAAGAACACCTGTTTGCCATGTCAGGACGCATGCAGATAGATTTTGGCCTCCTTTCGCATCTGCTCATGTTCAGCGTCCACGGCGCTGCTCAGCAGTGGCCTTATTGGCATCAGTTCCTTGACCATCGATATAGCACGCTCGATGGCGTCAGATATCTTGCGCTGGTGGGCTTCGGGCCCGGAGCCATCCCACATATACAGGATACTCTGCACTAATGCCCTTTATTGCCACAAGAGAGCCGTCTAAACAAACAGCTTCGCTTTGCTGCTGCAGTCATAAAGGGGCGCCCGCAACAATCTCTCTGCTGTCGAGGCCCTACCTCGGTCGATGAAGGCCACGATCTCATAAGCCGGCTGAATCCTATGGGCGCTGTCTGCTGATCAACAAGTGTTTTGCCTTGCCTAACAACTTGTGGAGAAATATAGGGTAGTCCAGTGCAATCGCACTAACGATCGCTTTTGCGACACAACTGGCACGATGCAGGCCATTGGTCAAACTTAGGTCGTAGACCTAATATTACTGTCTCGTAAAATAGGAGCCCACGGTCTGTTGCCGCGTAGGTTAAGCATGAATCTCTTCTGCGCAGGCTACTGCTGCAGCATGGTCTCCAGGTCGGTAGAGCCCAATAGCGAGAAGAGCGCTCGATGACAATATCAACAATACGGACCTTCCAAGATCCCAGCGCCCATATAGCGCAGCCCGCATCGAACGCGACTGGCAGGTCGAGCGAGTACCTATTGCCTGTGATATAGTCAGTTATTAGCTTCTCTCAGTGCCGAAAGGGGGCAGAACCAGGGCGCCAGGTTGATCTGGGAGCAGCTCAATGGTAATCCTGGCTGGCGATAATATTCCATTCTCCAACTCAAACAACTTGTAAGCTTCTGAAATGGGCAGCTATAAGATTTCAATATCAGATGCGATCTATTTATCGCTAAAACTCTGCCTTCAAGAAGGCATGGGATAGAACAATGTAATAATATTCGAGGCGTAGGCGAGGCCTTAGGCTATGCTTCCAGAGGAATCCGAGCTCGGCTATCGGCTAGAACGGAACATCTGACTATTTACTGTGTATAGAAACGGCCAGAAAACTGTTGCTCTGAAGAGCTACTGTTTTGTCGAGCTGACGGCATATATCCTTCCTTATAAATCAACTAGCAACTAAGACCACCCGAATGGGTTCCCGGGCCAACCCTGAAAGCCTTAAATGGTGCAGCGATTTTAAACCTTGACTGCGAGACCGGAGAAGGGTGACGGCCTTGTTCACCCGGCCTGTGTTCCCAGGCTATACGCTGTACCCGTTTTCTGCATTTCCGAAATATCTCGTGACTGATCGGTAACCATCTGAGAGGCATCGTGTCTCGTGACGTCGGGCTCGTGTACGTGTATGCATCGCTCGAATTCCTATCCAAGTGCGTCTGTTTGGATCGATCAAGTCGGCGGGGAGTGATCCTATGGAGCTGTCTCGGAGAGGTCGACGGATGGATCGGGGCATGACCTGCAGTGGGAGAAGCATGATGGAAGCAATTCTGCATCCCGAAAGTCTACAGCGATACATCCATCTGCACTCGCAACCATCCATCAGCTCCGTGGCCAACCCCCTCAAGATTCCGTCTCTTACAAGTACGTATCCGAGACGGGCTGGGTCTCGAAAGGTATGGATGTGTGCCATCAGAGTTTGTGGCGGCCCGAGAGATGCATGCCACAGCAAGACATGCATGCGGACATTCCAGCTGAACACCAAGCAACAACCCGCACAACGCTACTGCACCACCCTTCCCCCCTTCTCAGTCCGGACACCAGCTGTTGTCTCGAAACACCATTTGTCCAATCTCTCTGGTCGACCTGGCACGCATCTGGAGTGCCCGGTCCCTCAGTAGCGAGCAGAGTGCAGCTCGACCTGTCTCGCTGCTGGGGGGCTCTCGGAACCGTCGCTCGCCGGCGCACTAGGATACTGCAATTTGATGGTGTCCACCACCTGAGATTGGTGGGTGAGCTGGTCATGTCGCTATTTTGCGCCCAGTCGATTTGCTGAATCTCTTCCCGAGTCGAACTCCGGACGCTCTGGCCTCTAGCTCCTCCGAGTCCTCGTCTCCACCTTGAGAGTCTCGATGTTCTTCGCAGCATAGAGGCAGCCCGAGACTGGCCTGGCCCACTGGTTGTCGATGCCGCTTTTTCTGCCTCACACCTCAAGGGGACCACCGTCCAGCCGCGTTCACTACTTTTCGTCCCGCGCAGCCTCGGCATCGTGAAGCCTATGGCCCAGCATCTCTGTCGACTCAGCGCGGCCTGGCCCCGCCTGGTCAAGTCTAGCCTGCTGCCGTCGCTACAGGGTTGTACCCTTGGCCTGGGACCCGGGCATGGGGCATACCACGCCAACTAGGTGCCCAGCGAGCTGAGCTGCGAGAGGGACTTGGCTCTTCTTCTGGATGGTACCACAATTCGCGTCATTCCCCATAAGGACCCCCGGTGGCTACACGGGAGCAGCAGCTTTCCGAGCCTTCCTGGCATGGCTTGCCAGCTTTTTGTCCAGCTACCCTTGGTGGCGGTGGTGGGGTAGCTGCAAATCATGCAGCTGTGAAGGTCTGAATTGGCTTGCTCGTTGAGTTATCTTCTCACCGCAGGGTGAAGGTCTCACAAATCTGTTTCACGAGAATGCCGCGCTCTTTCTTAGATGCGGGTCAAGCTCCTGGTTGGGGGGAGACCATCATTCCTCCTCGCCTCTCCCACCATCTCCCCAGCGCCCACTGGAACGGCGCCGGCTCCTACAAAATAGTGAATCAATATCAACAATGACCACCAGGGTCACTCATGGTCTGTGTGCTACATTTACCAGGATGCATGTATAAAGACAATTCTCTCGCACACGCGCGCCAACAAACGTACACATGCTCACACAATCTCCGGTTCTTCGAAGCAGCTCTACACACACTCTCAGGGACTGCCCCCCTCGGTCGTCGCCAGGTCCCGTCACCGCGGCCACAAAACTCAGTGCTAGTAGATGGGACTTGAGAGTTGGCACCCGCTACCTAGCTGCTAGCTCACCTATGGCTATCTTGATATCATAGTGCGCCAGTGCCCCGGTAGCTTCTAGACCAGGCCCGGCCCCAGGTCCAACCCAGTTGGCTGATACGGGCCCGGATGGTTCGACGAGGTCGGTCCCATCACACTACACACACGTACATATATACAAGGGAGATGGCCTGCCTCGCTGCGAACCCTCCGCCGCACTCGGTCCCGTCGTCTTCACGTGCGAGGAGGTCCGCCAGCGTTATGCTGTACAGCGGCGTTTCCAATCGCTGGAGGGGTTGGAAGGCCAAACATCAAGGTGATCCTGGGGCCATGGACGTGAGGCCGTTTCGCCAGCAGAGTATGAAGAGGTTCGAAGGTCTTGCTAGGGGCTCCTCTTCGTGGGACCGCCTGAGAAGGGTAAGTAACCCATCCTCCTCTCAGCCTCGCTTTTCTATCCTCTCCCCCCAGACTGATGACTGATTTATGGATTCAGGATCTAGAGTTGTGTTTCCGGAATGGCGACTGTTTCATCTACCTCCACGAGAAAGGACAGTCAAGGCAGGGAGCCGCCTACGAGGTTTCTATCGACAGGCTGATGGCTGCTCGGGTCCGGCCGCTGATGGAGACATTTTTGGACCGATCTATGTCCGAGGAGACAGCTTATAAGAAGGGCCACATCGACTTGTACGTACCCGCGCCCACGACGACAAGCCGGTCTCAGTCCCTGCAGTACCATGTCGCAATTCGGAACCTTCTGGCTTGGATCTACGGCCGACCGCTCGTCGGTGACCACTTGGGCAGCTCAATCATCGGACTCGTTCACAGCATGGACCAATTCCGTGACCCGGCCGCCGACAACATCGAAGACTTGTTGAAGTATCTCGACAGCGCAGGGTACCTGGATATGCGCAATCAACCGCATCACGCTGTGGCCCTATTACATGTGGCCGAGGTCTTTCAGATCCGAGATCTTTATATCGATGCGTTCGCGCATTGCGTCGGAATGAGCGAGCGCTTGTATAAGTGTTCAGAGCTTTCCGTGAGTGCTTCCTGTCCCTGATCCGACTCTTGATATCTTGGTGCAAAAGAAACCAAGGGAGAGCTTCGCCGCCGCAACATGCTGACATGTGTCTTTCAGCGTGTAAGCGTCGCAACACGGAAGCTCATCAGGCGGGCCAAGGTGGACATGGAATCCCGACTGCGCCGCGCCAGCATAATGATGAGTGATCTGCTCGAGGAAGAGTTGTCCGAATCCCACGTTGGTCTGTCTGCGGGCGAGCGAGCACACCTCAACCGCTTCAGGGCTTATATCCGTGGCTTCTACCGCACAAAATTTGGCACCTTTCCCCCGCCGCCTTGGACCCCACGATGCGGCACCATCTTCCGGCCCGAGGTTTACTCAGCCATGAAGGCAGACTTTGAGGCGTTGTACGAGTATCTGGTTGATGAGAAGTTCACCACGGTCGACAACAGCCCGCCGGTCGCGCATGGAGGGCTCTGCACCCTGCAGAGCGTCTACGAGTTCGACAGGAGACACGAGCTTGCCGCTCTGGAGCACCCTCTACCGCTCCTGCCGGAGCCGAGGAGGACGAAGCTGTCGCGCCGGAGGAGTCTCATGCCGTGGCTCGCCGACGGCCTCGGCTTTCGCGAAAGCAAGCTGCGCCCCGACCAGCGCCAGCTCGCCCATGCCGCCCTCCTCAGTGCTACAAATCAAGACAAGGCTCACCTCCTGGACAACGAGCTGGTCCTCGCCTATCAGAGATTCGAAGAGGACTCGGTCCTCCCCCGCCATCACCGCAAAGGCGAGCGCGGTGAGAGGTTCCTGATTGGCACGGGAGACGCCAGAAAAGTGAGGTGGCTACTTGTCTACGCAATGTATCAGACGCTGCGCACCTGTGCTGAGGTACCTAAAGAGGTCGCCCTCGTCACAGACGTGGACTATCACCTGAGTATCTCCACCAAGGGCATGCCTCCATGGCAGACAGAAGATGCTGCGGAACCCCCGCCCACTCTCAACAACAGCCCGTGGGATGCCGACGATTTCAGGCCTCGTATCCCCCAACGTCACCACTCGATTAATGCTGCGCCGCTGCTGGCGCCTGCCATGCCATCCAAGTTGGCAGCGGGGCATCGCCCTGGCATGGATATCAAACCTGACATTGACTACTTTGCACTGACTCACCAGGACGAGTCACACGGTCGTCTTGGGCATGACAGCAAGGCTGCTGTGCTTCCACGCTCGAAATCGCACAGCTTGAGGAGGACCATGTCTTTCCGCCGCTCACTGAATGTGTTCAAGACCACTTGTCAGCGGCCTGCAACCTCGCATTCAGCTTCCTCGAACGCCAGGGCATACCAAGACTGCATGCCAATGTATCATGAGATCATCGTTCATGGGTACGGCAATGGGACCAATGATGCCATCGACCTGCCGACAGGTGGCGCAGACAACGTGGAAGACGTGAGCATCCCGACTGGTGCTTCAACCCGGCCATCAGTCTTGGCAGCAACAAGTCGCTCCGCCTCAACAACTTCCACAAGGAGTCATAGGACTTCAGTCTCGAGGTCGTCGACTGCTGCTGCCAGCTCAACCTCGACAGCGCCCACCACCATTATCGAGCCCTTGAGCCCGGCGTCAGGGCCGCAGAAGGGCAGCAGCTGTAAGAGCCCTGAAGCGCCAGTGTCTGAGGCAGGGACGGATGCGGTTCCCACCGATGAAGCCCACGCGAACGACGACGGTGCCGACACGAGCTACAACAGCCTCTCACTTCCTGTGCGGAGGCAGAGCACTAGGAAATCGCTGCGCAACCTGCACTCGAGCGATGACATATTCGCCGATGCATCGGTGAGCGAAGCGTCCTCGCCCGCACCACCGCCGCTGCCTCGGCGCAGCAGTAAGAGGTTCAGTGCGCCGGCGTCCAAACGATGGAGCCTCCTGGAGCTGGTGGCGTCTCTCCGTGAAAACAGTGGGGACAGCAGTGACTCGGAGGCCGATGATGATCTGCAGCCGTCCCCGCTGCGCATCCGCAAGGTGATCGGCCATCGACCACGGATCCAAACCCACTTGGAGGTTGATCAGGACGATGCCATGCGCGACTCCAGTGACTGGGAGCGGATGGTGCACAGCGCGTCGGAGGTCTCTCCACCGTGCACGTGGGAACAGTTTACAGACCTGGGGGGGTTCCAACCCATTCAGCCATTGAAGTAAAAGCAAAAATGCTTGGGAAGATGCGAGGGCAATTTCCAGAACTTGGGAAAGGGGTTTTCTGGCGCCGGACGCAACCATTTTGTGCCTATTCGGCCACCATCACTCCTTGACCATATTTCCCTTTTTCTTTTTTTTTAACCCTTCTTCTACTATGTTATCGAGATACCCGACAGTCATTTCTTTGGAAGGACCGCAGCCTTGTGCGGTTATTCAGCAGCGCCTATAATTCTGTTTTGCTTTACTGGATAGTGCCCAATGAATAGGGAAAGGAAAGAACAAAAAAACAAAACCAAAAAAGGCTCCATCTCTTTTATCAACATCTTGCAAAATGCTGTGCAGAATATTTTCAAGACCCCAACTGTGGCATATGAGAATGCATCCAGAACAGCGACATCACCTTGACTACCACACCATACCAGCAGTGCCATCGATCGAAAGACGAATGATCTGTAGCACTGTGACATGTTCTCCACGAAACACACCTACGATCCACCTCTTCTTGCTATGTGTTTTCCCCGGACGGACGTCACTCGTCCTTGGCTGACCCGGTGGCTCGAGATGCGATGGTGATGGCGTCGATAATCTCGGAACCGATTTGGTAGATCATGTACGACGGAACGATGAGCCAGGCGCCACTATCATCACCAGCATTCCCAAGGTCAGTGTCTATAGGTTTAAAGCAGATGGATGGGAGGGAAGACCAGGTGTGTGTGTGTGGGTGTGTACGTACTTGGGGATGATCCACATCAGGATCAAGTCCCACGGCTTGTTGTGGCCGACATTGTCGAACCCGGAAAAGTACTCGTTGAGCCAGTACAGCACCGTCTTGCTAAGCGTCATGACGGAGGCGGCGAAGCCAACCACCACAGCCAGCGCGCCGGCGCGGCCAGCGACCCTCCTCCTCGCCTGCACGGCAGCACCACCCTGGACGCCGCCCACGGTGCCGCCGGCGCGGTACCACAGGGCGACATAGGCCAGGTACATGAGCGTCTCGACGAGGTTGAGCCAGCCCTGCGCGGCCGTGAAGCCGTTGCGGAGGTTCCACTGCTTGAAGCCGTACATGTGGTCGATGGTGCCGTAGAGCTCGTAGGGCTTCCAGATGGGGTCGTGCGCCCAGCCGCCGGGCATCGTCGCGGGGCGGCCCAGGACGTAGCCCGTGTCCCAGGCGACGAGGGGCAGGGAGATGGCCAGCCAGGCGAGGGTGGTGGTCGTGGGCGCGTGGGACCAGCCGTGGGTGATGGGGGACTTCTTGTCGCGTCGGCGGGTGAGGGCGCTGGGCGTCTTTAGGCCTGGCGTCACGGCCCGCGAGGATGAGCGTGTTCCTACCATTTTTTTTTTGGGAAGATAATATTAATTATTGTAGCTTGACTGGGAAAAGATCCTGGGAGTTGGGTGGTGGCTGCTGCTGCTACTGCTGCTGTTGCGTATCTCGATATATGACAGGACGGGTTTGCGATAGCGACGAGACTTGGTTTGGTGAGAACAGGAGCAGAGTTTTTGTCGTTTTTTTTTTTTTTTTTCCTTGGGCTAGCTGGCAGGCGTGTCTTGTGTGTGTGTGTTGATGTACATACGCATATATAGATAAAGAGGTGGGCAAGCTTTCGTACCCGGGACCTGGAGCGAGCAGCAGCAGGACGAGGAGAGAGAGCTCTTTGATGAAACACGGCCTGCACGGATGAGTTGTATGGTTAAGGTTCGCGGGGGGGGTGCTGCGCGTGAACCCCTGCTAAGGTAGTGATGCCATGGCGGGTCTGGAGTCTGTTTAGCACCATGTGGGACGCCCTGGAGGGGCCCTGTCGGGTACTTGGCAGTGCTTGGTAAGTGGGGAGGGCGCTGTGGCATGTTGTCTGGATAGCGTGTATGTACTTACATGCTGACAGGGGTGTCGTGGCGCTGAGGGCCGCTGTGGCCAGTTACTGGATTACGACAACTTACAGCAGGTACGTACCTTGGCGTATCAGACACGGCACTGCTATTTGCTCTCGTCAGCGCCGTTGCCTTTCCATGCCTAAACCTCGTCAGTAGGCGCTTTCCTCTTTGCCTTACTCTTTGTTTTTTTTTTTTTTTGTCGGTCTTCCTCTGGAAAGTTATCGTTTCTGGCTCCCTTTCTGCTACTGCTGCTACTGCTGTTGTTAGTCTTCGTCTTTCTTTTCTTAAGCCTTTTTCTTGGACGGTTACCTCACAGACTGCATCCCAAATCAACAGTCCGTCGGCCCTCTGGACGACGACCTGCCATCGCTTCGTACACGATGGACACTTTCCCAGGCGAGATTATTGACAGCATCCTCAACTATGTATGCCTCGATCAGGACGCAGAAAGTCGGCATGTCCTCTCTGGCTACTCGTGTCTCGGCCGCAGGTAGCAGACTGCCGTCGAGCTCCGGACCTTCAGGGAGCATCAAAGTTCGCAGCAGCGAACTTGGTATCTTTGAAAGCATTGTTCGAGGGCGAGATAGTCAGTCCCGCCGCGAGATCGTCAAGGAGATCACCTTCCGCATCATTCTGGATCGATATCCTGATTCGTCAGTAGATCCTCCTGCTGCTGTCACTGTTGAATGTGCTCTGACATATGCCGTGAATCTTGTCAGTGCGCGGTGGCATCAGGAACCCAGCTGGGTTAGGTCCAAGAACAATCGTCATTTCACATGGGCTGTTGGACGGTTCTTCTATCTTCTTAGTATATGGCGCCCGCTCAGAGCAACCCACGTGAGGAGGGATGAGAGGGATATTGCACCCATCTCCCTATGCCTCTGCGCCTCGTCTCCATCCGACTTTGGATGGAATGTAGATCTTCGCGCGATTCGGAAGGGGCATCCCATCTGGGGCGAGTGGTTGCCCTTCCGCAACATGGAATGCTTCCTTGAAATGACCAGCGGCACCCGTCTGCCGCCGTTGCGAGCAGTGACTAAGTTTCACGTTGGGAGCCCGGGCAGCAGCCGGTCATTTACACCTGCAACTCTTGCTCGCATGGCCAAGGCACTACCAGATCTTCAGACTGTCCGTTGGCAGCTCCCCTTGCTGGAGAACCGGCTGAGGAGAATCAGGCGCGAGCAGCGGTGTGGTGAGTGCACTTGGTCATCTCCCTTCTACCTCGACATCCCTCGCCCTGTTCTGCAAAGCGCCAAACCGCCCCGTCACTAACAATTCCAAACACAATAAGCCGTTGGTCGCATCATGCTAGGCCTTCCTTTCCAACACCTCACAGAACTTCGGATGTTTGACTTGCGCACCAGTATTTTGAACCACGACTATAGCCCTGGCTGCATGTGTGCTCACTCGAGCAGCCATGTCGACCTGCTCGGCCAGGCGATCAACCAGATCTGTCAACGCAGCCCAGTCCGAGAACTGGTGCTTGGTGGGCACTTCATCATGTCGCACGAGATTTTCGAGCTGCCGCCCGACGGCGAGGAGCTGTGGCCGTCCATGGAGGTGGTCAGGATAGATGCCGGCCTATTTACTGCTGCCGGTAGTTGGTTTCTGAAAGGAAGCGGTGGGCATCAGCTGACCCATCCTAACCGACGAGGTCGTTACTCAGCAAGGCACGTGGAGAACGGCCGCCAACCCATCAACCTGTGGCGGAACTGTGTGGATCCAAACTTCTATGATCCCCTCGTGCACAGGTTGACGAAGGCCATGCTGCGGATGCCCAAGCTCCAGCGGTTGAAGCTAGCCTTTATGAACTGGTACAATGCATCGGCTCAAGGAAAGTGCCCTGACCTCGAATACTACCTGGAGACGCCTGACAAAAGGAATGGCCGGCCCAGAGCCTCCGTCTGGATCTTTGATTGCAACAAAGAGCTGTACTAGCCATACTCGGACACTGGTCTACACTAGGAAATGCCAGACCACATCAGGACAGCATTTCGACAGCTGGTCAAGGATGATGGCATCATCCAAAAGGTACGATGCCCCAAGCAGCTACCAAGTTCGAAAAACCCGCGTCTTTGGACGTGATCCGATCGCCGTCGCCGCATACCGAGCGTGGGCAGACTCAGAAATCTGTCATCACCACTAACAGCGTTTTGAACCTGACACAACCTTCTACGGTAGCGTTTCCCTGGCAAGTAGATATTTCACCCTGGGATACAGAATAATACAGTCAAGATTACATGAATCGACAACAGTTCTTATGCCCCGTCCTCACACGTAAGGCACTTTTGACCTCAGTGCTTGTCCTGGCTTCTTCCTAGCTAGCAGGCCGGGAGGTCCTAGCCCATGATCTTGAGCAGACCAAGAGGCACATTGACTCTGTCAATATACATGTGCACCGTTCTCGGATATGCTCTTGAGAAAAATAGCCATGCCCTCTGTCTTAAGTACTTATATGCCCTCAATCACTCTTTCTACCCGCCAAACAATTTGCGCTGCGCTTCTATCGAGACTCACCAAGTCACACAAGTCACAAGCCTCGTCCATCACCAAGATGAGGTTGTTTCTGCCGATAATATCCTGGGCAGCACTAATTCTCCCCGCAGCACAGGCTGGGAGCGTCCCCCACCAGTCCAGGGACATACACACTCTCCTCTTCCAGGGGTGGTACGCCGACCCAGAGATCCGCGTATACGACGGTGTGTACTGGATATTTCCGACGACCTCGATTCCCTCGGGCCGTCACCACCACACCTACTTTGACGCCTTCTCCTCCCACGACCTGGTCCACTGGACCATGCACCCGTCGGTTCTCACACCGCACGAGATCAGATGGGCCACAGACAACATGTGGGCACCAGCGTCCGTCGGGAGGAACGGGAAATACTACCTGTACTTCAGCGCGAACGGGCTGCGTACAGTCAGGGAGACGGCGGGGATTGGTGTCGCTGTAGCCGATGCACCGGAAGGACCGTACCGAGATGCCCTGGGCGAACGCCTCATCGACTCGGTCATCAACAATGCGAACCCCATGGACCCTGACGTGTTTGTCGACCACGACGACCAGGTGTACCTGTACTGGGGCGGCACTGCCGTCAACGTGGCCCTGCTGGATGATGACATGATCAGTCTCCGGCCCCTCCCGGGCAGGCACGAGGAAGAGGAGGAGGAGGAGAAGCTCGACCACGACAACCGCACGCTCACAACCAGCGACTACTACATCAAGGACGTCACGCCGAGCCCCACGTTCGTCGAGGGCACCAAGGTGTTCCGCCGCGGATCCATCTACTACATGATGTGGTCCGAGAACGGCTACGGCGACCCGACATACCAGGTTGCGTACGGCATGTCGACGTCGCCGCTGGGGCCCTTTGGCCGGGCGGGCGTGGTGCTGCAGCAGGACCCGGAGGTGGCAGTCGCCACGGGCCACAACGGCGTGGTGAACGAGCCGGGGACGGACGTGTGGTATATTGTGTATCACAGGCGGGCGCTGGGGGAGGGGGGATGCGAACAAACGGGTCCTGGCAGTGGAGAGGATGTATTTTGATGAGGTGGACGGGACTATACGACCTGTGAGAGTTACTGTCTGATGTCAGTGTGCATGGGAGAAGAAGAGAGGGGGCGGAAGTGCGGGGGAGGAGGAGGAGGAGGAGGAGGAGTTTATGGAGATAAACCACCGGGAATATGTGACAATCATATATCACACGCGCATGATTGGACGAGAGAAGCTCGATAGGCGGTAATCAGCGTGACTGTACTCTGGAGCTTGGGGCTCGAAAAAGGACGACGGCTCGCAGCGATGCCCTCTCGCTTGTTCTCGGGGCGCGATCTTGCTGGGTCACGTTGATGGGTTCGCGACACCGAAGAGGCCGAGTTTCCTTGTTGTCTTGTGGTTACACAGCATCGGCCCCGTGAAGGGCGCATTGGCATCTGTGACATGCGCTTGACGTGCAGGAGAAGACGTGGGGAGGATGAGTACCCTAACACGAGAGGTATCTGTGTGTACTTTTGTGTGGAGTTTGTCAGGGTAGATACAATATGATACTTGGTGTCGTATTGGCGTATTCATCACGGGGGACGGACGTGATTACAGGATCTGTAGCGATCAGACTTATTGGTTGCTGCGGCTTGGGAGCCTTGTGTAGTTGTGCACGGGTTGCATACGCAGGACTTGACGGCTCAGGCAGGAGGGACATGATGGAATAATTATTGATTGCTGGTGATCTGCCGAGACAAGTCGAGTAATTGCAGTATATTTAAGGGGCTCCCTCGCTCGCTGTACGATGTTGTCTCTGGGTATCTAGGATCGTATTTACTCCGAGGACAAAGAGCACCCATCTCATTATAGTGCCTGAACGATCTCTTCGCTTCTATAATTAATTAAATACTTACTGAGAAGAGGATCATTATCCCGAAGATGGACATCCCTCTGACGAACATCCATCTCGGCGGCGTTGCTCTGCTTCTGACAGTTGGAATAGTGCGTATATCAAGGTGGTAATTATTCCAAAGGCCCAAGCCATTGTTAACCTGGAGACAACACAGTTTATATTTAACAGTCTGTGGAGCCCCCTGAACAAGATTCCTGGACCATGGTATGCGCGCTGGACGACTTTGGTCTCGAGGTATTATACGTGGAAGGGGAAGCTGCCTTTATATATACACTCGCTTCACGAGGCTTATGGTAGGATCTCTTTACGAAATGATCAAGGAACTTTCGATTCTTCTTTTCTTTTCGTATCTAATATAATGGAGTCCTGATTTAATTAACAATGTTCCCATGGCTAATACATACTCTTCCTCACCCTTCAAGGCCCCATCATCCGCACAGGTCCCAACGCAGTCTACATAGCCGAATCAACCGCCTACCAGCACATGACCAGCATCAAGAACGAGTTCCTCAAAGAGCCGCAGTTCTACTGGTCCCTCCACCCGGGCATCTCCAACGTCTTCACCACCACCCGTCCCGACGTCCACCGGCACTTCCGCCGCCTCCTGGCCGCGAGCATATCCGAGTCGGGGCTCAGGGCGTTCCGCGGACAGATCGAGCCCAAACACCGTGCGGCCATCGCGGGGATGCAGGCCGAGATGGCGACACGCGGGGCGGCGGACGTGGCGAAGTGGTGGCATCTTATGACTTTTGATGTTATCTCCGAGCTGGCTTTTGGGGAGCCGGCCGGGCTGTTGCAGCTTGGTGAGGTGAGTAGGGTTGTGTTTGTGGTAGAGTCTGTTGCCCAACAA
The DNA here is from genome assembly GCA_027559495.1 of Aurifilum marmelostoma. Lineage (NCBI taxonomy): Eukaryota > Fungi > Ascomycota > Sordariomycetes > Diaporthales > Cryphonectriaceae > Aurifilum > Aurifilum marmelostoma. Next base: position 1,743,319 of record JAMXSV010000023.1, on the reverse strand, counting down.
TTATATTCCTGGACCCTTCTGTCTCTTTCACCTGTTGGGTCTTTCTTCCCACTCTGCCCTATCCATATAACCAACAATATATATAATAACAATGAAACCACACCACACAGAGAAACGAAACCGCCCACGACATGGAATCCCTGGGCCGGGCCGCCGCCGCCCGCATAACCTTCCCCGAGCTCGCCTGGTACCTCATGCCCCGCTGGCCCGTCGCGCCCGAGTCCGCCGAGAACGCACGGCGCCTCCGCCAGCACGCCACTGAGGCCCTCCAGCGCCACCAGCGCCTCGCCGACAACACCCCGGACGACAGCAGCGGCGGCGTGCGCCCCACGCTCTTCTCCAAGCTGTACAGGGCCCGCGAGCAGGACAGCCTGACGTTTGAGGACATGCGGGACAACGCGCAGGTGTACATGACAGCCGGGACGGGGACGACAGCCACCTCGCTTACCTTTCTGGTGTGGAGTGTCTGCCGGAGCGAGCACGTGCGGCGCAGGCTGGCGGGCGAGGTGCAGGGGCGGGTCGCTGCGCTTGCCGCCGAGGACTTTGGCTACGAGGATATCAGGGACCTGCCGTACCTGAACTGCGTCATCAGCGAGACGCTGCGGATGTACAGCGTCGTGGCGGGCGGGCTGCCGCGCGTGGTGCCGGCCGGGGGCGCCACCCTGGCTGGGCGGTTTGTGCCGGCGGGGACGACGGTGGCGGCGCAGGCGTACTCGATGCACCGTGATGGGCGGGTGTTTCCCCGGCCTGGCGAGTTTCTCCCTGAGCGGTGGGAGCGTGCTACCAAGGAGATGAGGGACTCGCTGGTTGTGTTTGGTGGAGGGTCGCGCGGTGAGTTATCTCTCAAGCCCACGAGATATATTTTCTTGGGAGGAGAAGAGGAGTATATTGAGCCGAGGGACAAAAGACAAAAGCTAATGTCATCATTGTTGAATTAATATAGTCTGCCTGGGACAGCATCTCGCCATGATGCAGATGCGCCTGGCGACGTGTCGGTTCTTCTATGCCTTTCCAGAGGCTAGGGTTTCGCGGAGGGAGGGCATGAGTGATGCGGATATGGATGCATCTTTCTATGTGCTGCTGGCTCCCAAAGGCCACAGGTGTCTGATCGAGGCGTGTTGAGGTGGCTTCTCAGACCTGCGGGAGAATAGTCGGGTAAGGCTGCGTCATGGTCGGCTGGGTGAGGTGCTGTAGTGATGAGGAGTAAGTGATTATAGGACATAGGGTTCTACTTTATGTTTAATCATCATGTCTACGTACAGGATTGCTCGATAGTGAGGCTCATGGTGCTCCGTGATGTTGGACGCACCACTGATCTGACGAGGCTGACGGGGCAATTGTCTTACACTAATTATTCTTGAGCTCTCACACAACATCGGCTCATAATAATGATTCAGCGACCATGATACTTTGGAAATTCTCCCGAGACGGGCTGTACAATGGTCCATGTAGGCTTCTACGTTGTATTGCTTGTCAACGACCATGTCTCCACCCACCTGGGCAGGTCTTGTACTTCCATCACCCCGATAATCAATCCTCACTCCGCTCTCTTCCCATCCTGACCAGTCAGCGGAATCCTCCCTAGCAGATGCGCAGGCGTCCTCTCGGGCCGTCCAATATACTTGATCCACGCATACGGATCCTCAAACTCATCCCTCGCATAGGTACTCGCGTCCCCCTGCACAGCGGCAGGATACTCGCCCGCCAGGCCCACCACGCCCACCTCGCTCTTGTATTCCTCCCAGCACCGCAGCAGCTCCTCAAACACATCCCGCCTGGCCCCTGCCAGGTCGGTGGTCTCGCCCGGGTCGTCCCGGATGTTGAACAGCTCCCACTTCTGCGGGCCCCTCGGCGCGGGCACAAAGGTGATCTTCCAGTCCCCGCGGCGGAGGGCCCCGGAGCCGGCGATCTCGAAGCCCACCACGTAGTCCTTGTCGTGGATAGCGAGGCTTCCTGCTGCGTCTGCTGTGGTGATGTTCTCCAGGTAGGACTTCCAGCTGCGGCCGCGGAGGGGCGCGATGGTGTGGCCGTTCTGGACGGTGCCGCCTGGGTGTTTGTCCAGGAGCCCTGCCAGGTCGAGCACCGTGGGCACGAGGTCCATGACGGTGCAAAAGGCGTCCGTGATGATGCCTCCTCCTTCTCTTCCTGCCGAAGACAATGTTGCGGTCCTAGATTTCGGGGGTTTCACGACCAGAGGAACCCGGCAGCCCCCCTCGGTGGAAAACATCTTGTACAGCCTCGACGGCGCCGTGGCAGCCTGTGCCCACCGACAGCCGTACCACACAAACGAGTCCCCCCTGCCAATATTGTCCAGGCTGTTGTCGTAGTACTTCTCAATATGCTCCAGGATCCGCGGCCCCACGATCGGCGAGGCCTCATAGGAGGCTCCTTCGGCCCCATTATCGCTCATGAAGAGGATAAAGGTGTTGTCGTACTCGCCCGAGGCCTTGAGATAGTCCAGGACCCGCCCGATGTTCCAGTCCATCCGGTCCACCATCCCGCTGTAGGCCTCCATCGCCCGCGCCGACTTGGCCCGCACCTCGTCGTCTAGCTTCTCCCACTCGTCGACGTCTCCCGGTGCCGCCACGACGGGGTGTGGTCTGGCGTCCGGGTGCACCAGCTTCAGCTCCTTGAGCCTCTGCACGCGCCTCTGCCGCAGGGCCTCGGGGCCGTCGTCATAGAGGCCGTGGTACCGGGCCATGTTCTCTGGGGGTGCCTGGAGGGGCCAGTGGGGCGCGGAGAAGGGGAGATAGGCGAAGAAGGGCTTTTGGGATTCCTCCTCGGTCCTGGAGGATAGGTACGACAGCATCTTGTCTGTGTAGCCGTCGGAGGAGTACCATCCTTTGGGCAGGTCCTCGACATAGTGGTCGTCTTCTGCGTGGAGGGCCCTGGTGGCGGTCTCAAAGAACCTGCCGGGTTCGTTCATTGGGTCCTGGTAGGCTGGCTCGTGGTCTTTTATTGTTGTTGGGAGCGTTTGGCCAGCTCATATCAGCTCAGGTGTTCGCCTACAATCATAATCCAAGCCTCATTTCTCGGGCGGGAGGGAGAAGAGGAAGAAAGAATCGAGACAGAAAGGAGAAAGAAAACAGTCCAAGTACTAACTGTAATGATTGGCACAGCCAGGAAGCAGAGCAAAAGACTTATCAAACCCCCTTCGGACAGGGTGATGCTCCTGCTGCACCCCAAGATGCCACTTCCCCGACATGAGCGTCAGATATCCCCCTTCCCTCTGCAGGATCTGGGGCAGCGCCGCCACCCTCTCGTTCAGGTACCCCTCGTGCCCCTGCCTGCCCCTGTGCGCCGGCGAGCTGCGCGTGAACTCCTGCAGCTGGCCCAGCCCCGCGATGTGGTGGTCCGTCCCCGTCATGAGCATCGACCGGGTGGGCGAGCACGCGGCTGCCACGTGGAACTCGGTGAACCGGAGGGCGCCGGCTTCTGCGGCCAGGGAGTCGATGTGGGGGGTCTGGATCTCGGAGCCGTAGCAGCTGCAGTCGCTGAAGCCCAGGTCGTCGGCCACGATGAGGAGGAAGTTGGGCCGCTTGGCCGGTGGGGTGGTTTCTTGCTGCATTGTTGGGTGGACGTGGACATGAGGTGATGATGACTGCTGCGTGTTGTAATTATACTTTGAGAGAGAAGAGGAGGTTGTCTTGAACTAATTACAATATTTCGACAGTATGAGATTTTTTGGTTTCTTTTTTTTTTTTTGGGGGAGAGTATATTTGCATAGATGCTTTACTTACCCCTCTTCCACATTGACTGGGAAGTCGAGAGCAAATGATCAACCAGCGGCTTGCGTAAGAGAGTGGAGACGCTGTTGATTCACCCTTCTGGTCATAGTAAGTAGTGCTTCAATGGTATAATTTTACCTTTTATCACCAAGACCACGACGCGAATCATTGCTGTTGAGGTTGAATATATTCCTGATATTCGCTCATCAACAGACAAGGAATCGGTGGCATTCTCTACCTCTAATTCATATATGTAGTCTATAGTCTAAACATACCCAAAACTCGTCGCTTCATATACAAAAATAGAAACAGAAACACTCCCACCCCCAATAGAACGCCCTCAACACACACGTTACCCAACTCAACTCAAGAATCCTCAAAATCGTCACAGCTGGCCCGGTTCCTGCTCAGGCTCTGCCGTATCTCGGCGTCCTCCTGCTGCCTCTTGACATTGTCCCACCCGGGAAGCTTGACCGCATGGTCCAGCGCCACCGGCAGGCCCCTGTGTCGCCCCCGGACCATCATGACCACCATGACCAGCTTGCTCCCCGTGTACCAGCCGCCGCTGAAGCTGAACGACTGGCCCGGCAGGCCCAGCGAGCAGCCGATGTTCGTGTACCCGGACACGATCTCGAACAGGAAGCTGAAGACGCTGTACGACTGCGGGTCCAGGATGGTGTGCCGCGTCTCGATGACGATGATGACAAACAGCGCCAGCGCGATGCACCAGATGTCGTGCGACAGCTGGCTGCGGAGATGCTGCGTGACCAGGCTCACGTGGCCCTCGGGCGCCGCAGTGGGCGCCACGCCACCCACACCGCCGGCCCCGTCCTTGTCGTCGAACGAGATGACCGGTGCGCGGCGCAGGTGCGGCGGTCGTGGTGCCGTCGAGGCCACCCCCACACCGTGGAAGTTGTTCATCCTGCGCTGGATCTGCCGCCCCACAAAGGCCGTGCCCCGGCGGCCCACGGCGGCCAGCTTCTTGATGGACTGCGTGGAGAGCTGGGTGGTGGCCTGCGAGACGGCCGAGGCGGAGGCGCCCCTCGCGAGCGGGATCGACAGCAGCTGGTCGTGGCGGGGCGAGGAGGAGAGGAGCTGGTCCAGGGAGCTGGTCTCGGACTCGTCGGATTCCTCGTCGGTCTTGCTGACGTAGATTCCCAGGGAGCGCTCCTCGTATACCTGATTGTGATGGCGTTTTAGTGTACGGGGTTTTCTTAACTGCGAAGGTGGTGAACTTACGTTGGAATTGCGCATCACGATGATCTCTGGGTACGCAGAGATATACATGAGAATAACCCAGAGGACCAGCACATCGAAATAAAGGCTCGAGGCCGAGACGACGGTGAAACCTCCCGAGGGGAGTGCTGGAAGAAAAAAAAAAGAAAAAGACGTCAGAACTTTTGCCGGCAATGAAGATGAAACTTGCAGACGAGAGACTCAAAAGGCTCGTGGCTGTCAGGTAGGTACTTACTCAGGCTCTGGAACAAGGCCAGTCCTATCCTCTTGCCGACCGAGTAGACTTGCAAGACCGAGTTCCCCAGGCTGAGGACCAGTATGCTGACCCAGTTCACGATGGCCAGGACCGTGCAGATGCCCACAAACGTCCAGTTGGCCTTGGCCGGGAACATCAGCATGAACAGGCGCCGGGGGTACTTGAGGATGAAATCAAAGGCCTCCTTCCACGTGGCATGCTCGTCGGGCTTGGTCGCGAGCCTGAGCACACAGCTGCAGAAGAAGACGGTCATGCGTATAAACGCAGGGAACGCATAGTTGCCGGCCAGGGCGAGGAGGGCGACAATGGTCAGCACGAACGCATCGTCTGCATACGCCCCGATGCCGGCATCCAGCAGGGTCATGCCGTTGTTGTTGAACGACGAGATGCACAGGAACACGCCCGTCCACCAGGGGTTCTGCGAGTTGGCCGCCGCGAGCCGGGGCTCCCTCGAGGCCATCCAGGCCCCCAGCGCGATGGCCCCAAAGAGCTGGAAGAGGACGAAATAGACGGCAACGATGACAAAGAGGATCCGCAGGGCGCGGTACTCGACACCGCCCAGGTACTCGCGCTCCTCGTCCGTCAGGTCAAAGAACTGGCCGTTCCGCCCGATGTTCCTCTTGTTGGTGCGGATAAAGGTCCGGAAGTCAAACCCTCCCTCCGAGGTCGTGGGGCGGGCGTCGCTGTGGTTGCGAGACCGCCTCCTCGTCGTCATGTTGGAGGCGTGCGAGTACGCGCTGACGGGGCGTCCCGAGGCGTGCGGCTGCTGCTGCTGCTGCTGCTGCTGCTCGCCGACGACTGTGAGCCTCTCTCCTTCCCGGATCGAGTTCAGGTGGCTAGGCTGGGCCTCCTCTTCTAGCTGGTTCACAGCGGTGGGCAGCTTGTCCCTGGATGTGCCGCCGAGCTGCAGCGCATCCTCCTCGGCGCGCTGCGTGTGCATCATGGTGTTTGCACGAGGAGGCGGGCCCCTGAGGTGGTGCTGGTTGTTGTTGTTGTTGTTGTTATTGTTATGATTCTGTTTGCGCCGCACCTTGGATCCTTTAAAGGTAGACATGACAGGCGCCCCAAACATGACACCCGCCATGCCCACAATGGTGCTCGTCGTCTGGGTCCGCCTGTTGCGTTCGGCCTCGACAATGTCCTCGAAGCGCTTCTCAAAGATGTGCGCCCGGAACCAGATGGTGAAGAGCGAGATCAGCACGGGGCTGCCCAGCATGGTCATGATGCCCAGGATGGCCTGCTGGCCCGACGTGAGCGCGCTGAGGTTGACCGTGTTGAGGCCCGTGGAGGTGAAGGCGGACTCGACCAGGAACAGGCTGTCCATGAAGCTGACGCTCCTGCCGGGGTGGGACGCGCCCCAGAAGACGACGGAGACGAGCAGGCCGACAAAGATAAAGTATGCGTGGTGCATCGTGATGAAGTTCACCGGCGGGAGGTACGGCCGTACCGCTGACCAGACGTCGGCCACCTTGCTGATCAGCAGCTCTTGGCGATGGGCCCGGCCGCCGGGCTCCAGCTGCTGTGGCATCGTCACTCACTCACTGGTGCTGCTGGTGTAGGCAGTGGAGGTACATTACTAGCGATTCGATTATGCAGGTAGTCGAAAAAGAAGAAAGAAAAAAAAATAAAAATAAAGAAAGGTTCAGTATTAATTATAACAGGATTTAGGAAAATGAACTGTAAAAAAGAGGGGAAACGAAGGGCAGAAAGCAGATGCAGCTGTAGATACACTCTTCTTTTAATGAACGAAACAAAACAAAAGAGTTTCCGACAGATGTATGGGATGATTGGGTTTGGGGAGGGAGTACTGTAGCCCTCCTCGTACCTCAACTTTGTTGGTCTCAAACACCGACAGGGCCCCCCCCAAAATGACAGACCCGCGGATCCTACCCGGTCCACTCGTTAACATTGACACCTCACACCCCCCCCCCCTTACCTTTACCTCTGGGCCCAGGGTAAACAAAGATGGGGCCATGTTGCACCGCGTATTTTAGCTACCCTGGACTCTCAGTTGGGCACGGCGGTTGGGGGGGTAGGAGAGAGGTAGAATTGGGATTGAGACTCGCATAAATCATCGGCAATACCGAGTGTCATCCTGCGATAATATATTATAAGATGGGATGTCAATTGCTGCTCATCATGGGATCACTCTCGTGAGAACCATTGTCTTGTTTTGGTTGGGTGATAGATATTCGCTAACTGTTGTTCAGCACAGCATGGATAATGAATTTTGCTTTCTGAGAGTGTGTGAATAAGAGCAATATTGGGCTCCAGCGCAAAAGATGGGCAATTTTTGTTGTGGTTGCAAGAAGCACTGTTCACCATCTTCCCCCTGTTGATGGTCAGCTCCTCCCCCCCCCCCCCCTTGTGGCCCACCGTTGTTAGAGGATACTATTTTAAACAAAAGTTGAACAGTCAGGCATGAGTGGCGATCTGGTTACTAACACTTATATATAATACATATTACGTAGGGTTGCCAACTGCCCCTCTAAACGCACCCTACATTGCAGGTACCACTTTTGGGCACGTGTTGACCGTCGTCCTCTTATAGTATATAGCCACTGGCTACCTCATACAATTATTGAACACCCAGAGTCCAGGACCTGATTACTCAAAAGAGAGGAGAGTCTATACTGACGACAGTTGACCACTTCATCTTTGGCCAGGCTATGTGAACTCTGTATTAACCACAGGCTATGAATTCATGGCTCCTAATTGGCACAGAATCCTTCAGCTAAGATCTCGAGGTAAGCAAGCCTAGTATCAATTAATATCTAAATAATTCAATAGGTGTTGGAGTGTAATTATCACTCAGTGTGGCTGTTGATATGCCAATCTTTTCAACCCATCCCAACCATTAACCATCACGGACATTTTCCAAAATCGTCACAACACAAATGGAGTGTTCTAGTAAGTTTCCAATAATTACGTAGCAAGTATAAATCAATCGTATGTATAATGTTCATCAGTACCATGGATCCCACATGCAGATACCTAGACCTCACATAATTACCGTCGTATCTTGCCGACATCAACTGGGAATCCCCCCCGATCAAGTATAGACATTATCCCAGCGGCGTCGATAGATCAACGCCTCGGCTGCAATCGACCAACTACCGTGCCCAGAGATGCCTTTAGTCAACTTCCCCGCAGTCCAAAGGCTCCACGTGCGATCCGATGGACGCACGCCAGGAAAATAAGTAGCGGGCAATAGGGCAATATAGATAGAGAGGCGATTCTCTCTCTCTCTCTTCCTTTTCTCTAATCATCTCTACAAGTAAATCTTCTTCTAAGAACTATATCTGTGTCCTTCTCTCGTAAAAAGGTGCCCAATTAAGGTTATCAAGTCTAGTCGGAATAATAATAACAACATCTCCATCTAATTATTCAGAATGGCCCCCCACGCAGACAATGCCACCGACGAGCAAGACGAAAACAGCCACCCCTCGATAGTAGCACCCCTCGAGCCTGGCCTGTTTGACGAGACCGCCAAGCAGAAGCGGTCCCAGTTTCCCTCGTGAGTAATTAGCAGGAGTCTGTCTTGGTGCATCGCATGTCTTCACAATGACTGATAAGATGACGAATTCCTCACATCAATGTAATTAATTTAGTGTTCCCAAGTTTGAAGATCCCTACGAGGAGCGAGCCTACTGGAAAGGTCGCCTTGCCGCCGCATTTCGTATCTTTGCCAAATATGGCTACGATGAAGGCGTTGCCGGTTCGTCGCCATCATTCATTCGGATGGATCAGACATGGGAGGGTCCAGCCTTGTCCCCGACTCTCAAGCCCTGCTGACGGATCTACTCTGATGCCAACAAACAGGCCACATCACGTACCGTGACCCCGTCGAGCCCGACACCTTCTGGGTCAACCCATTCGGCACCGCCTTTGGCCTGATGAAGGCGTCCGATCTCATCCGCGTCAGCGAGGAGGGCAGGGTGATCGAGGGCGGGGAGAACCGGCTCCTCAACTCGGCCGCCTTCATGATCCACTCGGCCATCCACCAGGCCCGCCCGGACGTCATGGCCGCCTGCCACAGCCACACCATCTACGGCCGCGCCTTTTGCTCGCTGGGCCGGCCCCTCGAGACCATCACCCAGGACGCGTGCGCCTTCCACGACGACCACGCCGTGTACGAGTCCTTCAACGGCGTCGTCCTCGCCGCCGAGGAGGGCCGCAACATTGCCCGCTGCGTCGGCGGCAGGAAGGCCGCCCTGCTGCAGAACCACGGCCTGCTCACCGTCGGCAGGACCGTGGACGAGGCCGTCTTCTGGTTCGTGAGCATGGACAAGTGCTGCCAGGCCCAGCTGCTCGCCGAGGCGGCGGCCGGCCCGCGGGGGGAGAAGCCGATCCTCATCTCGGACGAGGATGCCCGGTACACGTACAAGACGGTCGGGACTCATTTTGCTGGGTGGTTCAGTGCCAAGCCGCTTTTTGATGTGATTCATAAGGAAACGGGAGGGGAGTATCTGGGATGAGTCCGGGGTGATTAATCATGTATTTATTCATTCGAAATCTGTTGACCTGAAGATCATTAATTACTATCGACAAAGAGAATCAATCCATCATTGGTACCTTATACATGCTGTTCTTCATTCATCAAACTTTCATACCCAAATATTCGCATGCGTGGGAAGAAGAAAGAAGGAAGAAAAAAAAAAAATCTTGCTCAACACCCTCCACCATCTCCTCCATCAGCACCTCCAGAGTGGCTGCCGCCTCCTACATCATGTCCCCCTCCACCGAAATGAAATCCGTCGTGATGGCTCGTGCCGTGGTGACCGTGCGAGTGAGCCTGTCCGCCATATGCGTAGTGATGCGACTGATACGAGGCGGCGCCTCCACCGGCCGCGACGGTGGCTGCGTCGCTTGAGTCGTAGGGACGCGATGACTTTTGCATCCCGTACTTGTATCTGTCGTTGTACCTGCGTACTGGCCTCGCCGCCAACCTGCTATCCCCCGGATAGTGTGACTATAATCAAATGCCATTAGGACTGCTTTTAGGAGTAATTCAATAATTAATTACTACACCATCAGAAGGAGACTGACCTTGCTGCCGAAACACATCGTGGAACAGAAATTCCCAAAAGTTTGTTGAAATAATTAGCGAAACAGGATCGATTCCTCACGGGCTGTTGAGGACGTCCCGGCATGCTTCTTATCATCACCAGTTCGCTTTCAGCTCATGGGACACACCACGTGATTGATCCTGGATGTGTCATGAACTGCGCCCCCCCAGAAAAGCATCCGCAGTGAGGCAATAAGCAAGCTGATACGCGCCAAGAGGGGATGAAGGCTGCCAGATCCCGCCACGCCCCAATTGGCCTGCTCGCTTTTTTCCCATTCCTTCAGGGCCACACCGGGTATGGTCACCTGGGGCAGTCAGCTCTCAGCGGCAGGGCCCAGCACAGCCACCGTGCGCTTTTCCGCAGTGATAGATAAATAAATACTTAGTAGATCTTGGCTTGTGGATATAGACATGGGAAGCCACGCGGAAGGGGGCGGAATAATTCCAAGAAGCAATGGAATCGCCGGAATATTCACGATACATCTTGCCGGGGCAGAGGGCACCTGGAGTCAGCCTCATGCACGACATCTCTAGTCTATTAGGATGGCGTCGAACATATTTACTCGCATTAAATAATGATGGAAACCCTAAGTGTCCTATCAGACTGGGAAGTATAATCTACGGATGCACTGCGCCAGCGTAGATAAACTCCAGGATAGGATTATTAACAGACAATCAAACCGATGGGCATAAATAGTCCAGAAAAAGAAATGAGTTAAACTCTTCGGTACCTTAGATATCGCTAACACTGTGAGGCAGCCACTTGCAAGGATGGAATGACAGCATCCAGCCAATAATTACACTTTGGTCGATATCTAGGCATGCTTCACATTTTAATGAGCCTCTCGACCCTGCGACGCACAGGACGCCTCCTCGCTTAGATGGCAGGTAATTAAACAGCCCGTCTTCGTCGCCAGGGATTCTCTGCAGAGACTCCGAAACATCCGCTCGGCGTCTCTTATGCCGTCGACTGAACCATGGCCGCAACTCGAGTTTAAATCCTGATATATTAACCTGCACTAGTGCATGTCACGCTGAAACCCTTTGGGTCAATTCTCCCGGGGTTCTATATGCTCGGGTTATTATAACTATTGCAAGACATCCTGCTGGAAGATAATAGCGTAGCATAGTGCATAGATTCTGTCCAAACGATGCACGGTTCTTGCTGAGCACTTGTGATCATATAGTACTCTCTCTGAAGAAGATTCCTACTTGTTCATGATTGGCCTGTGCTGCCACGACTTTGATTGGAACTTGTCCACCAGAGCCCAGCAGAGAACATCGTGACACCATGTCTTTTGGAATTGCCGCCCTTCTCCTCCATTTCGGTCTCGGTACCCTGCTACACGCCCAGGCGGCCGCCTCCGAGACCACCAGCTTCCAGGACCAGTGTGCCCAGTTCGACCCCACAGCCGCTGGAATCCTCAACGCCACCGTCACGAATCACGCCTTCATCGGCGCAGGCACGAGCATCAACCTGACCGGCAACGACCCTTCTTGCTCACTGGCTAGCCAGACCGTGCCCGTCGACCTGTGTCGTCTAGCCCTGCAGATACCGACAACCAACCGGTCCGGAGTGGTTGCTGAGGTCTGGCTGCCGCAGAACTGGAATGGTCGTCTGGTGACCACCGGCAATGGTGGGCTTGGTGGCTGTGAGAATTCCCACGCCTGCTTTTGTGTGACTTGTTATTAATTATCTATGCCTTTCTGATCCTACATACTTACTGAGGACGGACCGTTGGGGCTTCTCCAGGTATCGACTACACGAGCATTGCATCCACTGCGCAGAACGGCTTTGCCAGTGTAGGGACGAACAATGGCCATAACGGAACCTCGGGCATCCAGTTCCTGAACAACCCAGATGTAGTTACTGACTTTGCATGGCGAGCGTAAGAACTCCCGTACCCTCTTTTACCTTGGCCCCAATCATTTCTCTCCCCAACAACCCTATGCATCTCATCTCCAGGAACTGATGATTTATTTTTCTTCTTCTTTGTTATATGAATCTAGTGTGCACGTAGGCGTACAGGCAGGGAAAGCAATCCTCTCCCCCTTCTACGGCCAGCCAGCCAACAAGTCCTACTTCCTAGGCTGCTCCCTCGGGGGCCGTCAGGGCATCAAGGCCGCAGACATGTTCCCGGACGACTTTGATGGCATCTCGGCCGGCTGCCCCGCGGTAGACTTCAACAACCTGTACTCGTGGCGAGCCAGCTTCTACCCGCTCACAGGCAGCAGCGCCAACGGCTCGTCGGAACATTTCATCCCCGCGGGCGTGTGGCAGACGACCATCCACAACGAGGTGCTGCGGCAGTGCGACACCATCGACGGCGTGGCGGACGGCATCATCGAGGACTCGAGCCTGTGCCGGTTCGACCCGGGCACTCTGCTCTGCGGGGATACGGCTGCTGGTGCAGCTAGCAACGACTCGGCGTGTCTCACCTCTGCGCAGGTCGATACCGTCCGCACCATCTTTAGCCCTTATGAGTGGCAGAACGGGACCCTGCTGTATCCCGCCATGAACCCAGGCAGCGAGATCCTGGCATCGACGGGCTTGTACAGCGGCCAGCCCTGGGCCTTGTCGCAGAGCTGGTTCCGATATGCCGTGCACAATGATCCCAACTGGGATCCCGCAAAGTACTCCCTGGCAGACGCCGAAGCCGCGGACCAGATCAACCCGGGCAACATCCAGACGTGGCCAAACACCCTGTCCAGGTTCCAGCAGAGAGGAGGCAAGCTCGTCATGTACCACGGCGGCCAGGACAACCAGATCAGCAGCTTCAACAGCCCCCGGTACTACGAGTACCTGAGGGCAGGCATGGGCTACTCGACCGACCAGATGGACGACTTCCTCCGCCTCTTCCGCATCTCGGGCATGTTCCACTGCCAGACGGGGCCGGGCGCCTGGGTGATGGGCCAGCTCGGCGGCGCGGCCAGCCAGGGCGCCTTCGACAGGGAGCACAACGTCCTGGCGGCGGTGGTGGCGTGGGTCGAGGACGGCGCGGCGCCCGACACCATCACGGGGACAAAGTACGTCAACGACACGGCCGGCGCGGGCGTGGACTTTGAGAGGGCGCACTGCAGGTGGCCGGAGCGGAACACGTACCTGGGGGGCGGGAGGGATCCCAAGGAGGCGTCCAGCTGGCGGTGCGAGAGGATCTCGGAGGCTGACGAGCAGCTTGGTGCTTCTGGGAGGGAGTCGGGCGGAGATGGTGCTTGAAGAGTCTTTGTGCCTTGAAGTATGGGATTTTTTCTTCTTCTTTCTTCTTTTTCTTTCCAGGCCCAAGCCTAGCATTGCTTGCGGCCGACGAAGAAACTAATTATGTACTTACAGCAATGAAGCACATTCTCACAATAATGAGAGAAAAGAGTGAGCAGGTGAACAGGTTGTCCGTGATGTTATCGAGGTGTAAGTGAAACAAACAATGGCATCATCCAGACAATATCCTGGCGCAAGCTGCGCTTACTATGGCGCAAGGTGCATAAGAACATGCAGCACGAGGTGTGGCAGTGAGGAGTGACACCCTGCCCCCCCCCCCCCCCAGCCGACCATATGATCGACGATCGCATGGCAGGGAAGAAAAGAAAAGCCCCCTCGTGGGCTGTTGGTCAGCATGCCCCATTGCGTCACCCTCATGCACGATGCCGCGTTGTCTCTCTCTCGGACACGGTCTTGTGAGGAGTGCGTGAATCTTTCGTGGACTTTTTTTTTTTTTTTTCGGATTTGAAATGATGTCTGCTGATGGTTGCACAGCCTTTGCTGAGATATAAAAGCGGATCATCCAGACTGCCAGTAAAACATCACTGCATCTATTCATCCCCCTCTCGAAGTCTCGAACTCAAGCGTCGAACCACGACAGAATTACATGTGATCAAGATAGCATCACCTTTTGGGAGCAACAAAGTGCACACAGCAATGTCTCTCTGTGTAAATTCAACCTCCCTTTACCCCTTTGCTTCTGGTCAGAGGGATGATCGAACCACTGACCAGTAATACCTCAGACACAAATGCAGCCCGAGGAACAAGAAATCCTCGAGTCCTCAGCCGGCATATCCAGTCCCGAGATCCAACACCAGGCCTCGTTTCCGTTGACCCATGAAGACCCCGAGAGGGAGGATCTAGATGCCCAGAATAGTGCACAGGAAGCGAAAGGTTCCTGTTTCAGGGCGGCAGGAGACGGCAATGAAAACCACCACAAGAAGGTGACTGTCGATACGGGCAGTGGTAATGTCTCAAAGGCTGGTTGAGTCGTATTAATTATGTGGAATGACGGGGCAAGAGTATTGAGTAACGATGTATATGATTCACGACCTGTTGTCAAGTATTGGCTTATAGTCCAAACACTCGCTTCACTGCGCTCACTCCCTCCTGATGAGATGCCCAAAATAGTCCCTCAAAAAGTACGCTGACCGCTTCGCCCACCTCGTCTTGTCCGGCGACTCAAAGTCCACCCACGTAACGCCAAACCGGTCCGTATAGCCGGCCGACCACTCCCAGTTGTCTGTAAACGTCCACCCAAAGTACGACTTGACGACGACGCCCTCCTGCGACGCCCTGGCCACGGCATCGAGATACTTATTGAAAAAGTCGATGCGGTGCGGATCCTCCAGGACATCGTCCGGCCCCTTGGGCTTCCACCCGTGCTCGCCCCGCGCCGTCGTGCCGTTCTCGGTGATGTAGATCGGCGTCTCGTAGCGGCTCCAGATCCACCTGAGCAGCTTCGCCCAGCCCCATTCCGCCGTCCTCAGCCAGGGGGTATCGCTCTCCAGCCCGCGGCTCCTCCCAGCCTTGTTGGTGTCCAGGATCTCGACGTTGCCCTTGTGGTCGTTGATGTCAGCAGGCCGGCCCCCGCGGTTCCTGACGTAAAACGCCGTGTACGAGTTCATCCCGTAGGACTCGCTACTCCCTCTGACGAGCTTCTTCTCTTCGTCCGTGAACGTCGGCAGCCTGTCGCCGAGCTGTGCGCGCATGCAGGCAGGGTAGTCGATCTCGCCCCTGCCGTACAGCGGATCGGCATACCAGGCAATCTCGAACTCGTTGGCCCGCTGCGCCGCTTCCACGTCCTTGGGGTCGTTCTCGTCCCAGGGCTCCGCCCAGTTCCCGTGCAGGGTGATCATGATGGACCCCTTCTGCTCCGGCTGGAACTCCCTCTTGTACATGTCACACACGTACGCGTGAGACACAAGCTCCGTGTGCGCCACGATAAAAGGCTCCGTGCTGCTGTCCCCCTCCTCGTTCCTGTCGCGGAAGCTCGACCGCCCCGGCGCGTGGACCCCCGCAGCATAGCCGGCAAGCGTGTAGACCCCAGGCTCGTTATAGGTGATCCAGTTCTTGACCCGGTCGCCGAACCGCTCAAAGCACACGCGTGCATACCGTACAAAGTCAGGCGTGTACTTTTCCTTGTCCAGCATGCCGCCGTACCGCTCCTCCAGAGCCTGGGGCGTGTCCCAGTGGAACAGCGTGACAAAGGGCACGATGCCGTTGGCCAGCAGCTCGTCGATCAGCCTGTTGTAGTAGCCGACGCCCTGCTCGTTGACGGGGTCGTCCTTGCCGCCCAGGGGGATGATCCTGCTCCAGGCCAGCGAGAAGCGGTACGCCGTGACGCCGTAGTCCTTCATGCGGGCCACGTCCTCCTTGTACAGGTCGTAGGACCGCACGGCGTCCTCGTTGGTGCTGCCGTCCTTGATGCGCTTGGGGTCCTGGTGCCATTTGTCCCAGATGGAAACGCCCTTGCCGTCTTTGTTCCAGGCGCCCTCGACCTGGGCGGCGGCTGTTGCATAGCCCCAGTGGAAGTCGGCGGGGAGAGAGCCCTTGAGGGCTGGGTCGAAGTCTGCAGTTGAGTAGCTCATGGTGTGTGAGTGTGCCGTCTGTTCCCCGGATACCTGGTCCTGAAGCTAGCACGTCGTTGCCACACAGCAGGATTGAATGGAAGAAAAAGAAAGTCAAGTGGATATAAAAGAAAGAGGCCAGAAATAGTAGAAGATGCGGCACGCCGTTCCGGGCACCACAGGTCGCCGCTCCGACGAAGGCCGCACAAACTGCCCAAAGGCCGGCTCATTCCCATGATGGTGCCTGTCTGGCTCCATAGGACCTCCTCCGTCATTCGTGGAAATGAGCGAGCAGCATCGGCGGGGTAGTGACCGAACATCGTGGGCCAATATACCGGGCCATCGTCGGTTGTTACACTGATAATGTCCTTCTGCCAGGCGGGACACGGCCCGTGGATGCGGTGGCGCTATAGAGACCCCTCAAGTACGAATGCCGACTTGAATATTGAATAGAGACGTGGATATGACTTGGGGTCCAAGAGTTCAATTTGTAGGGTAGCTTGAAGGGAAATTGTTCTTGGAATTGTGTTGTCTTCCTGCTCGTAAATACTCGGGCTATAATTGCTTTCCGTTGCTCTGACACATTTCCATTTCAGACTTATAATACTTGAAACTTCATCTATTGGTTTGTAACTTTGAACGCTCTTCATAATACTAACTTTATTCACAGATTGTGTCATGTGTTGTCACGGCAAAATGCAGCCTCAAAATGTCTCTCACTCGTCCTCTCTTCAGACCGCCACAACCTTGCTCGCTTCCACGACAGACTGATATTAATTACCTAAATGTCAGCAAAAAAAAAAAAAAACCCCCAAAAAAAAAAACCACACTCTCTTAAAGACGGTGTCTTTTTTCGAGATTGGAACTGGCTACTTACCGGACCACGCTCATTGTGCGACTGCAGAGACTCGCTCTCATACCTCACCGGCCCATCCCCGCCCTTCTTGACATGCGCAACATAGTCAGGCGCGCCGGGGAAGTCCGTGTTGTCGGCCAGAGCCACCGACCCGACCCGGAACAGCTTCAGCTCCTCGCACAGCTTCAGGTCGGGCAGGTAGTGCTTCTCCCAGTGGTCGATGAAGACCACATCCAGCTGGCCCTGCCTGATGCGGCCCTCGGCGTGCAGCCTCCTCAGGCTCTCGGCCCCGGGCCCGACGTGCACCTCGATGATGCTGTCGAGCCCCGCGGCCCTGATGATGTCCCTGGCCACCGCGGCGACGCCCTCGTCAAACTCAAACGTGAAGACCTTGATGTCCTCTGCGCCGGCGCCGTTGAACTCCTGCAGCATGGCGGCCCACGCGACGGCCGAGGTGCCGACAAAGGTGCCGAACTCGACCACGGTCTTGGGCTTGGGGTCCATGGCGGCGAGGGCGCCCTTGGACACCTGGATCTTGGCCGACCTGAAGATCATGGGCAGCCTCTTCTCGTTGGCAAAGGCCTCGATGTCCTGGACCAGGTCCCACGGCTTGCCGATGTATTTCCCGGCCGGCTGGGCCAGGATGTGGTCGCGGAGCTGGCGCTGCTGCTCCTGCGATCGCTGCAGCATGGAGCCGTCCTGCGAGGCGCCTTGTTAGTGGGTTACGGCCCCTCCCCCCCCCCCTCCTCATGGGCTTTTTTTTTTCTTTTGCTTTTGTTGTCATGACCAGTTCGTCGAGGTTCAGCTTACAGGGTGGTGTTTCTTTGGCGCATCCATATCTGCTGTGTTGTTGAAACTGTAGGACAAGACTCGCAAAAGTCGAGAGACAGAATGATTGAATGCTCTTGTCAATGACGAGGAGGCTGCCCTCTGGCGTTTCTTGTTATGTATGTGATGGATATATCATTACGTGTGCTCTCGGAGTTACGATTCATGTTCCGATGGGGAAAGAAAGGGGATGCCACAGCATTGCGCGGCCCCCAATGGCGAATAGATTTCGTGGACTTGGCGACACTGGCCCATAGTCCTGGGAAGATCAGCTCAGAAGAGGGAGGGTATTATGACACACAGCTTTTTCGTATAATGGTACTGACACGATAGTGTAGGAAGGGCCCCTCTTCTCTTTATTAGTCTTCTTGAGGGATATTTGAGGGACTCGCGAGGGGTTCAAAGGACAGCGTCAAGCCATGTCTACTTGAGAATGATACAGAAACACAAGGGGTAAATTCACAAGTTCACCAATAGTTGTTGATTGCATAGTGGTCTAGCCAGATATGTCATTTTAATGCTCTTATAGCCCTTCTGAACTCGGCAGATTTATCGAATACCTGTAGACTTTTGGGGCATTCTGTGAGGCAGAATAAGGACACAGCGGGACAAATGATGTCACCACGACCCCTCTCTGTAGAGGGACCGGACCGTCGGACGACCCTGACGAGCTGTGTGCTCGGCGTTGTGGGTGCGGTGCAGCAAATGGTGTGGTGGCGGGGTGGATCAACGAAACCTCGACAGTGCGGGTCTGCGAGGGGGGGGCACTCTCCATGCACCACCGCCCGAGTTCAATGGCACCGGTTCAAGGAGGAGTTTCTAGCCCGCTGTACAAGTACTGTAGTTATAAAGGACGCTGCGCATATTAATTAGCCTCGGTAAAATATCTCAAAGGCAGTCCCAGGTATGAAACGGCAGCACAAACAGCGGGGACAAATTAATTACTCGCTGCCGAGTTGTTGAACCACATTCTGCCGTGCTGCCGTGGTAGTATTCGCGATAGAACATGAGTTTTGAAATCAACTTATTTCTAATGGGCAATTAATAATCCAGAGTTTGTCAGCGAGTGGCGGTCAGTGATATTGTTGTTCGATGCTATCGTGACATGCAAGTCCCCCCCCCCCCTTTCCATCGAGCTTGCGTCCCTTGTGAGTTAGTTATATTCGACTATTATCGGTCTGAGGCAATTTTAATTATTGCTGTTAAAAAAAAAAAAAAAAAAAAAAAGATAGGTCAGAAGAAAGGTGAAGAGCCATTAGACCATCTCTCCATACTCGACATTATCTTCCTGGTTACTCACCAGATCGTTTCTCCAGACTAATCAAAACGGGGCACACCCTCTCTCCCCAAACGTTTACAATGTCTCAGAAACAAATCGTGGTGCCGGTCACCCAGCCCGTCGTCCCCCCCGGCAAGGGCTCGACCAGGTCCGCCCTCCACGTCAGGCCAGCAGAGGGCGTCCCCTTCTTCACGCCCGCCCAGGACCCCGTCGCCGGCACCGCCGTGGACCCCCAGCCCGGCGGGGCCACGCCCATCCCCAAGCTCTTCACGCCGCTGCGGATCCGCGGCGTGACCTTCCAGAACCGCATCTTCCTCGCCCCGCTGTGCCAGTACTCGTGCCTGGACGGGTTCCAGCAGCCCTGGAACACGGCCGCCCACGTCGGCGGCATCGTGTCCCGCGGGCCGGGCCTGTCCATCATGGAGGCCAGCGCCGTGCAGGCCCGGGGCCGCATCACGCCCGTGGACTCGGGCATCTGGCTCGACGCGCACATCGCGGGCCTGACCCAGATCGTCCGGTTCGCCCACTCCCAGGGCCAGAAGATCGGGATCCAGATCGCCCACGCCGGCCGCAAGGCCAGCACCGCCCCGCCCTGGCTGAGCTTCGGCGAGGTCGTGCACGAGGACGTGGGGGGCTGGCCCGGCGACTGCATCGCGCCCTCCTCGGTCCCCTTCAGCGACAAGTTCCCCGTGCCCCGCGAGATGACCCTGCAGGAGATCGAGGAGGTCAGGGCGGACTTTGTGCGCGGCGCCGTGCGCGCCGTCAGGGCTGGGTTCGACGTGGTTGAGCTCCACGCCGCCCACGGGTACCTGCTGCACGAGTTCATGACGCCCGTGTCCAACAGGCGCACCGACGCGTACGGCGGCAGCTTTGAGAACAGGACGCGGCTGACCCTCGAGGTGGTCGAGGGCATCCGTGCCGTGATCCCCGAGGACATGCCCCTCTTTGTGCGCATCAGCGCCACCGACTGGCTGGAGGAGGACCCCAGCATCCCCGAGAGCTGGACCGTCAGCGACAGCATCAGGCTCGCGCACCTGCTGGCCGAGCGCGGCGTCGACCTGCTGGATGTCTCTTCTGGCGGTGGGTACTCTGGGGCCAAGATCAGCGCGCTGGGGTCCACTGCATACCAGGCACCGCTGTCCAAGGCGATCAAGAAGGCCGTGGGCGACAAGATGTACGTCTCCGCGGTGGGGGCCATCGTCGAGGGCAGGCAGGCCGAGGAGATCCTGACCAGCGACACGCCCATCGATGTGGTCCTGGCCGGCAGGACGTTCCAGAAGAACCCGGGCCTGGTCTGGCAGTGGGCTGATGACCTCGGCATCGAGATCCATCACGCCGCGCAGATCTCGTGGCCATGGAAGGGGAGAGGGTCGAAAGCCTCGCAGAAGTGAGTGTTGGCCGGCTCTGAGCCAGCTCTCCGGCCTTCTGATGAGGGGAAACTTGATACTGATGAAGCATTGTGTACACAGACGGGACTCGAAGATGTAGATGGATAGAGTGGTTCGTGTGGTAGACGGTGTTACTGCGTTATCAAGTAGAGAATAGAACCCTCAAGACAACCCTAGTAGATCACAGAGGTACAATTTAGAGGAGTTGCTGGTACTTGTCTATCCTCTTTCTTGGGCCAATCAAGATACATTGGTCACTTCTCAAAATTATGCATACCTGTAAAGTACAATATTCAGACCAAGTACCTCTCAATGGACTAGAAGGAGAATCAAGAAGAGCATAACAAATGACACTCATTTCCTGTATTATTGGCTGTCGATATTGCCGTATTTAGGTAAGAGGTATAATTCTGAAGAAAATGGACGAGGCAGAAAACGCAACGAGCATCCCATACTGCCATGCTGAGATAATTCCCTTCTTGGCCCATTGGGCAACTTCTATGCATCAGTGAAGATCTTGGGAAGTTGTTACTGTCTATTTTCGTACACAGTCAATGATTGCATCTCAGTCATTCCTCGAGAATCCTCGTGTTCGGTCATTCATCTTTGTCTTCTGCCGACCCTAAATATTGACGTCACAGTCTCTTTGTGTCCCCTTGTTTCACTTCACCACTCTCAACATTATATAACCAAAACTCTCTCCCATGAATTCATTACCATATCTGGAACACGTACGACATTCCCAAATTACCCAATTGGCAATTAATCTTAAGACACGTGCCCTCATACAGCACATCAAGAATCCAAACGAATGCCGGCATCATCAGCACAAAGCCACGAACCCCCAAAACCCCCACCACCACCACCATCACCACCATCACCACTGCCCACGCCGGCCCTGGACTCCCCCGCCCTCCGCTACAGCTACGAGATCGCCCGCGGCGAGGTGGGCGTCCTCTCCTTCGAGCCCTACAAGAGCCTCCTCCTCCCCTACTGGGCCTTCCGCACCGTCCCCGTGGCCCGCAGCTCGTCGCGGATCCTGTGGGCCATCTTCCGGTCCTACGTCGCCCGCGGGGACCTCGTCGGCGCCGACATGAGCCGCAAGTTCATCCAGATGGGCATGACGAGGGCGCGGCGGTATGCGAACCACAAGGGCGGGAGGAAGTACGCCAGGGGGACGGGCGAGGAGCTGGACAGGTGGGCTGGGGGGGTCCGAGGAGGACTGCAGGAGGAGGAAGGAGAAGGCGGATGCCAGCGAGGTGTTCAAGGAGGTGTGGCGGCGGTGTATCGAGGACGAGGAGTACCGGGCGTTGAAGCAGGCGTGGGTCAAGGAGAAGAAGCAGCAGTTCCAGAAAGGGGAGAAGACCAAGGCTGGTGGGTAGATGCCAGGTTGTCCATAATGATAAGAATCAAAACCAAAAAAAAAAAAAAAAAAAAAAAAAAAAAGGAACTACAATAATTACTCCCCAGAAATAGAAGTCTAGGGTTGTCAGGACCCTGTGGCCGTTTCGAAAAACCCCGTCAGCGGCCCTGAACGTGGCCCTGGATCCACTAATCAACGCCTTGTCATCCCCCACGATCTGGCTCTGAGACCCGATGCAACGGCCCAGATCTGGCAACATGTGGTTGCAGTGCACGCGCAGCACAGCACCAGAGGGTTCACTGTCATGTATACAGCCAGCAAGAGCAGCGAGGAGAGAGACAGAGAGAGAGAAAAGCGACTCAACTAAAGACGTAGTAGTCCACCCAGCGCAATGACTTGATGTACCATGAGAAGTATTGTCTATTTTGAGAACGAGTTCTGGAGTGACGTTGGTCAACACGAAGGCGCCATAAAGCAAAGAAAGCTACAATCATTTCCCGCAAGTCTATCACTTGACAAGGTGCAAATCGCTGGGTCTGTAACCAGCCCCAGTCGAGAGGCAAACCCCCCCCCCCCCCCCCCATTCGTAAAAACAACAAGTCATGCGTGCGCCCCACCACCCCCCCCCCCCAAACCCTTTCAGCATCTGGTGAACCAACAAGCGATCAATATTCCTCGTTGCAGAGCTTATTTAGCAGACCACATACCCCCCCCCCCGAGACCACGACCACACAATCTTGCGCCAGCTTGCCACGCGGGGCCACTCCTCCATCCAAGGAATGGACAAGCTCTCCTACTCAAACTTAACTTTACACACGCATGTCTCTTCCCCAACAGTTGGCCCAGGAGTGGGACTCATTATGTACCCTACCGTGCCTACCTAACCTAGGCACATGCATGCAGCCCTGCATGTCTTAAGGGTCCTCCCTCCCAGCGGGCCGAACAGAGCGGTAGCGATCACCCAAGTTCCCCAAAGTATCCCATCCCCAGTTTCTCTTTCTTTTTAAAGTAGTACGCCGGGGTGAATCATCTGACCCCTCCCGGCCGACGATCACTGTTCAAAAAGAAAAAAAGAAAAGGAAAGAAAAAAACGAGGCGGACGATGGAGGGGGAGATCATTACATCCTTCCTGCCAAGTTTTTTTTTTTTTTTTTTCTCTTTTCTCTCTCTTTTTTTTTTTCTTTCTTCCTGTAATCAATCATCAATCAAGGCAAGCCAAATGAGAACAAGAGGGTGTGGGTGGGTGGGTTGGTGGGTGGGTGGGCGCACTGCCTTGGTTTCTCTCGGGGCTTTCGGCTCAGTCTAGCCGCGGCGCCTCACGAGCTGTCATGGATGGTGGGCTTGCGTCATGTGTTACATTGAGGGTATGTAAGTATGTGTGTGTGTGTGTGTGTGTGTGTGTGTGGTGGATTAGGGACCAGCTGCTGCGCATGCATGGGGAGGCGGGGTGTGTGTGTTACTTCCTAGAGCCGGCTTGTCTCAGTGTGGTGGTTACAACTGCTACTGCTACTGTACAAGTCAAAGATAGGTTAAGGAACAGGACAACGTGTTACGCAGAAAGATATTTTTCTATAAAAAATAAACATCAGATTGAATTTTTGTTGACAAAGGAAAACGAAACTATATGAATATATAGCTTCCATCTAAAAAAAAACGAGTGGTATCTTTTGTGTGTTTGTAAAACCGTGAGCTCAACGTCTTTTTTCCCTTTGTATACGTCCCAAAACGAGTGTGTGTGTATCAAACAAAGTAATGCAAAATGTATCCTCAATATCCCGCTAAATTTTCGATCCTCTGGACTGTAATCAGGCTTGTAGTAACGAATGTCTCTTTACCCCCTGTTTACCACCTCCTGTCGTCGTACCTGTCATCGTAAAAGGCTTCGGACCGCTTGCTCACACTCGACGGCTTCTCGCCGTACGAGCCCGTGAACCGCCGAGGCGGCATGTCGAAGGAATAGCGTGTGTCACCTCCTCCGCCGCCCATCCGCCGGCGCAGGTTGTCCATCATGTCGCGGGGCTCGTAGTCCCTCGAGGCGCGCTCCCTCATCAGCCGTCGCTGGGGCGAGGTCGCCCTGTCCTCGACGCCGATGCTCTGCGCCGTCCTGTACAGCGCAGCATACTGGTCGGCCGTCAGGTCCTGCACCGCGGGCGCGGACCCGGCCTCGCTCTGGTGCACCTTGGTGGCTGCGCTGGCCGTCGAGTTCTTGAGGATGCTCTTGACCTCGCCCGAGAGGTGCGCTGAGCCCGTGCCGGCGCCCGGGATGCTGGCGGAGCGGCTGATCTTGGGACGGCTGTCGATCTTTGCGTTCTGGAGGGCGCGAGGGTCATCGTTCCAGCGGACCGACTTGGGCGGCGACTGGGACACGGAGGTCGACCTGCTGTGGAGGTCCGAGGACCGGTAGGAGCCCCAGGGGGTGGAGCTGTGGGAGTTGGTCACTGGGGACGACCCGTAGCTGATGGGAGCCTGGTCCTGGTGGACATCCACGCTGTGGTGGTGGCGATGACGAGACGGCCGCGGGGAGGACTCCTTGGCGGGGACAAGTGAGCTGTAGGTATCGTAGAAGCCTGGGTACATGCGGGCTGACTCGTGCCGTGAAGGGGACGAGCGCCGCCAGCTGTCGCGGTCACCGGTCCGACGGGAGGTGTTGTTGCTGCTGCTGCTGTTGTTGTAGTACCTGTCGTAGATGTCGTCTTCGTACATGGTCGAGGCACGGCGCGGCTTGGACTTGGGGATGGGGATGGGCTGGGTCGCCGGACGTGATAAGCTGGTCCTGCGGAGGTTGTAGTCACCCATCCTCTCTCCGTCGCTGTAGTAATGGTCACGCTCGCTGGTGCGTCTGTCCCTGTGACGGTCCGTGTCGCCGTCCCGCGACGAGCGACGGACGGGCTTGTACTCGAAGTTGTAGGGCGTGGGCAGTCTGTCCTTGACGGACGAGGACCTCGAGGACGAGCCGCTGTAGGAGGCGAAGTCGAGCTTGGATGGTCGTCTGGATCTCCGCTCAGAGCTGCAGTACTCGCAGTCCGAGGTGCCCGAGCACTTGACTGGACGTTCCCTGATGATGACCTCTCGCCCGTTCTTGGAGCGCTCCTCGGAGAGGATCTGAGTATGGTATTTCTGTGCCATTGTGAATTGTTGTTTGGGCTGGATGCTTGTGCTTCTGGGTATGTGGTGGCGAGCCAGGTCTATTTCTACGAGAGCTCGAGAAGGCTCGTGACTCAAAAAATGCCGGAGTAGGGTTGACAACAAGTGACTATATGACAGAGCCACAGGGCCCCGTATATGGTGTGTTGGTGGCGATCCTCGAAGTGGACAAAGACGGACAAAGTGGTAGCCTGTGCCGCTTTCTGAGAATTGTTCTTGTTGGTAAAATGTGTTGTTGTTGTTGTTGTTGTTGTTATTGTCAGGCCGCCCACGAACAAGCACTCAGGCCCAGCCCAAGTCCGGTCACGTACAATGAATGTCAGTCGGCTGTGTCAGAAAGAAAGTGTATAATTAAAAAGTAAAGTGACCTTGAAGACATGAGGGTTGCCCGTGATGAGAGAGAGGGGGGGGGACCAGAAGAGAGACGGCTCTTTTGGGAGAGACAATGTAAAAGTAATAAGGAGATTATGAGAGAGGGAAGAAGGGTGTGTAGGCAGTGAGGCCGAGTAGCCGCCTATGAGACGGGCTTCAAGATGGTCGAGACGGGCCAAAGTGAGATTACTTGTTGTAGCCTCAGGGCGATGAGAAGAACTGTTGGTGATATTCGAAACCGGTCTCTTGTAACGGCTAGTCAATGGATGCTTGGAAAGTGAGATTTGGACCACGACCAGAGAGGGCTGAAGATCTGGATTAGAGCCCTTAATTATAGGTGGCCATCAGAAGGGCAGGCCAGGTGTGGTAGATAGGTGAGGTCGTGACCACCTTCGAAGGCCGTGGAGTCAATCGGCCAGCGGCCAGCGGCCAAGGGTATGTCTGCTCAGGGGTCCCATGCCGTCATGCCCAAGCAGGGGTTGTGTCCTGGCTTCGCCCGCAGCGGGTACGTACTGTATCTTGATGGTGGTGGTGGTGGTGTTGGTGTTGGTGTGTACAAGCAGGCGCCGTTCGCCCACACCTCTTCGCTCCTCCATGATCGGCTCAGATTGCAGGGCTTCGTTGTTGGCTCTCCTCGTCGTCCCCGTGTCAACTCGACAGGTACGTCTTCAGCTTGCGCGGCATGATTGGCCACGAGGCAGACCTCACATCTCCGTCAGCGCTCCCCAACAACAGACAAAAGCGTGTCGCCAGGAAGTCTTCGCATTGAGGGGGTCACCAGCACAACTGCCAGCAGCTAGACCAAACTGGAAAGGTCATACGCGGAGGCAACCGACTAGTTGCTGACGATTTTTCCCTTTCCACAGCCTCGCTAGGCTGTCGCAAAACCAAAATTTGGTACGAGACGGGACGGCATCACCTGCGACAATGCGCGGTGGTGGGAGACCGTAGACACCTGAGTGTCGTCTGGCCTTTTCACGCCGGTGGCGTGTATTTAGCACGCAATCAGCATGGAGCTGGTCGCCTTGAAACAACGATGCGCCATGCAAGGCAGACAGAATAAAATGTTTGGGGAATTTGGGGGGGGGGGGGCTCTGCAGCAGCGTCATCAGAGCTCGAGTCTGGTGACCAATGTTCTGCACATTTGATGCCACCGCCTACCTGGATAGTCTGGCAGTGGGCCACTCTGTCCTCCTCCAGATTGCGGAGATGCTGTGCATACATGCAGGGGCGGCACTTGCGATTGATGACGAGCATTGGGGTTGATGTGAGAGATGATCGAGGCTGCGCTTGACCAAAGATGACAGTGCAGAGCCATACCAGCACGGCACCCGGGGGGTGGAGGGGGGGGGGGCACATGCGACGAATGCCACACCCACTACCATAGTGTACTGCTTAGCCGTAGTAGTACTGTACCAACTGCGTGGGATTGCAGAGAACAAAGCCGCCCAAAATAGGTCTTGGCCGACGTGAGCAGCCTGGAGGCCGTCTTGCCGGCCACGTTTTGCCCACTAAAGCATACATTTGCGGGATTCGAGTCCAAGACCCTGAAACGCACTGCAATGCAGGCTGACGGACAGAAAGAGAACCGTGCAGGGGGAGGGGTCGGCGGATGATGAAGGCCAGACTTGCCGCGGCGCGGCGCTCGACTGCGCTGTGCCAGAAATGACACCCGCTGCAGAAGAAGTCAAGTTTGCCAATACAGCGCCTGCTGAGTGCCTGCTGAGTGCCTGCTGGGCCGCAGAGTGGCTATGCTGCCTGGAGCTAATGCACCGCGGGCTGCGCGACAGAGCTATGCAGGAACCACCCCTCCCCCCATCCCAGATCGATCTCGGTCTCGAATGAAAAGTGACGTGCCAAGCACGGTCATCGACCCCGGCTGGTTTTCTGGTCTGAGCCTCAGCCGCAAGAAGGACAAGCTTGGACCTTGGAGAGAGAGAGGTTGTGGTTGTCAAAGTGCAGGATTCAGCGCAACAAGACGTGGCCAACTCGCAGCAGTTGGCCAATTGACTCATAGGAAATCGGGACAGCAGTACCCCGTAATAGTACCACAGCAGGTTTTAGCCGGGGTCTGCTGAGCGCGTGTGGGTCCGTCAGCCTCCCCAGTGTCCTCGCAACAACACGCTCGCGCTACTCGGCAGACGAGAGTATATTGTGTTGTGCTGCACTGCTTCTCGCATCTGCTGCACATGTGATGGTCGGTGAACTGAGTGCTTCTGCGTGTTCTTGCAGTAGCCTTCTGCAGATGCAGTGAGACGTGTAATGCGTTGCCACGAAGCAGGTCCCTTGGTCTTGTTCAACTCGGCGCCTGCACGTGGTCTCCATGTAGCACGCTGCAGTCGTGGTGCCTTGCATTGGATGTCCGTGACGACTCGAGGTTTCACTTGTTTCCGTGTGCTCGGCGCTGCAGGCTGCCCTGTACGTGATGGGACATTGTGGACCAGGAGGCGCGAACTCCGTGCTTGGCCGAGTCGACAGTCGTGGGTGTTTGGTCTCTTCGCGAACCGACCAGGTCATCGCAGATCTGCCGCTAGAACAGAGATGGTGACAGAAGAATGCGCTCGTGACTCCAGAACATCTTGTGGAAACGAATAGTACGTGGCCACAGCCACCTCGAGAAGGTTTCCCGCGTATGCCCGCTCTGGGCGGTCATGGCCGGCTCGTGGTCCAGGTTGCTGCGGCATGTTGCGGCTCGTGTCTCGATGGGATTCTTGCGCTGGCCCACACCTCCACCACTATCCAGTCGCTGACTGACATCTCAGCCCAGCGTAATTCTTTGCTGCTTGTGAGCTGCTTCATTCACCCCAGTTTGTACGTGCATGTCTATGCCTCTTGGACATGGACAAATTCCTGTTGCGCGCCTGCTGTCCAACACGGCTTGCAGGCCTCCTCCTACGGGCTTGCAACGATGTCCATGTGAAGTCGCAAGAGAGGCCCCACAACGGCTGAGAGCAACGACTCGTAGGGTGGTCAGCTGGTAGTCAGCCGCCAAGACGAGCTCATGGAAAGACCAGGCAGTGGTATTTTCTTTTTCCTTTGCATAGTTGATACCTACTCTGGTGCCAGCGACCTCGGAAGGCCAGGTGTGGCCATGAACACAGCAGCAGGTGATGACATCAAACTGCTCCCGAGGCGGCAGTGCCGCGGCGCGCAAGGGCAGAAGACCCTGAGATTAGCCCAGTTTCGTTTTGACGCACTCCAGCACCTGGCCTTGCTGGTCAGACAATGACGGGTGCATGGCAAAAGTGGAAAAAGTCCTAGCTGTCGTCGTGGCCTCGCGTCTGCGCAAGAACTCGTGGCGCACATGTGATCGGCTTCGGAATGCGTGGCCGATTTCTCATCAGCGGTGGCCAAGAGATCCAATGGCTGATATTCGGCAAGAATTCAATGTGCTAGAATGGAGGATGAATTGGTCATGATGGCTGGTGGCCATGCTGCGTGGCGGGGATGGCTGCTTCTGGAGTTGGAGAGAGGTGTGTGTGTGTGTGTGTGTGCTCGTATGGGCGTGGATCAAGGAAGAGGACGGGGTGTGTGGGGGACCTCGGACGACGTGGTGTCAAGATGTCTTGCTTGCAGGTGGTGCCTGCATGTTTGGTGTTTCTAGTTTCCCAGGTGCAGTAGTCATGCCTTGAAGGGTTAGGGTCTGGGGCCCTGGGAAGTTCGCCACCTCCTGCAACCCATCTTCACGAGCGTTCTCACACAGAGCTTGAGGTTCCATACGTTGAGCTCGTCTGCTATTTCTGCCGTACGCATGTTACCTGTTATAGAACGTAGAGAAGTCTCTTGCGAGGTTAGCGATCCATCTCCTCAAGCTAGACACGTGGCATTTTTCTGCCCACTCCTCAAGGCTCGGATTCCGTGTCTGCCCTGAGAGTGTGCTGCACGTAACATTCCGACGCGCTCTGCAGGTGAGGTTTTGAAAAGTGGTGGCCAGAAAGTTTGACAGGAAGTGATTCTCACCGACTTTCTGCATATGGTCATCAGGACTGCGTATGCAGTAATATGAGCTGCAAGCCGGTGACCTGTCAAGACGCACACCAAAAAAAGGGCTACCACTGTGACTGGTCCATTGGTGTCTTCCACCGCATCGAAGGGGGGAGGGGGTGGGAGATACACATCCCACATCATATCCAAAAGCGGCACGTCGCCAGTTTCAACTACTGCACGTCGTAGCTGTTCTTTTTTTTTTTTTTTTTTTTTTGTTTCCCCCAGCGTCGTAAAATGCGGTTGTACTCGGCTCGCTTTGCCAGCCTGAATGACCCACCTGCAGATGCGGTTGCATTCGCTTCTTTTTTTTTCTTTCTTTCTTTTTCCTCTTGCATTCGTGGTGGTATGTGAGTGGCTCTCCGCGTGCGTGAAGAACCTGCACTGCCAGCACTTTCACTGACCGCCAAACTCCAAGGTAGATGTACTACATGACATGTACAGTAGTACCTCGTGGTTACATTTTTCAAGTGCCTAATCGTGCGCCCGATCAGCCAGTTCGCCCTGGTCGTGTGTCATAAGCCCACCGGCAGGGCTGATGCACTGGCAACTGGAACCTTGGAAGGGTTGTCGCGTTGGTGTGCAGGTCTACAACAGGATGCCCTGAAAAGGAGGCGGTCAAGGCATGCAGATGACGTGAAACGAAACGACTGGTTTCAATCACTTCGCAAGACAGAACGCCGAGCATGTGACCATCGTCATTGCGTGGCGGTACCACAGGATGCTTGGCCCGGAAACTGCGGGCTTTGGACTCTTTGCAAAGCGAGCGCACGTGCTCAGGGCAGTGAAAGTGGC
Organism: Aurifilum marmelostoma; assembly: GCA_027559495.1. Taxonomy (NCBI): domain Eukaryota; kingdom Fungi; phylum Ascomycota; class Sordariomycetes; order Diaporthales; family Cryphonectriaceae; genus Aurifilum; species Aurifilum marmelostoma. The sequence continues at coordinate 1,713,196 of JAMXSV010000023.1, read as the reverse complement.
TGGTGGTAATTGCAGTCTGACAGTGCATACTCAGAGAGAGACTGACGATCACCGAGAAGGAGGCCGTAACCCACGGCTGTCTGCTGTCTACTTGGCTTCCAAGGTTAACATGCTGATTCTTGACTGGAAGAGCGATGAATCTTCCAAGGCATGAATGTATGTCCCTTGAACTGTCGAAGTGTGCTGAGATCATTTTGTGTCTGTTGCAGTATTGTCTCAAGATTGCAAAGGCTTTTCTTGCACATAAGGCTCCGGTCACACTTTTAACAGTCTCGCAGACATGAAAATAGGCCTGCACACCCTTGATGTGTCATTCTTGACACAAGTAATGGTGTTCAAATGCACAACCTGGTCCAGTAATACTGCTATTCAAATCATGTAGCCTTTGCAGAATCCACTACCTTGCTCCGATTCAGTCGCTTTCGAGCCATCAGCCACATCCATTGAATTCTTAATCATTGCTCCACAAGGGTCGATTATGGCTCTCCATAATTGGGCCATTGTAATATCAGATCCTCGACGATACTTAGGTTGTTCTCAAAGTGCTTCAAAAATGCAGAAGTCGAAAACTTTGTGCGCACGCAACATTTTCACTCCACAGCACGAGATTCACTACCAAGTCTTCTATGCCACTGTGATCTTATGCAATAACGCATTGAAATATCTTCCAAGTGCCTAGAAACGGCTTTTGCTTGCAGATTGAGAAGCTTTCAATACCTATACAACGCTTTGGATATTGGTAGTTTCCGCATCTCAATACTGGACTCAACTAGTCTCATTCACGCATTTTCTTTTTCTTCCTTCTCTCTCTTCTCTCCTTTCCGAAAGCCATTGAGCCCAGAGCCCACTCCTCTGATAGCCCACTAGGACAAATGTCGATCCAAAATGAGGCCGCTCCTTAGCGTTGTCGGTCCGGCCAAGGAGCCAAGGACAACTCCAAGTTCAATTGCGTGATGAAATGGCTTGCTCGCGTAATCTCACCTTTGATACGCGTATCAATAAGCAGATATGAGAATTTAAATATGCTTCGACGATCAAAAAGGCAGTGATCGAATTGATTAGATCTTTTAATTTTTTTTTTTTTTTTTTTTTTCACGGCGAGACTTCAGGATAATAAGGCGGCTTACCCCATGATAACCCTCGAGGGCCCACCGCGCACACAAACACCATCCCGACGTGACCCCAAGAGACCGAAACAAGATGTATAAATTCTACGAAGTCGACCCAGAAGCAGACACCCTGCTCATCATCCCCTACTCCTCCGCGGCCTTTGCGCCCTGGCAACAAGCCGACACCCCGCCACCGTCGCCCGCCGCCGCCGCCGCCGACACATCCGTCTACGCAGGCATTCTGCGCGGCACATCGCGCCCGCCCCACAACATCTACGCGAGCATAGCGTCCTCTCCAGAGGTGCGGATCAAGGTCTCGTCCAAGCACCTCAGCCTGGCGTCGAAACACTTCCGCAACAAGTTCCGGCACCTGAGCCAGACAGATGTCGGGGCTGACGATGATGACGACGACGACGGCCGGGTGCATATCACGCTGGCGGGGTATGATCCCGCAGCGGTAATCATCGTGATGGACATACTCCACGGGCGCGGGCGCAAGGTCCCCAGGGCCGTGACCCTCGAGACGCTGGCCAAGGTGGCGGTGTTTGTCGATGCGTTCCGGTGCGCCGATGCTGTGGAGGCATATGCGGACCGGTGGTTTGACAATCTAGTGAATGGCGATGACCCGGTGCCGAATGAGTACGGGAGAGATCTCGTGCTTTGGCTGTACGTAGCGTATATTTTTCGCAAGGTCGAGGTGTTCAGGAAGTCAACTCGAGCGGCGGTGTTGCAGAGTGACGGGCCGATTCGAAGCTTGGGGCTTCAGGTGAGAGAGGGGGTCATCAGTAAGCGCTTCCCGGAAACAAAGAAGCTGCGTTGCTTCTTTTAATTGTCAGTGGGGTAGAACGCTTATTGACACGGACTATAGGGGAAATTGACGCTCGCAGACAGCAGCTGGTGAGCAAGTCGCTAGACGCTGTGCACGAGACTACCGAGGCCCTATCAAAAACAGCGGCGACATCATCATGCCATCTCGGCTGCGACACGTTCCTGCTCGGCGCTCTGGTCAGAACACTGCACCGAGTCCAGCTGGTCTGGCCCAGGCCCACGAGGCCCTTTGCAGGGGTCAGCTTTGCCAGCATCAAGCAAGCCGTGGGTGAGGCCGAGGCCCAGGTAGAAAAGTTCGTGCCCGGCTTCTTGTCACTGAGCACGTCGTTGTCGTCGTCTAGGAAGAGGACGTCACCAAAGACCCATTCAGGCCAGGCGCTGACGCCCGAATCGTCTCCGGAGATGAATGGAAAGTCTGTCTTTGCGCACAAGTGTGGTGCCAACACGAGTGGGCTTACGGAGAGGCTGGAGGAGCTGGAGGCTGGCGTGGAGGGACTAGAGCTGGAAAGCAAATATGGGTTCTATCTCTATTAATTTTATTAATTGGTTCTCAGCGGAGAGAAGGTCAAGCACATCGTTACCGTCCTCCTTACTCGGACTTGGCAGTCTTGGTACCCTTCAAGTTCCATCCATTGACATAACCCACGCCGGCACAGAGATAAGTCGCAAAACCCAACCAGCCGAGGTAGGGCACCATGCAGTAGGCCGAGACCTTGTCGACATCAGCCCACAGGTACGTCAGGTAGACGTTGGCGCCGATGAGAGCCGTGATGTCAGCCAGGGCCGCTACAGGCTGCTTGAGCCCAAAGAACAGCGGCGTCCAGACGAGGTTCAAGACCAGCTGGACCGAGTAGACGGTAGCAGCATGGCGGGTCGTGCGGATGAGCTCGGTCGAGTTGAGAGGCGAGGTTCCGGTGGTCCAGGCGCGGTGGGCGGCGTATCCCATGAGGCCGTAAAGGAGTGTCCAGACAGGGCCGAAGACCCAGGTTGGTGGCGAGAGAGGAGGTTGACGGAGGGACATGTACGTGTCTTTGGTCTTCTTGTCTGTGGGGGGCATAAAGTAATGAGCATATAGTTATATACTGTACACGTGTCAAGGAGTAGGGGAAGGCTGGCTAGGTATTTCAACTCACTGCTTATGCCAATGCCGACTCCGCTGCCCAGAACAATGGGTGTCAAGATGGACGCCGCCGGGCTGGCGAAGATCCTGTCGGGGAGGGTCAGCGCTGAGATGTAGGTCGTCATGGTGCAGTTCGATTGTTGTTCCAATCCGAAGTTGTGCTTTTGAGACCGGACGTCTTCCTCGTTGAGGTCCTCAGAAATGGCGGCAGGTCATTCCTGGTCTTTAAATATCTATACCACACGGAAATTCATGTCGTTGTTGAAGTGGATCCAGATGCAAGACAATGACGTTGTCTCAAAGGTTGGCACGGTGGGAGAGATCCAAAGCTCGTCGGAACATCCCGCAAATCGTCGCAGTACACGCAGACACGTTGCCAGGCAGTGCCAGGGCCAAGGTTGCAGAGAGACCAGACAGCCGCGGCTCGGTCAACTGAAAATTCCGAGGTCCGGGGAGTGAGAGTACAGGACTTGTCTTTGTAAATATAGACTGGCTATCATGATCATAGAGATGAAAGAATTATATCCGAACAGAAGAGCTTGATTTTCAGGCTCTTTGAAATGAGATGAAAGCAAATCCGTAAGGAAAAGCCCAGGGAGGGGGGGGAACGAAATAAAAATAAGGATTAAAAAACAAAACAAAAACATACAACACCGGGTATTCGCTAATGGTCACCCACTTAACTACTAATCCGGCGGTTAGTGGCTTATTTAGGGGAGAGCGGACGGGATCCCAAGTTTTCCACTACCTATGGTCGTATGTGCTAGAAATTTTTCACTACATACCTATATACCCTTCTGCCAAGAGTTATCTCCAGCGGCTTTTAGTGGCTTACAGTGAATTGCCCACCACCTACCTTTACCACGCTCCCATAGCTCAGTGCTATTCAGCCGGTTATTCAGGGCTGGGGTTGCACCTTAACCAACAGCTGCGATAGCCTCTGAGCAAGACGATCAAATAAAGGTGGTCAATGGCGAGGACTGCATATTCAGTCTGAGAGGCATAAATAAAAAATGGGCTCTCAGGAAAATCAAGCCGAAGACCTACCTCGAGTAAATTCAGAAGAAATTCGGTAGTGCTTCCTGCCGATTTTGGCGGCTTATAAGTGGTGCGTCTCCTCAACCAGCGCACGATTGCGTCACTGTATTATGGAGTTCAGTCGCCGTTCACTACCGCGTCACGAGTCCCCTCCGAAGCGCTTCTTACTCTCATACAAAGAAAAGCCATCAAGTCCACATAAACATCGTCCTTCTTCATCAATGTACTGACGACTGTTCGAAACCTTCAACGTCCTACAAATGCTCCCTGACATGAAAATATGGAAGTCGTCCGCGCTGTCCCAGACGGCGCCGTGCAGGAGACCAGCTTCGAGGATGACACGCACGAGCACGACCCGAACGACGAAACACCCCAGGAGGGCCAGGTAGACATTAGACAGTCGATACCTCGTGGCGACGATCACGCTGCCTCTTCAGCCTCGGGCCCAGACGCGCCCTCGAAGCTCACCGCTCCCAGCAAATCGAGCAACCGCGCCCTGGCGCCTGATATCCTGCGCGGCCTTCTCATGATCCTCATGACTCTGGACCACAATCTCCTCATTCTTCGACCATGGCCAACCTCGTCCATTCTCAGCGACGGCGACGACAGCAATGGTCAGCGAGACGACGCCATCGTCTCAGTGCATACACGGAGTCACCCTGTGGTCTTCGTTATCCGACTGCTCACACACCTCTGGCCACCTGGGTTTCTGTTCCTGCTTGGCATGGGGATTGTGTATTTCGGCCAGTCGCGCAGGGCCCTGGGCTGGTCTGCAACCATGATGGGGCGCCACTTTGTCGTCAGAGCTATCATCCTCGCGGTCATCAGCGTCCTGCTGGGCCTCCTGATGACGCTGGGCAGGGTCTGGTTCACAAGCCTTGTGCTCTTCGCGCTGGCTGTGGATTATCTGCTCGTGGGCATCCTGTGGCTTTTCATCTCGCGCACGGAAGAGACGCTCGCTTATTGGGTGTTACAAGTGCTACCTGATGCCGACAAGGATGATGCGCGCGAGCCCTTGCTGGCAGACCGGACTGGCTCGGAGGACGTGGCGCCAGACAGGAAGATCATGCGGGCTGCGGACATCTCATGGCATATGCACAACGCAGTCCTCCTAGTGCTCGCCATCGTGGCCATCTGGTGGAACATGTGGCGATCGCCGAGCGCAGGACGACCATGCAAACCCGACGACACCACCGCTGCCGCCGCCGTCCTCCTTCGAAGCCCTACGCCACAGAGCAATTGGCTTCGTGTCTGGATCGACGTCTTTGTCACAAAACATATTGCATCTCTTTATCCACCACTGGCTTGGCTCTCCTTTGTCATCCTCGGTCTGCTCTGCGGCCGCATCGTCGTTGCCAGGACCTGGACCAGAACGGCACTCACCATGGGCAACGCCATGACTGGCCTAGCCTTCCTGCTGGTCTTTGTCCTAACCCGCGTGCTGCACTTCGGAAACCTCCCCAAGGGCTGTGATGTCGGGATGCCGGATCATGAGGCCCATCCTGATACGGAAAACCAATATCTCGTTTCCTGGCGCTCCTTTTTCTATCTCACCCGGTACCCGCCCGAGGTGGCATATTGGGCATACGCCATGGGTGTGAATTTCATCCTCCTTGGACTCTTCAGCGCCCTTCCACATGTCATCAGTACTACTGTGTTGCATCCTTTGCAGGTGTTTGGGACATCTGCTTTATTTTACTACGTGGTTCATCTGCTTCTCCTTTTCATCTCATGGCTGATCTGGAGTTCTATCTATGGCGTCCCGCTGAGCTCGGGTCCTTGGCTGGGGTCTGTTGATGATGATAAAGTGGGCTTTCCTGCCGAATGGGCGTTCTGGGTAAACTGGGCTGTCGTTTTGGTCATCATGTATCCCCTGTGCAGATGGTATGGGAGCTTTAAGAAGGCTCGAGGACCTGACTCTATATGGAGATTTTTTTGAGCAATATATTCCTGTACTTTGCTGATGAGTGTATAGTGGTGAGAGTGCTCAAGGCGAATTTCACCCTAACGAGAACGTCTGCCCATGTCATAGATGGTCCCAACTGCCCGTCATCCTGCAGAGACTTACCGAGAGTTGTCGACATCTTTGTATCGACATTCTCCAAGTCACACATATTCATCCTCACACATCAGAAGCACCACATCGAGTATTACTCATAATTCTCTATATACACGAAATGAAGAGACCAATACTTAGTTACATGGCCATATTATGATAATCGAATTCTAACGACGCCGCGCAGCCCCAGTAGCCGTCGCACTAGCCGCCGAAGTCGTCGAGCTGGTCGCGCCCGAGCTAGTAGACGAGGCCACGGTCGCCTGGACCACCTGGCCCAGGGCATTGAAGACGATGTCGACGAGCGAGCCCAGCGGGGCGTAGCTGTACGTCTTCTGCACGAGGCCGCCGCCCAGCTCCTCGATGTCGCCGGTGAAGGTCATGTTCTGCAGGTAGTTGCCCACGATGGAGGAGACGGTGCTGCCCGCGTCGCCGACGACCTCCTGGACGATGTTGCCCAGGTTGTCGATGATGAAGTTGAGCTGGGAGTTGCCCTGGGTGATGCTGCCCAGGAGGCCGTCGACGGCGCCGACCACCTCGGTCACGACGTCGGTGACGGAGTTGAGGAGCGTGATGAGGGTTGGGTTCAGGTCGAGGGAGGAGAGCGTCCTGTTGACGATGTCGACCACTAGATGAGGGGGGTAGAGTCGGTTAGTGAGATGTGGTCGGGTTTGAATGATGGCGGGACTGATTATGTTGTCAGAGACGACTTACGGTTTCCGAGGCGGATGATGAGTTCCAGCTCGGCTTCCACATCGGAGATGGTGATGTTGACTTTCGATACACCCACCTGGACGCCAGCGTTGATCGTCACCAGAGAGGCGACTGAGGCGGCTAGGTTGAGCTCGGCCTGGAGGTTCTCAACATCCAGTCTAGACACAAGTCGGTCAGTTGCTGCAAATCGCGAATATCTTCAAGTTGCTGATCACCCCATCTCGCCGTCAGACTTACTCGATCTTGCCCACGGACAGGTTGGGCACCCTCAGGAGAACATCCGGAGGACTGGTGGTAGAACTGCTACTACTCGATGTCGCACTTGCACTGCCGCCGTTGGCTGTCGCATTTGACGAACTGCCTGATGCTGTCACCGCGGCCGTGGCAGTGGCAGTGGCACCCGAGATGGTGGAAGACGCCGACTGCGCTGTGGCCAAGGAGACAAGACAGCCAAGGGCTAACAAAAAGGATCTGTAAGGCTGCATTGTGACCAGTGTTTGGTGGTTCGCTGCTCACTCTCAGCTATGGTCGACGACAGAAGCGAATGGAGGGAGAGTGAAATATGCGCTCGCAAGGAGATATTTCAGAAAAGAACAGGAAAGGGACCTCGGGGATTTTGGTGGGCGATGGGCCTCCTAAAGGGAGTACTAGCAGGCCATCAAACAGTACCAAACATTAAGCAATGCCACAACGGATGACAGGCCAGCCAGGCAAGGCGAACAGAATGAAATCTGGCGCGTGATGACTAGACGTTTATTGACAGACGTCAGGCGAAGCTTGGCCAAAACTCATGCTCGCATGTACACATGAGCGTACCTGGTTATACATCAAAACTAGGTAATAATGCAACTCTGCACATATGTTCCCACCTGCTGATGGAGAAGCATGTAGTCCGTTACATCGGGCCCAAGCTATTGTCTCCACGGTCTAGACAATGCGCATGGGCCAGCCCGGGTTGAGGATGCGTGCCTGGCGATCTCGATGGAACGGTTAAATCTCCGCGTGACCAAGGAAAATACCCTGCCTGAGGGGTGAAGGGGGGCTGGATCTATCTCTCAACTGGCCAAATTGCCATGTAGCAAATTGCATGACTGATGATGCCAAAGGGGAAAGGCGTAAGAGGATTCAGGGGCTTCAAGATGGATGGCGATGTCATCATGTGGGGTTTGGAGGGGGGAGCTGGTAGCGGGCATATTTCTTTTTTTAAAAACAAAACTGCCAAGTTCGGGTCTGCTATAGGATGGCACGATGACAATCACAGTAGTAATATGGCACAGGAACTCGGTTCTCTTCCTATAGGTTGGGGAGCATAAATCTTGGGATGATCCGTGGGGAGTTGAACCACGGGAGACGGCGGATATTTCTGACACAAGCTCATCCGTCTTTAAGCTTGTTCTGGCCCTTGTGATTCCCCCTGCATGCAAGGAGGCTTGTTGTTCTCTCCCCTATTTTTTTGTTCGTCCTACCTAGGTACTAATGATTATTGCCCTCTCTAGTTGCAACCACTAGTACAAGGCACAGCCATGGAAAAGTCTGGCTCATAATTTGCCAGGGCGGACCTATTGGTCCACGGAGAAACCAGGATCATGCTGTAGGTGTCATGCAGATGGGTTCAACGTTCGAGGCCCGCCCTCTCGTCGAGATCATGGCTGAGTTCAGTGCTCAGGAATCTGGTTATTTTATTCATGCGGGCGCATACCTGGCTGCAAAGAACTCTGGTCGGGAAGTTTTGCTCCTCGGTACCATGTAGGGCTATTGCATTGACCTCTGCACCTAATAGATGCCAATAATACCAGGGGTAGAGTGAGGTCATTCGCCCAGGAGAGTCTGCCCGCAGCTGCTACAGCATGCTCTTGTCATCACCTGATCATTATACCGGTCATTATACCGGTCATCTGCTCTGCCTTCTCCCCTTTCCTCTTCGTTGCGAGGGGCAATAACGCTTCATATTTTCTCGAATACCTCTCGGGAAATCCCCTTCCTACACAGTACACCACCTCCTCCTCTCTCAACGTGTCCTCTTTCCTTCACTCGCCCCTCCTTCTCTTACACACGCGCACACGCGCACTCATATCAAACAAGATGGCTCTCAGATTACGAAAACTTGCCACTCTTTGCTTCTTGATATTACCTGTCTCCTCCTTCCTAGACGTCGCCCACGAACATGGCAGCAGACAGGAAGAAGGCTACATCGGCTACCACCTCGACCAGCGAGGCGACCCAGACTCCGCCGTGTACGAGACAGCAGAGACGAACACGGACGTCGACACCGTCCTGCCGGCTGAGCCTGACGTCTTCCTGAACGCGTCTGTGTACGTCGGCGAGATTGACATCGAGGTCGACAACATCACGGCCAAGGTCAACCTCCAGGCTGATGTCCTGAACCTGCTCCACTTCAGCGCGGGTGTCGACGCCTCCATCGACAGCGTCAGGCTGACGATCCAGAACGTGTCGGCCAAGGTGCTTCTAGAAGCCCGGCTGGAAAACGTTGTACAGATGTAAGCTCCTTGAAGCAAAAATGAGGAACAAGTTGCAATCTTACTAACGCTCTTCTGCCAAAACTAGGGTCAGCGATGTCCTGGACTCGATTGACCTCAACCCCGTCATCGCCACGCTCGGCGAAGACGTGGGCCAGATAGTCAACAGCACCGTCGGCTCCCTGACGGGGACGTCATCCAGCAGCAACACCAGCAGCTCGACAAAGCGGAGCTTCGACGCGCAGAACGTGCTCTACAGCATCAACAACTACTCGGGCAACACGCACACGAACCGGGTGCTGGGCCAGGACGGCAACATCTACGACGTGAAGCTCAACAACGACGGCGACGAGCAGGGCCGCTCGCTGGTGGGCTCCTACGCCGCCGACATGACCTTTACCGGCCACAACCACACCATCAGCGTCAACGGCGTGGCGCGCGAGTTCGAGCTGCAGTACAACTACGCGCCGCTGCCCGGCGTCGAGGCCGTCTGCTGGATCTATGTCTCCACTGGCGGCCGGGTGGTGCGGACGCAGGTCATCGCCGAGGCGTTTGGAGGAGGGTCGAGTACTATTAGCGACGATACGGAGTCGGACCTTTGACACTGCGCAGCGTGAGGGTGTTTATCTTTTAAGGTTTCTTGTAATTAGTTTTGGAGTTGATACTTGGCAGTGAAACTCGAAGCATCTTCACGATCGAAATATATTCTATCTTCTTTGATTTGGTTATCAGTCTTGCGTCTTCAATGAGATTTGCCAGTGACATGATATAAGATTCAAATTCGTGTTGTAGGAGGATACAAAGTCGGTCCACTTCATTTCCGCAGGGTGTCAGAGGCTACAATAGATTGTCAGAAGTTTGGCTTATATCAACGTCCAGCGGGTACTATGGAAGCGCGAATCCTGCAGTCCAATGCTGGTCCTCATCACGCTGTAACATATCAAGTGCAATATATAGCCAAGGACTTCATCAAATCACCTGGTTCTCATCTAATTAGGTTCTTATTATTGGTTGTGAGATGTCATATTATGGAATGGTATTTTATTACAAGAACACCAAAGCCCAGGTGCCACAGATCAATGTTGAGCTTCTGCTCATACATAGTCCGAAGGAGAGGTTCTTTTCAACTTTGTGTTCCTTATAATTGGAAAGGAGATTGTTGGGTGCCTGCTTGTAGAGGAACTATGCTACTGGGCGATATAATCGACGCTGTTGAAGACAGTCCCTAGATGCAATCCTCGATAAATAGTCACCTTTACTTTCACAGGTCAACACAATGGCCAGCAGACGTCAGGATATAAGTACTCAGAATATTGTATGTGAGCTATCGTTTTCACAATCCACTATAGAAACAGACCGCTCCTACTCTTTAGATATATGAACATCACCCTCTCCAGCCTCATAGCGAGTGAGTATTGTACTTGAAATTGCGTGCAATATGTCTCCAGGCCTATTTTGGTAATGGCGAAACAAACAGGTTGTAGACACTGCTTAAGGCTACAGAATATCACCAAGTTAAAGTGAACAACTCATAGGTTGTAGGAAAGCCCAGTATGATAAACACTATGACTTGATGGTGAGATGGACACCCATTCATGCTTACAACCTTGAAAGACATTATGGTTAAGCGTGTTAATACCTGCCACCTTTAGAGAGTTTTAGAGAAATTTAACGCCAGTGTGAGAGTGACATGAATAGCTCAAGCCTCACGAGGTTCTACGTAGGTAAGTATCACCTACCACTGAAGTATCTTGATTTCAGTGTGGCGTCCAAGAATACATAAGTGTCAGAAGAGGCCAGTGGTGGCAGTCAATTTTCATGATGCACGTCACCCACTCACTGTGCAGAGTGTGGTCTGGCAATTGAAGATGCGCCATCCGATAATTGAAGAGGGCAGGTTTACCCGATGTTTACCATTTCCAACGATCAAACGGTATTTAATTACTGATTATTAGGGTAATTACTAGGGTAGCCTAGGCGACAAGTGTTAGGGCGAGGGTCGCCAACCGCAGTGCTGCGAAAGATATATCTTTTAAAAGCATAGTATATCTTCACCATGCTTGACACTTAGCAGCGATACGTCTCAGCATTGGGATGACTATGGTGTCTCAACATGAAGAAGAGCATTGATTGGCTGCGAAAGTGTCTTTTGGCGTCCATCCAAGCTGAGCCAATCTGGCTGGCTATCCCAATTTTTTCTGAGAGCCGGCTAATTCTTTCTAAAGAGGGAAAAATATTCTTAAAAGACGCCTTTCGCATGCCGCGTAAAAGGACATCTGCAGAATAAACACGTGGAGTCCAGGTCTGACACAATATTGGACTAAGGCCCTCACAAGCGCAAGTTTGGTAGACCCATGCTATATAAGCCCTTTTTTCAACACTGTTTATAACAACAACCCTTAATTGGTTCGGTGGTGTAGTTGGTTTATCACATCAGTCTAACACGTGACCTCAGCCCTCCAATAAGGTCTGAGTTCCGATGTGAGCACTGAAGGTCCCCGGTTCAAACCCGGGCCGAATCACTTTTTGCTTCTTGTATGTTGAGTGGTTTTCTTGTGGTTTTCTCTTCTTTTGCTTTTTATTGTTTGACCACGAGATATTTTTCCATCTACGAATTTTTAAAGCCTAGTCAACACTCCCATTAGGACTCATGATCATGATCTCATGTGTGCATTGATTGCTATGCGCCAGAGGAGCGAGACGGGTTTTCGGAGTTTATGCACAATTTTCAGGAGGGAGCGTGTGGTGGATCTTTGCTATGCCTGATGCGGCCGAGAATCGACAGTGACCCACGATGGCTGTTTGTCTGGCCTCGGCCGATGGGGACGGGGGAAACACTTCTTTTGTCAGGCCTCGGTAGTATGTATTCTTCTGCCAGCCCTGCTTGACCCCTTGTGTGGTTTTCTTTTCTTTCTCTTCGATGGCTGGCTGGTCTTGGGAATTGGACATCGTCACATATATGGCAAATACTCGTCCAGCATCCCATACACAAATCATTTCATCAAGTATCAAGTCCTTCTCAAAGCTGAGTTGCACCAGCTCATCATCAGTGATGGAAATGGTTATTCCGTCCGTCTCTCTGGGGCGGGATCTGCATCCTCGTTTCTAACCAACCCTTGGCGTGTTTTTGAAACCAGGAACCTCGGCGTGTTCCGAGATCTGCAGGCTACAGGGCCACTGGCTGGTACTGTCATCTGGTTTTGCCGCCTGCGAGCGCTACTCAGGCATGCGTGCGGCTCGATACAATGGCCAAACTATATCGTCCTTATGCTTGTTAGCGAGACTCTTTTGGTTGGTATCAATGGATCACCGTCAGGGAGTCATCGAAAGTATATCTATATTATATACTTTTTTACTTAGTAATTCCATATAAGAGAGTCGACAACACTTCACAACCTCAATACTCTACTCGCTTGCCATACTGTAGAGTCCTCATCATGCCATCAGTTCCAGAACTCGCCTGGTGACTTGACGGATCAATCCCATTGCCTTGGCTGTTTCATCCGTATTGAATTCAGTGGAGCCCTCCTCCTCCGCTTGGGAAACGCCCTCGCCATGATTGGAGCCTCAGCCGAGGGTGGGAGGGGGGGGGGGGAGAGAAGGTGGCCATGCGGCTCGGTTGGATCCCTGGACGTTTCCACCCCCCTTGTCGCTTAAGAGGGATAAGACGAGATGTTTGATGTTTCTCCATTATGGACTCCGTTAGGCTGGCGCCGACTCGCCCCCCCTCGCGATGGCATCATCGAGCCTATGAGAGGAAGCCGGAGAATTTCAGTCTTATGATGGAAAGCCCTTTCATTCAAGAAACAACAATCAACATGACGGGCGCCCTGCTTGAATCATGGCGGGTATGTGGGATTGCCCACAAGGCCCGCCCCCTTCCTCTCCTCCTCCCCTTTCCACTTGGGGGCGCCCCCTCGCCTAACAATTATGCTTGAAAGGTGACAATGGGCGAGAGGCTGGGAGGACTTACATATACCAGGAGGCCGGATCGTCTTTCTGGCCAATATCACGCCCTCTCTCTTTCGTTTTCTTCTCAACTTCACCGTTGACTTCTTCTCTCTCTCTCTTCATCGTTGTCAACTACGTTGACACATTCCATTCATTCACGGTTTGCCTGGGGCTGCCATTCGTTATTTTTCTTCTTCTCGCAATACCTTCCATTCTTTTCTCGCCCCCCCCCCTCTACCTTCTTCTTCTGCTGCTTCCTGCACCAACCGGTCCTTCGAGAGTGACAAACCCACAAAGAAAGAGAAAGAGAAAGGAAAAAAAAAGAGAATCAAGATGAAGACATTCGCAGGTCTCCTCGCATCAGCCTCCCTGGTCGCCGGCCACGGCTACGTGACCAACGGCACCCTGGACAGCGAGAGCTACACCTTCTACCAGCCGTACACAGACCCCTACACCAGCCCGACCCCGTCGCGCATCTCGCGGCCCATCCAGGGCAACGGCCCCGTCACCGTGGTCACCTACAACGACATCCAGTGCGGCGGCGACCTGGCGGACGGCATCGACGGGTCCTCGCCCGCCAACCTGACTGCTGATGTCACGGCCGGGTCGACCGTTGATCTGTACTGGACCCTGTGGCCGACCAGCCATGTCGGTCCTACCATCACGTATATGGCGCGGTGTGCCAATGATGACTGCACCACGTACATGCCTGGCAACGAGTATGTCACTTCTTTATATATATATATATATATATATATATATATATATATGTATATATATATATAGGTAAAATGTTTGAGCATCTTTGTGACTGACTTTGTGCTTCTTTCTATAGCACCGTCTGGTTCAAGGTTCAGGAGGATGGCCGTGACGGAACTTCCGACACTTGGGGCGCTGTAAGTCTTCCCTTCTCAGCAAAAGTATTGAACCAAATTTTTATTTCATTCACTAACACATAAGATAGACCGCCGTCATGACTGCTGGTGGTTACATCTCCTACACCGTCCCCGAGTGCATCGAGTCCGGCGCCTACCTCGTCCGCCACGAGATCATCGCCCTCCACGCCGCCGAGACCGAGGGCGGCGCCCAGTTCTACCCGGGCTGCCACCAGGTCAAGGTGACCGGAGGCACCGGCACCGTCACCCCTGCGGACCTCGTCGCCTTCCCTGGCGCCTACAAGGCTACCGACCCTGGTATCCTGTACAACCCTTACGAGGCCACCACCTACACGGTCCCCGGCCCTGCGCTGTTCACCTGCTCCGGCTCCAGCAGCAGCAGCAGCAGCAACACCACCTCCTCTTCCTCCTCCTCATCCTCGTCCGTTGCTCCTGTTGCTTCTTCCGTTGCCCCCGTCGCCTCGTCCGCTGGCACCAGCACCTTTGCCACGGTGACCCGCTCCGCCTCCGGCGGCGGCAGCTCCAGCACCGTCGTCTCAGCCGCCGCCGTCTCCCAGACCAGCACTGTCTCCGCCTCGTCCGACGACGAGGGCGACGACGGCTGCGACGCCGAGGAGACCGTCACCTCCACCATCACCGCCAGCTCGGCTGTCCAGACCTCGTCGTCCTCCGGCGACGACGGCGAGGACGACGGCTGCGAGCCCGACGAGGCGCTCACGTCCACTGCGGTCGACGCCCAGCCCACCACCGTGACCTCCACCGTTGCCGCCGCCGCCAGCCAGCCCACCGAGACCAGCTCGTCCACCACGACCACCACGTCTGCCGCCTCTGGCGACGACAGCGGTGACGACGGTGAGGACGACGGCTGCGACGCCGAGGGCGACGGCTCTTCTTCCGACTCGGGCTCCGTGACCACCAACCCTGAGTCCGGCAGCTCCGCCTCTTCCTCTTCTGCCGCCGCCGCCACCACCACCGCCGCCGCTGCCGCCACCTCTTCCGACGACAGCGGTGACGACGAGGGCTGCGACGCCGACGGCGAGGGCGAGAGCACCCCGACCGCCACCAGCCGCCCCCAGCCCACCGGCTCCAGCAGCGGCTCCGGCCAGTCCCGTCCCACCGGCAGCTCTTCCTCGGGCAGCGGCGACGACGGCGAGGACTGCGATGCCGAGGAGGAGCAGAACTATGCCCAGCGCTACACTGGCCACTTTGCCCGCGGACCTCGGGGCATGGGCCTAATGTTTGATGCTTGAGTTGAGAGGGGAGGATGACTGATGGGAGTGCGTGGGGGTGTTTCTGGAAAGAGAAGTGAAGTTTCAAGTAGTTGATGGGAAATTCTGTTATGGGACTTTTGTGGTGTTGCGCGTCTACCATTCACATATAGTGTAGATATTTTTATATGGACATATATATATTATCCGGCTCTTGAGAGTCGGCGTACAAATTGAAGGTCCGTGTTTTCATATGAAGAGTGTTGTGAGTTACTGTTTGTGTCCGATTGTTCTGCCATGTGATCGTTGAATAATGGGCTGCTGCTTTCCAGAGAGCGGGTTGTCCTGTGGAAGTTCACCTTGCCGACATTAAAGATACTCTGCCCGCATCCTCAGCTGGTGTTTTCTCTTTTGAAGATATCATCTACATTTGTCTACATTTTGAATCCTTGATGCAAAGTTGGTAATCGCTCATCACTGTCTACCAGATATCTCACCTGTGTAGTGCAAGGTATCATACATGGAATCCGACTTAGAACCAGCCTTTCAAAAATGTCGGGTTTCTTTTCCATTATTCTGGTCACAGTTTGTGACTATCTAGTCGTAAATGATGCTGTCAAATTTCTAGTCTGTAGAGTGTGTCGAAGTCCTGGTGGCTGGCTGTGACTGTCCCACTGCTGTACATCCATTTTTACTAATATCGTGCCTATGAATACACTCATCCTTCCTAACGCTGTGTGGTATGGGATATACTAGGTATTTTAATTTATGCCCAGGCAGGAATTGGCATTGCAATGCTGCTCTCTTCAGATTGTCGTCCGGCATCATGTCTGACGTGAAAGCCAGTCAAGTTCCTTGCCCAGCAACCGTAGCGTATGCTCTCCATAACATACAGTACACATTAAGCGCCAGGTACTTGGTCTATTCGTATATTGACATTCAAGATGTTGTGCAAGGCCAAATGCCCAAGGAGGCAGGGCGATGACCTAGCACGCCATGCTAATCACCGCCCACGCACCAAGTTCCAGCAGCCACCCCTCCTCGCGTCAATCAACTGACATCTGCCCACTCGCTTGTTTTCTTGGCCTGAATAAATTTTTAGCGTTGTCGCTGGGGAGTGGGCAGAGGTGGGGTGGATCCCGCGACATTGCTCGCGGCTTCGGCATGACGATGTAAAGCTCGATATCATCGTGAATTTGTATATGGAAAAATGCTGACCATGTAGAGCTGGAGAACTTATATTGACCAAGAGCCAGAAAAGGAAAAAGAAGAAGAAAATGCGCCGAAGAATAAGTAAATATGATGAGTTGCAGGAGCACATCCCTCGTCAACTGACTGCTGCATTTCTGCGGCTGTAACTTACTTGCTCAGTACGCATGACGACGAGGAGAAATCAACTTGAGGACACTGCCCGAGTAGTCCACGCAAGAACAGATGCGATAAATCAATGGTAAAGACAATCTGAACTGTCCATGGAAATTTTCGTTAAGGCAAAAAAAAAAAAAAACAGGAACAGGTGGAGTCAATAGCATGATATAATCTAATCTGATCCATCTCCGAGGCTTGCCACTCTCACCTACTCCGGACTCCGGAGTCGCTCCGCTCTGCTGCCCAGCAGGGAAAATTATCCTGGGCTCAGAAATTCTTTTTTTCTTTTTCTTCTTCTTCTTTCTTTTTCTGGTCGTCGAAGTTGATCCTACAGATTCTCATCCATCACCTCTGTCGTCTCGTGTCGTGACAGATCCCTCTCATAACCAACTGTCAACACACATCAGCAAAGCCTATCGTGTTTTAACCTCGGCCCGCGCCTAAGAATCGCGCGGCCTTGATTCCCAGAACCGACATCATCTTTGCGACCCGAGCACTCCCTCCTCCAAACAGCCTCCTCCCCTCCCACCCCATAGTCGCCTCTTTGCGACCGACCGACCACTCACTCACCTCCTTCAACCGCAAAAAAATACACACAAAAACAAAGACAACCCCAACATGTCCGCCTCAACATCCCCCCGCCGAGAACCTCCCAACAGGCGAGCCCATCCCGGCCCCAGCCTCGCCCACGGCTGCCTCCTCCTCCTCCCCCCCAAACAAGACCACAACGACCACCCACCACCTCCGATCCCTCCTCCGCACCCTCCCCCGCGGCGCCGACGCCTTCCTCGCCCACCTCCAGCGCTGCCTGGCCACCCCCTCCGGCACAGACACCACCCTCCTCTTCCTCTGCTACGCCGCCCGCCTCTCCTCGGCCCTCCTCGCCGCCCTGTCCACCTCCCTCCTCCGCCGCTCCGCCCGCAAGGGCCTCCTGACCCTCGCGGTCGTCACCTCCCCCTGCCGCAGCCGAAAAGACCGCCGTGCTCCTCGCGCAGCAGGGCGGCGCCGCCGCCCTCTCCGCAGCAACAGCCCAGCTCGCCGCCCTCGTCTCCGCCCGGCTCAAGAACCTAGGCAGCCTGGCCAGCGAGGCCCGCACCATCGCCCGCCTGTGGGCCCTGCTGGGCATGTACTTCTGGGCCCGCCGCCTGGTCCTCCAGCTGCTGTCCTCGCCGCCGCGCGACGGCAAGGAGACACAGGCCACCACAACCACCACCTCCTCCTCCTCCTCCGCCGCCGCCACCACCCTCGTCTCCTGGGCCCAGCTCATCTCCTGCACCGCCTTCCAGTACCTCGAGAACGTCGCCTACCTCTCCGGCCGCGGCGTGCTGGGCTGGTCCCCCAAGCAGCAGGGGAGGGCCTACGTCGTCGCCTCGCGCTGGCTGGCCGTCTACACCGGCCTCGAGATCGGGAAGCTCCTCGCCGAGATGGTCGCCAGGCGCCGCGTGCCGGGCGCAGAGAAGGCCGACACGACAGAGACGGAGGAGGAGAGGGCCCAGGCCGAGGAGGCGGTCCGGAGGAGCATGGCCATCAACCTCGCCTGGACACCGCTGACGCTGCACTGGGCTACCGAGGGCGGGTTCCTGACGGACGCTGCTGTGGGCTTTGGCGGTTGTATTCCTGGTGTGCTTCAGATGCGGAAGCTGTGGAGAGAGACGGCGCAGTGAGGTGTGTAAGATGAAAGCCAGCGATTGCAGAGCAAGTCTTGTTTGTCATATCTGAAGAAGCCGTCCATGAAGAGACGTGCTGCCCTTTCACCTACTTTCCTCCTGTAAATAGTATAGGCCAACATGCACAGCCAGTAAGAGCCGTTTTAACCAACTGAAAATGAATGTAC
This sequence comes from Aurifilum marmelostoma, assembly GCA_027559495.1. NCBI lineage: Eukaryota > Fungi > Ascomycota > Sordariomycetes > Diaporthales > Cryphonectriaceae > Aurifilum > Aurifilum marmelostoma. The sequence goes on along the minus strand of JAMXSV010000023.1, from coordinate 1,694,597 downwards.
TCGTACAAGATGGTATCATATTTCTCTGTCTATCCTCCCATGAATTACTCGTCTAAGTCGGCTTGCTTCTGCTCTGTGTAGCGCAACCTGTACCCCGACAATGTATCCTTCCACTCCGTCTCTCCCTTTTTAACGCTCTGATGATACAAATTGGACCCGGCTGGGCCCGGCAACTTCCTCTCTTTTTGGTCAAGGTAATTATAGCCCTTTCTACAAAATCTTCCATCTTCCACGAATTCATTTCTCACAACACTTGAGAGTCCAGTCTCCCCGCCCATTTGAGTATAATTAACAAGTATCATCCGTGACGCCGTCGCGGCCCCCCTCCCCGGGCAGCCCTCTGAGGGAGATCAACCTAGTCATACAATGAAAGGGAAATTTTCTTCCTTTCTTTTATTGAGGTTGGCACGTGCAGTGGCTCTTGCCACCGCCCGCTTCACCTCCGCGCAGGGAATGATGGGCACTCAGTTATAGTGCGCATGTCCATAGAGTTTATCGCAGGAGCAGAGCGCAAAATGTGATACCAATAGATGCATATACCGACCAGGCCATCGAGGCCCTGGACGAGTCCGATGTGGTATCGAAGGGGCTCCCGCCGCCGCGCCCGTCATCGGAGGTCGAGCTCGAGGTCGTCGTGGTGACTGCGCTGGCCGAAGACGACGACGACGTAGTTGACGTGGAATCCGTTGCGGACGCGGTGGATGTCACAGCTGACGAGGTGCTCGAATCATCAGACGTCGTCGAGGCAGTCGGCGCCGTGATCGTCAGGCTGCTGGTAGTGCCATCTTCTGAGGTGGAAGAACTGCTCGAGCTTGTTGACTTGCTGCTGCTGCTGCTGCTGCTGCTGCTGCTGCTGCTGCTACTCGTCGTCGTTGTCGTAGTCGAGCCTGGTATGATGGTGAACGACCCTATACTCCGCGAGGTGGTCGACGTTTCCGACGCGATGGTAGTAGCGGTGGTCTTGGACGTCGATGTTTGCTGGGCCGACGAGGTCGTGCTTGTCGTCTGCGCCACCGTGACCTGGTTCAGCAGGCACGCGTGTATGATGAGGGTGCCTGACTGAGCAAATCCCAATACTGAGTTTGGCGATGCATCCACATCGCCACATTTGTCCTCTATGTCGTCCTCGACGTCCCTGATGCCGCTCCGACACTGGTCCGAGCAGAACGCCCCAGATGCGAAGTCGGCCGTGGTACACCCATCAATCGTCTCGTGGTACACAGTATTACATGATGTTGGGAGTACGCCGTCCTGGATGGGCTGTAGGTCGTTGAGTGACACGGCGTACGCTGTCGACGCCATCATAAACAAGGCCCCCAACCTTGCTTTCCGCCGCCGCCTCGTTCGTGGCTGTCTGGCCATCTTGTGATTCGTCCTCGAACTTCCGTGTTCTCGCGTGGTTGATCCCCTCAGATTCACCGCCCAGATTCACACAAGTGTGACTTGGGATGTGAGATCATTCCAGCGTGCAACTTGTAAGGCTAGTTCACCCGTCACTGATTCAGTCGGTGGTGTGTGGTTCTTGTGATGGAATATGTGGAGGGCAAAGCAAGGCGAGCCCGCCTTCAGACTCTTCCGGTGAGATTCAAAATTGGATCTGCTGCCGAGCCACGGGTCCTCTTTGAATTTCAGGACACCTCCTGGCTCGGTTCACGACAAACACGTCAGGGTTGACGTCCGGTCCCTTAGTATGGCACGGCGAAACGGGATGTGTGTCAGGACCTGCGGTGGCTTGCCCGGCTTCTAGGTCCGACCAAGAGGATAAGGAAACGCCCGCCCTTTTTAATCTCCTTCTGCTGCAATTTCGACTGCCAAAAACTTTGATGATTGCTGCAGGCAGCCTTGATTTTGTTTTGGGTTTGTTTCTTCGTATTTGGCCAGGCCACAAGGAGGCGACCAGAAGGCAAATTGAAGCAGGATTTTTGGGGACAGTATTGGTGGATGAGGTAGAATACTCCAAAAATTGGAAAGGACTAGTTTATAGGTGGGATGGCTGGCCGCAAAGACGAGAGTGTAAATGTAAGTAAAGAGAAGGTTTATCTTCACAAAAAAAGAAGAAAAAAAGAAGCCCTTCTCACCACGTGGTTTGGGGGGGGGGCTTTAGTGTCTGTGTATGTGCGTCTCTGACGCAACAAGGGACGTCCGCAGCAGCAACAAAGGACTTGGCGATGGGCAATGATGATGCGCGGAAAACAGTTGTGGGCTGACGAGGGGAGGGGGGTGTATGATGTTCGTCCGAAAATGGTGGTGGCCGATGACGGTCAAGTCAATCAATTGAGTCCCAGCTCGGGAGTGGTTGATTCGAAACGGCCGCTCGCTTCGGCTGCGGGTTGGTCACAGCAAGGAGAAGGCCAAGGAGATGATTGAGGAGGAGGGCTGAGGACAGCAGCTCGGAAGAGGGGGATCGTGTACCTCTTGAGGAGATTGGATGGGATCATGTGGAAGGAAGTGACAAATGACCAACAAGAAGAAGCAAGAGCGACAAGAGAGCATATACTATGGACAAAGCCAGTATGGTTAAGTGCAAAGTATGGTACGTACCGGTGTTTGAGGATCTGCAGAGGAAGGAGCCATCATACTGCACAATCATCCTCCTTGAGAGAAAGAGCGATCCCGTCGAGCGACGTCAGGTGCCATTTCCAGGCCAAGGAAACTAGGGAAGGAGCCTACCTTGCGGTGCCCTTTCGCTGCCTATGGTTACCTGAAATGGGAGAGACGACGAGGCCCAATACAACGACCTTGGATACCCCTCCTAGGCCTCCGTCGGGCCCTTTTTTTTCTTTTTTTTCTTCTTTGGTCAACCGGAGCATACTGTGAACCTACCAATTACCTCTTTCTCAAATCCCTCCCCTCTGCAATCCCACCCCACAACGGCGCTACACAATGGCTGCACCAGGTCGTGCAGGTGGAAGCCCCCTTGACCCCCTCGTTTGGGTTTCAACGTCCTCCTTCAAGCAACGCCACAAGGGACGATGAGAAGTATACCGAGTAATACTACAAGAGACAGTACAGCCAAAGCAGGGCGTGTCGCTCCCGCCCCTCGTCCACGGACCAATCCGCGCAGGGCTAGTCGGCGGTTCGTCTGAGCATCTGAAACGCAAGCGCTGAAAGTCTGTTCGTTCTTTCGGACCCCCCTGCAGATCATGACGTGTGAGTTGATTGGTCAAAAGAACCCCGGTGCTACTCTGCAGCAAGAGTCAGGCATTCTCCCCTCGCATTTCGCAGCCACCATTCACGTACAGTGAGTGCCAGAACACATACGTAGGAGCTGTTGAGCCACTTTTCCTCGGCGCATCCTTTCACTGCATAACAGAAATGTCCGTACCCAATCAATCCTACATCCAGAACAAGATGCATTCATCGGCGCCTATTGTGATCATCCCTGAGAGAGCTTATTCAGTAATGTACAGTTTGAAATAGAGTTAAAAGAAAAAGGTGGAGAATGCCGTCATCTTGATGTTTACATTACTGGTGATGGGGTCGCATGAATATGTTTCGACACAAAAGGAAAAAGAAAGGCAGGTCTTTGATGGAGAATTCATGCGTGGCCATGCTCACCCACGGGCGGCAGTGCTAAGCCGTTGCTGTGTTCAGAGTTTCCTTTGGATCTTCCCAGGGTGAAGCCACGTGGAAACATCTACACCCGGGCCCGGAGAGGCCCAGTGGTGTGTGCGAGCATGACATACAGGACATTGGATGAGAGGGGGAGGGCCACCAGAGAAGGACCAGTCGATCAAACATGTATTCCTTCCTGGCTTGCGGGGAGAGTTGCCATCCTGTGTGATATCGCTAGACGGTGACGCTGATTAAAGTAGACGATATGGTGGTGCCGTCTGTCAAATTGCTTGGTATAGAGGAATGAAGAACAAAATAGATGTTCAAATTCCTGAGTCTGGACTGACACCAGTGCCATCTATCTACCTCTTCAAGGTCTTCTGCTTCTCAGCATTCACGGCAACCGTCCGCCCCTCGACCAACATCCCCTTCTTCTTCCGGACCTTGTCCATGTACCGCTTCGCAACATTCTCCTTGTCGCCAAACTCGCCTAGGTCCTCCATCTCCTCTTCTGTAAACGGCACCCAGAACGGATCCTCGTCCAGGATCTCGAAGCCCGCAAAGATCAGCTGCGGCTGCGCCGCGCCCGATGTTCGCTTCCGCATCTCGTCTGCGAAGCCAAACGACTCGGCGACCGGCACCACGGACTGGATGGTGAAGAAGGGCGTTCCTTCTTTCATCGCCTCGGACAGGACGTGTCCGCGTCGCCGGGTGAGCACGTCGTACACGCGACCCAGAACCTCGGCTTTGGGAGAAGAGTCAGCATAATTTTATTCATTGTAGATAATCCTAGGAATGACAACTGAGTGTTGGGAGGGGGGGGGATAAACAGGGGACATACTGCTGGCTTGGATCTCGCACGAGTACATGGCTAGCATCAGCCGGGGCGACCAGTCAAGGAATCCCTTGTGGATGGACTGCTGTGCCGTCTTGATGACCTCGCCGGTCAGACGGCCGGTATTCTCTCCAGCCTGACCCTCGTCCTCCTGCGCCGTGATCGATATGTCCTCGATGAACACAGCGATGCCCTGCACAGGCTCGCGACAGAGCGGACCCTGTGATGTTGCCAGCTGGAACCCGTATTTGATCTTGTCGGACAGGTGACGGCCAGCTAGTTTCTCGTGGGCCTCAGGCTTGACGTTGTCGCGCTTGTCCGTCTCAAACGCCCTGGCCAGACAACGCTCCTTGGTGGCATCGATGAGCAGGTTGGCACCTACACGCCGGGGTCCAAAGTCTGCAATGTTATCGACGACGTTCTTGAATGAGTCTCTGCCCTTTCCCGTCTCAAGGATGGTCTTGAGCTGTGCCTTGAAGTCGTCCGGGGAGAGACACTTGGCCGCCGAGATATCAACGTCCTCATCGAGGCTCTCGTCGTCGCTCTCATTATTGTTGTCTGCATCCGTAGCGGCGTGGGTCGTGCCGTTTGAACTTGCCTTCTTGGAGTACAAGTGCTTGATGGCACCAGCATTCTTCTCCAGAAAATCGGTGACCTCGGCTGGGAGAGGCCGCACCCGCAGAGTCAGGGTGACCTGCTTAGAGCTTGTGACACCGACGATGGCACCTCGACCTAATTCCTTGTTCGCTGGTGGTTTCATCTCTTCCGCTCTCACGATGGTCTCCTTGTATGGGACGATCGCCTCACCAGCCTGGATCTCGCACCGCGCGAATCGCTCCCGCAGGTCCGTAAGACATCTCTCCAGGTGTAACTCGCCTGCGGTCAGCAACACATGTTCGCCGCTGGAGAATTGCTCATACTCAGCACAGGCATCGGCTTGAACCAGCAACTTCAGACCCTCGATCATCTTGTCCAGGTCGGCGGGGTTGGCGGGCTCCAGCGCGACCCTGACAATGGGCCTACCCCCCATGCTTCCCACACCTGCGAGGTTCACAGCACCCTCCAGCTGTGAGCAGAGAGTCCCGGTCTTGAGAATGCCAGAACCTTCAAGACCACCAATGCCAAACACAACGCCTGCGGGAACGCTGTCGAGACTCTCTAGACTTCGGCCCATGAGCATGTACAGAGCCGAGACGGTGACCTTCTTTGGGACTGGCTGATGATGCGGGTTCGCGGGGGAGAACTTGGGTGGCAGGACGTAGATCTCGTCGCCAACAGACAGCACGCCGGAGTAAATGCGTGCAAACCCAACCAGATGCTCGGGGTCGACTTTTTGCTCCTCGGCTGCAGGCTCGTCTTCGTCCAGGGTAGCACTATCAAGTGCCTGTGTGAGGTTGTCCACGGGATCGCGGTTTTCGATGGCGGCCTGGGCTCGTGCAGCCTCTGCCCGCTTCTTTCGCGCCATCTCTCGTGCCTCTTCGGGACTCAGTTGACCGCGACGCTTGTTGTGCGGCAGCTCGCTCTCAGGGATGGAAACCATCTTACTGACGTACACAACCACAGGATCGGTTTTGGACTGCTTGAAATTGACCATTGCGTCTCGAACCTCGGCAGAAATGTGCTCCTCGCCGGGTGAGTCGTCAAGCAGCTCTGGCAGCCTCTCCCCCTGGGCGCTCGGAGGAGATGGCAGCGACTCGACCACAGAGACCAGCAGAGCGACTGACAATGGCAGCCAGGACGAGAAAACGGTGGTGAGCAGCGTCCGAGGATCTCGAGAATTTAAAATATGTCGGGGTATTGTAATGTTGAGAGATTTTGTGATCTTCTCCAGCATGACTGTGTCTCCCTTCCCGTTGTCGCCGCCGATCGTCGCCGTATATACCGCCCAGACTTGTTCCAAGACAAGCTGCACAAATAGCGGCTTCAAGTTCCGGCCCCTCAAATGCTTCTGTCCCAGGACCTTCTTGGTCTTGGGGTCCAGATAAAAGTTGCCCCAAAGCACCTTCTCCAGGCTGCTTCGTTTAATGCCCAGTTTCTTCTCGTATAGTGCCGCAAATTGTCGTACTGTAAAGGCCCAGCCGTCGATGGCGCTGCCAAATATAACGTTGTTCTTCTCAGGTGCAAAATAAAGATCTTCATCGTCTCGCTCCTCGAACTGCAGCTCGCCCGACTCGTTCTGCTGATCGACCAGCTGCGCCTCCTTGGCAGCTACAGCCTTGACCCTCTCCTCGATCCTCTCCCGCCAGTTGAGATCTTCTTCCATACGCTCGCCTTGGAAGAAACTGCCGAGAACCGCATTGACCTGCTCAAGCAGCTTGCTCAGATGCACATATGCCTCGCCTGGTGTCATCTTCAACTCGGTGATGAGCCGGTCCATCTTGTTGATGACCAGGAGGGGCTTCAGCTTCTCCTCCCACGTCTGCCGCAGCACGGTGACAGTCTGGCTGCAGACACCTTCCACGGCATCAACCAGCACTACAGCTCCATCGCACAGCCGCGAAGCTGTTGACACCTCGCTGCTGAAGTCGATGTGTCCTGGCGAGTCGATGAGGTTGATGAGATACTCCTTCGCCTCTGGTGCCGCGTCTGGACTTGACCTCCTCAACATGCTAAAGTAGAGAGATATGGCTGATGACTCCATTGTGATGCCACGCTGCTGCTCGTCCGGCCGGGAGTCCAGGTAGCGGACTTTCCCCGCGAGCTTTGGTGAGATGATGCCATTGGTGGCGAGAAGGGCGTCGGTAAGCGATGTCTTGCCGTGGTCGACGTGGGCAAGGATGCAGATCTGGACTGTAGTCAGAGCCATGTGTCGTAACAGGAAGGTTATCTCATGAATTGTGGGCTTACATTGCGGACATTATCCGCATGTTGCTGGAGATTGGCCAGCTGTTGCGGGCTGACGATGGGCATATTTGACTAGAAAGCCAGGCTACACAGGCTAAGAAGAATACAATAATATGCAACAGAAGAGTAGAAAAAATAAAAAAAGAAGTGTGGCACACAGAATATCTATGGGGGTATCTAGTGTTTTATGTGTCACTGGCTAATGAGGGTACTGGTTTGTCAGTTTGGCTGGATGCAAAGTTGTATGTAGCATCATCAGAATGAGCCATCTTATATATGCGACGGTGGTAGCAGGAGATAGAAGGGTCTGTCAGTACGGTGGTGGGGCAGGAAGAAAAAGTCACCGGTGCTAGTGCATCATCAGTGCCTACAGCCTAAACACTATCATTCTCCTTAGACTGTCTACTTCCTTGCACCAAGTGCCCTGGGCTGTACCCCGCCATGAAAGAAGAATCTCTAGCCAGAGAGACTCTATTGCAACAAAGGTCGATTCTACGTCGAGAACAACAAACAAAAGGGAAAACTAATTGTGAGACTGGAGAGAATACACCCTTTCTCGATTTGCAAGGAGTTTTACCACGATATTCCAATCGGGCTGCGCTTGATCCTCAGTGACAAAAGACGTCCTAGCCCCCCGCCTGGAGTGAATCCGCGGCATCTCTCTAGCGAGGTTTTGCAGCTATCGGCGATCGCACAAAAGAGACCCAGATTTTTTCGTCTCGACCGAAATCTCTACAAACCCACCACCCCGCGACGCCATTCCTTCCGCGTCCAACCACGAGGCCACCAGGACGACACCTGCAACCATGGCTACCTACCAGAACGGCGCAGCTGCTGCGCGAGCTCTCGACGACAGCGATGTGGAGGAGGAGGCCCTGGTCGCCGACTACCAGGAGCAGGTCCAGTACGAGGATGGCATGGAGCTCGAGCAGGTCAGCTCCCTGACCATGGCCCAGCAGGCCGACGATATCCAGTCACGACTTGTCTCGGCCGCCCAGCCCCTCGACTTCGCCGCCCCTCTCGAGGTCAAGTTCCAGAGCTACGACTCCTACTGCAGCCTTTTCCACTTCATCCTCAACTCTGAGGGCCCCGTCGACCTCGAGCCCCCATCCGTAAGTGACACCCTGCCCCGTCTACCAGCGCGCGGCACGGGCAGAGACAAAAGGCCCGCCCATCCACCAACAAAGGTACAATACTAACGAAAGGGGTCTTTTTTCTTGCTCCCGGCTGCATTAGTACTACTGGGCCTGGGATGTCATCGATGAGTTCATCTACCAGTTCAACACCTTCTCTTCCTACCGCCTGCGCCTTGCCCGACAGGCCAACAACGAGGAGGAGGTCCAGATCCTGCGCGAGAACCCCAACACCTGGGGCTGCTACAGCGTCCTCAACGTCCTCTACTCCCTGATCCAGCGGTCCAACATCACCGAGCAGCTTGCCGCCAGCCGCCGCAATGAGGACCCCATGGCCGTTGCCGGCGAGTACGGCACCAAGAACCTGTACCGCATGCTTGGATACTTCTCCATCATCGGTCTCCTGCGTGTCCACACCCTCCTCGGCGACTTCAGCCTCGCCCTCAAGACCCTCGACGACATCGAGCTGAACAAGAAGGCCATGTTTGCCAGGGTCATGGCCGCTCACTTCTCCACCTACTACTATGTCGGTTTCTCCTACATGATGATGCGCCGCTACGCCGACGCCATCCGCATGTTCAGCCACATTCTCGTCTACATCTCCCGGACCAAGAACTTCCAGAAGAATGCTCAGTACGACAATCTCACCAAGGTTAGTAGTAGTAGCAAACCCTCAGTCACCAGACATTTACATCCGATCGATGCTGACCACCGTCACTCCCCCATAAATAGAAGAACGACCAGATGTACGCCCTGATCGCCATCTGCGTCGCCTTCCAGCCCACCCGCCTGGACGACACCATTCACACCGCCCTGCGCGAGAAGTACGGCGACCAGCTGCTCAAGCTGCAGCGCGGCGGGCCCGAGTCCCTCCCCATCTTCGAGGAGCTGTTCAGGGCCGCCTGCCCCAAGTTCATCTCGCCCGTTCCCCCAGACTTTGACAACCCAGAGGCCAACGTCGACCCCACGGAGCACCACCTGTCCGTCTTCATGGACGAGGTCAAGACCAACATGTGGAGCCCCACCGTCAAGTCGTACCTCCGCCTGTACACGACCATGGATCTCAAGAAGCTGGCCGGCTTCCTCGAGGTCCAGCCCGAGGAGCTCCGCTCTTGGCTGCTGGTCACCAAGCAGCGCACCAAGCAGCTGCGCTGGAACGAGCGTGCCCTGCTGGAGGGTGACCTGGTTAATGTTAGCGATCTGGACTACGCCATCTCGGGTGTAAGTAGATTTGTCGACCCCTTTGTAGCACCGAGTCTCGTCGCGCTCTCATGCTAACGCTGAATCATCTTAGGACCTCATCCACATCTCCGAGGCCAAGGTCGGTCGCAAGCTGGTAGACTGGTACCTGCGCAACCTGAGCCGCACATACGTATGAAGCACGGGTGCAAGTCGTGGGTTCTACAGCGGCCATTGATGGCCGTCCTTTCCGGTCCGTTACTCTCATGATGTATTGGTGGCGATGAGGTAGAAGGGAACTAGCGGATACAGAGGCAGGTCATACTGCATTGCCTGGGCGTTTTCGGTATCATGAAGGGGGCCTTCGGGTTCGGCTTAACTATTTTCACGGAAGGTTTCCTGACGAAAAGCAAGCTTGGTGATCGGATGAAGAGCAAGGGGGAAAACAAAAGACGAGAGGAGGGTGTATGAGTAGAGCGAGTTAGCGGAGGGAGCTGTGGTACAGCTAGAGGATCTACCAGAAGGTGCGCCATGGGATACGAGTGTCTGACAACCCGAGATTTCCCCTCTTGAGTTGCAGGCGGCAGGGCGCATCAATCAGTCGTGAAGGTGGTCTTTTGGTTTGGACTGTATGATGACCGTCTTCAGCCAGCCCAGTATGGAGGTGAAAGGCCTGGCCAAAGCATTAGAGAGACTCGTGCATTACCCACAAAATCACGCAACAAAATCAACAAACATGAAATCCAGTATGATTTGAGAGTCCACACTGCCTGCATTGTGCTACTGCCTGTGTGGTGTCATTAAGTCCTTTCCAAGTCATTAAAATGTGACGTGTTGATTATCTACTTCCAACAAGACCGCTTATGTCGAATCCGAGCAGAAAAGCATACATGACTTCTCTCCGTGCATCAATAGTCGCAGCACATTTGGGATCGGCTAATACTTGGGATAAATCACATACCCCGACCTAGCCGACTGAAAAGGAAAGAGAGAAAAAAAGATCAAGAAAAGAACTACTTCCTCGGAACTTGCTTAGAAAGGCCACAAAAACAGTGACAAGGGAGGCCTCCCAGGAAGAAGAAAATGCAAAAAGTCAAGTCTAGAGAGGAGGGACGAATTAGATGCAAAGGCGAGCGCGGCAACTGTAGTGAAAATGTGAGAAGTGATGTGACGTCTCTTTCTCTCTGCCGCCTGTCCGCGTGCTTGCATATGCCAAGGTGTACCATAGTACTCTTTCCCGTCGTTCTTGTTCCCCTGGGTCTCTATACCGGTTCATCGATCGGGGTCTGCCCTCTTAACGCGCCCCCCCCCCTTCCACTCTCCCCTTGCTTTCCCTCGTCTTCCGCCCGCTGATGATTCGGCTCCGAGGTTGGGCAAGACAGTGAAGGCGTGTATGGCTGGAGATCGCCACAAGAAGGTGCCGTCCCAGGAAATTATTACTCATCGCTTTTCTTCGGCTTTCGAGGAGAGATGGGTGGTTGGGAAAGAGTTCCCTCTTGACTCTTGCGAAACAAGGCTTGCAGCCCTTTCGTGTAGTATTCACCGTAGTACAACCTGCGAAAGAGAGAGATACCCACAGCAGCATCCACCACACAAGGCTAGTGCAACGTAATGAATCAGCCCAAGGGATAAAGGATGTATATGTGAAGTTCGGTCCGTGACGATTTCTCCAGGCGTACACGTCCTGTGCAACAAAGTATCTCTTGGCACCCCGAATCCAACTGGACGGGAGCGGTATCGATCAGCTCGTGATGACCATGTGTTCTTGGCAAAAACCACGGGCGGGGGCTTGTTTGTGAGTTGTGCATACATAGTGCATACGGCTCTCAGATATACGCGCACAAAAGTACATACCGTAGGTGTTAGGGTAAGCCCTCTCTATCCTGTCCTCTTCCTCAAAACGAGTTATGACCCCTGGTAATCCGGGCGGTTGATGGCCGCGGGGCGGGGGGTGGGAAGCCAGAAGTATCGGCCCCTCCGGGAAACAGATCCACCGGAGACGACGTCCGTAGCCAGCCTCGCTAGGTCTCTAGGGGATGGTAAAAATGCTTCACATGTGCTCTGCTCAGAGTCTCTGAATGGAGAGAGTGACTTGTTGTCCTCCGAGGAAGAGATACCAGCCCGGACAGGGTTCCTGCAAGTGGGATTACGCTGTCACCCCTCGTCCTGCAAGCCTTGCATAGCCTGTGTAGCACAGGAACCTTGCTTCTAGCAGATAACCACCCCTACCTTTTCCCCACCCTCCCTCTCTTCAACCAACAGCGGCTGCTAGAAATGGAGATAGACGAGTCATCACATTTCCGTGCATCTGCTCGCTCGAGAGATGGTTACGCGTTGATGTAGGACTGTAGACCAAGTTTGTGCTCCCTTCTCTCTCTCTCTCTCTCCGCTCTCGGGGGTTTGTGTGTCTTTTTTTTTTTTTTTTTTTTGGGGTCTTTTCCGTGTCAACCTTGTCCCCTGCCACCCCCGGGGGTCCTTGTCGCCGCTGGGTTGCGGTGCCACACCGGTGTCACCAAGGGAGCTCCCGTCTTTTGTTACTTTCCTTTTCCCTCCTTCTTTTCTTGCGGTTTCTCTTATTTTGTCGCGGCCCCTCGCTTCCTTGCGCCCCGGCCACAAGGTGTGGGAAAGAGTTCTGGACCCATCGAGGGGCCACGACCTCGAAGGGACACAGTGGATAGGTCCAGAGTCATGTCTCTTCTGTGTAAGGGTAGGTAGCTCGTATGTATGGGCAATCTCAGGGGTGTTGATGAGCCTTGCGGATATGATGCTTACTGTCCTCGTCAGCCAGGATGTGTCTGTCTCAGCTTCTTGATATCCAGGACATTTGTACGTCGTGGCCTAACTGCATGGGCTCAACAGTAGATTGCAGCATGCACTCATGTAGATGGATTGACTCGGTGGAATAGGCGAGAACGGAGGCAGGCAAGTCAAGTACGTGGCCTATGGTCACGTACTGTGCACTACTGTGTAGAGTTGGTCCGCTTTGGAAGTCAATGAATGAACAGGCTGGCTCCACGCCGCCTGTCTGCCAAGATTGCCTTGTAGGCTGAATATCCACCCATCTGAGGGAGGGGAGGCACCAGGAGGAGGAGTACAAGGTCCGATACCCCAAGGTCGCCTCCGTCCGTCTCTCTTGAGCCCCTATCGGTTCAGATCTGGGGTGCGCACGATATGGGGCCGGCGTTCACTTGGCGGCTGGGGGCGTAGAAGAGGAGGAGGAGGAGAAGGAGGGGGACGACGAACGTACTCTTCTTGGCCATGCCGGCAGGTGGGCTCGGAACCAACGAGGTGTCGCGTGGATCCTCTGTCTCGTCCACTGCGGACGGGGGAGGGCGGGAAAAAAAGGTCGATTACGTTGCTTGAATTGCAGGTCTGTTACAAAAGTGTGTGTTGTTAGTCAAGCGATCGAGGAGCTGCATTCCACTCCTGCGGGCGCCAAGAGAGGGGGGGGGCCAAGACCTGTGTCTGTGGTGTACAGACCAGCTTATGCGCTGGACCATATTGGACACGCGCATCGGTTTTATTGTGGGTGGGAGGAATAGAATAAGTACTGCAATTATGGAGCTGGGGCACAAAACACGGACGGTCAAGGCTGGTCTGGGCCTGCTGCGCCTGGCTGTGTATAACTGAGGTTGAGTCCACCCCGCCCGCCTAGGGAAAGAATGGCCGGTTGTCACTTCTGTTTGGCTTCCTATCGTTCTGTCCCGTCTGCCAAGTACAGGGCAGCGGCTTCACCAAAGGAAGAAGGACTGACCTGACCAGAACGGTCCTTCCCCCTGTCGATATTGCGTCCTTCCGTTTCGACCTCCTTCAGGCTCTGGCCCAGGCTCCGGGTCTGGCACCCCTGCCCCGACAAGACTGGGGGGGGGTTGTGTGCAGCTCGACTCTTTACAATATGTAGGTTCAAGCCCAATCAATGTAAGGGAAAAAGAGGGAGAAAAATTAAAGTAGGGAGATGATGAGAGAGGGGGAGGGGGGTTGAGAAGAAAAAAAAAAAGGTTTCCAAGAGTCTATTCATGCCCAAGCTGTGCACGTCCACAGCAAATCTCCAGAGTTTATTTTTTTTACTTTGATTGACATTTCTTCTCTTGATGATGTAGTATTTTATTTTTTGACTTAGATGTCCAGACAACAACAGCTGAGGTGTCGTACCACCTCCTAACCACTATCACCGCAGGGTTACCAGCGACAACAACACCAAACACACAAGCATACCAGAGAAAGACACACCCAAGATCGACTGACATACGACACCACCACCACCACCACCACCACCACAATTTTCATCATCATCCCAGCCAGCCAGCCAGCCCAACAGGCTCAGATCATTACATCACCGGATCGCCTGCCTAAAAAGCTGCCCTGCACTAAACACAACCTTACCTACCAACTGCCAAGCCCCAGCTCCAAATCCCACGCTAGTTGAGGTCGCAGTCACAAAGAAGAGAAAGACTCATCCGGACGAGGAGGAGAGAAGGAGGAAACCCTCGACAGCCGGGTTCTATTTTTTTTTTCTTCTTTTCTTTTTCTTTTCTGTGCCAAGTCGCACTGATCTAGGACGACATCAACCCATCACGTATTTTCTTTAGATTCTCTTTCTCTCAGGGAGCAGACAAACCCACATGCTCGCATAACGGAAGAGGAACAGAGCCATCGAGAGCAGAGTGAGGGCGAGAGCAGCACAGCAGTATCTACGGTGCAATACGACCACGGTAGAGGAGGTTTTGCTGGCCCAAGAAAGACAAACCCACCTCACCTCGCCTCTTTCGACCTCCTGCAGACCTCGATCTACTGTCTCCTATCTTGTTCCTCCTTCTTTTCTTACCCTTTTCTTTATTTTCCCCCTCATTCTTTCCCTTTTCTTCTTTCTAATTTCTCCCCCTTCCTTTCTTCTTTCCAATTCTATGGTAGTCCAGACCACCACCACCACTCTTTCCCCGCCAACCTCCCGTGTTGGGTTCAAAGTCGAGCGCACTCCCCTCATCCTCGACCGCTCCACTACAAACACCACCACCACCACCACCACTACTGACAGTCACTCATCTCAAACCTCATGCATATCGGCCCGAGCCTGCTGCTTGCCCCTCTTCTTGCCCGCCATGGAGGCGACCAAGAATCTGGCGTCGCGACTGCGACACCGAGCCTCCCTCCGCAGGTCCATCAAGAAGACAGCCCGACCTACAGCAGCTGACGGGAGCCTGGCCAACGCCGGCCCCCGCGGTGCAGTCAATGGCCAGCAGGACCAGCAGGCCACGAGACGCGAGGGCCAGAACGTCCGCAACGGCGCCACCGCCAGCGTTGATGCCAGCGATATCCCTGCTGATGCTGCTGCAGACGACCCACCCACTCCTACTCGTTCTTCCCCCACCGCCGCCGCCGCCGCCGCAGCCACCCTGACGGCGGCGAGCCTCACGACTGCCCCAGCAACTCCACCCGTGCCGAGCCCCGGGTCCGACGTGTCGCCTCTGACGCAAGTGCCGCAGGAGCTGGCTGTTAATGGCGCCGGCCTGGAGAAACCCCCAGCAGACACGCCCACCTCCGGTGGCTACTTTGCACTGGCCAAGGAGGCCGATGACGTGCCAGGCAGCAACAAAATCACCTTTGCGATCCCGACCAAGCCAGAAGCTGATCCGGCAGACGGGCGGGCTCAGGACCAGGAATCCGAGTCGCCAGGACTCGAGACGGCCGTATCCAGCGCGACGCCATCTCCAGGAGTCAGTTCGCGAGACTCGACAGACGATGCGACCACGGACGCAGGGCAATCGAGCACTGGCGGTGGGTCATGACACCCCTCAGCCTGGATCCATTCCCTTCCACCAATTTGCTTTCTTGCAGTCTGGCTAACGTGACAATTCATATTGTCTTTTGGCTAGAAGGACGGACAAGATCAATCCACTCGCGACACCGGAATTCGTCGACATCTGTTGCCTCGAGGTACGTTGAGAGTTACGGGGTTCTACCCCATTGCTGATTCTGTGTTCTTTTTGTCTTTTTTTTCCCCCCTTCCCCTTAGTAACGAACGACTCTTCTGTTTCCCTTTCTTTTTTCTTTCTTTTTTTTTCTTCCTGCGCCACAAACTACGAAACGCCACAATCAAGTGGTCGAAGGTGGCTCGCAGGCACATGGCATAGCCCAATGTCGCATGAGCTGCGGCAGGGGCAGTTCTCCAACATCTGCAGGCGGTGCGGCATACAATTGGGAAGCCGAGCCCCCAGATGCGACTCTCGAGCGGCCAGGGAAGAGTATCAGCCAGGGGGACGGGCAGGAGGAAAGATGAAAAAAAAAAAGAAAGAAAGACAAGCCCCCGTGGCCGAGGGGTCTGGTCTCTGCCAAGTAATCCCGCCTGCCTGCCTGTATCACAAACATACGGCACGCACACGCGCGTGCGGATCAAGTCCACTGAACGAACCTCGACGCGCTTGCATACATCACCGCAACATCAACCCACAGCACCTATCACATGACTCCGAGACATGGCGGTCATCATCTCTGTCGGCCTGATGAATGGGTCGATTCGCCCTCACCTCTCCAATAGTCCGCCGCACACCACTACAGGACAGATCTAGCACATGCGAGGGAGGACACGATCCTTCTCGGATGCCAATTGAGACAGCCCCGCCTTTCCTTTCAGGACATGTCGGGTTGGATTGGGCGCACAACAGTGGAGCAAAAGGGGAGATCTGATGCAACCCTCGCTGCACGCTGCAGACTGCACGCTACAACATGCGAGCCATAACCCAGCGTGGCATGTTCCTCCGTTTTCCCCCAAATCGTTCACTCTCTAGTTGCAGTGCGATCTCTTTCCAAGGCGGATTACAGGAGGCGGATTACAGGGCGCGGATCGCTGTCATGTCATTCACTCGGAAGCTCATCAGAGCGCAATCCGTCCCCGCCGCTGCCCACCATCTCCTCCAACCCGCCCTGCACCCCGCTCTCCAATTACCTAACCCCTCCTCCCTACTCTACCCCCCCCAAATCACAGTTACAGTGGGTCCAGCCGCGGCCCATCCCAGTGGGCAGGGTCCCCCTTCTAGGGCGAGTGTCCAGGATGGTGCTCCCTCAGTGTGATCAGATGTCAGTGATGAGCAGGCTTGTTGCAACGAGAACGGCACAGGTTGCCCTCGGGCGCAAGCTGCTCGCTTGCGACGCATCCGCAAGCACACAAATTCCCACTCTGCCGAGCCCAGTGCAGACTGGGAAGCCCTGGGCCATGGTTTGGACAGTGAGCCAGCATCCCCCACCTCACCTTGGAGGATACAAGTCATATTCTTTCCAGGAGGGAGGCGGCCAAGGCGGCCTTAGAGCTGACATGAGAGGAAAATTGGATCGAAGAGGCATGGCATACCATGTGGATTCGACTCCATCCTATCCTATTCCAGCAGCTTAGCCTTTTCTATCCTATCCTCGCTTGTTGCGCCCATTTCCACCATGACCACCTGTCACCATCCATCATCACTTGCCATTCCCAATTCGCTCCTGCTCCTCGTCACCGATTTTACCGTATTGCCAAGTCCTCGTCAAGACTTGCTCGTATTTCTTGCCCGTTTGTGTACCCGTACTGCGCATCGCAATCCGAGACACCCTTTGGTCTTACGTGACTCGTGGGGTTTGCTTTGCGCTCACCTTGTCACTCGAGTCATTGTTACCCGTCGCCGTCGAGGACATATGGATTCTTGCGCCAGCCCCTCTCTGCTGGAATCATAATCACCTGCGACCGTAACCATGGCCCTGCTAACGGGAGACAACCCTCGCAGATACCGCAAGCATGTCGCCTTCACCAACGTCAACCTGGGCGAGGCGACCAAGAACAACTTCCCCTCCCATACCCTCGTCGTCAAGCACCCTGCCTACGCAACAAACCGCCGGTCGCGAACCTTCATGGTCGGCATTGACGACCACCAGTACTCGGACGAGGCGCTGCAGTGGCTGTTTGACAAGTTTGTCGACGATGGCGACGAGATTGTGTGCGTGAGGGTGGTGGAGAGGGACGTCAGGCTATACGAGGCGGACAGGAGGTCAGAAGAACTGAGAAGAGAGGCCAGCGCAGAGGTGTCCAGGATCAAGGCCAAGGTTGGCGATGGCAAGGCTGTTAGCATCATCCTCGAGTATGCCGTGGGCAAGCTGCATTCAACCTTTCAGCGCCTGGTATGTCGTCATGTCCCCAGGTTTCCCCTCTATTTTCGTGCGCAACGCGCGCGCGCACACACACACACAGCGCAACGACCCAGTCCCTCTCGCCCTCGAGTTGAGCTAACCCACGTGTCTCGTCTAAACAGATCCAGCTCCATCAACCGTCCATGCTCATCGTTGGTACCCGCGGCAGACAGCTGGGAGGGTTCCAAGGGCTCGTCGCGTCTCGAAATTCCTTCTCGAAATACTGTCTCCAATATTCGCCGGTACCAGTGGTGGTTGTCCGACCGGACGAGAAGCGGCAGAAGAAGAAGGACAAGCGGGATAACGACCCGGAGATGCAGAGCTACCGCCAGATGCTGCACTCCAGCCAGGGGGTCCATGAGGCGAATGACGATGGCGTGAGCGCGTGGCAGATCGAGTCCAAACTGTCGGCAGATGAGGAGGCAGGCAAGGTCGCGCGGGCGCTGGGCCTCCCGGCCAAGTTCGACCCAACACTGAAGCCGTATAAGCCCCAGCGCCAGAAGAGCTCGCTGTCGGTGACAACAACGGCAGGCGCAGAGCCGGAGCCTGGCCGGCTGGTGGCGGACCCGGGCATCACCCCTACAGCCAGTGCCGCAAACAGCGAGGACGAAGCCGAGGGCAGCGGGGAGGACGAGGACGAAGGAGAGTTTGAGGTCACGACCGGGGCGAAGCTGCTGCAGGCACAGAACAAGGAGCTCAAGGCGCAGCTCCAGGCACAGCAGGAGGAGCAGAAGAAGAAGGACCGGCTGCACGCCATGGAGGTGGGCGAGGGTGCAGCGCTGCTCAAGAAGCCAGAGCAGCTCGAGTCTGACGAGGAGGACGATGATGACGACGACGAGGAAGACGAGGACGACGAGGACGGAGGAGGTGCCGTCAAAGTATCGTCAGCAGACTGATCAGAGGTCCCAATGAGGAGGAGCGGGAGAGTCGGCCCTCTGTCGTTGTTGTTTACGGGCGGTGATTTGCATTCGGAGCGGTTGAAGCATCTTTCCGGGAGGAAAGTCTGGACTCATAGAGCCAAGTCAAGCACGGAGTTTGCAGGACATAACAGGACAAGGACCAGGCAGGTTCAGGTTCAGGCGAGGGCTAGGTGTGGTTTCGTCTTTTCGCGCTCTTTACCCGTTCGTGTTCCTTTTTCTGCTTTCTCTCCTCTCATTGGAGGGCCAAAGATTGTGGCACCAGAGCAAAAGCAGGTATCATCATCATCAAAGAAAAAACAACCTGGCGGCGACATACAGGACAGACCCGTCAGGTGTCTACAGCACACGCACACATACACATAAACACATACGAAGACAAGAGGGGGGGGAGGAGGGGACGATATTTGGTTTCTGGTGGATAGGATTGAGGGTTGATGGTGGTTGCTATGGTTATGTGGAATTGACCTGCACCCTACTTTGCCAGGGCTTGATTACAATTACTCAATGTGACATGCTGCAGGATGTCTCCTCAAGCCAGCCAGCATTGAGTGTGCTCGAGGCTTCTTCATCTACATCGGAGGGGTTCAATTGATGGGAGTGGTGAGGTACGACGTCATGACGGCGGTACAATGGCATCTTGGCGACTGTTGGGGAGAAAGAAAAGAGAAGAAGAAGAAGAAGAAAAACAGCCAGAGACGTCGAGTAGAGCTTCAGGATGTGTAACACAGATCTTGCATCGTAACATTTGAATCTGGATATTTGACCTATGACATTTTTGGTACTACCATATCAAATAACCTCCTGCATGTCTGCCTGTCAAGAGCGGGAGGGGATCCCTGGAACTATTGGCACGTGGGTGGCTTACGACTTTGCCCCTCCACACCTCGGTAAATGAATCCCCCCCCCCCCCCGTCGTCCCCTGTGGCGGAAATTGGTAGCGGCGGCACAGCGGCATTGACAGCGACGCGTCCACTAAAAAATTCCCCTGGAAGCACTGCACTACAGGGCTTTTAGGGCCGGCCCTCTGCCCCAATTACAGGGGATGAGATAAGTGGGAGAGCTCCATCAGTTACTGGACTTGGAAGAAGACAATTCGGATGTGCCAGACCCGTCCGTCCCACCCATGATTTCCATTCCACCACACACACTGCCGAGTCTGCACGGGACGAGACGAGATCTGTTTCGCCAAAACGTCCTCCACGGCCATAGCCACCCAAAGCGCAACAGCAAAGCATTGCTGCACACTTCTATTTTCAGCTGTTTCCTCGCCAAAACCCACTCTTCACGCTGGGACATCAGATGACGACGATCTTCTTCTTTGCTCTGACGACGACGTGTTTGGTCATGACTCTCCTGCAGTGAAGAAGGACGACCGCCTCTCTATCTCTCTCTCTGTCTCTCTTCCCCCTCCCCACTTGGTTCCTCAATCGTTCGTTCTCTTATCATTTTTTTCGTTGCGACACTTGACGACCTAGAGTGAGATGTTCTACGCGTCCAGAACGACGACCGCCTCAGGCACCACCATCATCACCACCACTACTACGACCAACGCCACCACCAACAACAACAACAACAACATACTCGAGGGGCTCGAACGACGAGACTCGTTTCTCTCGACCAGAGAGACCTACGATCCATAACCAACCCCACACTTCTCCGACTCTCCTACTTGACCCTCAGCTCTTGCCAATGAAACCCTTCTCCTCTTCGTCGTCCTCCTCCTGCGATGATACCGCCTGCAGTGCTGTGCCTCCCTCCACGACCCTAGGGACGGCCCTCTCCCTGTCACCCTTCCTGGCCACCTTCGTCCTCGTCTCTGTCACCGTCTCGCGCACCCTCTTCCCGCGCCTGTCTCGCTTCAGCGCCGCCCGCGATGGCGAGGATCACCTCCTCCCGGCCTCGGCGCCCCCGACTCTACAGCAGGTCCACGCCGAACATGGCTCCAAGTCCCTCCGCCGCCGCGTCGCCGCCACCACCTTCGCCACCACCATCGGCCTAGCCACCGTGCTAGGCGAGTTGATCCTCTCCGAGATCGCCGATGTCATCTCCGCCGGCGCCCGTGATACCGCCCTGGGCGTCGTCGTGCCCACCCTGCTCGTCGTCCTCGTCATCCTCATCCCCTTCCTCGAGATCCAGAGCGTCCTCGCCGGCTCTGGCCTGTGCAGCTTCCAGCGCTCCTCGCGCGGGCGCTTTCCCCGCTGGGCATGGACCCTGCAGGCCCTCGGCTTTGGCCTCTGGCTGCTCGTCTTCTGGAGCATCGGCAAGGCCGTCCCAGCAGGCGCCGCTGGCGGGGCTGCCGATCAGGTCGACGGCTTTCTATACTCGCGCGCCGCCAGGCTCAAGGGCAGCTTCGACGCTACGGGCATCTCCATCGCCACACGATGGCGGGAGGGCTCTGGCTCCTCATCCGCTGGCGGTGGCAGCAGCAGCCTTGACGGCTGGTGGACGGCAGATACACTGGCTCGGGCCTGCCTGGAGCGCATCGGCGTCATCGGGATCTCGCTCATGGCGCTGCTGTCGGGGTTCGCGAGCGTGAGTAGCCCGTGGTACACGCTCATGGACAGCACGGCACGGCGCAGGCGGCCTGTCACGGACGCAGATGTGGCGCGGAAGCAGGCTGGCCTGGATGCCACCGGTGAGCTGCTGATGACCAAGAGGCACCGCCTGCGGTCGCTGCAGACCAAGATGGCGGCCACCACCGAGTCGAGCCCCACCGCGCGGTCTCCCGGGGGCGTCATGGGCAAGATCGTGGGCTCGCTCAAGGGCATGGGCGGCGGGGCTGGCGGCGGCGACGCGGCCGAGGTGAAAGCCCTGCAGCTGGAGATCTCCGGGCTGGAGACGATGGAGGCGAGCCTGGGCTCGTCGCTGGCCGCGCTGCGCACCAGACAAGCGGCAGAGGCCCGCGCGGGCACGGCGGTCGGCAGGCTGCTCGCGGTGCCGGCGTACGTCTTCAGCATCTACTGCGTCTACCGCATCCTCGCCACATCGCTCACCTCGTTCCGTCGGCTATACTACCCCGCCTCGGCCGCCTTCTCCTCGTCGGACCCCATCAACCGCTTCCTGGGCCTGCTCGCCAAGCACTGGGACCCCAAACTCGACCAGACCGCCTGGGCCCGCCAGATCTCCTTCCTCCTCTCGGGCGTCATCCTCATCGCCTCCGCCAACGCCGTCGTCCAGACCTTCCACATCTTTGCCCGCTGGGCCCCGGGCCTCCTGCACCAGGCCCAGGCCAACCTCGCCCTCATTATCGGCCAGGTCAGCGCCACCTATGTCATCAGCGCCGGCCTACTGCTCCGCTCGAACCTACCCCGCGACGTCGGCAGCGCCGTCGGACACGCCCTCGAGAGCGCACTCGAGCCTGGCTTCGTCGACCGCTGGTTCGAGTCGTGGTTCCTGCTCAGCTCTGCCGCCACCGCCCTGGGCATCTGGGTCGGCAGGAGGATACACGGGCCCGGGGGCGGCTTCGGCGAGTGGGGGGAGTGGGATGAGTTTGTCGGCGAGGAAATGGGCGAGAAGAGGGCCTGATAAGAAGAGAGAGAGAGAGAGAAAGAAAACCCAAAGACGAGAGAAGAGAGAAGTCTGTTGACTGTTATGCTATTGTATGATCATAGCAAAGCCAGAAAGAGAAATTTAGCGAGTCTAGTATTGTATCAATATTATCTATTTTGTTCAACAACCACTTAATTCATCAGGGCTTCTCGTGCTCCGTGAGTGCCGTATATATATATATTTGCATCTCAAGCTCACTTATAACGAGCCCAGTGAGGTTAAGGTCAAGTACATGAGTGTTCTGTCAAGGCATACCGCCATCTCACCTGCCTTGCGTCTATGGGACAGCCTCTTCTTGGACCGGCTTGTAGGATACGAGTATGTAATAAGCATTCGTTTTCCGTTCTCGGTTAAAAAAAAGCAAAGAAAAGAAAAGAGAAATCTATGATAACTGTGGGGTGAGGCCAGATACGGCCTCGTCTACTCATCCGTCTGTTTTTTTTCGAGGGTGAAGAGTATTCAAGAAACAAATTTGTCGATATCGTCGTCTCCTCCACCTCCCCCCCCCCCCCTTTCCTAGTCTCACCAATCATATATCTCCGGCGTTGTAAGCTGTTCACCATTCCACCTCCCATGACCCACATAGCCTCTGTAGGAACCATCAACATGACATTATATCAAAGTGATTCATTCCTATCAAATCGTCCTCTAAAACTCTCCTTTGTTTTGGTCTTCGCATTGCTCAGTGGCAGGCCATCGTCTCCTATCACCACCACACACCACCACACCAAAGCATCCACCTTTCTGTCCAAGCCTCTTCCTGTCCCCTAGGACAAGCTACCCCTGGTCCAGAAGGGTCTCCTCCTCATTGTATCCGTCCTAGACATCAAACTATGTGCCTGAGAAAGGTAAGAAGAAAAGAAAAAAAAGAAGATCTCATGCCAACCCTCCCTCCTCTTTCTGTGATGTCAAAAGGCCGCAAGGCTGGAGATACTAAGGTATGGATCAATCAAACCAGGATCTGCAATTATGAGAATCATGTGAGAATGACTTGGATGGAGAGAGGAGAGAGATGTCGAAGAGAGAAATTGAGCAAAACAAACAAGGATGCTGAGAAAAAGACCCTGCCACGCCAAAGACCGCGCCACCTTTTTCAAACCCTTTTCTTTTTCAATTCCGAAAAGTCAATAGATGAAAGAGAATCATCAAAACCATGGCTTCCATGGGGAGGGTGCCAATCCTCATCTTGTATCTCAAGATCTCTCTGGCCAAAGCAGTGTCGAATGTGTGACATGAGAAGGCAGGTTTGAAGAACAAATCCCAGGGGTAGTAGACTGTGCATTTTCGTGTGGACTGCTGAGGCCGTAAACACCTGAAAACAATAGACGAGGTGGCGGGTATATCACGAATCTCTCAAGAGGGGACAGGGCGGCCACGGCGGCCCTTGGCAGAGGTGGACACGGTTGTCCAACCGTCGGCATCGACGACTGGGGTCGTGGGGGTCGAAGGCGGCTGCTGATCGCTGCCCCGTCGCTGCTCGTTGCCCCTGCGGCTCGGCTGGCGACCTTCGAATGAGCGTCCTCCTCTAGAGGCACCACCTCCGCGGCGATCACCACGGGGTCCGGACGGGACGCCACGGGGGGCGCCAGAGGAGCGCCAGTTGCCGCTTTCGTTGGCCCGAGACTTGAAGGGCGCACGGTCCTCGGCAGACTCACGAGGGCGAACAGGGATCTTCTGTTCCGAACCGTTCACGCCGTTCTGAGGGGCAGCCTCTGTGGTCTCGGAATCCTTGGGAGCAGCCTCTGCAGCAGCATCGGCAGCCTCGGAAGCCGGAGCATCAGCAGGAGCTGGGGCCGCGGGCTCGGCTGCGGACTCGGTAGCCTCGGCGGCAGCCTTCTCGGAGGCCTCCTTGGCAGCTGCCTCCTTAGCCAGCCGCTTCTCTTCCTTGGCCTTTTCCTCGGCTTCCTTCTTCTCCTGCAGCTCCCTCTGCTTCTTCTCCTCAATCTCGCGCTCACGGGCGGCAGTATCGATAGGCCTGGCAGCACCGAAAGGGCTGGCTTTAGACTCGGAGGTAAGGGATGGAGACATGACACCTGGTGCCTCGGAGATGGTGCGCTTCTGCAGGTTCAGTCTGGGCCGGCCAGCAGGAGCGGCGGGGGCGGCGGGGGCCAGAGCAGGCGATGGAGGGGCTTCGCTGCCGGCGCGGGACGGCACGGGAGACTTGCTAGCCGGGGCATCCGGTCGCATCTTGGCGCGCCAGTCGAACTCCTGCTCAGCAGCAGTCGGGGCACGGGGCTCCCGAGGGGGACGGGAATCTTGACGGGACTCCTGACGGCCCTCGCCAGGGCCCCAGGCGGCGGGCGAGGCTCCGCGGTTGGCGTACGAGTTGGTACGCTCCGTCATCCTGTGACCAGATCGGCTGCCAGCACGGGATCCACCACGCTCCATGGGCGGAGGAGCGGCGACGGGCGACAGAGGGCCCTTGCGCTCCCAGCTCATCTGGCTGTAATCAGGACCAGCGGCACGCGGCTCGCGGAACTCGCGGGGCTCACGGGCTTCAGTGAATTCTCGAGGTCCACGGTTGTTGCTACGGCCGGGAGCATCGGGCAGGGGACCTTTGCGTGTCCAGTCAGAGAAGTCTCGGTTGCTGTCATTGCCGTATCGGTCCTTGGCTATTAAGGAGGTTAGTACAACACCTTCCACCATGAATTAGGTCTGTATGGATACAGTACGTACGAGGATCAGCGACGCGGATGCGGATGTTGCGGTTGAAGAAGCTCTCCTCGTTCAGTGTAAGAGCCTTCTTGAGGTCATCTGGAGTGGCGAACTCGGCGTAACCGAAGCCCTTGGGACGCATCTCAGCGCGGTCCTCAACAATACGAACACTGACGACCTCGCAGCCTGCACTGGTGAAGAAGTCGGTGACAGCCTCCTGGTTGGCATCGTAGGAAAGGTTTCCGAGGTGAGCCGTGTAGGGAGGCTTGTCGGGAATAGGAAGCTCCTCGCGCTCCTGACGGGCGTAGCCTGTTACAAGACAATAGTGTCAGATCACAAACCCAAGACAAATTATGGCGCGTGTGAGAATAGCCTCACCTGCAAATCGATCGCCTCCGCCGAATCCACCAGATGCATCGCCGCGGCTGTAGCTGGAAGTGTAGGTGCTGCGCTGGCGGTCGGTGGCAGGGAGAGGTTGGGTGCCTGGCATTCGCTGTTAGTCGCTCGCAATCTCGGGGCCACTTGTAGCACCAGTCGATCTTCAATGTGGAGGGCTCACCAGAGGCTGGTAGAGATGAATGTGGTCAGTGACATGTCAAATGAAATTGGAGGGGGGGGGCGAAAGGTTCAAAGGTAACGAACTCACCATAAGTCTCTTCGACCTCATCGGCCCAGTTTCCACCGCCAAAAGCTGAGAAAAGGGAAGGTTAGCCTGAAGTGCGACGAGGGCGGGAGGGGCACACCATCTGAGCGGCGAGGGGCACAGGGGGAGGCGGCGACGAACAGCCATCATTCATGAACTCATTAAGCGACAGCTTCTGGGCCTTTTCCTTCTTGGGAGCTGGTGATGATTAGAGTTTTGTCAGCAAAACGCAATTCGCAAGCCTGGCGACTGGGCCAGTGGAGGGCGGGCGGGGTGGTGAATCGTACGCATGATTGCGGTGTTTGAATGGGACTTGGCTACGCGCGACACTTGGAGGTGGCACGTAGACAAGCTGGGTTGGTAGCGATGGCCGCGGAGGCTCGTTCGTCTTGGGAAATTGCTGGTCGGTGAGGACTCGCGGGCGAGGTGCCGGGACTGAGAGAATTGAGATCGAAAATTGGTGGGCAAAGTCCTGGTCCGGGTTATAGAATAGCTCCGGTCTTGGGCTCCTGGTGGCGCTGTGGTTAACGCTGCTGGTGGGGTCAGCTGTGGGAGCAAATCAGATGGTCCTATGTCGTCTCCTCAATCGTGGTTGTGGAGAAGTGTGTGGATGGCCTCAGCTTGCGGTCACTTGGTCGTTGACTTGTCGAGGTTGTGATGGACGAGGTCGACAAAAAGGTTGTGGTGGTTGTGGTTGTGCCTTTCTTTTTGGCGAGGAATCCTCACTAGCGCGGAAATTTTTAGGTCTGTCTGTCCCTTCCCACCCCGCAGGTCAGGCAGAGGCAGGCAGGCCACAGGGGGAGGGCAGAGGAGGGAGAGATGGCCTGCAAAGCTAGACTGGGGCACCTAGGGGCTAGTGTCACTGTGTCCAGCTAATCACTTTAGGGACTAGCACGATCTGCCCTGAGTGGTCCAAGGTGCAAATATGCAATCAGGGCTGCCCAGATTATTCATCTATCGTAGGTATCTGAATCTGTCCTTCAATCTGCTTCCTATCTATCACCTTACAAGTCAACCAGCTCACCCATAATCCACTGTTCAAGCTACAACCCCACCAATCACTGGGCTGATTCGGACACAACTTGCTATTGTGCTTGCTGGATCAATGGCCTCGCCTCAGCGCCCTACTGATTCCCAAAAGCGGGTAGTCAGGACAAAGGATGAGCTGCCCGATGGAGTCACAGAGATACTGGCCAAGAGCCTGCAATTAGGAGCTGGTACAGGCACCTGTGGCCTTGTGTTCGGCGCAACAGCCGGCATTGTTCTTGGGACTACTCCAGTGTTGTTCTCGATTGTGTCGGGCCTGCAGTGGTTTGGCTTGGGATCCGTTTACTATGGTATTTTCATGATCCAGAACTCGTCATCTCTGCAGGAGACAACAAACGGCTGAATATCGACCAGGCACGCGAAGCATGGCCCTTGCAAGATACGGACCTGGGCATGAGGTTACGCCCTCAGAAAAAGTGGGAGCGAGTGCCTTCGGCGGGGCCGTATCGGGCATGACTGTCGGGGGAATGATGCGTGCGTCAATGCCTTGTTCCATCATGGAATTGACATGTCTAGTTGGTTAACTGACGGCGTGTAGGCGGTTCCCGGAATATCCTCCCTGCAGCATTGGTGTTTTCGCTGCTCGGCGGCGGTGGCCAGTTCGCAGTCAACAAGTGGACCGGCTCAAGCAGTGTACCAGCGGAGGCGAAGAGCGATAGCTGGTTCACCAAATTCAGTCCCATGAAGAGGCTCAGCGACCAGGAGTATGAGGCTATACTAGAGGAAAAGCTGCTCAGGCTAGAGGCCCAGATCGCTATTATCGACGACGACATTGCTGCCTTGAGAGCCCAAGAAAAGCAGAAGGAGGATAACGCTGCGAATGCGAAGTAGCCACCATCATGATCACCGACCCGGAAAGACTGATGATGGGACGGGAGTCAACAGGGCAGTCAGCCTTTGCAAATCGCACTTGGGAGGCCCATCTCATATTACATTTATACCCAACCACACCGACACACACAACACCGCCGAATGTTGAATTTACCGGTACGACACTTCAGATGTATGCAACGCATGATCAATGTTTTCAACATTCCTGATATCCCGAGAGAGCACGCATGATCACGCGGGTTGCATTCGTTGGCACGATGTCGAACCGTCACCTTCCCAAAATAATATTCAAGACATCAGGACTTGGACGCCTCCTAAGTGCCGCTCTAGTATTACATCTCAAAATCTGCGCCACCTTTTACGACCCCAGCTCAGTTTCCTTGGACGCTTGCGTCACACTCTCGGGCGCCACATAACCCTCCGCTGAGATGCTATCAGGCACCGACTCCGGCCGGTAATAATCCTCACCCTTGAACTTGGCGCCACCAGGGCCAGGTGGGTTCGAGCCGACATTGTTGGTAGTCGCGCTCACTCCCTGATCCAAAATATCATTGCCCTTCCGCTCCTTGCCTGCACCGACCACGTCTGACTTTCCGAGCGCCTTACGTGTGACGACGTCGTTATCGTTCTGGCCCGTCTCTTCGAACTTAGATTCGGGGCCGCCAGTGCCCTCGAAATGGGTTCCGCGGGTTTGTCTGTGACGATGAGAGTCAGCAAAGTGATCATCATGGGACAAGCTAAGGCAACTCGCAGCGAATACTTGCCTTCCACGGTCATCAAGCTCACCGCCCTCCTCTGGTGGAATACGCTTGTTGTAACTGGCGTTTGTGCTCAGTTCGGAGCCGTACTTGACCTGTGCGCCGGGAAACTTGTTCTCGACACCGGTGTCGACGCCAGCATCATCTACCGAGGAGTTGTTGAGCCCTTGCTTGGCCTGGTAACTGTTGAGGTCCTGCTCAGCCTGCTTGGCGATGTTGTTCAGCTCCTCGTTGGTGGGCGCCATTATGTCGGTGTTGGAATTCTCGGATGAGAGTTGTGGAAGTCTTGGAAGTATGTGTGTATAAAGGTTGATTTGAACTGCTTATGCAGATGGACTGAGGTATGGAACAATAGAATAATCCTGTGGCCACTCTCGGAGGTTACCCCATCTATATATACGGCATTCCACAGTTCACATCTGAAGTTTGGATGCTCTTTCATCAGACGTCATACACCCATATTGCTACTGATGTAATGATAGGCACCCGTTCGTTGTATTGGAGGGCCACCACCTAAGCGCGATGATCTCATAGTGGCCACCTCCAAGAGGCCAGACGGGCTCAAACACCAGCACGACATGTCATTATCAGATATATCTAGAAAGCTGTGCTGTCTATCTATATGCAGCCTGATGGACTTCCTTCCGAGCTGATGTAATATCTACGGGACAGTCGCGCCGCTGAACACAGGACCCGCTGTTCCGATTATGTGCAGCCCGCCACGGCTCAGCATGTGGGCCCGTGGGTCCCAGAGCCGCGAGCGATACTTACCAGTCGATGCATGGTAAAACAGTCGATTCGGGAGAAAAGTCGCCACAAGGGTAAGATCCAAGCACGTTGGCTGCGGTAGGAGGATTTGCTCCGGGGCACAAAGAATGTAACTACACCCACCAGGTACACTGGAGCTGACAGCGGCTGTCCACTGATAGCCTCCCTGTACAGCTCATCTCGTATTACCAATATCTAACAACTTTGTATTGATCAGCTCCATAATTCCTAGAACATGCTTTGACATATTTAAGATATATACATAGTAGCTTTCAAGCAAAGGCTCCCCACGTTTCGATATAACGGCGTCCCGGTGAACCAGTGACCAGCTTGAGGTGGCTCAACCAGCACAAACCCACCAGAACTTTTCAGACAGCCCAGTTGCCCTCTTACTAAATATGGCAGCGTACAGTGACACACTCATTCATCTCACAGGGTCATCATCTCCTGCATATCCTCAACAGGGCCCATCGAAGGATTCCACACCGTCGACTTGCCGTGCATGACTCTCTGCCATACGGTGCTCTTGGCTTTGACTTTGGCCCAGTGCTGAAGCTCCAGGGGCACGAGCTCAGCATTGTCCGCATCCAGGCAGCGCAGCACCAGCGGAAGGAGGTGGCTATCAAGCGCGGTCGGGCCCACCTGGGCGCCAAAGGTCCAGTCATCTTCGGAAGCACCGCTCTGCCTGCGGTGTTCTGTGATCTCCGCAAAGATGGTCTGTAGGTCTGCGAGGTGTTTGGACCTGACGGCTGGCTGGAAGGCTATGCCGTTATTCTTGTCGTGGCTGGGAAGTAAGTGATATGGAGCGTCAGCGGACGGCAGCCAAGGACGGAGTGGCAAGGAATAATATGAATCCCGAGGGGACAACTTACAAATCCAATTTGACCTCGAGAGCCTTGCGATATTCCGGGCTGAGGTCGCTCCTCTTGAGAATGTCCTCTACGGGTGAATGGAAGTGCTGCGTCATCTCCGCAGTCGGGTTCTTGTTGCTGAATGATAGGCCATAGACGGCATGGATCCTCTGGAGCAGGTCCCTGATGACAGCGGCGTGTTCCGCTGGCAACATGGCTGGATAGTGCTTCTCGGCCAGGTAGAGCGAGATGGAGATGCTGTCGGTGAGCGGCTGCTCGAGGACGCTGCCGGTCATGGTCGGAACCTGGCCCTTGGGGTTCACCTTGAGGTATTCCTCCCTCAGGTTCTCATGTTTCTTGTGGTTGACAAAGCTGAGGGTGATCTTGCGCGGCGGACGGGCGTCACGCGTAGTGGGACCGAGCTGGACGGTGTGGCGGGCCATCATCGAGTACAGGGAGAAGGGGGACGAGTAGAGCGTATACTCTGCATCGCTCAATTCAGCCATCTTAATCGGTAGTACAGGGTGAGTTGTCGCGCTGGTTTTGAGAGACAACGACGAGGATCAAAGAGATGGTCTCAACTCGGCATGACTTCGAGACATTATTGATACAATAGGTAGTAGTCATTCCTGTCAGCAAAGAGGATTCCGGGTGGTCTTGAGTGCCCGAAGCCTGCCCTTGCAAGGATCCCCGCAATCGGAGGGGTAAAAACCAATTACTTACTGTTGTTCATGTAATAATCACGAGATGTTGAGAAATTACCTAATACACTGTACAAGGCGAAAGTGAATCTGATACATAGCAAGTATCAATAATTTGTCATTACCATCACAGTTTCTTTTCTTGTTTTGCAATATCTAGGGTTGTGATCAATAATCATACTTGTATACTCAAGACGCAGCCTCTCTCACACCGCAAAGAAGTGTCAGTGGGAAGTGTGGTCTGATTATGGCATCTTCTCTTTCTGTCGTCCGCTTGACATGGACCGCAACACCCTCTTCCACAGCTGACGAGGTCTGTGGATGGCAGATGAATCTTCATGCTGTGCGGTAGCATTCATCTGCTCATACCAACGCCACCCGAGGAGGCACAAAAGAATGAGCACCACAGATCCAGCCATGGTGACGACTGAGCAAATAGTTGTGGTAAACATTTGTAGATAGCACAAGTGACGGGCATGACCACGCGCCCGGGGTTCTCGAGCAAGAAACTTACGAGATGCTGTCAAAGCCTGGTTTCGACTCCAGGGCTGGGAGTCTGGTGGGCTAAAGTCGACAATATCTAAAGCCATCAGGCTCGAGATCCACGACAAGGGCGTCTAAAGGCCAAGCATCAGCACTCGCAATGCAAATTCAGAAAGAAAGAAAAAAACTAAAAAAAACTTACGAAAACCACCGTCGCTGCTGTGAAGACAACGAAGAACTTGGACTGTAGCTCGGAGTTGACGACCCCTTCCGCGTTGACCTGGCGCTGCCGCAAGTCCAGCAGAGTGACGAGCTACAATGTGCTTAGTACACGCACATCCAGGCGAGGAGAGGAGGAGCTCTCTGTGAGGTTCACAACCGACCGGGCCGAGACAATGACTGACCGACATCCTGACTCTCTGTGCATCCTCCTCCAGACGTTTCAATTTCATCTGGGCCTGCCTCATCCAGCGCTCCAGCTTGTTCTGTTCGTTCTTGTCCTGGAATTCCATGACATCCCTGCACACCAGCTCCTTCTCCTCCTGGACCCGCCGTATCATGGCAAGCTCATCAAGGATGTCGTCGATCATGAGGAGATAGTCTGTCTCTTTTCGGATGGCATCTTTGAATGTCCTGGCGGTCTGACCGATGCACTTTTTGTACTCCTCATACGCTATGGTGACCTGGCCTGACTAGAGTTTTGATTTTGTGTCAGCTTTCGAGGCGGTGGCACACGATTTGGACGGTCACAGTATGCTTGAGCCCAGGTCACAAGTACTCAACTAACCACGAAAGCAATCTCGCTGGCAAAGGCATTCAGATAGCTCCCGCCACCATCCGACAGGTGTGGTTCGTATTTGAAACACTCCTCGACGATGATACTCGCCATGCGCTTGCCCTCAGCGTTGCTAATAGGCGGCCAGCGCTCCGGAGAATGTTGCTGCCGCGCATTCCCGGCCTCTTCTATCTCACTCGAGACCTGGTCGTACCGCTGTTGAATCTCATGTGGTAGTGATCGCTTGTTGGAACAATCCCATTCCTCTGGATACGCAGTGATGATAAGATCTGTGGCGGGATGGGCATAGTTAGAGGCGCGCAAGCGATAGTCCGGAACGTGAACATGATGTCCTGGTGAGTTTCCTGAGAGACAAACCTCTGACTCTCCAAATCCATATCTGAGAGACGACCAGTATCTGATCCTGGATATTGAGGCTACGGTCGCACGTCTTGCCGCCCTCCTCTAGGTCATGGTCCCTCTCCTGCTTCCCGACCGTCTCGATTGTCTCACGGGGTCGGGAGCGGCGTTTCCGCTCCAGGTAGCGTGAGATCACCTGTGCCCTGTCCCGGCGCGCCAGCTCTTTATCCTCGAGAAACTCGTGACAATATTCATCCAGAGTCTTTGCTGAAGGTATCTCTCCCTGGAAGGCCTCATGCAGCTCGCCCAGGCGGACCACGTGCTCTGTCACCTGGGAGGGGGCGGCCTCCAGCTTTGCAACAGTCTCTCACCTGTTTCGCCGCCGCCTGCACGTCTCTCCTTGTCTGGAAGCCCTCGTCGCTGAAAGTCTTGTGGCCATGGTGTCGTGGCTGTTGCACGTCCATATTGACGATAGGAAGCTGGAATTACGGTCAGCCCAAGATAAGCACCGAGGAGATATGCGGAATTTTGAGGAGATTGTTCATACCACGGCAAAGAAGGCATCCCCATCCGGCACACCTGGCAGTTGCATGCGCTATATATGTATATATATATCAGTCATCTGCCGTACTAAAATTAGGATGTTCTGAAATCGGAGAGCGCGGATTGGGCTGGTGAATCATATCATTGACACAGCCACTCACATGATATTTGGGTGTTGTGAGAGACAACGGAAGTCTCATTCTCGCCATGAAAACTCTCATCCAGTAGTACTTTACGGCACTGTCCCTTGCAGATGAAGATGTTACACCATCCGTACGAGGAAGAAAGATCTTGTCTGTGGCCATCTGCAGCCATTGGAACTTTCAATCCCGAACTCAATGGGCCATGGTTAGCGCCAGAACAGCCCTCAATGCGAAAGATTGCATTGCCGCTACTGCTGCAAACTCACATTTGAGGCTGGGAAGTGTATCCAGCAGCTCGACATCAACTGGGAGCCGTTCAAATTGGACGAAGACCAAGAGATCAAGTGGCGACGCCCAATCTCCTCAGCTAGAGATGCTGCTGTATAGAGCATCTCGAATATAGGCTTCGCAGCGTTCTGCACGTATCTGGTCCCAATGCTGTTGGGATCTTCGCTGTGCCGGTCCTGATACTGAAATAGGGCAGATATACGGCCATTGAAGTGGAGAGAAGATGTATGCGAGCGCGGCCCTCGAGCTTCCCAGGCCCACAGGTCGTGGTCATGCCTTTTGAACAATGCCAAGATGGCACACTCATCTTCGTCGTTTTCCTCGACCAGGAAGCAAGCAGCGCGACTCCGAGCGCAGTCCACAGGCGTCTGGAGGAACATGTCGTAGGCGTCCGTCTTGGCGCCGAAAGCAAGTAAGACCTCAATGGTCCTGATATGGTGACCCAGGATTGCCCAGAGCAGCGGCGTAGAGCCCTCGTGGTCACGTGGATCGATATCGGCACCTTTCTGCAGGAGGTAGTGCGTGATCGACTCGAAGTCGACGGCCAGGTGCAGTGCAGTGCGGCCTCTCCCATCTGTCGCATTCACGACGCTCGACATGACATTATCGCCGACGACAGACTCAAGAAGTGCCCTCACAGCGACCAACCGGCGCTGCTCCGAGATGCTGTCTCCCCAGCTGCGCTGCAGCACGTAGTGCAGGGGTGGAGAGCTCCACGGGTCGATACGCCACGTCTGCAGCAGTCCGGGCCTCTCTCGAAGGATATACCGGATACGCACACAGTCAAGCTCATCAATGGCCTGATGAAGACCTTCAACTTGGCATTCTTGATCTGACAGAACTCGTTCTTCTCTTGTTGCAGACGAGAGAGAAGTGCCCGAGGCCGCTGGCTGTAGCAGATATGGCCTTTCTGACAATTGGGTATTCGCTGGAGATCCGGGTATCGAGACGGAGGCTGACCAGTCGGTGATTTCATTTGATTGCAACGCTGCTGCAACGTTGGTATTCATATTGACGAGAGCATGAGGGGTTGTAGGAGAGTCATCATAAAGTCGAAGCTTGCTGTTGTTTTAGTACTCAATACATGGATGACCCAGGAGTTTCGCCAGCAATACAGAGGCTGTAAAAAGTATAGGAGAAGCCCTGCATGTGCAAAGACGGCATCTGGATCCTGCGCCCAAAAAGGCTGCCATCGTCTCGGTGAAACCCCCTGT
Organism: Aurifilum marmelostoma; assembly: GCA_027559495.1. NCBI lineage: Eukaryota > Fungi > Ascomycota > Sordariomycetes > Diaporthales > Cryphonectriaceae > Aurifilum > Aurifilum marmelostoma. The sequence goes on along the minus strand of JAMXSV010000023.1, from coordinate 1,660,368 downwards.
CACCCGGCATGCAGCTTGAGTTCTCAGCTCCGATGATCAGCAAGCTGCATCTCCTCATCCGCACACCCAGCCCCGGAAGCTGAGAACATATCTACGCTGATGGCCAGAACATCCAGAAATCTAGGCACTGCGCTTCTTGAGCGTGGCCCTCGCTGCTCCATGGTGTGAATCCTCATGAAGGCATCGCGTTATGCTGGCGCTGGTGTACTATCAGAGTGCGGTCCAACCCTGGGAATGAGGCAGATCCGTATCACTAATTCTGCAGCAAGTCGCGCAGCGTCTGAAGACAGATAAGTAAACAAGATGGAAGACACACGAGAACGGTCGAGGATAGGATATTCGTTCCCTGTTATACGTTCTAACCAGCGGTTGCCCCCCCAAGAAACAAAAGATCTAGAATAATTTAGCCTTTCGCCAGAACGAAACAGGGCATGCATGGCCAACGGTCAAGGATGCTATTGTGGGAAGTAAAAAAAAAAGTTAAGAATAGGAGTACCACCGAAGCAGCCGAACCCGTGATGGTGTCCCCGTTAGCAAGTGATCCCGCACTCGGGCACGTGCTGCCTGTCTGACGATCTCAACATCTAGACTCAAAGCATTTCGAGATAGGAGAAGGAAGGTACCTGCATCTTAGGGTGGCAGTAAAAATATCAGGAGACACAAATTTAGAGGAGTAATTCGTAGTAAAATTGAGAAGTGCTGAGGAGAGGTCATCAGAATCTCGCTGCAGATGAACAGTGGACCCCCTGAAACCTCGCATGGGTACCGACCGCCCTTGTGGGCCCTGAGCCGCCGCTCCCGAAATCCCGGGTACAGCGACGAGGGGGATCCTCGCCTGTAGCTGCCACCAAGATGCTACTTCGTACTATCACTAGCACGCCTAGCTAGTGCTGCTGTCTGCTGTGGTAGTACTGTACTAGCTACTGTACTGGCGTATACTACGTGACTACGTACAGTAGGGTGGTATCTGCCCTAAGAGACAGACCAGGGGTTCGGGGCCTGTGGCGGTCCAGAGGGGCAAGGAACCACCTGTACTCAAAAAGTATCTCCAAAAGGCTACTTGAGCAGGTACCGCAACAACTCCCTACGGGGCCATAGTCAGGACAAGTACTGCGACACCACGCCACGACGTACCCCCAACCCAGTTGTTCAACTCATCTCGGCCGGAACGGGAAGTCGTGCTCGAGCTCAACAACCGTCAACCGTTCGCTAAGTCAAGTGTCGACCCCAAATCTCGAGCTTCACTTTTTTTTTTCTTCTTTCCCTCCTTCTCTCTCTGTGTCTGCCTGCTGCTGCTGGTACCAGACCCTGGCACCAACATCAATCATCCCTTCGGCCTTCGCGTTCGGACAGTCCTTATTTGCTGCCACGGCGTCGATTCTATTTCTTGTTCCATACAGCAGGAGGATCCTCCTGCTGACTGTGATTACAAACGGTGCCGCCCCCTGTTGTTGGTGGATGACGGAAACGTAACTACAGACCAGCATCGCATCGCATCGATTCTTCGCCCCAGAGTATACATACATCAGCCTCTGCCGGATTCCGTAGCCCACGACCTCCTTTGCGACGACTATCTACCGCCTTGCTGTCTGCATGGTACCCCACTATACCGGCCTGCTCTGCCTGCTTCCGCCTGCTCCCGCCGTTTCCTCCCCGCGAAACTGTCCTCTGCTCCCCTTCCAGCCAGTCGAGATAGTAGGACCCTCAATGGAAGATGCCAGCTTTCCAGTCCTGTTCATGTAGGTCGCATGGGGAACGAATCTCTTTGGGGGTCAGCTCGATACAAGACACACGGGTTTACTGACTGTCTCCTCTGCTTCTAGATAGCAAAGCGGCACGCGCCAGGTAGAGCGTCGCTGCCTCCGGCCACCACCACGACCACCACCACGACGACATGGCCCTCCTGAACCCCTCCTTCATCTTCGGCGTCTTCGTCGTCCTCTACCTGTCCTCTTTCGTCCTCTTCGCCATTATACGCTTCCTGACCGGCCTCTCCATTCAGCGCATCGGCTACTTCTCCCTACGCCGCCTCGCCTACATCCTCAAGGATGGCGTCAAGATCGAGATCAGGGGTCTGGGTCTCAACGTCCACAGGCCGACTTTTGCCCAGCCTACATGGCTCAGCGTCGTCGTTAGCGAGCTGGTCGTCACCGTCGACATCCGCGAGCTCGAGGCCAGCAAGATCGCCGGTGCGGCAGCAGCCGATCCTGACGATCCAGCGCTTTATAAGAAAGAGCAGGATGCCAGCTCGCCGTCCTTGAACCCGCCAAAGACCCCGATGGCCCGCCGTCCGACTAGCACACAGAAGCGCAGCGAGACATGGAAGCAGCTCACGCGCATCAAGGAGCGCATCAAAAAGTTACACCGGAACGTTAATTGGCTGCGCTTGGTGGACGTTGTAGCCACCAACTCGACCGTCAATATTGTGGGCGTGGGCAATGTGCAGTTTGGAAGCGTCACCGTTGCTGTCGACACTCGGCGCAAGATGGTTGACCGGGCCCGCTTCTTCTGGGCCTCGAGGTCGAGAAAGGAGTATGGAAAGCGCCAGGCGGAATGGATCATGACCGTCCGGAGTGTGCTCTTCACCCCGCTCGGGGCTGAGTCGCTTGAGGTCCTGGACAACCTCACCCTGAACGTGCACGGCTTCCTGTACGAGAATCTCGACGGGCTGCGGGAGGCTTCCATCGCCCTGAAGCTGGGCCGTGTCCACGTTCCCCTGGACGAGATCCTCGATTCGTCCAAGAAGGCCCGTGAGAGCAAGGTGGCTGCCGTCTCCACCCCTCTCCCACAGGAGCCGATGGACGAGTATGTCGACAAGGTTATACAAGAGATGGACCAGCCGGGCAGCACCGACGAGCAGCTCATGCAGACGGTCTCTGACTCCAAGGAGTTTTTCAGCTCCATACTCCGAGGCATCAAGGAGGTGCAGTTTGCCGTGAGCTTTGTTGCCTTGACGAAGAAGATTGAGGCTGTCAAGACCGCCGGACCGCCCGTCAGTTTCAACGTGTCCATGAAGGAGGTCGGCATCGATCTCCACCGGCTGGACCCAAAGTCCCCGGCCCATAGGATGTACTTCCCCTCCAAGGATCTCGCTCACGAGGCCTTGCTTGCTGCGCTCTCCATCTCGATAGGGCTAGATGACGGACAGGGGAGCCCACAGCGCCTGATGTACGTGCCTATGGCCACCACGACCGTCAGGACGACGCTGCCCTCCAAGACCGTGGAGATCTCTGGCACCAGCGACCCAGAGCAGAGGAACGCCAATATCCTGTTCGCCAACTCCGTCGTGACGTCTCCTTCGGTGGACCTGGACCCGAAGCAGCTTCCAGTGCTGCTTGCCATGATGCGGCCCAGGCCGAAGGGGGGGGAGGTCACAGCCGCCCCGAGAGCGGCATGTGCTCATCTCAAGGCTGCTCCCGAAGGCCAACATCAAGTTTTCTATGCATGAGCCCGTGCTCCGAATCGCATTGCCGCCCGTCAAGAAAGACGCAGATCCTGATGACTTCGACCTGATCATCTCATCCATATCCTCGATATCCCTCGACGCGGAGTCGTTCCACTCGACCGTGGAGGAGCTACATTATTCCCTGGCATCCAACCTGAGGGTGCAATCTCATAATCTCTATTACCAGACCTCTGGGGGCGAAAGGTTCGACCTCGTTGAGACGGAATCGTTCGACCTCAAGGTGAACCTAAGCGCATCTCCAGACGTGCAGGTCGTTGCTGCTGGCAACCTGCAGACATTCTCCATCCGGCTGGTTCGCCCTGAGATCACGGATGGTCTGCGGCAGATCATCCGGCAACTCCGTCTCAGGGTAGAGCCAGACAAGCGCGGCTACTCCAAGTCGCAGAACGACTCAAATTTCCTACGCAGGCTGCCCCCCTGGCTTCTGCACTTCAAACTACAGGCATCAGACTTCAGCGCCGAGATTGCCGGCGTGGACGAGGAGATCTCCAACGAGTCACGAGGGGTCTCCTTGTGCCTGGAGTCATGGACTGCCGAGTATCGAGCACAACGACTCGATGGGCTGCCCCGCCGCGGGGCTAGGAAACGGGCGAGCAGTCGTGTCAGCGTCTCTATAGACCCAGACATCATCAAGAACCTCCCTGTGTCTCCCAAGAAGAAGCACCAGAGCCCTGGGGATGGGCGTCGTGTGGCCTTTCATGTTCGTGGCCTGGAAGCCTTCGTGGTCGAGTCGGCTGATCGATGGGAGGTCGACCCCTTCATCAGGATGCCTCGTTTCGAGGTCGCCTTCTCCACCAACACCGATCACCAGGGACCCGTCTTCCATATACACTCCCATGTGAAGACCTTGCTGGTGCAGTATTCTCTGTACCGACATTATGCCATCGGCGTCGCCGTGTCAGTTCTGCGGAAGGCCTTCATGCATGGCAGCGGCGACGTCCCCTCACCAGGCACATCGCCCAACATACCTTCAACACCTGCGACGCCGAGGCATAAAAGCTCGGGCTCCCAGTACCTGTCGCCTCCCATGCAGGACAATCCTTTCCAGGAACCCGAGGATCCCACTCCTGGCGCTGAGCTTATTGCCATCGACTTTAAGGCAGCCTTTGTGCAGATCAAAGCAGACATGCCGTCAGACCCCCCGATGATGTTGCATATCTATAGTCTTGAAGCAGGAAGACATCGCTGGTCATCACCATTTTTTTCCACAAAACTAATCAGGTTGTACTCGGAGCCGCCTAGGATGCGCGGCGTGTGGGCCAAAATTGTCAGCATCAAGCATGGACGCCTCGACTATCGAGAATCCCGTCGCAAAATGGCGACTGGTGGTTACCAAGACGAGAAGATGTATGACATCGTGACGGAGGCTGTCAGGGGCGCTGTCCCTCACGAGTTCATTGTCAGCAAAGTCTCGGACAACGTGACCAACGTCATCAAAGCTGTCGAGCAACTCCATCACCGCTTCAAGACCGGCACAAACGAGTATATCCTGGACAAGGGTCCAGTGGAGCCCAAGAACGTGCCCAAGGTGTCCTTCAGGACCAAGGCGCTGCTCTTTGAACTGGAAGACGGTGCCTTTGAGTGGAAGCTGGGCATGATCTATCGAGCCGGCCGCATCGAGCAGATGCAGAGGCAAGCACGGGAGGAAGCGTTCCGGGTCAAGGTCAAGAGGATCCACGAGGAGGCGAGGAGAGAGACCAGCGTTCGAGCACGCTCCACAGGGCCAAGAGCCCGCTCGAGCCATTCTGCCACGTCTTGGGGTAGAAGTCAGAGTGCTGATGGTCGTCGGCCGCGATCCTCTAGTGCTGGTCGTGAACGCGATCGTGCACCGAGATATGATCCGGACAACGGTTGTGAGATCACTGGACACACTCTGGTCTCCATCGCAGACGCTCGAGCCAAGCTCAATGCACACAATGCCAAGAGCTGGAAAACCCGGATCGATCGTTTCTATGCCATGGCCCGCAACGGCATGAAAGACATAAGGAGTACCTTCTGGGGAACGGGCCACGTGCCCGACGATCTCGACGAGGGAGAGAACATTCTCGAGATGCCAGAGCGGCCCGCGCTCATGTCCGCCCTGATCCACGATCTGCACTTCACGATCGACAAGCCTTCTTTCCCTATGAAACACCTGCCAGATTTCCTCCACAAGGTCGGCAAGGGTATGCCTCGTGATATGAAGTATTCTCTGCTCATCCCCATGAACGTTCAAATCAACATGGGCGAGGCCAGAGTCTCCCTGAGAGACTACCCCTTGCCCCTTATACATATCCCGAGCCTCAAATCGGGTCAGTCCTCCCGCCTGCCTGCCGTATCGTTCAAGACCGACTTCGTCATTGCGGAGGAGTTCCGCGGCATCGAGGCTACGAGACGAGTGCGGGTCGATGTCATCCCCGCACAAAACGCAGAGTCCGAAGGGGGAAGTGATCGAGGCTTTGCCATTGATGTCAGACGCACCATCGGGCCCATCAAGTCTTACTCAGACATGAATGTGGACATCAATACGTCGCTGCCAACAAGGATCACCTGGGGCCCGTCATATCAGCCGGCCATTCAAGACATGATGATGGTCATAGAGTCCTTCACCAAGCCACAATTAGACCCCTCCGAACGCGTTGGTTTCTGGGACAAGATCCGTCTCAACTTCCACTCTCGTATGCGCGTTGCTTGGAAGGGGGACGGCGACGTTCATTTCTGCCTCAAGGGATCGAGAGACCCGTATCAGGTCATTGGCAACGGTGCTGGTTTCATGATGTGCTGGCGAAACGACGTCAGGTGCAATATTCATACTGATGATGACCCGAAGCGCTTCATCACCGTCGACAGCGGAGAGTATGTTCTGGCCATTCCTGACTTCAGCCATTACGCACGCGACAATGCCCGACGTCAAGATGACAACGACAGCGTTCTCAGCGAGGAAAGCACCAAATCAGGAACTGTCTTCAAGAAGGTCGTGATGAAACTGTCAGGGAACGTGCAGTGGATGGCGGGTCTGGTGTTTGAGCAGGCCATCGAGAACGGCAAAAGGAGATTCGATTTCCGCCCGCATTATGAGGTGAACCTCAAAGCACCAGGCTATGCGAAAGCAGATGAGAACGGACTGCCCTATGATGCCTTCAGAGGCTTTAGGAGCCAGCACATCCACCTGTCAATCGCAGTGAGGGCGCCCGTTGATCGCGACTGGGCGTCCTCCGAAGTTGAGAGCTCGCGAAGCTACAATACCGTACACCTCACCCCGCGCTTCTTCACTCACTTCTTTGCGTGGTGGTCGCTCTTTGGTGGCCCAATGTCCTTACCAGTCCGGCAAGGCGCACTGTGGCCCGGTCGAGAAAAGAGCAGCAAGAAGTTTGGAAGACACCTGGCAACTATCAAGTACAACCTGTTGCTCGCTCCACTGTTCCTCAGTCATATCTACAAGCACAAGGACGCCGAGGACTATGATGAGAATGCGGTATCTGCCACGGGTGTCAAGGTCCGCTTCGACAGCTTCAAACTTGATATCCACCAGAGGCGCGAGGAATTCAACACCAGTGACAAGAGTCGCAAGACACAGAGTCGGACCACAGGGATGAAGATCCACGCTGCTCAACTGGATCTTGCCTCTGCAGATATTCGTGCTGTCTCTGCTAGCATCAAGGGCACCACGACAGAGGCGATCCTGAGGAACAACCTCGGCTCGTTGATCACGCAGCAAGAGGATGACGGCACGGATCTGTCCAAGTTCACCATCCCTGACAATGACCTGAGCTGGATCGATATGGATGACTTCGTGGAGCTCGACTGGATTTTACCTTCCGAGCCCAACCCGGACACCAAGATTCTCCCCCTAGCTTTCTGTCCCAGGCTCACCTACTTCCGACAGACGGATATCGGTGGCGTGATTGCCGGCGATCCTGAGAGGACAAGCCCGTTTGGTTCAGAGCCCACGCACTTGTGCATCATGAGCCAAGACGATGACCCCCGCCGCGTGCAGGCTCAGCTTATACAGCAGCGTCTTGACCAGCTGGACGTGCAGATGCAGAATCATACACGTAAGATCGGCGAAGCAGAGCTGCAGCTGATCCGGAATGGAGATGACGATCTCGAGATACGCAATACTCTCAATGCCCTGCTGATGCATAGCAGCGTGTTGCACGACAAGAAGGAATTTCTCGAGAACATGTTGGATCAAATGACGGGTTCTCCCGTTCGCTCCAACGAGTCTGGTTCGAGTCTGGGCAGCGGCAAGTCAGACACCTCCGTGGGATCTGGAGACCACTCTATCAACCTCCCGACAAGCGCTGAGTTCGCCAGCGACTTCTTAAACCGGTTCGTCCTACATAATTTGCAGCTCAAGTGGAACAATCTCTTGCGGAATATCATCCTGCGTTATATTCATCAAGTCAGCCAGCGCCGCGGCTTCATTTACTACCTCTCTCGGCCGGCGGTCAAGTTCATCTTGGACATCGTTGAGGAGCAGACCAAGCTGAAGAGTACAAAGGCGGCAAAGGACACGGCCAAGAATGCCAACCGCGCCAACACGAATGGCACGCAAGGAGAGCGGGACGACATCCAGGACCGGATTGACAAAATCCTCCAGGACGGGCGCAAGTTCGTCAACGCTGACGACGATGCCGAAAGCGCAGATAACGTGCCCAATGTTTCCATGGAGGACCTGACTGGTGGCATTGCCGAAGGCTTTACCCCACAGAAGAGCTACCACGTTCGACTGATCGCTCCTCAGATACAGCTCCAGAGCGACAAGAACACGAACAACGTTGTCATGATCACTAGCAAGGGGATGGAGCTGAAGGTTGTCGAGGTGAACGACAAGGAGAGACTGTCTGACTCTGTCAGCGGACTTGTCCAGCGTCGGTTCCTGGTCAACATGGACAGTACTCAGTTCTTTGTGACACATCAGAAGTGGTTCTCTACCCAGCTCCTGTCGATGTACTCTGGGAGTACCTATGGAACACCGAGCGGCTCAGCATGGCCGCCCTGGGTGCCAATGGAAGTCATGTCCGACTACCAGACAGATCCTGTCGGCTTCAAGCGTGTGGTCCAGAAGACTTCTGCCATGCTCCGTTACGACAAGTACAACACTCTCCGTCTCAAGTACAACGATGATGTGAACACAGGCGATGGCGCGGATGGCGAGTCCAACGAGACTAATGCGGAGAACCGTATGGACAATCTCACCGTCGAGTTCCCGCAGGCGAGAGCGATTTGCAACTCATCGCAGTACTATGCCATATATGTCATTGTGCTCGACCTGCTCATGTACAGCGAGCCACTGGAGAAGACACGTAGCGAGCGTCTGGAGAAGATCATGCTGGCTTCCGACTTCAGCGACCTGCGGGGCACGCCTGAGATGGTCACCAGATTGCAGGAACGAATCCGACAGCTGGAAGATATCAAGTCGCACTTCCAGGTCCACTCCAAATACCTCGATCAGCAAGGATGGCAAGACAGGCTGCTGGTCGAGAGAGACCTGGCCGCATGTGAGGACGAGCTTTTCTTCATGATGAAGGCCATCACCACGTCGCAGAGAAAATACGACTCGACGCAGGGCAATGCTTTACTTAAATGGTGCATCTCGGTCAAGGACATTGTGTGGCATCTGGTGCGGGATGCCAACGAGCCGCTGTGCGAATTCCAGCTGAAGGATGTCGAGTATGACCGGACTGACAATTCTGACGGATCTCACATCAACCTGATCCGTGTTGGCAGGGTCCTCGGCTTGAACCTGCTCAACGATGCGCTCTATCCTGAGATGGTGGCACCGTTCTTCGAGGACCCACGGTCGACGTCTATCCCCGAGGGCAAACCAATGGTTACTGTGTACTGGTATATGCTCGAGGCTGTCGCCGGCATCCCTGTCATGGATCACTTCGAGGTCAACCTCTTCCCCCTGAAGATCCAGCTCGAGCGCGAGATCGGCAAGAAGCTCTTCGAGTATATATTCCCGGGCATGGGAGGAGACAAGTTTTCACCCAACGGAGGCAGGGATGACTCACCGCTGATGTCCAAGCAAAATGTTCCTGGCGGCGAAAGTCTGGCGGAGGAAGAACTGTTGCAAGAACCTGTGCGGCCCGCCACAGCCATATCGGAGAGGTCTGCTTTCGACCCAGGGCAGTTCGAGACCCGCGCTGGGTCCCTTGAGCTGCGGCTGCGGCCGACGCTTACCTCTGATACCAAGATGAGCCCGACCAGGAACAAGACGCCCAGTGTCCACTCCAGTGAGAAGTCATCGGCATTTGGCTTCTTCCGCTCGAACAAGCCTGGACTGACCAAAAAGAAGTCCTGGGACTCACTCCGCTCTACCAATCTACAGCGACCTGGCGTAAACCGCACGAACACTGCCGTCTCGTCCAGAAATGAAACCAGTTCGATGAGCTCTGACACGACCAAGAGATCTCGCTTCGGCCTCCGCAGGTCAGAAAACAAGAACGATGAACCTTCGGACGACCTGACCGAGATGATCTCGCGGGCATCCAACTACATGACCTTCTCCCATATCAAGCTGCCTTCGGTCGTCCTCTGCCTCAGCTACAAAGGAAAAGGCGACCGCAATATAGAGGATGTTCATGACTTTGTCTTCCGCCTGCCGACCATCGAGTATCACAACAAGATGTGGTCGAATCTCGATCTCGCCCTCAACTTCAAGGGTCGCGTGATCAAGGCCCTCATCAGCCACACGGGCGCCATTATTGGCAACAAGTTCAGACATAGACCAAACGTTGCGCAGCAGTCCAAACTGCGCGAGCTGGCCAGCAGCTCGGTCATTATCGCCGCGCCGAGCATGAGCGACAGCCAGAATGGCAGCGGGGATGACGCATCGAGCCTGTTTGGACTTGACTTTTCGCGCTCGCCGCCGCGCTCGATCCAGGAGTCCGGCTCGTCCATTCAGATCCCCCGCAGCAACAGCCGCAGCTCGAGCATCGCCTCGAGCGGGAAGTCCATGCGCAGCGGCCAGCTGCAAGTCACGACCAATTCTACCATTACCCCTGGCGGGTCCAGCGGCGGGAGCTCGCAGAACCCCCTCGCACACATCCAGGGCGGGCCTGTCGTGCCCAGCTTCCAGATGATGCCGCCTACCCCCAAGGAGCGGTCGCCGTCCGAATCGAGCAACAACAAGCACTCAGGCTTTGGCATCGCCATGCTCCGCCCTTCATCGTCCAGCAGCATGCGCTCGTTCAACAGCTCGAGCTTCGGCATCAACCAGCGGCGGGGCAGCAACATGAGCTCGACCTACAGCACCGGCAGCGGCGGCTCGCCAGAGCAGGTCGTGAACCGGGCGCGCACGATGCTCGGTGGGCTCAAGGAGAGGAGCGAGAGCGGTGGCAGCAAGGACGCGGGTGGCGGCTTCTTCAAGGAGAAGTTCACAGCGCTGGCGAGCAAGTTGAACAACAGCAACAACAACAAGGATGGTGGTAACGGTCACGCCAAGGGTGAGGTCGAAGCGATATCGCCTTCTTCCAAGTCCTTGACGGCCCATTCCGGCGGCGAAGACAGACGTCGTCCGGGGTCGCGATGGTCGTCCAAGGGCGCAGAAGTCATTGAGGAAGACGATGACGAAGGCAGTGGGGCCCCTGGAGAGCGTAAGAACGAGAAGGACGGATCACCACAGGGCCTCGACATCAAAAGCTGAACGTGACCACCTCCTTTTTTCTCTGAAGGAGATGGAGAGATGGCGTTGTTGCTTCTGCTGTATATATTTGTGTATACAACGCGAAGACAAAGGGATGGATTTTGTGATTTGCTACAATGGGGGGTTAGGCGGGCAAGGTTGTTTTATCCGGTCACGCTCGCATGCACAACACAGCAGTGTAGCAAGGACCAAACCAGTTGTTTGGGATAGCAAAGACCGGGCATCGGAGTTGGAACCTGTAATTTTTATTTCTATTTTTTTTTTTTTTGGCTGTTGTTGTCGCTACTACTACTACATGGTATGGTCTTGTTTTGTCTTTCAAGGAGGCGCATGTGTGTTGTTTCTCTATGCAACAACGACGATCGAACCACCACTTTTATATTTTTTTTGCATCAAGGATAGGGTGGACGGCTGGTTTGTCTTACAAGTCGAGGACAAAAAAGAGGGGGAAAAGGGGTGAGGTGGGCCCCATCAAGGAGTTCTTAACGGCACCACACATATACAATGACGAGAGATGAGCGGATCTGGGAAGAAAGGGAGGTAGACACACATTACTTGGCGTGAAGGAAGGAGGATGGTCACAAACCATTTTCATATATCTATTTTATCTATATACACAATTAGGCCTCAGAAATCTTATAATATTTCCAGCAACATGTCTTATCCTAATCGACCAAGCATTCGGATTTTTTGAGCTCATGCTCGGGCGCTGATGCTGCAGCTTGTCTCTTGAGAATAGGTTCAGAATCATGATGAGGTCTTTGTGATAGAATTTAAATTCATCCGATTTCCCAATCGGGACGCCAGAGATGCATATGTAGATGCCTATATGTCTGTATGTATGTACAAGTTCTGCTCTCGTTATCATCCCAATTGCTCCTCAAAGTACAGTCAGCCCATTTCCATGCCATGCTCATCCGATGCAAATGCTCGAGTTCCGTGATAAAACCCCTGTTAAAGAAAACGCCGAACATGTGGCTATGTCGTTGAACTCCAAACTCTTACTCCCCCCAAATATGGCAGAAATTGCTCAGTTCCAAATGAAAATAATCGGAATCTCAAGAGGCTGCGGGAGCCGTCGTGTCGCGTGGGCGACGTTCCTCTCCGTCCAGTTTCCGCCAAATGTCTTCATTCGCCATTGAACCAATATAATGAAAAGAAGTGAAACAAGTAAAAAAAAATCGCAACAAAGCCGTCGAATCCAGGCGAGGTCCGGCTAAAATGAAGTGAGTGAGTGTGATGTCGCTGCCTTGGAAGTGGTCCAACATTTTTTCGATCCCGAAGCTGGCGGAAGAGACAACTCTTCGAGCTACATAGTACTATGTATGCTCCTTATCTCAGATCGTATTTAGCGAACCCGGTTATTCGGTCTTGTCGAAAACCTTGGCCAAGGTGACTTGTCATGGCTGCTCCTTTTCTTGCTCGAGATGCAAGTGATGTAACAGTGGCAAGTTTATCCGCTGAGCAGATTCTGCAAGCATCGCCGACGCTTGCTCCACCGTGCAGCCAAGGTGTGGTAACCTTGACACCCCAGCCCTTTGCCAAAGTTCAAGCTTTTCCCTCGAGAGCACAGCGACGTATAGAGAAAGCCCAGGATTTCAATGACCACCGGAACTCCCCACTCGCTTGCATGAATCGGATCTGGTGGGGGAGTTGAAGCGTGGATGGTGGGGCGTGGGTCCTGTCGCTACCTTGCGACCCTTGTAACGCATGCAAAAATGATGTGTTGACACGACGAGTCAGACTCCTGCCAGAACGCCAGGGAAAATCGCGATATCGGCTGTCAGGGCATCGATTTGTTGATGACTGTGCAAAAAGAGGTGCCTCGCATTCGTGAGAAAATTTACCCGTCCGGGTAATCGAGGCGCTGCGTCGTCAATCGATAAGTTGCCTGTAGGCCGGTATACTGCCATGGTTGATGCCGGATTGTGACGCAAGACAAGGCCCCGTCTCATCCTAATCCATGTCTGTGCTGGCTCACACGTGAGGCCACTAGACAGGGTCACGAGGGCACCCCACAGTGTCGTTCAGTATGTGACAGGAACCCATCGAGCTGGAACACCATCAGCGCCAATCTCGTATGCCCGCGCGCTTGCTTTCCTCGGAGGGAGAGCCCATCGAGCTCGACCGGGGCGTTGCTCGTCCAGCTTGCCGTTCTTGCGCATGGCCATCTCCATGACTGCCACGCGAATGAAGTCGGAATTCTCCCGCATCTCGCGCTGACGTGGGCCAGGAGGGAACGAGAACACAGCCTCCTTTCCTCGGGCTGATTGCTCGCCGGAGGCGCGCGACGCACGGGTGCCTGGTGGTGCGTTTCGTGATCGGTGAACCTTGTAGGTCTGCATCTGGATGGAAGCCGTAAAAGAACCGTGGGGACTCGCCGCAGAAGAGCCGACTTGCGACTCCAGGCGGGCAGTCTGGGTCGGGTTGAGATACCTGCGAACGGCTGCCGAGGGCTCTTCTCCGAGTGTGGGGGGCATACGCTCGTCGGTGAACGGCACGTTGGGTTCCAAGGTTAGGATCGACCTCGTCAGGAAGTCCTCGGGCGGGATCGAGGACATATTCATAGATGAAAAGGACCGCGCAGCATTTCGTAGTGCACGCAGACTGGCAGTCAAGTTCGACTTGAACGCGGAGCGGAATGGCCCGAACATCCTCGTGCCTTCCTTCTTCTCCTCCCCGCTTTCAGGTGAAGGGTCAAAGACGGTGATGTCTAGCTCTTCCGCGTCCGCGTCGCGCCTGTAGAGAGGGTGATCCTCATTATGACCAGGCGGCGAAGACACGGGTGTGAGTGAGCTCTTCATAGGCCGCGCTCTCCGAGGCCTAGAGGCGCTCTGAGGGCTCTCGACAGACGAGAACGTTTCTGTCGAGAACGAATCCGCCAGGGAGGGGACAGACTCGCAGGACACGGTCCGGGTCGACATGGGTGACAGAAACGGGTCCTCCCCAGCGGACAAGAAATCATCCGCCAGGTCGTCAGGTGGGCTCAGCAGGACATCCAGAGGCCCTCTGATAAAGTTCAGACTGAGTTCCTTTTCCGAGTCCTCGCTCTGCAGAAAGGACTCGACGGTCATGCGCTTTTCTGTCTCCTTGGCCGAACGCTGTCGCGAGTTCCTCCTCGGGGCGGGAATGGTCGTGACAGCCAGCAGCGCGGCGACGGACGGTGGGATCGCATCTGGCGAGTGGGTACCCCTCCACCGTGGGGAGCTGGAGCGGTGCCTGCGCTCGTCATGATTATTTCGGTGGGCACGGTGTGGAGGATTACCATGTGCCGTGTTCTTTTTTGACTTTGTAGGTATCTGTACGGGACTTGTTGGGGTGGTAGGTTTGGCGTCTGCCGGTGGAGAGCTGGGTGGGCTAGGGAGTGATGGGCCGTCAGCTGGCCTGACAGGCTGGCGGGTGCTCACGGCCATCTTCTTTGTAGTAGTAGTGGCAGTGACGTCTGCAGTGGTAGGGCTGCTCCGAAAAAGCTGAGTCGCGTCGCGACCATATCTTCCCCAGATCGATGATGTGGTGGAGGTGGGAGGAGACAACTGTGGTGAGGCGAGGGGTGACGAGGTTGTTGTGGATGAGGCGGAGGCGGAGGAGGAGGAGCGAGGAAGACGGCGAGTCTGAGTCTGGTTTTGTCTGGAAACCAGAAAAGACCTGGGAGACATCATGGTGGGCGGCGGGTCAGGGCCAATTTAGGCCAAACGACTGATAAGGCTTGGCCGCAGCAGAGAGACACAGGCTCGGCACGGTGGTCTTAGATCCAATGTAACGGCTGGACATGACCGGCTGGCCCGTTCGTGGTGCAGTACCAGGTGCCTGGGGTGTCCTCGTTATGGTGAGCGAGGCCGCAAGCGGCTGCCGTGTATGAGCAGTGGGGCCAAAGGGAGAGTCGTGGCCAACTGCGAGACGCGGAATGACCCAGCAAACCGGGAAGGATAACTATGACGGTGGTAGTTTTTTCTCTTGGCCTATGGCACTGCGCACACACGCGGCAGGATGCACGAGACCAGTGACAGCTGTCGAGCTGGCAGGGCTGGGCCCTGGGATCTCTCCCGGCTGTACTTGGGCGATGCGCCTGGATGGGGGATGGGATGGTTCAGGGTCCAGTTCCGCGTACGTAACAGTACGTAACAGGAACAGGCGGCCTGGGACGCTGGCGCGGTGCAGAGAAGGCAAGAGACAGGAGGGTCGGTAATTGGCCAGACGGGTCGAGCTGGGCTTCCAGAAGGCTCCCCAAATTGTCGAGATCTCGTTGGTCGCAGGGGGCCTGGACCCGAGAAGATTCGTTGAGAGGAGCCGTAAAGGCGAAGGCCGAGAAGAGATTACTTGATATAAACCCAAGTCGAGTCAAGATAATCGTCGCCTCTGCCCTGTCTCGACGACTCTTCTCCCTGCACTGTACGGATGGCAGGCAAATGCGAAATCCAGACACTGACACCAAGAATGATGACCCTTTCAAGAGTCCCGTGCGAGGGTTGTTCTTTGTCGCGTGTAGTTGGTCGCGTGCCTCGGCGTCTTTGCACCTTAGATATCCACCACCAAATAGTTCCTGGACCGAGCCTGCAGCCTATGGCGGTTCGTGGGTTTCCAGGTCAAGTCCAAAGTCAAAAATCGGCGTGTGGTTGTCTTCTTCTTCGTTCTTCTGGTTTGGGTTTCGTGTTTCTTTCTCCTTCCTTTTTCTTTCTTAAAGTCGCTTCCAACCAGAGTCCCAGGCAGCCAAGTTTGTCATCGGTTCCTGGTCTGCCGCTTGGTGTGACCTCATCGGTAGTCGGCGGGAGTACCAATCAAAGCTTGCGGACTCGAGCCGTGCGCAAGTTCTCGATAAGACGAAAGAAAAAGAGGTGTCGCTTCCGAGATCGTAGAGCGTGATGATGTCGGAAAGGTAGTCGACGATGAAAATGATAACAATAAATGGTGGTGAATATGACGATGGAGGTAATGACGAGAGGAAGAAACAAGAATAGCTGCGATAAGAGAGGGAAGAGATGGACGACGTCTGGTCGAGGAGAGGGAGGACTGGGCCCGAAGGGATGGATGGATGTTCGCTGATAGGGTCAGTCAAGCCTCGAGCCTGGGCAAGGGTCGGTTTGACTCAAAACAAGACTCCAGAAATGCCCTTGTCTCCTCGCCTTACCTTCCGGGCGGGAGGCCGCACTGATAGGGAAGCTGTTGGGCCTCAGCTGTGTGCCCTGTTCCTGTGCCTTTCTGGCTGAGAGCCTGACCCGACGAGGAGACAAGAATGATTGTGTCACTAACCCACGCCATGCGCTTAGTACCATGATTGCCTGGCACGATCGCTACTGCAGTCCGTATTGCTACTACTGTACGTATGTACGTACTTGCAGTACGTACCTTGCTGATAAGAGAAGGAGCAGGGCAGCAGCCAGGGATGAGCGACAGGGGGGCCTCAGGGTCCGTCCCGTTACTTCCGGGGTACGTACATGTCCCACTACCACATTACGGGCTTGTCACTGCGGCGTCACGCACTGGAAGGGGGGGGGGGGGCATAAGCTCTGACCTGTCCTCCTGTCCTTCCTCATGGGAACATGACCCAATACGGTACGCACTTGCTTTGGGCACTGCCACACGTAACTCAAGTAGCAATAGTACTTGGTACTTGTACATAGTATCACAGCAGCTGCCTTCCCTATAACACACCACACCACCAATAGCACACACCACAATGCCGCCCCCTCCCCTTTCGCCGCCTTGCTCATCCACCTCGCTGACTCTCGAAACTCTGTGTTTTGTCATCCATCCGAAAGTCAACATGCTCTCGTTGGCCATGTCACTGCCCATGCCGATCATGTTGCCATCTACGAGATATCTAAAACCACGCATATTGGCTCATTCCAGTCCAGCACAACACCTCACCCGCTCGTTCCCCACCCAAGACGAGCGAGGCCAGATGCCAATCATCAACGCATCGAGCTTCCTGGTTGTCCTGGCTTTGCAACAGAGTCATCTTGCAGTCTGAACTTTTCTTTTTTGCCAAAACCTCCCGTTAACCTTTATGGGAATGTGCGGTTTCAAAACATGCAAGGTCTTTTTAAATTATTCCCTCATCGTGTTGAGCTCCAGAACAGAAAGTCCCTCCGGTCCCATGTCGAATCAAACTGTGCTTATTTCCACCCTCAGCCGACGTTGCCGCCTTTGGAAGGGAAGGGGGAAAAAAACAAGGGGAAATAGGAGCGAAAAGGATAGGAAGAAAAAAAAAATTAACAAATTGTCACCGTCAAAGATCTCACACCACAGGCAGGGATGGATCCTCACTATTTGGACCCGCAACGCCCACTGCAAATGCCGGCGGGTCGGCAAGGATGGAATTCAACCTGCGGGTCTATGCAATAGGTAACAATAACAAAACTGCCACTACCCACTGCTCATGCCACCTGCACCCTCGAGATTTTTATCACTCTCGAGCTCAGGGATGGGCTTGACCGCATCTCTCAATGGCACAAACATCTCTTGTTTTCAAGGGAGTGTACAGGATTATGGCAAGCAAGGCACACTGTAGAAGAAGCACAACAGGCACTCGGGACCGCCCATGGTAGGACACTTCGGTCTTCAGCATCTTGAGCTTATCTCTGCTCTGCCGTACTCCCTCCTTCCCAATCGTACCATGCGCCTTGCCCCGGAATTAGCCCGCCTCTTGACTTTTGGGCATCAAGACAGACATGGGAATCCGCGGCTTACCGAATCCAGCCTGCAGCATTTCCCCATATCAAGGATGAGAAAGAAAGAAAGAAAAACGCCAGAGTGGGTCGAAAGAAAGAAAGACAAGAAGAAAAGAAGAAAAAAAAAAAGCCCCGCATGAATCAGATCGCGGACACATGCTGACTCCTCCCACCGAGCGTCGTGGCACGCAGCGGTTGGTACGGAGAGGTGTATGGTGCACTATATGCAGATGGCAACATCAGAAGAGGGAGTGTCACATCTCGGAGGAGAAGAAAAACAACGCGACGCCCTGCACGTGGTTGGATCGAGGGATTTCTTATCTCTCTGCCCTCATTCGTCCGGCTCCCCCTCACCACCCATAAATTGCAGCCGTCGAATCCGGATGGTGTACACTGATCAAATTGTGTGTGTGTGTGTGTGTGTGTGTGTGTGATTCGGGCGCGGGGATGGTGTGGCTGCCATGCATGTCATCAATGTACAATCCTGTCATGTGCGTTTGTGTCCGTGTGTGTGCGTAGGATGCGCATGGCGCGGCCGGGGTGTCACGTCGGACAAAGGGGAAAAGGGGAGATGTTCTGGGCCGCGGAGAGGGCGAAGATCTGCAGAAGCACACCCCGGGGAAGAATCTTGATGCAACAGGAGAGAATAGATGATTGACCTGCACTCTCACGGATTTATGCCTCGAGGCGTCAAGTAGTAGTTGTACACCAGTTGCACCTCCTCGTGTGAAGGGTGTCGCACTGGTGCAGGCACTCTCGAGGCAAAGAAGACGCGCTTGGCAATGGATGGATCAGACACCAGGCATCGGTTGCGTCTTCTGGCTCGGGCCTTGACTGCTTGCTTGTGTCAGACATAGATTGACGGAGGTATAGCGACTACCTATGATTCATCTGACAAGATGGAATCTTGGCTCCGGGTTTCCGGTATCGTGGGCTCTTGTTAACCAGCTTCTCCGGGCATCGTATCACTCTGACCTGGGTCCATTGGTGAAGAACAAGTTCGCGCACGTGCATGTTGCTGGGGGGGGAGACATTGCCACTGAGTATATACGCAAGAATGAAGGCTTGATGAGAGGTTGTGCAATCATGAAAGTCTATAGGTCATCATGATTGACATGTCCAATCCGACTCGTGATAGCGGGTGTGTGACTGGTCCTTGTTGCTGGTGTTCAAACGGCACCCAAGACAGCATCTGCAAGAACCGAGTTGTGGCGGACAGAAGAGTTGGAATGAAGCTTAATATTGGTTGGCAATACCTTTTCCAAACCAAAACACCCATCATTATGCACACACCTCTATGGGTATTTTATAACACACACATACAGGCTCACCGACGCAAGCTTCGTGAAGACTTGTTATTCCCCTCACTCATCACCGTCCGTGTTCGCAGCCTTCTTCCGCGTCTCCGCCTCTCTCGCCCACTCTTTCGCCTTGGCACTGACCTTCTCGCGGCTCTTCGCATTGCCGTTCTCTTCTTCCCATTTTGCCCACCGCTGGAACCACCCCTTGGCCTTGTGTGGCTTCAGCCCCTTCATCTTGAGCCCACGTTCGAACACACCTCGCACCGCCGCAGCATCAGCCTCCTTGCCTTCTTTCTTGGCGGTGGAGTACGCAGAAATCTCCAGGTCGAGCAGCTGGTTCCAGAGATCGAACTTCTTGGGGTACGCGGCCAACAGCCCCTCGAACATGGTCCGCCCGCGCTCCTGGTCGCCACTTGTGGAGCGGAACTCGAGGGCAGCGAACTTGGTCATCAGCGAGACGTGCGCATGTGAAGGTAGCGCCTGGGTCGCACGTTGTAGGAGGGCACGGGCACGCTCGGCGTCTTCGATGGTGTTATGCAAGAAGTGTGCATAGTTCGTCCACACGGAAGGAGACTTGGCGCCGAACTTCTTGGTCATGCTTTGGAAGAGCCCGTCTGCTTTCTGTAGTTGTTGTTGGGCATGTCAGTATCTCTAACAAGGGGAATTTCAGAGGCTGAGACTTACATCATGTTTGCCAGTCTTGATGTAGATGGTTGACAGTCGTTCGTGGACCACCTGCTCGTCGTTGTACTGACAAGCTCGCTTGAAGACCTCCTCAAGGGTCTCGTCCGTGCCGTAAGCGTTCTCCATGTTCAGGTAGGCCGTCCACACATTAAGCTTCTCTGCCTCCTCGCGAATATTGATTGTCTTGAGGGCGCGCTCAGCAATCTCGCGGGCCTTTGCGGGCTCGCTGACCTGCAGATGGAAGGCCATGTACTGTATCCACAAGTCGGAGGAGTTCGATTGTCCAAGCAAGAGCCTTTCGAAGTCGCTTGCTGTTTGGGGCCCGTTGGTGTCAAGTTGGGCTGTGCGGTCGACCTGGATTTCCGGTTTGCGCTTCTTCTTTTTCTTGTCCTTGCTGCCGCCCTCGTCCGACTCAGCACCGGACTCATCCGCAGCTTCATCAAGAGCTCCACCAGACCAGTCGAAACCACCAGCATCCAGACCATCGACATCACCAAGCGCCGCCGACTCCTCAACTTCGTCCTCGCCATCGGAGGAATCACTTTGGTTGTCAGTGCCGCGAATGATGATCTCAGGGGCATCCTGGAACACTTGATCGTCGTCACTGTCGTCCTCATCCTCGTCAGAGCCAAGGAGAGCGCCAGCATCATCATCCAGGTCGTCCATGTCCTCGTCCGAATCTTGATCTTCGAAATAAGAAGGCTTGAGACCGAAACTGATCTTTTTCTTCTCGAGATCAATCTTCATGATGCGAGCCTTGACAGCGTCGCCTGGGCTGTACAGCTTCCTGGCATCTTTCACATGCTTCTCCGCCATCTCGCTTCTATGACACAGACCACTGACATTCGCAGTGCCATCGACTACGATGAAAGCGCCGAATTCTTCGACTCCGCGCACCTTGCCAGTGACCACCTGACCCACGCTAAGGTCAGACAGAGTTTTCGGAGGCACATAATCGTTGTCAACGATGGAAGACTTCAGACTCATGTTCACCTGCCCAGCGGCCACATCGACTGCAATGACGCGGCCCTTGACAAGCTGGTCAACACGGAAGTTCTGCTTCCAATCCTTGAGGAACGAATCGGACAAGTCAGAAATCTTGACAAATGCTGTCACGTGGCCGCCAAGGTTGATAAAAAGACCCTGGTCGGCAACATTCTTGACAAAGCCTCGCTTGATCTCACCGGATTTGAGGGCAGAGACAGTTGTGACTTCGGGATCCTTGACTGGCAAATTAGAGCTGAGCACCCGCGATGGTCGGGTGGAGAGCCGCAGCTTCTTGTTGCTTGCATCGACGTCAACGACGGCAACTCTGATGATTTCGTTCTTGGAGAATTTCTTGGGTCTCGCCTCGTCATAGTCATCTTCGAGGTCTGCGAGGTGCACTGGTCCAGAAACATCCTCACTCAGCTGCACCATGACCTGTCGATCGCTAACCTTCGTGATCTTGGCAGGCAGGACCAGACCCTTCTTAACGGTGTCCCACGTTATTGCGTTCGACGAGTTCGAAGTCCTGGCGGTAAGGTCGAGACGATTCTGTGATGCATCCACAGCCTTCACACGCACTCGCACTGCGGAGCCGATGGGGAAGCTGGCAGAAGGGTTGCTGAGCAGAGAGAGGTCATCGGACGCGTCACTGATGGCCATCCTTCCACGGACAGATGGCGATAGGTTGATCCAGAGGCAGTTCGTTTTGATGTTGTTGACAAATCCTGTCCATTCAGACCCAGGTTCGATCTTGCTCAGCGACAGCGTCTCAATTTCCCTTTCTTCCTTCAGATCGCTTGGCTTGGCAGACAGTTCAATCAATGCATGTGTTGAGCGATGCGAGATAGGGAGGAAGCGATGGTTTCTTGCGTCATGAACGCCGAGAACTCTGACCTTGATGACTTGTCTCTGCTTAAACTTGTGCAGAGGATTCTTTGTGTTCTGAATCTTGTCCCAGGAGTCAAAGACCTGTGAGACGTCCACACGGCCTTGAACGTTGTCAGCAAGCTGCACGTTGAGCTGTGTGCTCTTGATGGACACTATCTTCGCCTTCGTGATCTTGCCAACAGAGATGTCATCTTCAGTCTGGATTGACTCGTCGACAGGATTCTCGACAGGCTGTGCAGTGGTCTTGGGCTTGGCAGATCGCTCTTCCTTTGCATCAGCGACCGATGGAATGGCAACAACAGCTCGAGCATGGTCCCGGTCGATGGATACGATCTTGACAGATATCGACTGTAGCTTGTGCATACCAAAGTCCTGTTCCTTCTGCTGCTCCTGGGGTATCATGGCAGCCGGAAGGAGGGCTGTCAGATTGCCACCGAACTGCACGAAGACAGCTGTAGGTGTGATGTTCCGGACAAAACCATGAACCAGCTGCCCAATTTTGGCCTTCTCCCAGTTCGAAAGCAGTTTGCCCTCCCTCGCCGCAGCAACCAGACTCGGCTTCGAGGTCACTGTGAGAGCCCGACGGCCTTCGTTCTTCTCCAGAATTGCCAGATCGGTCAAGGTCTGCCCAACGTGTACCCTCTTGAGCGCGGCTCGGTCCTTGGCGGCAGACTTGTCTGTCAAGTGGCCGACGGTAAGCACAGCCTTCAGAAGGCTGTCATTCAGCTCCACGAAGATATCGTCTTCCGTCTTCTGGCTAACCTTGCCTGAGACAAGATCGCCAACACTAAGCTTCTTGAGAGCCAGCTGCTTGTCCATGCCGAACGCTGCAGGATCTTTGCAAGACACAACGAGCCTGTTAGTCTCGGCATCGACATCGATCACATGCACATTTACGACCTGCCCCTGGCGGAAGTGCTCCTTGGGATCGCTGATGTAGGCCTCACTCATCTCGGAAAGAGGAAGGAACCCGCGCAACTGGCCGTAGAACTGAACAACAGCGCCGTTCTGGAGGACGTTCATGATTGTGCCAAGAACCTGCATGCCGACCGACACGTCATCAAATGACTTGATAGGCTTCTCGTCCGAGTTGACCAGGGTCTTCTTCAGAGTGAGACGGAGTTGACGCTTGGATGGGTTGGTGGAAAGGACTCGAGCCTTGACCTTCATTCCCTCGCGGAACTTCTTCTCAGGGTGTTGCAAACGAACATCAGAAAGATGCATCTCAGGAACCAGCCCTGATATGCCTTGCGCAAGTTTCAAGATGAGGCCGTGAACGCCGTTCTCGCCAATGACAAGCTTTTCCACGACACCATTGACGACATCTCCTACGGGTACATCGTCTATACGCAAGAACGGCTGCTCAAGGACCGTCTTCTCAAATGAAAGCAAGAAGAAACCGTCAAAGGCGTTGTATCCGACGACGCGGCCCCGATGTTTGGTCCCCAACTTGAACGGGCCGCTGGACTCGTATAGACCGTCAACCTTTCCATCCTTGACTCGAGAGATGTGGACAAAGCCAGGTATGCCCTCGACACCCACGTCAACAAAGAGACCAATGTCATTCTCGACTTGTTTGACGACGCACTCTTCGACGAACGAAGAGATAGGCAGCGCCTCCAGAGGCTTTTTCTCTTCATCGTCAGCCTTGACGCTAATTTCTTTCAGAGACTTGACGTGTTCCAGAATGGAGATGCCCAGTTTTGATTTCTTTGCTTCCGGGAATGTGCAAATGACCCTCGCCTTGAGCTTTGATCCGACCTTGTACTTTGCTGAGAGATCTGTACCGTTCGGCCCGATGCCCGAATGGATGTGATCGGCCGTGACATCTAGATGACCCATGACCTTGCCAATAAGACCACGGTCAGTCATCTCAGACACGAGCACCTCGACGGCAGTACCAGGAACAAATGTGTTGATCGTGGTGGCCTCGGCGGGGAAGTTCTTGCAGCTTCCCAGCTTGTCACTTTTCGTAGACAGCTGAACGACCTTTCGGTTTGCGTTCAAGCCTGTGGTGATACACAAGACCACATTGCCTGGCTGGAGCCTGCCCTCGGAGATGCTGGAATCAACCTCCTTCTTTGGCAGAAATCCGGTGATCTTGGAGTCTGCAATGCCAACATCCATAACGTATCCGTGATCCTCCACACTCGCAACGGATGCCATGACAGTGCTGTTCGCGACGAGCTCTTGCTGTGACAGAGTCGAGTTGGCGTCCTCGGGCCGGAGGGACAGCTCTATACGCCTTTTCGCCTTGCTTGGCAGCGCAGACGAGTCTTCCATCGTCGACACGACATAAGCCCGAAGGTATTGCCCAATCTCGAATAGATCCTTCAGATCAATGTCGTCGTCCTGTGCATTGTCTCCGTCGGTGTCATCTGAGGCGGCGGCTTCCTCGATTCGCTTCGTGAGAACCGATGAAATGGCGGTAATAGAGACATGGCCGACGAGATTGTTCGGTAAAGCTACGGCAACATCGAGATCGTTGATTTCGCATACTTGGCCGAGTACTAGTGAACCCTTCACAAGTCGCTTTACGTCCTAGTTAGCAAGCTTCCTGCACGGTGATAAGTCTGCAGCCTGAGTCGCATACCTTGTAGTTCAAACCTTCAATTCTGACAGCATCCTCATCGCGGGTGGATTTACCCGATCCCTTAGTGTCCTTAGTAGACGATTTACGTTTCCTCTTCTTTGTATCGCTGCTTCCAGTCTTGGCCGACTTGCCAGACTCTTCCTCGAAGAGCGCATCACGCTTGGCCTCGATCGTGATCTGCTTGTGCTCGAGGGGAGTGAGGACACTGCCACCGCCACGGGGAAAGAGTGGCTCTTCATCCTTGAGTACCGTAACTGCTGGCGCTGCAGATGAGGGAGCCTTGTCGGTCGCCTTGGAGCCTTTCTTGGCCTCGTCGCTCTTGCCAGGCTTGTCTGATTTCGCCTTCTTCGAGGGCCTCGTATCGGTGGCAGGCTTCACGTCTCTTGTAGAGGTATTGGTGGACGGCCCACCCTTCCGTTTAAGTGAACTCATCGTTCCATGTGATGGTGGGGAGGCTTGCTGGGTGGAGTATGAGCGATGAAGCCTTGTGTGTAGCAATGAGCAAAGTACTTCCGAGCTGCCAAAAAAGCGTCGCAACAAGAGGCACTCACAAGTAAACTTTCTAGGGGAAGAAGAAGAAAAAAATCAAGACCCCAGCAGGGATGTGCACTATCGATAAGGAGGCGCTTGGCCTCGGCAGGCAGAGATAGGGCGGGGCTCCCATGTCAGCAGGTATGTACAAGGACTCAGGGGTCAGTTGGTTGCATGTGCCAATGACTACATAGCCGTCAGGGTACAGCAGACAAAGGTCAGAGACACTTTGGATTCCTCATACCAACT
Source organism: Aurifilum marmelostoma (assembly GCA_027559495.1). Lineage (NCBI taxonomy): Eukaryota > Fungi > Ascomycota > Sordariomycetes > Diaporthales > Cryphonectriaceae > Aurifilum > Aurifilum marmelostoma. Next base: position 1,635,368 of record JAMXSV010000023.1, on the reverse strand, counting down.
TGACCCAAACAAAAACACCACACTCCTTTACTTCAAAACAATGACATAACCCAAAAAGGCCTCACCTGGTGTCTCGACAATCCATCCAACAAGTCCCTGCTCATGAGTCCCAGAAAGAGGTCTCGACGGGGCCATGGTGAGGCCAGCTCGGGTGCTGGTGCATCAGCAGCTCCAGCAACACTGCAGCCCAGCCAAGCAACCACGACGTCACAGCTTTCGTCCTCATCTGCCACATCTGCACTATCAACATCAACACCATCAGCCACAGCCAGAAGGCAACCTGACAAAGGGATGCCACCTCCAGCGCTTCCACAGTTGAGCTCAAGTAATAAAACAGATGGAAGCAGTATCAAATCAGACCAACAAGGATACAAGACAGTACGTCCTGGATGGCCAGGCGGCGGTGTATGCATGCATGGTGACAAACTCACAATTCTGCCCATTATAGGTACACAAAACTAGGAGTTGGTATGGATCATTAAGCCGAAAATCCACTGCATCTACATCAATACAACGCGAGACGATAATAGGGAGTCCACTCAAGGCTGGGTCTACCCCTGACTTTCACCGTTACGACTTGAAGAGAAATGGCGAGACGGCGAGCCTGAGTGGAGGGAGTCTGGCCTCGGTCAATGCACTCAGCAAGCTACATGAGACGGAATCCGAGACGAACGCCGACGCTTCCGCTGCGACGAACGATACATCCTTAGCGAAAGCACAAGCCGATCAGGGCAAGACCGGGGACGTTGTTAGTACGAGGCAAGAGAGTAATGAGACTATAGCAGCCGGTGCGAACCGTGATATTACCGCAAATACGGATAACACCATGGTGGATGCGCCGCCAGCAGCTGGCACTCAACAACAACCATCGTCGGGATGGCTAGGAGGGTGGTTCAGTCGCAACGCCGTGCCGGCAGATCAGCCGACCGGGGCTGAAAATGCTCCCAACGTATCTTCACAACCAGAGACAGCCAAGGACGAAGAATCTGAACCACCTACGCAAGGATTTACGGTTGCAGCCACGCAAGTAGAGCCCCCTCAAGCCACGTCTAGTCAACAGCCTGCGGCCTCTTGGTTGAACTATTTCTGGTCAAACAAGCCCACGCCGGAGGGCGGTATTGAGGAATCCGCAAAACCAGTAGAAAACTCAACACAAACCGCACCAGGGATCACACCAGAAGAAAGCCCCGTACAGGCCGATTCTGAACCAGCGGCAAAGCCCTCAGCGGGATCGACATGGGCATTCTGGTCGAGGGACGCTCCCAAGTCACCTGGAGCACAACCACCAGGTCCCGAGACTGGAGAACTGGCTGTCGTGGGCGACCGATCCGAAAATCATCCGCAGAAAGCCAACTCGAAAGACATGGGTGGAGATGAGCGGCCAAAGGAAGAGACTTCGAAGGGAGCATCGTTTAAGGGCAAGTCAGGCAAGGACAAGCTAGGCAAGAAGGCAAAGAAGACACGGCCTCAGTCCTTGGATCTCAACGAAGCACCATCTCGTCCTGCAACACCCCAGTCTGACACTGCCTTGGGCAAGATTGAGTCTCCGTCTAAAGGTAAAACCAAGACGCCCACGACTGCGACCAAACCCGGTCCTCCCAATCTCCTCTTGCCGTCTTTCAAAGACACGTATAGGATGAAAGAAAGCCCTTCGATATTGAAGCAAATCACGGCATTGCTTCTAAGGGCCCAACAAGGACCAGCCAAACATGTCTTCCTCAAGAACGAAACTCCCAAAATAAGGAAGGCAATAGCAATCGGAGTACATGGACTGTTCCCGGCTACCTTTCTGCGCCCCATGATTGGTCAGCCTACAGGAACCTCGATCAAGTTTGCAAATCATTGTGCCGAAGGCATTCGAAGATGGGCAGAGCACCATGGCTGTGGAGACTGCGAGATCGAGAAAGTAGCCCTGGAGGGAGAAGGAAAAATCGAGGCCCGCGTCCAGAACCTGTGGGCCTTGCTCCAGAACTGGATAGATCATATTAAGCAAGCGGACCTCGTTGTGATCGCCTGCCACTCCCAGGGCGTACCCGTCTCAATGATGCTTTTAGAGAAGCTGATAGGCTCCGGGGCCATCGGTAGTGCCAAGGTTGGAGTCTGCGCCATGGCGGGTGTCAGCCTGGGTCCATTTGCCGAGTACAAGAGTAGCATGGGTATTCTTATGGGTACCGCAGCGGAGCTGTGGGAATTTGCAAACTCGGAGAGCGAAGTATCGAAGAGGTACGAGGCGGCCCTGAAGAAAACACTACAGCATGGCGTGCGAATCACCTATGTCGGGAGCATTGACGACCAGCTGGTCCCAATGGAAGTAAGCAAAAGTACCAACTCATCTGCTCGAGTATAGTTGTTAACCTCATCGCAGTCTGCCATCTACTCTCCGGCGAATCATCCGTACATATACCGAGCTGTCTTTATAGATGGCAGGTTGCACGCATCAGACTTCATCACTCATCTTGTCGGCTTTGCATGCAAGCTGCGCAACCTGGGCGTCTCCGATCATGGCCTCATTCGCGAGCTATCTATTCCTCTTGCAGGTAGCCTTTACGGAGGTGAGGGTCACTCGCGGCTCTACGATGACGGCCAGGTATACGAGTAAGCTTATCTCCTTGCATCTTCCCACGACCGGTCGGCAACATTTCGATCTGGCATAAGGATGAATCACTAACCTCCACAGCCTTGCTATCTCCCATACTCTTGAGACGACAGATGTCGGGTCTGTCTCCTGCGAGATTTCGAAATACGAAGGTCTTGCCCAGCCGAATCCCTACGTGCTGCCCTGGATCATGCGAGGCATGCTGGAAGAGGACTTTGTCAAGACGGAGCTAAGCGCGGAGACGGACCAGCTTCTAAAGCGTTTTGACGACTGGAAGCCCACAACTAAGCCTCTCCAGAATGTCAAATACCGACTGGAGGCTGTCAGATCAAAGCTGTAAACAGAGCCGGGACGGACGGAATCACCCCTGAAGACTTATACAATGATATCAATTATAGGCGGCCTTTTTTTTTAACCCCAATCACTATCGCAGAGATACAAATTTGGTTTCGTGGTGTCTGGTCAGAAGTGCTTTCTTGGAAAGGATACTACATTTGCGGGTCGGTGTTGAACTTGGGGGTTATTAGCAACGCATATGCAGCAGGCTACAGCGGGCGTACTCGGGCGTCAAACAAAGAGACACATGCCGATAAAGAGTCTCTTGGATTTTGGTACAGATGTTTCTCAAGGACCCTATATTTCATTCCCAGGTGGCTTGAGATAATGATAATAATACATCATGAATGGAGGTATCTTTGCTGTCAGGCGAGGTGTGGTGCATGGCTAGCCCAACCTGACAGAGGCCTAACCACCAGCCAATCGAGGTATAAAGTTACTTCAATAAACTTTCTTTGAAGTGTTAAGATCTCTCTCTCTCTCTCTCTCTCTTCATGTGTCCTTCCTCCACGTATACAGAGACATATTCACTGATTCCCTGTCCTTTTATTCTGGCTAAAACCAGGACATGCCAGAACACCCCCCCCCCCTCTCTCTCTTCATATACTCGATTCCTTCTCTCGATTAATTAAGACTGTTCTGCAAAGATACCTGGGTATGCCAAACCATGCGAGCATAGACACATCGTCCTTTTTGCTTACTTCCAATAATGCCAAGGAAGACAGTAAGGAAGAGAAGACAAGGAAAAGGGAAGAGAGGGGTTGGCCGACAGGGTGTAGCACAAATACCTCTGCTTCCCATTGCCCACATCCTTCATCCTCCAACTTGATGATATGCATGATAAAAGAGCAAGTCCTCTCTGTCCGACAAATGTTGATCTCCAGTGCACACCAGAGGTCATCACAGTGCGCACGCTCTCTCACTCAGCAAGGACATACGGGGTGATCATGACGTCGTGTGATGCCCAGGGGAGAAACAGACAGCAGCACCAACAATGTAAAGCAAAAAAAGAATTAAAGGAGTGATACCAAGAAAAAGATGCTCGCTGGTTCCGATAAAAAGTAAAGAAACACGCCTTGGAGCTCCCACTAGTGCGTGCATTCTGCCCTCTGCCCAGAATATGTGCTGTCTGCCTGCTCCATCATCGTTGTTGCATTGTGTGTTGTTTCTTCACATGCTCTTCTTCCTCATTTCCTGTTTATCCCAACTGCCAAGCCAGTGTTTGGTGAATGAGAAGAATATTGAAAAGGAAAAAGAAAGAAAATAAATGTTCCAGTTCTTCCCCCTTCATCTCTTCGGCCTGGCACGGCCAGTGATGTTTTATTAAAACGTATACTGGCCCCCGGCCTGCAATCCTGACTTGGTGTTCCCTCCTCTTCCTCTGGTCGCCCTCCTTCCTCTCTCTCAACATCGACGTGGTCACTTGCATACAAGATATCATTCCTCGATGTCCATACCATCCACCACGCCATTCAGGCTCTGTCTGGCACCTGCTGGAGGAGCAAGTCCGATCCTCGCCCCGCTCCCGTCAAAGACCCAAGGGCCAGCATCGTTCCGCGGTGTGATGGGTCCCTCGTGGACATTAGCCGTCGGGAGTCCTCCGCCGCTGCCCGGACTGGGAGTCCTTCTGTTTCCGTTGGGTGTGGTGGTTGGGATAGGCATCGGATGCGACGTCGCGTGGGAGTTCTCGGTGGTCGACGGCGTGCTGGCGCCGCCGTCGCTCGCGTGTGCATCGGTCATGACCACATTGTCCGTCGAGTTGGACGCAGAGGGCTCGGGCGTCTCGTCCTGTGCGGGAGTCATGGGCGGGTTTGCGGGTCGGGACCGTTCCATGGAGGTCCTCGCCGCCCGCTCTGCGGTCGCTGCCCTGACCCTCTCCAACGACGACCTTATCCTGTCCACCGAAGTCCTGCCAGCCTCCACCTGGGCGGGCGGGTCTAGCCGCGGCTCCTTGCTCTTGCTCTCATCCGTGCTCGCGGTATCCTTGCCGTCCATCTCGCCGTTCAACTCCTCCCAGTCCTCGGGGTCCTCCACCTCGGCCTCGAGGTCGGCCGCGGCTCGGCAGTTGGGACAGATGAAGATCGGGTAATTTGGACCGGACAAGAGGGCTCGGATGCACTTGAAGTGCCACGTGTGCGAGCAAGGTGCAACAAAAAGGCACTGGCAGGGCTGTGTCATGTGAGGATGTCAAGTTAATTGGGTGACCTGCCGAGAACAAACAGAGAGGGCAAGGAAGGCGGGGCAGGACCTGAAGAGAAAGAGAGAAAGAGGGTGCAGCGTACAGCAATGGAGTTCAGGCAGATGGAGCAGTCCTGGGAGTAGTCCTTCCCAGACCCCTCGCTCTTGGTCATGTTCCAGAGCCTCTTATGCGAGCTCATGCTGTGTCAGGATGTCAGTACTAGTGGAGAGGCACAGCTCGCTGCAAGGATAGAATAAAAAACGTACTTGAACTTGTTCAGCTTGTTCTGCCAGCCGCGGTTCAGCTCGAGCCGCATCTTGACGCAGCGGAAGATCATCTCCTCGCCGCCCTTGAAATCGATGCCCAGCTGTACGACGTCTCCATCGTTGACGGGGAACGGCTTAGACTCCTGACCTGGAGGGCTCAGCCGTATGTGGTTGAGGAATGTGCCACTGCTGCTCTTAACGTCCTTGATGTACCACTTGCCTTCCTCGTACCAGAACTCGCAGTGCCGACGGCTGACAACCTTGGACTTGAAGCCCACGGGGGCTGAGGACGGGGCGTTGGTTGGCACCGGTGGCTGGCTGTCCCGCTCCGAGTAACGACCGACACGAATGACCTCGTGGCCGGTAGGGAGGGTGCGGGCTATTGGGGAGAAGTGGAGGGAGGGGCGGGTGCTTCGAGGATCGACAAAGACGGAGAATCGGATGGAAGGAAGGATACCGTTGAGGCCGTTGCCGTCGTCAGTGGATCTGCCAGCAGTAGCAGCAACAGAGGATGGGGCAGCCATGACAGTGCCTGTCGTTGCTGACCTGGACCGCGTCATACTGCGGCGGCCCGTCGACTCTTGCTCGGGGTCTGATGATGATGTGGTGATGGCGGTACCAGGCAGCGGCAGTCGTTGCGATGGAGGGAGGTTGCCGGTCAGGGGGGTCGATCGGGTTGTGGTCAGCGGCTGGATCTGCTCTTCGTCGTCGTCGAGAGCTTGTCTGGGGGAGGAGGAGGAAGCGTTCAACGGATGCGTCCAGGTGGGCACTAGCGTGAAACGGCGCGAGTTGGTGGTCGAGCGGTCGGCGTCGCTAGCCGAGGCGGCGGTGATTGTGGTCGTGGTCGTGGTGTTGGTGGCAGCAGGAGCAGAGACTGCGGCGGAGGGGGTGTCTGAGGTGGATCGGGTGAGGCCCTGGGCGGGCCTGAAGAAGGACGAGGAGGTGGTGGGCGAGACGGGAGAGACAGGCGAGGTAGGATAGTTGGAGTTGCTGCTGTGGTCCCTGGACAGGAGGTGGTTCTGGGTATAGTTCCGTAGATAGGATAGACCCCTCCTTGTCCTCGAGGTTGATGACGATGTTGTTGTTGCTGTTGTTGTTGTTGTTGCTGCTGCTGCTGCTGCTGATGCTGGGCCGTTGGGGCGGGCGTCAGGTCGAGGGTGTGGGCGTGAGTGAGACGCAGACGACGAGGCTGGGTTGCCAGCAGCCAAGGAGATAACGCCCGCTGAGAGGGAGGAGGTTGTCGCAGGGGCGGGCGAAGTAAACATGACCTCCAGTGGTGGGAAAGTGGAAGGATGCAGCCGTGCAGTGTTTGTGCATGAACAACCAAATGACCAGTGGGTTCGGAATTGTGCTGTCGGACGGACTGGCTGACTGACTGTCTGTCTGTCTTGTCTTGCCTTGTTCTGTCTTGTCCGTATCGAGTGGCGGCGAACCGAGCCGAATGGGGACTGGGGGACGTGGACGTGGACGGGGCCGGGCCAGCAGAGGCTTTTGCACCACGCAGAGTGGTAGATAATAGAGGCGTAGGAGGAAAGGTCTTAGAAGGGATCCTCCCCTAGGGACCAAATTTGGCGGGAGTTAGTGTGCTTCAGGCCGTTCTGAGGGGGGCGATGCCGCAGTACTCTTTGTCTCCACAGCGGTCCTTGCAAATGTCTCGTCTTGTGGATTTCTGTTGTTTTTCTTTTCTTTCTCTCTCTCTCTTCTACTAGATTTGAAGTGTGAATATTGTAACCATTTGGGAGAGGAAGAAAAAGACAAAAAAAAATTGGGAAGAGGGAAAGGAGCAAACAGGAGGGCTGGCAATGTGGACTGAGTTGTGGAGTTTACTGCCTTTTTGGGGGGGGGGCACTGGCCTGCATTTAGGCCCCGTCAGACCCATCGTAGAGGCCCCCCACCACCCACGACCACCCCTGGGCCTTGGCCTGCCAGCAGCTATGTACAGTAGATACTCACCTGCGGTAGTATTTGGCGGCGTTTGTACAGCACTACAACGTCGTAGTCTTATTATGGGTAGGGCTCTAGTACAACTGCACCCATGATGAAATAATTACCCACCGACTAGGCCGGCCAGGGGTACCCTCGACAACCGTTGTTCATTTTTACTGATCAGTAGGGCCCAGAACCCATGCCACGCAACGTACATAGTGCATGCTACCTATCAGCATCACCGACGACTCCGACGTGCCATGCCCGCAGCCAACCGAGGGTGACCGCCTGGAACAATAAGGCGATGACCTGTCAAAGGACAAACAAAGAAAGAAAAAGAGAAAAAGAGAAGAAGAAAAAAGTTTTAGTACGCCGCCATAGACTCGGCAGAAGAATCACGCTTGTTATAATCTGTCTATCCGGGACGGGGAACCCCGTGGGCTATTGCTTTTTTTTTTTTTTCTTCTCTCTCTTTCTTGTTTCTTCTTCATATGTACCGGTGTAGTGCGTTCTTGGCTGTACTTGCTGAGACTGGACTGGACTACTTCTTAAAGGCGGTCTCACGGCACTATTATAGCAAGATTAGCATCGTAACTATTCGGACACCTCGGATAACCTCCTACAAGCCAAGTACCCTCAGATACCCCTGACGCGGGATGCATAATACATCTATGGAAAGAGGGTCCTGTGCCCTGTGGCATCAAGCCTCCTTAAGACAATCCGAACTAGATGGGCGTCTCGATCCATTTATCGCGTAAGGCAAGACAGGCACAAGAATCAAAAAGCAGACAGATTCACCAGACCAGAACATGTGAAAAAGAGGAGAAAAAGAGGGAAAGAAAGAAATCCTACGACGATCTTCTTATTGGGATACCGAGCACATCATATGTTATGTACACAATCATCAATAAAGGACTCCGAAACGTCGATGCACGTCAACGTGTCTTGTTCCCCGCCTGCGACATGCATTCTCCCCATCCCACCGACGAACCAAGACGAGGAGGGGTGTGGGTATGGGTACTGTGTTGATATGGGTACCAATAGATGGGCTGGCCCGCCTGTCTACTATGCAACGACTCGGTTCCAGAACTCGAGGTGGCTTGGAAAGCCACCGCCACCTGCCAGCACGGGCTCTGTTTTAGCCTGGGGCTTCCAGAGAGAAGGCTGCAGTGGCGCTTTGCTAAGAATGCCTCTTTGCCCAGTTCCCCACCAATAAATAACAAGTAAAGTGGAAAAAAAAGGCACTGCGGTTGAACGTCCACTGATCAAGCATATTGTTCCTTGATCGCCATCAGTATTAGTAACTTAACTTGACTTTCCCAGGAGATTGACTGCGAGATTGCCCCTTGACACATACACACACAGAGAGAGATTGGCTCACGAAAACGAAGCGCAAGCCACAAGTCTCAGATTCGCGAGATTCTCAGGACGAGCAAAGGGTGCTGCTTCCAAGCCCCTCAGCGGCCCGTGGGAGCGTGGCGTCCGTCCGTTCGTGTTCAGGGCCTCGTACAGTAAAACGCAAGCCCCATACCGTCCCTGCGTTCATGTCTGAGTCAAGTAGTCGAGCCAGCCAGTTGCTCGCTCTGTGTCTGTTTATCATCCTCTCATCTTACAGTAGTCATGTGCCTTGATCCTCTTTTTAACCCCCCTTCTGCGCGTCTGACGGGCTGCACTGGCACTGCTGAGACCCACATGCCCCAGATCCTGTCTCGCGGATCTACAGATCCATTTGGGAATCCTTGCCGTCAGTCAGCCTTGCCAACCTGCCCGCTGAGGTCTTCTGACTGTCATTTATAATGCATTGACTGGAGGATGTAGCCTGCGGGATAAACTAGTCAACAGGACATGAGCTTAAATGGGGTGACCCAGGTCAGAGACAAGACTCTTCAACTTTGCTGCTCAGCATCCCTGTTGAGTTGTACTGTGTGTCCCGTCTGACAATCGAAAGATTCATGAGGACAATTACATCATCAAAACCATAAAAAAGACCTGGCCCAGAGATATTGCAAACCCTACAGTACTGCCATAGCATCGACTATGGTATATGGTGCAGCTTCTGGCCATGCCTACCCTTGCTTTGCACACTTGGCATAGTACTCCTTAGAAGTGACGTCCTCAGCCTTGCTTGACGTTGAAGCCGATGTTTGCGCCAGTTACAATGTGCAAACTGGCCTGGCTTCAGTAAGTGTTTTTGTCATCTCATCCCTTGAGGGCATACTCCAAGTCGAAAAGTACAGATGGATCAATATCACTACTCATGGTCTGTGTCCATATCTGAAATGAAGCCTCACGAACCAATGATTAATATTAACGGAGAAGTACGGTTCCGGATGCAGCCCCCCTCCTTAGGCAGCCTATGATGTGTCCATGATTGCATACTTGTATAATCCATATTGCAAGGAACACCCACCCTCACTCTTCCATTGGATACTCGTAGACATCATGCAAAGAACAAATAGCATGTACTTGTGCCTACATTGGTTAGAAGTCGCAGCCATAATTACCAAGTGAAGATCAATAGTCAGGAACCAACCTCCAGGCAATGCCGAAAACATTGCTGAATCTGCTCGAATGAGGATACTGCTGACGGGAGAAGTTCCCATATCTCATTCCTTTCTAGGACGCTCCATCACCCTGGATCGTCTGATTGTCCTTCATCCGGACTTTCAGAGCAGCCGACCCGGTGCTTACAGTCTTCCAGGTGCAGATATAAAAAAATGAGGATATCCAATCTTGGCGACGTTCCATGAGACGTTCAGCAGGCAATCCCTCGTACAACCAGTCTCGTGCTTCGAAAATGCACTCGAGGTGCTCTCTAGTGTTTGCGGCCCTGTGCTGCTTCCAGCGCTCAAGTTCTGCAGTTGCTGTGCCCCACGTACTGCGAAAAGTTGAGAACTATGAGTCCTTCACTCCCAGGGCACCAACACCTGGTGAGATCCAGCTAGACCTAGGCCCGCAGTTGTCGAACGGCTCTAGCATCTGGTTTCCGGGGAGCCAAGAGTTTGACGACGCCACCTCCCGCTGGAACATCTACGGCGAGCCCAACATCTCGGTCGTGGTGGAGGTCGCCACAGCAGATGACGTTGCTACCACGGTCAAGTACGCCAACTCGATCGACACGCCCTTCCTCGCGGTGAACCGCGGCCACGGCAGCACTTCTACTCTTGCCAAGGTGCAGAATGGGATCGAGATATGGTTGTCCCAGCTCAACAGCATCGATGTCGCCGGGGACGGCAACTCTGCTGTTCTCGGGGGAGGTGTGTACATCGAAGAGGTTGTGGATACCCTGTTTGAGTACGGAAAAGTCGGAGGTGAGTGTCAACTGATTCTCGGACCTGGGAGAAAGGAGAGTAGGCTAACTGGAGTGCGAAGCAACGGGATCGTGTGCTTGTGTTGGCAATATGGGTGCTGGGCTGGGAGGAGGCCTCGGGCGCCTCCAGGGGTATTATGGACTGATAGCCGATAATATCATTTCCCTGGACGTAGTCCTCTGGAATGGTACTCAAGTCACTGTCAACGAGAACTCATTCCCAGATCTATTCTGGGGACTCCGTGGTGTCAGTGGTCACTTTCAATCGTTCAATTATTTACGAAAGAGCCAAATGACTAATTTGTACATGATAGGCTGGCCACAATTTTGGCATTGTCACAAGCTTTGATTATAAAATCTACGACCAGCCGTCTCCTGTCTGGTTCTACGGATTATACTATTTCAACGAGGACCAGCTTGAGAACATCTTCAACGAGATGAACCGCCAGTCAGAAGCCACCCTCCCCAAGGAGATAGGTGGCGTGCTGCTGTTCTACGTCTGGAGCACGACCGTCAACGCGACGGACCCGATCCTCGTGCTGACCTTCAACTACGCCGGCGACGCCACAGCAGCAGCACCCTACATCGACCCCTTCAAGGCCTTGGGCCCCGTCGCCAGCACCGAGGGTCAGGTACCCTATAACCAGCTCTCCAACGTCTCAGGAACCGGCGTGGCCAGCCCGCTGTGCGCCCACGGCACGCAGCGCATGCAGTTCTCCTGCGACCTCCTCACCTACAACGTGAGCACGAACCGCGAGGTGTACGAGCTGTACAGGAACATGACGCTGGCCAACCCCAGCCTGGTGGCCACCAGCGTGGTGTTTGAGAGCTACAGCCTGGAGGGGATCAAAGCCGTGCCTGCAGACAGCACCGCGTACCCACACCGCGGAGACAACCTCGTCTGGGCCCAGGTCATCGCGTACGACTATGATCCGAGCCTGGACGCCACCGCGATCGCGTGGGGCGAGCAGGCGCGCCAGCTGATACGCGACGGCCAGCCACCCGGCGAGGACTTCAATGTCTATGTCAATTACGCCTTTGGGGATGAGACCTTGGAGAGCGTGTATGGCTATGAGCCGTGGCGCCTTGAGAAACTCAGGGCGTTGAAGGAGGCGTGGGATCCGCAGGGGAAGTTCAGCTACTACATGCCGATTTCGTGATGTGTTGATCACGCAGGCTTTCTGCCGGATGTTTTGTACCCAGCTCAGTAGATTAGGTCGAATTATTGCAAATTCCCTGCGGTCAGCATGTTCTTGCGAAGACCAACTGGAAGTGTTGTTTGTTCGTCTTTGAAGCTATGAGCAATGCGAACACGTGATGCCACAACCCGTTACTCATAATGAGATTGAAGAATAAGATTTTAGGAAGGACAAGAGAACAAGGGTGTAAAAGGGGGAGATAAAAGTATTCACAAGAGACGATAGCAGATTAGGCAGGATTGAGGTAAATAGCCCCTGTGGGGCCTTGAGAAGAAGAAGAAGAAGAAGAAGAGAACTCATGAGGGCATGGCCACGAGCATAAGTACTGACTGAGATGCAACGATTATTGCACAGCCCAACCTTGAATACATCGATCGCTATTTGTTTGTTTGAATGCAGTGTTGATCAATATGATGGACTGTCGCGCGGATCTAGGTCCATATCGCGTTGCCCCCGCTCGATCGATATATATCCACAGATAGATTTCCCTTCTTTTTTTCCTAGAAAATCCAGAGGCTTCTCCAGCATGGACCAAGTTTAATAATAAACTCCGGCTTGGCTGAGATGAAGGTTGGAGCAGAACCAATTTATCGGCAACTCTCTTCGTATGAAAAGAAAAATACACTAGATATCTGTTCATTTGCCCCTACAATGTACCTGATCTAAGTAATAAAGGAGCACAATATTTCGAAAATTGTCTGTCAATTATGTCCTTATCACAAGTATGACAATCGAGACCGAATGATAAACACAGATGTCGTCTGGCTCAATTCCCGCAGTTTTGCCCTTTTCGATCAATGAGATACATAACTCGTTTCGTTCTCGAGGTTTTCCATATTGCTCCTTAAGTAAGTTGGTCCTGCTGCTCTACGCTTCCAATTTGAGTAAAACTCTCAGCCTTGCATGGAAGGCTGAATTTCCCCACCTACATAAACAGGCCTGACAGGGTAGTCGAGTGGGTCCTACTTGACCCTACATCTTTTTTTTTTCTTTTTGTGTCTCAGAATAATGTCTCAGGGACCGAAACAAAAACAAGTCTCGTTCGTTGCTCGCCGTATGACTCTTCCTAGCCTTGATCTGCAGGTGTGACGAAGATGTGCATGCAGAAAGGCGGTATCACGAAAAGAGACCTTAGTCACGTAGAACCGTGTTTGAAGAGTGAACCGGACAGTCTGTTTGCCCGAATTGGACCAAACTTACTAATGGGAACTTACAACCTGACATATACAGACCCTCAACAAAAAAACTGTGATTTGGGCTTGGGTGGGGGACAGCTCGTATCATCATAAGCGGGCCGCCAACCTGGAAGTGACTTAGTTTTGTTGATATGGGGTTAATGGTACTTTGCAACCGAACTGTAAGAAGTCCCTATGTGAGTACCTGCCAGGAGTTATGGAGGATCCCAATCTGTGAGATTCGATTGAGATCAGACTCTCCATTCCAGTGGGTGGCTGCATTTCTAACAAGTAAGTACCAGGAAGACGTTGCCTTGATAACCGAGAGCTTATTCCACCCAACTGGCAAACGAAGAAAACAAAATAAATTCACGGACTCATAAGAGTGAAAGCGGTGGAACCGTGCTCAGCTCAGGGGAATGGTCCCCATTAAGTGTACTCAAGATATTTCGGATGTCGACGTGTTAAGTCCATGCTCTCCTGGCTTCGTTCGGGTCTTGGGCCAGGAATGTCCGCTAACACCGCTTGTTGAACCTCCCTAAATGAATCTGATAGGCGATTAGCTGCTTGTCTCAGGCTCGCACTGATGTTTATCGTCTCGTCTGCGCTGACCCAGATGCGCTGTCCCGGGTGAGTCACGCCTGAGCAGGCAGGGCAGGTAAGTACCCTTGCAAATTGCTACACCGAGAAGGCTGAGATGAATTTGACCTTGCCGGATTAGTCTCGCCGTTTTCCTCATTTCTGCGGATGAGCGTCCGGCTAGTGAGAAGAAAAAAAAAGGGAGCTTAGAAATCAACACCTTCTCAGAACGCTGACGTGCTACCAGACCCAACGACTGCCGAGCTACCGTGCTGCCGGTGGGTATCATCCGTAATGGTGGCAAGGCGCTAACATGCCTCACCAGCATTGTGTCTGCCGCTGACCTTCGGTCCTTTTTTCCCCATCAGGGCGTGGGTGTTGTAGATGTCAATCTCGGAGACGTCGAGGCTGATGGAGACGATGCAATTGCTTTCTCTTAACACCGATATAGTGTCTTGTAAATTCTAGTATTATAGCCATCTATCTGTACTTCCTCGTCCGCCTCCCTCTCTGTGGACTTCTTCGTTTCCCGTCGGCCAAAGTCTCTAGCGAGACATCACCGCCTTTGTCTGGTCAATATCGCGATATTTTTCTAAGGCACTTGCAAAGGCTACTTTTCGTTGTCATTTATTATTACACTTTTGCTGTCTGTAATTACAGAGCAGAGATAATCGAAACCAGTCGCCCATCATGTGGGGGACTACAATAGACGACACAAACCTCACCCGCACAGAAAGCCACCAGAGGAACCAATGGCACAACAGTCCCGACCCTGGCGCGGACGAGATTCCTGGTAGCACATCTGCCCCGGGGAGCGATGAAGAGGCCGGGTCGACAGACCAGTCAGGGACCTGGGGCGAGCGGGACGCTGGTCTGCCTAGTGAGCGTGATGCCATGCGAGAGTTCGCCGAGCTGCAGAGGGAACTGTCCGACCTGTCCAGGGCAAAGTCGGCCAGAGACGCAGGGCCAGTGAGCCGAGCGGCGAGCCGGGTCACCACCACAAGATCCGCCCACCACAGGACCACCTCCCATGCCATGACGAACGATGTCGAGTCGCAGGCCGACAACGCAGAGATCGCAGATGAGAAGGGCGACGAAGACAACGACTTTGAGCTCGACGCCTTCCTCCGCGAGGGGCATTTCGAGAAGCGCAAGGAGGGCAAGTCAACAAAGAAGGTCGGCGTCGTCTTCAAGAACCTCACTGTCGAGGGTGCAGGAGAGACTGTTCAGTTCGTCAAGACATTACCGGACGCGATTCTTGCAAGCTTCGGCCCGGATCTCTACCGTTTGCTGTCGAGATTTCTACCATTCCTCAGGTTCGACAGCGGAAAGCGACGCACGCTGATACATGATTTCACTGGCGTCGTACGTGGCGGAGAGATGATGCTGGTCCTCGGCCGTCCAGGCTCGGGCTGCTCAACCTTCCTCAAGGCCATTGCCAATGATCGCGGGTCGTACGCTTCAGTGAAAGGAGACGTCACATACGGCGGCATCCCCGCCGAGAAGCAAAAGACGCTGTACCGCGGCGAGGTCAACTACAACCCGGAGGACGACGTGCATTTTGCGAACCTGAATGTCTGGCAGACATTCATCTTTGCGCTGACGACAAAGACCAAGAAGGCCGCCACCGAGGACATCCCCATCATCGCACAGGCGCTCATGAAGATGTTTGGTATTCCTCATACCAAATACACTCTCGTGGGCGATGAGTACACTCGAGGCGTATCCGGAGGCGAGAGAAAGCGAGTTTCGATTGCCGAAACACTTGCGTCAAAAGCTACTGTTGTCTGCTGGGACAATTCCACGCGTGGCCTCGATGCTTCCACGGCCCTCGACTATGCCAGGTCCCTGCGCATCATGACGGATATCAGCGACCGAACTACCCTTGTGACCTTGTACCAGTGCTCGCTGCCCATATTTGAATTGATGGACAAAGTCATGGTCATCGATGCTGGACGTTGCATCTACCAAGGACCAGCCAGTGAGGCTCGACAATATTTTGTAAGTAATGAATCCTGATCAGGCCTTTCTCTCACACACTATCCCTATTTCTCAAAAAGACTTTCATAATAAAGTTGCCTCATCCTTTAACGAATATCTTTTACTAACATTGGGTAATTAGACCGACCTCGGTTTTGAGGCCCCTGAGCGTCAGACCACCGCCGACTTCTTGACTGCAGTAACGGATCCTAAAGAGCGAAGATTCAGAGACGGTTGTGAAGCCAGTACTCCGAAGACACCTGAGGAATTGGAGCAGGCATACATAAACTCGCCGTTCTACAATCGCGTCCAGAGCGATATCCAGGCATACGAGACGCACCTGAAAGACACAGAGCATAAAGACGCGAAGGAATTCGAATCCGCCGTTCGGGAGGGCAAATCCAAGACAGTGCGCAAGAAGTCTCCCTATACCGTCAGTTTCATCCGACAAGTCCAGGCTTGTGTAAAAAGAGAGTTCTGGCTCCTGCTTGGTGACAAGACTTCTCTCTACACCAAAGCATCCACGTACGTCCAACTAGACACACTTTGCCTCCTTGTCCTCCTTCTCGTGAGAGCAATCTGCTAATTGACTATCATGGCCACAGAATCGTCTGTAATGCCCTCATTGTGGGCTCCCTCTTCTACGGAGAGCCTCTCAACACCGACGGTGCATTCACCCGAGGAGGTGCGCTGTTCTTCTCCGTCCTCTTCCTCGGCTGGCTGCAGCTGAGCGAGCTGATGAAAGCGGTCAGCGGGCGTGCGGTTGTGGCCAGACACCGCGAGTACGCCTTCTATCGACCGAGTGCTGTGAGCGTCGCCCGCGTCGTGGTGGACATACCCGTCATATTCCTCCAGGTCTGCGTCTTCTGTTTGATCATGTACTTCATGGCCAGTCTGGACGTCGTTGCCTCCAAGTTCTGGATCTACCTGCTGTTCGTCTACACCATGACAATGTGCATGACGGCGCTCTACCGCATGTTCGCCGCGCTGTCACCGACCATCGATGATGCAGTCCGATTCTCCGGCATCGCCCTGAATCTTCTCATCATCTACACCGGATATGCCATACCAAAAACTCAGTTGGTCTCTGACTACATCTGGTTCGGCTGGATCTACTACATTAACCCCATTTCGTACGCCTACGAGGCTGTCTTGACAAACGAGTTTTCCGACCGTACCATGGCGTGCGCAGACGACATGCTCGTGCCTCAGGGAACCGGCATCGACCCCAACTACCAGGGCTGTGTGCTTGCCGGCGCGGCTGTCAATGCGAAATCTGTCAACGGCGCCACATATCTCGATGCGCAGTACACTTACACGAGGAGCCATCTGTGGCGAAATTATGGAGCTCTCATCGCCTGGACTGTCCTCTATATCCTCGTCACTGTCTTTGCCGTGGAGACTTTCAATTTCGCCCGCAGCGGCGGCGGAGCTCTGATCTTCAAGAAGACCAAGAAGGCCAAGAAGACGGCCGAAAACGCATCGTCCCCTGTAGACGAGGAAAAGGCCATACCCAGCAGTGGGTCGTCCAGCGGAGTCATCGCCAATCACAGCTCAAGCGAACCAGCAACAAATGAGGCGGGAAACGGCATGGAACGGATTTCTAAGAGCGAAAGTATCTTCACGTGGCAGGACGTGGAGTACTCTGTGCCATACCAGGGCGGTCAGCGGAAACTCTTGAACAAGGTCAGTGGATACGCGAAGCCGGGCGTCATGGTTGCTCTCATGGGTGCTTCAGGTGCAGGCAAGACAACTCTCCTGAACACGCTTGCTCAGCGCCAGCGTATCGGCCTTGTCTCTGGCGAGATGAAGGTGGATGGCCGAGAGCTCGGACTGGAATTCCAGCGAGGGACGGGGTTCTGCGAGCAGATGGATCTTCACGACGGCACTGCCACCATCAGGGAAGCACTCGAGTTTTCCGCGCTGCTCCGCCAGAGCCGTGACATACCTCGTGCGGAGAAACTGGAATATGTTGATACCATCATCGACCTGCTAGAACTCAGAGAGCTTCAGGATGCCATCATATCCAGCCTTGGCGTCGAGCAGCGCAAGCGCCTCACGATCGGCGTGGAGCTCGCGGCCAAGCCGCAGCTGCTCCTTTTCCTGGACGAGCCGACGTCTGGCCTGGACAGCCAGAGCGCGTGGAGTATCGTCAGCTTCCTCAAGAAGCTGTCCCGGGCAGGGCAGGCGATTATCTGTACCATCCATCAACCGTCGTCTGAGGTTATTCAAGTGAGTTCCTTTCCGTCATCACCGTCGACACTCGCATCACCTGCGCCCTTTCTTTTGTGTCCTGAAGATGGCCGCGTTTCATGCCAGCAGACTAACGTGCTTCCGGCACCCTGCAGGAATTCGATATGATCCTCGCCCTGAACCCAGGTGGCAATACCTTTTATTTCGGCCCAGTCGGTGAGAATGGAAGCGCAGTCATCAACTACTTTGCCGAGCGAGGCGTCCACTGCCCGCCCAAAAAGAACGTGGCCGAATTCATCCTCGAGACGGCCGCCAAGAAGCCTCGAGGAAAAGACGGCAGGCGGGTGGACTGGAACGAGGAATGGCGCATCAGTCCAGAGGCGCAAGAGGTGCAAGAGCAGATCGAAGGCCTCAAGTTGACTCGCAGCAGGTCTACCACAGCGCACCAGAAGAAGCAGGATGAGACCGAGTACGCAGCGACCACGTGGATGCAGACCTATGAGCTCACAAAGAGGGTCTTCCGACAGTACTGGCGCGACCCGTCGTACCTGTACGGAAAGCTCTTCGTGTCTGTGATCATCGGAATCTTCAACGGCTTCACATTCTGGCAGCTGGGCAACTCCACACAGGCCATGCAGGATCGCATGTTCACCATGTTCCTCATCCTGATGTTTCCACCAACCATCGTGAACGGCATCCTTCCAAAGTTCTTTTCCAACATGGCATTGTGAGTCAAGAGTTTTCAGATCGTGCGTCGCCTCCTTTGAAATACCCTCTCTAACACTCAGAGCAGGTGGCAAGCCCGTGAGTTCCCGTCTCGGATCTATGGGTGGTTTGCTTTCACCACAGCTCAGATCTTGGGAGAGCTCCCCATGGCCATCATCGGAGCTGTCGTATACTGGGTGCTGTGGTACTTCGCCACAGGCCTCCCGACAGACAGCAGCACAGCAGGCTATGTCTTCCTGATGACGCTCCTGTTCTTCTTGTTCATGAACAGCTGGGGCCAGTGGATCTGCGCCTTTGCCCCTAGCTTCACCGTCATTGCGAACGTGCTGCCTTTCTTCTTCGTCATGTTCTCACTGATGAACGGCGTGGTACGGCCATTCACGCAGCTGCCCGTCTTCTGGAGGTACTGGATGTACTATCTCAATCCGTCAACCTACTGGATCGGAGGCGTGCTGTCTGCTACGTTGACGGGAGTCCCGGTGGAGTGTACAGTCGAAGAGACAGGACGTTTCGACCCGCCACCAGGCCAGACCTGTGGCACGTACGCGGGCTCGTTCGCAGCTGGTGCTGGAGGATACCTGTTGGACCCGGCGGCAACGTCAGACTGTCAATACTGTCCATACAGCGTTGGCGACCAGTACCTGGCGACGCTGAACATCACACCGCACGACAAGTGGCCCTACTTCGGAATCTTCCTCGCCTTTTGTATCAGCAACTGGGCATTGGTTTACTTCTTCATCTATACGGTGCGGATCCGCGGTTGGAGTTTTGGATTCGGTTTATTGTTTGGTGGATTGGGTAAATTGATTGACAAGGTCAAGAATCTTGGAAAGAGGAGAGCTTAAAAGAATAAGGAGGCCCCTAGAGATTGATAGAATGGAAAGTATCGAGACTTGAGACAGGAAAGAGAAAAACGAGGAGTGGGAATGCTTCATAGATTGACGGACAGGCATGGCACAGATGGAGAGAGACGGCGTTTTAGAGGTAGTGATGATATTTATGAATCATTCCATATATCATTTGATAGGATTGATAGACAGAACGTATGTGGGATTGATGGCTGGTGACCTGACTGGAATAATCTGGTGATTCGAAAGTTGAAGGTGTATGAAGTGAAGGAGGTTGAGCAGGCTGATGACTATCGAGTCCAAAGGCAGGAGGGGAGCATGATGTGCTTTCTCAAAGAGAAGACGGAACAGCAGGGACAGGGGACGACGAATCAGTAGCGGATATGCAGATAAGCGAGGACCTCTCCTGATATGCATCTATTGATGCCCTGGTTAGCACTGGTCAGCACAGTAGGCTTATCGATAAGGAGCAAGGTGACTACAATGGGATTTTTCTCTTGAAACGACGTCAGTCCTCTTTTTCACATTGTGCCTCGAACCTTCACACACAAGCATCCAGACAAGATGCTGCGGTCATGTTCTACGCGATTGCCAGTGAGGCTGCGCCCTGCAAGCCTCGCTCGGTCCCAGAACAGCCGTCCATCCTTTCGCACCAGGACCTTCGCTACCGTCTCTCCACCACCTCCCGCCCGAGTATGTTCTGCTGGTTTGGCCTCATTCTTCTCCTTTTCTCTGTGATCACAAACAATCTGTTGTTCCTTTGCTGACCTGCTTGACCTACAGGAGCCTACAGAGCTGAACGATGTTACAACCTTGTCGAACGGAGTCCGCGTCGCGACCGAGGCCCTGCCAGACGCCTTCTCCGGCGTGGGAGTCTACATCGACGCTGGGTCTCGGTACGAGAACGAATACCTTCGTGGGACCAGCCATGTTATGGACCGACTGGCCTTCAAGTCGACCACGAAGCACTCTGCAGATAAGATTTTAGAACAGGTCGAACAGCTCGGTGGAAATGTACAATGCGCCTCGTCCCGAGAGTCCATGATGTACCAGGCCGCCACGTTCAACACCGCAATACCGACTGCGGTGGGCCTGCTCGCCGAGACGATAAGAGACCCTCAACTCATCGAGGAGGAGATTGAAGACCAGCTGCTCACCGCCCAGTACGAGATCTCAGAGATATGGTCCAAGCCCGAGTTGATCCTGCCAGAGCTCGTACACACCGCGGCCTTCAAGGACAACACGTTGGGCAACCCACTGCTGTGTCCAAAGGAGCGGCTGGGGGCCATCGACAAGCATGTCATCCAGGCCTACCGCGACGTTTTCTACAGGCCCGAGAGGATGGTGGTGGCCTTTGCAGGCGTGTCGCATGACCAGGCCGTCAAGATGGCGGAGCAGCACTTTGGCGACATGAAGGGTGTTGAGCTCCCAGATGTCTCCGACACCGCATCACAATCCTCGATAGAAAGCGGCGCCTCGTCGCAGAGCAGTGATGCGCTGGCATCCTCAGTCTCCTCTATGTCGTCCTCTCCACAGTCGCCAAACCTCCTCTCCAAGATCCCATTCTTCAAGAACCTCTCAACCTCCGCATCACACAGCGCTTCCGTGCGGTCCGGCAACCTGCGCAGCCTCCTTTCGAACGGAGATCTGCACCGGCCCGCCCATTACACGGGAGGCTTTCTCTCCCTCCCGACCCAGCCTCCCTCGCCAAACCCCATGATGCCCGCCTTCACCCACATCCACCTGGCCTTTGAGGGCCTGCCCATCTCGTCAAACGACATTTACGCCCTCGCCACCCTACAGACCCTCCTGGGAGGCGGCGGCTCCTTCTCCGCCGGCGGGCCGGGCAAGGGTATGTACTCGCGCCTCTACACCAACGTGCTCAACCAGTACGGCTGGGTCGAGTCGTGTGTCGCCTTCAACCACAGCTACACGGATAGCGGCCTCTTCGGTATCGCCGCGAGCTGCTACCCGGGCCGCACCGCCAGGATGCTCGAGGTCATGTGCCGCGAGCTCAAGGCGCTGACCCTCGACACGGGCTTCTCGGCGCTGGGCGAGATCGAGGTGGCGCGCGCCAAGAACCAGCTGCGGTCGAGCCTGCTGATGAACCTCGAGAGCCGCATGGTCGAGCTCGAGGACCTGGGCAGACAGGTCCAGGTCCACGGGCGCAAGGTCCCCGTGCACGAGATGACCAGGAAGATCAGCGAGCTTACGATCCGCGACCTGAGGCGTGTGGCCAAGAAGGTTGTCGGCGGCATGGTGAACAACAAGGGCAAGGGAAGCGGCGCGCCCACGGTCGTGCTGCAGGAGGCGCAGGCAGACGGCATCGCGTCGAGGTCGATAACCTGGGACGAGATTCAGGATATGATTCACCGCTCCAAGCTGGGAAGGCAGTCATAAAAATTCATTTTTTTTTTCTTCGGTACGATCGGCTTGGGGGCATACATTGTCCTAGAATATGGCTAGATGGTATGTACAATAGAGAGGACAAACACCTCGTTGTATAAAAGGACTTCACTGTTCCCAGATTTTGCTTACAGATACGTCAATCTTGATCTGTGGACAACGCGCAGTTTTCAAAACAAGTCACCCTCTATGCCTTCTTTCTCCGTATATCGGTCCGGTGCCAATCGTTATTTGTGAATGCTATACATTACAACGGGTGAACCTCACTTCTTGAATACCGCGTGGCCCATCCTCTCGATCTCTCTTCCCTCCGAGGTGTTCCTCCCAACAGACTCTAGTAGCCTCTGCCACGCCTCCGCGTCCTTGATCTTGACAGCTTCCTCTGCGGCCTTGACGCGCATGCCGCACTTCTCGTACATAGTGAGGGCCTGCCCTGGTTCGAGATGGCTGCACTTGGGGATGAAGACGGAAGCTAGGCGTGGGTTGCCCGCCTGTAGAGTGAGATTATAAAATGGCTTTCCCGTTGTTGGGGTAATGTCAGCGGCTCACGGTACAGAAAATGTTGTCATTAGCATAGGTGTCGACCTACCTCCCACCCGATCGGGCTCTTCCTCTGTTTGGACGTCTCCTCGATCTCGTTCCAGTCCCGTTTGGCCACGAGAGCCCGAAGGCTGTAGACATGACAAGTCAGTGTGAGACATTCCATAAGGTTTCATGGAAATCTTACCGGATCCACCAGGCTACCTTCTCCGGCACCTTGAACTCGCTCTGTATTCTTTTCGCCCTCTTATCATAACCCAGCCGGATGAGCTTGAACATCGTGTCATTGACACTCAGTCCGGTGAAGCTATCCGTTAGGTCTCGATCAAAGGCTTCCTGCATCCGCAATAGCGTTGCCGCTTCCTTGAGCGCGCCCAGCTCAAACGCGCTCTCCTTGCTATTATCGCTCAGCAGCTTTGCAGCCAACGACATTTTGTCCGTCGCTGTCCGGCTGTCGGGTTGTGTCAGTGACTCGCGCATAAACACGGATGCCCCGTCGAGACGCCTGTCGTCTTGGTAATAGAGGTCCTTGAGAAGGGTCCTGTCGTCTTCACGGAGCGCGGAGGACTCGACGAGTGCGGTGGCAACGGGGCGGCTGTTGATGGTGCGGAAGAAGGCGGCGAGGGGCAGTTTACGCCGTAGGTTGTGGAGGACAAAGTAGACAAGATCAGTGTCGCCGCTCTCGATTGCTTTGTCAAGAGCGACCTCATCCTCTTCCATGCTGAGGAGGAGAGGCACCTGGCGGCCGGCCCTGGGTTCATGGTTGAGCAACTCCGTGGCCAGGCGGCCCCGGCCTTCGTCGTAGGCGGCGCGTGCTATAGACTCGAAGGAGATACCAGGCCTGCCAGAGAGCTTATCGACAATAAGATGACAGACCGTCTCGTCATCCTCAGAGCCTGCCCGAACCTTGGCAGATGCCCAGTGAATATATATCTTGTCGGAGGGCAGACGCAGGTATCCTGCGATCCGGAGAGCGAGGAGGTATTCATGGCGATTCAGAAGACGCGCAAGGAGAGCCTCAGGACCCAGGCGCTGATACTGGTCGTATGAGAGTGGTATGCCGACCTTGTAGAAGCGGACTGCGTTCAGAACTCGTAGCGTCTCACACATATCGACAAAGTCGTCGCTGTTGTAAATGTCGAGGACTGACTTTCCGAAGGATGCGGCTTTGAGCAGCTGCTTCTGCCAGTGAATGCTGAACTCCTGTCCGGCGGCATTGACACAGGTGTCGACTGCCTCGACCAGGCTGGGGCGGATCAGCTGAATGTTGTCATCGGCCTTTGGAGATTGTATCTCGAGCTGCGCGACAGCATCTAACAAGATGGACGCTGCAGACTCGGTCCCGAACCTGAAGACATCGTCTGTGACCTCGGGCACCTTCTGGAGGAAATCACAAGCCTCGTTCGTGAGGACGCGAACACCATCATGGTCTTGAATGATGTGCACCCTGCCGTCGTAGAAGAACTTGGCTGCCGCGCCCGCTGGTCCCACGACGTGAACCTCATCCTCCCATGCAATGACGACGCCGTCGTTACCGCACCACTGCAGGTATTTTGGGGGGATCCGAGACTTGGACTCGTACTCGCTCAAGCGGCTCTGGAAATCACTCGTGATGACATGCGCTCTTCCCGTCTCCGTGTATAGCGCAGCGAATCTCCCATTTGGAGACACGCTGATGTGGGTAAAGGGGCCTATGTCCAGGAAGCGATCCTCGACGTCAGTTGAGTCGACTAGGTAGATAGTCTGACCGATACTGAGTAGCGCCTCGACAGACCGCGAGAGAGTGAACCTGGGCGGTATGATGGTCCACGAATATACCTGACCACTTGGAGGGGAGGCCAGCTGTTTTGGTCGCGGCTCGTCATAGGACGATACTGAAATGAGGGTATTGTTGGACAGCAAAGCCACAAGACCAGACTCATAAAACCTAGGGTGAAAGGTGTTAGTCTCATAGCTGTCCAACGCCCGACTTATTCGTCCCACTCACTTGCAAGATTGGACACCAAACTCCTCGGCTCCGTGGCCTAGAGAGAATTGGGTGAAGTCGTCCTGTAAGCCGTAATAGCACCGTACGATACCGTCCCTTGTGACGACAAGAAGCTTCTCGTCATCGGACCAGCCAAGACCCTTGATGGATCCATGTTCCCAGGGGATGGTCTTGATAGGCTTTCCGGCGCAACTATAGATGTCTATGCTGGGCTTGGAAGACTTGCCCGCGCGATAGGCCAGTATCTTTGTCTCATCACGATATAGTGCTGCAGAATGTCAGCTGGTCATGTTCACTAACAACGAGCACGTATACAGTAGTGGTTGTGAAGCTCAAGAGTTCGGAGGGCATCTGCCGGCGAGCATATTCCTTGAGAATCCGAAGGCCGAAGGGCCAGCCACACAGCATCCATCATCGAAGCCCAGAGCAAGATGAGGAGACAACAAGAGTCAGGACGCACCTACAGCCCCGCCGTAGGGAGCTCCAGCAACAAAGAAATTGTCGAGGTCAAGGTCGAGATCGAAGACGGCAGTATACAGTTGTGTTTTGCGGTAAAATCGATCGCCCACCTTCTCCCATCCGGCCGTGGGGTGCGTCGAGTCCATCTTGCTCGATATCGGCGATCAGCACATCCTTGGACCCTTTCGCGGTCCCCCAGAAAATGAGACCTTTCTCTTATTCAGCAAGCCCTCGGGTAGCAGTAAGTGCCAGTCCTGTTCCATGCGCCTGCAATGAGAAAGCAAATAGAGGCGAGTGAATTGGTTGGCTTGTCTTTTTTGGAAGCTATCAAGGCCTGAATGAGGTTCGCGTCTCGAGCCCTCTCAAGGTTAAGTCACGCCCGCAGTGGATCGCTGCCACCACTGCTTGCTCCTGCTGCTGTACAGTATCTCATGCAGGTCTGACAAGATGCAGCGGCCAGGGCTACGGAGCCTCTAGCACGATACAGAGGGTACACGCTATCGATAAAGGCCTACGGAGCACTGGCACACAGGCTAGCCACTAACTCGTCAGCGGCCTGCGCATGCCTAGAGCCCCACCCCCTCCTCCGGGGGACGCACAGCGAGCAATCACGCCCAACCGCAACCCACCCCCTCTCTCTGCAGGGCGCCAGCAAAGACCCCAGAGCGAGGGAGACATGGACCCACCCGCCCCAGAACCACTGTCGTCGTCATGGTCGTCCTCGGATGATGGTGATGAGGATGATGATGAGTGGGAGATCATCCCCTCCCCCACCAACAACACCAACACCACCACCACTACTTACAACAAATCTGCAAACAGAAAACCCACGGCGCAGGACGGATTTGAAGTTGCCGTCGTGGTAGGAGGAGACCCTGCTGCTGATGCTGCTGCAGCATCTAGCTCCTCTCTACAGCCGCAAGACAGCTTCGTCATGCCGGGCTGGAAAGATGATTACCTCTCCTCGCTGATCGAGGCAGAGAGGAACAACCCCGTCAACTTGGCCCTCGTTGACGCCTGTATGTCTCTTGTTGCTGCTGTTCCTGCATCGGATTCTCCACCACCTCTACCCATCCGAGCCAAGCACCAGACTCACAGCGAGACGCCCCCGGCGCCCAAATTCTAGGCTCCCAACTCAACGACAAGATCGCCCTCCTCGAGGCCGAAAAAGCCCAGGCAGCACAGCAGCCCCCGAGCGCCAGCGCTGCCACCACCACCACCCCATCAAGCCCACCAATACCCAGCCCCACGGCCGCCGCCCTCCCGACTACCGACCCCGTCCGGCTACGCGCCGACCTCGCCCAAGCCCTCCGCCAGAACACAGCCCTGACCACCCGCCTGCGCGCCGCCGCCGCCGAACGCGACCGCCTACAGGCCCTGACCAAGACCCAAGAGGCCACCATTGCCGCCCTGACCACAGAGCGCGGGGCCCTGTCGCGGCGGGTCCGCGACCAGGCCGAGGAGCTGCGGGGCAAGAAGCAGATGCTCGAGCAGGTGCAGGACGAGGTGCTCACGCTGGAGATGCAGCTCAACGTGGCGGAGCAGCAGAAGACCAAGATCGCCGCGGAGAACAAGAACCTGATCGACCGGTGGATGCGGCGGGCGGAGCTGGAGGCGCGCGAGATGAACGCTGCCAACGAGAGGGGCGGGCCTGAGGGGGTATGAAGATGATGCCGAGGATATAGCGCGCCCTGCACACTGGTGGTGGTGTGTATGCTTATATAGATTTTATGATACCCCGGGTCTGCATTGATTTGACCTTGCCATGGAGTTTTAAAATAGATCAACGGGGATGGACAGCAGATTAAGAGTGTGGGGTCTTATTCGTCTGTCTATTGAAGAGCAAATGCAAGCCTGGGAGGGCTCTTGCTGTTCAGTTCTATAACGATATGCTATGCTCGCTATCGTCGCTGTTGGAAAAGGTGCGTGTGTGTGTGTGTGTGTGATGTGTGTGAGCCTGCTTCTCTGATGCATATGTGTGCAGTTAGTGCCCTAGGCCTCCTTGTTTGCATCCAACACCTACCTACCTTTCCGAAGATGTCCTTTCCTAGCTTTGACCATGCAGTTGACTCTCTCTCTCGCGCTCTCTGTGTGCACACGCATCCCCAACAGTCCCGGTGGGTATAAAAATACAGAAACACGTATGTAACCACCCAACATATACTGTCAAAAGGAAATGCCCACCTATGCCGTATGTACCAGAATAGCAATTCTTGTATATAAAAACAAAACACCTTCCCCATCTTTCTACCCCCCTCGAGTCGCGGGTTGCCCCGTTCCGTTGTATCGTCTTGCTTGGTCTCACAGCTCCTCTCCTCTCTCGATCTTGGTCGTAATGTGGTAGTCTCCTGTCGAGTCGGTCCAGCTGACGCCATTCTCAGGCCAGCGGTGGCACTCGGGCTCAGACAGGATACTGCTGGCGATATCGTTCTCATTGTACTTTGAGGACGTGGTGAACTTCTTGAGCGACACGATCCTGCACCCCTTTGTCAGGTCCAGGAACTTGATCTTGAGCCTCTCGGTGAGGTCGGGGGTGAAGGCCTGGTTGTTGGCTAGGACGACGTCTGCGCGCTTCATGACCTCGCCAATGTCCTGGTTGTTGAGGAAGTCGTCCTTGATGATGCGGACCTTGCCCGGCTGGATGCCCCACAGCTTGCACCGTGCCTCGAACTCTCGGTACTGCTCCTTGGCCAGCCTCGAGGCGTCCTCCATGACCTCGCACCCCCAGCTCTCGCAGCCGATCTGCAGGGCGGCCTGCAGCACGACATTGCCCACCCCGGAGCCGAGGTCGACAAATGTCTGCTTGGAGGTCATCTGCAGGTCCGTGCACAGCACCTTGGTGACAAAGTTGTGCTTCATCTCCCCGTAGATATTGTCGGTGCCGTTCGTGTATCTCCTGAGCTGGTCCACGTTGGGTGTCACCACCCGATCGTAGACCTGCTGGAGGATATGTGTGACGAGATCTTCCGACAGGTCATGCTGCCGGTCGATACACTTCAGGACGGCACCCTTCTTGAGCTGGCCGAGCAGAATCCTGTTGTAGTCGTCGATGGCCTCCCTAAAAGCAACAATATCCAAAATTCTGTCGTTGGAGTTCCGCTCCAGTTTTCGAATGATGACGCCGAACTCTTTCTTGACATCCTCGTCGGCGATATAAGTCTCCTTAACGTTCTTAACTACCTTGATGATGTCCTTAATAACATCGAGTTTATCCCTCTGATTCACGAGTTCAAATCTGCCCATCAACAACAGTCAGCCACGCATTCAACCATGAGAGCAAAGGGTACCTTCTGGTCCAGCATGGACAATTTTCGTCATGATAATCACAAGCCACACACCTTTCTCTTGTCAGCGACCCGGGATACTGCAGCTCCACGGCCGAGTCCTTGTCGCTTGCCTGGGGAAAAGACTTGAGGTCACCCAGCGCAAGCGAGACGACATCGGCAGCATGGACGAACCGCAGGGGCCGCCCGCTCTTGTCCTCGTACCCGCCCGCCGCCAGCTCCTTGAGCGCCGCGCTCGGCAGTCTCCGGTCCGGGTCTGTGCGCCGCGCCTGCTTGCGCCTCTTGAGCCTGCTCTCCCAGTCGTCGTCCTCGTCATCGTCCTCGCCGTCCGAGGGGTCGAAGGTCACGCGCGCCTCGCTGTCTGTGCCGGGCGAGCGTATGCGCTTGCTGCGCGACGAGGCGGTGGGGACTGCGAGGTAGTGGCGGTCGTCGGT
Source organism: Aurifilum marmelostoma (assembly GCA_027559495.1). Lineage (NCBI taxonomy): Eukaryota > Fungi > Ascomycota > Sordariomycetes > Diaporthales > Cryphonectriaceae > Aurifilum > Aurifilum marmelostoma. Next base: position 1,606,945 of record JAMXSV010000023.1, on the reverse strand, counting down.
GGAGGAGGACGAGGCGAAGGGGCTGTTGCTCGCGCGCGCGCGGCCTGAGGGGGAGCGCTTGAGGCCCCTACTAGAGGCGGCGGCGGCGGTCGGGGGCGCGGGGCGCGAGGGTGTCTTGCCGGCGCTGCTGGAGCGCGAGGGACCGCGGCTAAGAGGTGTGGATGTCCGTGGTTTGGCGATGGCAGAAGTGCTCGAGGTGGCGGTCTCGACCGCGACGGTGCGGACTTTGACTTTTGGTTTTGGGAGGGAGCTAGGAGTAAACTTTCGCTGGTTCGAGAACATCTTGTTCGGGTCGGACGCAGAGGAGAGAGGGAGGAGAGGCTAGACGAGTCGATAATCGTGGTCGTGTGCCGGGCAGGAGTGAAATAATGCCGTATCACAAATAAAGACGGGGCAAAGACAGACAAGGCCTCGCTCGTGGACGGTGTTTCAGCGCTGAAGGAAAGGAAAGTGTGCTGTAGAAGCAATACAGAAGGTCACAGGCGCAGATTAAGGATGCTGAGAGAATTAATAGAAAATGCACAAGGAATACAATAAGCCACCCCCACGCCCTGGAAGGTTGAACAGGCAGAAAGAATCGGTTTTTGGGGGGTGGGGAGGAAAAAGGCGGGAAGGTGAACAAGTTGAGTGAGTGTGTGAGAGAGTGCTTTGGGTCGAAGGGTGGGCGGACTGGTGGTGGGGTGAGTAGACGAGAAGAGAAGCCCGTGGTTATGCGTAGTCTAAGTAGAGACATACTGTACCGTACAGCCGTAGTGGTGGTGGTTACTGCTGCACCCTCACTGCAGCTACACCAAAAAGAAGAAGAAAAAAAATTCCATCCTAGGCCGCTCCCCCTCAGTGGGCAGCAGGCACGAGAGCACCTGGACCTGCGCCTGTGCCTGCGCCTGTACCTTGCGCCCGCGCCTGCAGGGTCGCCTGGGTGCTGCCGGGGAAAAAAAAAAAAAAAAAAAAAAGTTTACTGGGGCCTACCACCCCTGCAGCCACACACAGGTTCTAAGACCTGCACAGACAATTCCCAGAGGGTCGGGTCGATGCTGTGTCACACTAGCCAAGACTCCCAATCACTCACTATATGTAAGGCTGACCCTCCGCCCCCACCTGCTGAGTAGAAAGAAAAAACAAGCACCTGCACCTCTCCGCGGACCCTGAACGCCAATCGATATGCCGGCAGTTCAGCAAGACGCCCGTGTTATCTCAACGACGTGATATATATTTTGATTTCCCCCAGGTATTACATGTCGAGGCAGACTGAAATCGAACATAGAAACAGGGAATCAGTCAGTTCATCACCATCAAATGCAATACTTCATGTTCACAACTTGGCGAGCAGAACACGGCCCTGGCCAATGGGAGTAACTTTTTTTCAATTTTATTATCTCTTTTTTTTTCTTCTTATTTCTTCCTTCAAAACGTATCCTTCCTCGCCTCTTCTACGACTATCCACTTGGTCTCGATCGTGATACCCGTAGCGCCCACGCTCGTCGGCAATCTCCTCGTCGACTCGGCATCCCAGTCGTCCTCGGACTGATCGCTCGCCGCCCTGCATCGAGACTTGGCCCTGGTGCTGGACCGCTCCCCCCGCTGCTCGCGCTGCACGTCGCCCCGCCCAACCGTCGCCGTAAAGTGCACATGGTCCTTGCCGTAGATGGTCTCGAGCGGGAGCCCGTTGGTGACGCCCTCGACGAGGAACTTGTGGTTCTTGGGGTCCTTGTTACCACCTCCGCCCAGGCGCGACACGTATTCGTCCTCCTCCTTGTCGTAGAACCTCCGGTAGCGCCAGTACGAGTAGAGGGGTAGGAGCATCGGCAGGCTGTTGCAGAAAATGCTGAGGTTGACCTCTAGAATCGTGAGGAAGGCGATCTCGCTCCGGGCGATCTGAGTGGCGTTGGTGTGTCAGCAAGGCAGTTTGTGGAGTTTCAGAAAACGGCAGTCGAAGATCAGGCTCACCAGTGGCGCAGACGCCCCCTCCGCCTGAATGAGGCGAACCATACGGATGATGGAGACCAGGGTCACGCTGTACAGCAGCAGCAACAGGATATTAGCACTTTGACAGGACTGACCATCAGTGTCTGCGGCAGCATCACAACTCACCCGAGACTAAGTAGGAAGATCCCAGACAGACCGAGGCGTGTCGACACGCTGACCGTCTTGAGAGACCAGATGGTGAAGAGGGGCAGGCAGCTGATGATCATATTGGTGGTACAGTTGTAAATGCCCGAGGAGACGGAGCTGGCTGTCTTGGCCTTGCACTGGAAGACATTGGGCTCGAAGTGGCCGTCGCGCAGGTGGCAGAGAAGCAGGGACTGCAAAAAGTTGGCGAGCCCCCAGATGGCGACGACGACCATCATGCACCTGGTCAGCCGCCGCGTGATCCCGTGCGTGAAGACGCGCAGGTAGAAGGACAGCACCGAGAGCTTGATGGTCACGATGCACACGTCGTAGACGAGAGCAAAGGGTATGAAAATCTAGGAAGGTAGACATCTCGTCAGCTAGGATGCGCCTGGCATCTGACGTCGACTCGTCGTCGGTCGGGTGCTTGCTGGAGCTGGAGAGCGTACGTTTGAGATGTATTGCTGATTCTCCTTCGGTACGGCACCTTTGGGGTATCCGGCCCCGGCAGTAGACCCTGATTGTGCGGTTGATGGAATCAGCCTATGATACTCCTTTTCTCAAAATATATGTTTTTTTCTTTCTTTGGGAGCTCTTTGTAGAGCTAGGCTCAACTCACATAGTCCACCACAGGTCAGGATTATGATGGCTTGTGGTACTGCGGCGAGGATCAAATAATCGTCCCAACCCAGCCTTGAACCCGTCACCAGCCGAGCCACAACACGCAGGGCCACTACCAGGACAGCCAGGAATGCCACAACAGAGTACCCAATGAGCTGGCTCTTGATGAAGGGTAGGATTGGGAGGATAGTATGCTCGAGTGCCATGGTCGTCCCGCGATACCAACCTGCTCTGCGCAGCCGTTAACGAGCGAGGCCTGTCGCGAGCGCCGCGCCGAGAAGAAGGACGCTCACTGTCGGCGAGAGTAACCGGAGAGCGAGGGGCCAGTCTGCCGAGACCTCCACTTCATGTCAGTCAGGTTGATTCGGTGACTGTATCTCGTTTATAACGGAAAGCCGTATCCATCACGGGATGTGTCCTCTCACTGGAATGTCGTTGAATATTTGAAGAAAAGAGCGTCATTCGAGGTAATTCGGATGCGACTTGTTGTTGATGTCGTTATCTTCATACAGAATTTTGCTACTTCTGTTCCATTTTTTTCTTCCGTCGCTTTTCCTGATTCTTCTACTTCTCCTTCTATTACCCTTCTAGACCTGTCTACTCTCTTTCTCTCTCTCACGCCCTTCTCGGCTCTGCGAGCCCCCCTTGATAGTTGCATGTGGGTAGCCTGTTCCTTCGAATGAGCATTACTGGTTAGGTTGGATGAATGAGCTGAGCTGAGCGGAACCTGCAGCGGTGCTTGGGCCGCACTGCGACTCTTGCCATATGGCCAGAGGCCCGCCAAGTGGGTACCGAACCCAGCCGCAGCACATGAAGATCTCCTTCGCTAGTCTGGCCCGGCCGACGAACGCTTGCGGGGGAAAGGACCGCGCGTGGCCCTGGAGGCTGCATGTTCAGGGCAAGCCTAGGTATCGGTTCCTGCATCAAAAGGCCGAGAGTAGCTCGGAGAGCAGAAAAGGACAAAAAAAGCAAAAGGCCTTGTCTGCCTTGAAGGTACCTCCTCGTCTGTGTAGGTGCCTGACCACGAGAATCATTCCTCCTCCTCCTCTTATCCGCGTAATGTTTTCTTTAGGCGAGAGTAAGCAGCCTTCTGGGTGTGGCTTCCATTTCTTCTTCCTTTTTTTTCTCCCCCTCTCCCTCTTCCGGTCCGGTCTAGGCGCCCTTGTGACTCCAGCTCGGTTAGCATCAGACCACGATGTGTCTCATGATCTCCTCTGGTGGCTGAAGTCTCGCCTCTGGCTAGGTCAATTCTGTCTTTGCCTCCGCCGCTCCGGGTTCAGGAACATGGGGTCCTCTAACAAGGGCTCTCCATGAACAGACCCCATTTTTCAGGACTTTCAAGCGACTAGAATCCGTCGTAGATCATTTTTCTTGGATGACTTGAGTGGGTATTATACGTTGACATATTGGAGGAGACTTGAGGGTGAGTCTGGATCGTCGTACTTGAAAGGGTCTGCGTGCTGCACCACGTTGACCAGACCGAACCTGTCATCAGTTCTACTTATACCCCTCTCGGATCGTCCGGATCGTCCATGGATATGAGAGAAGTTATCGCCACAATCAAACGCACTGAAGGCCACAGGTCTCGCTTTCTCTTTTTCTTCTGCTGCATGTGGCACACTCAAGGCGCAGAAACACATCGCTGCTCTCTATACAATCTAGATACAGTTGAAATCAGTATGTGGCAATATACCAATGGAACAATGTAAAGGCAAAGACAATGAATATGGTTGTTCGGATCCCCTCTGAAGGCCGCACTTAATTCGCTTTGTAACCCCCCCCCCCCTCTCTTGCTCTCTTGACTCCAAAAAGCTTCCCATGTTCAGCCCTCATCCTTCCGCTTCTCCCTTGTGCTTCTTTGACCCCTTACCCCTGCCGACAGCCCCTTGGGCAATGAAGCTTCATATCAGGAAGGAAATCAAGCAAGGACTAGGCAGCCAATAAGTTGACATGTGGACACTCTGGGGTACCTATACATGGAACAGAGGAGACCAATGGTGTGGGCAAAGAGTCAGCCCGACCGACCGACCAATAAGTCTACACAGGCTTGTCGCTTTCCTTCTCCTTCTTGGACCTCGCAATCGTAGAGATGATGGCTTCGTGCCTGTCAATCACAGCGGCCACAGCGGTCTTCAGGTTCCTGCTCTGCTCCTGGATATCTGGATCATCGACGATTTTCGCGGCGTTGGGTTCGTCCGGGATGACGCGAGCAAGGGCGAGGTACAGCTTCTGGTCGATGAGCTTCCCAATCTCATCCATGACTTCCTTCTCACGGGCCTCCGCGAGAACAGGCGTCAGGCCCTGGTCATGCGCCTTGAAGGACATGATTTGACAGCGGTTGTTGTTTTAATAAATGCAGGCGACCCGCCTTCACTTTGGCCAAACTTAATGCTTGGTCAGGCGGTGGTGCGTGTTGAACGGGAATTTCCGCCGGGGCGGGTTGACAGGCGCGAGAGTCAGAAGTGAGTTATCACAACAGATTTTGAAGAGGTGATGACGGTCGTAAATACGAATGTCGATCCCAAAGTCAAGTCAACCTTTTGATTGTTTAGAGGCGGTAGGTGCGAGGCGGTAAACAGTCAGGTCGGACCTTTTGAAGGACGTTGGCAGTCGCGAATGACAGTATCCAGATGACGTAACTTGCACCTGCTGAGCTAAGCTTCCACTCACCCCTTAATTGCTCTGTCTTGTCGGTCGAGCATTGGCCATACCGTGCAGAAAAATGGGCACTGATCTGAAGGTTCCCTTGTTTATCTGTGGTCTCTACTCATTGAACAGACTCCCAGTGTATCCTCGACCTCGAAGGATCTCTCCCTCTTTCAAGATCCCCGCTGAATCTCGTCCTCCGCCCATCGAGGCTCGGCCTCGTCCACGACGATACACCGTGCCCACCACTCCCAAAACTCTGCGCCCGGCCCCCATACCTCAATGGCGACAATCCCAGCCTCGGGTGGTCGTACTGTTCCCTGTCGAGACTCATCCTCATATACATATCTGGTCCGTCGGGTCCCCGTCTCTTCCAGTCCATATCCTCGGCCATTGATCGCCGGTAGGCAGTCGAGGCGCCACCAGCTGTTGTTGGCTTTTCATAGTCTTTTGATGGCCAGGGATGGGATGTGACCCCTCCTGACTGGCTTCTCTGTCTACTTATGCCTTTGGACTTCTCACTGGCGCAGTTGAAGTATCTCCTGATACCCTTGACGATGCTCTTCCAGGCATTCGAGATGTCGTGGACGAGAAAAGCCGCTGCCACGAAGATGAAGGAGACAGCAAGACCGATGCCAAACATGTACTTGGAAACATATCCGATGGTGAGGCGGTCTCCCCAGTCCTCGAGATTGATAGCAAAAAAGGCGGCTATAAAGGACATGGGTAGGAATATGATGGTGACGATGGTGAAGACCATGATTGTCTGGCCTGGGAGATTGATTCATGTCAGCACGCACGCGCGCACGCTTGGGAAGAAGGTAGATGGCTCCAACTACTATACTGACCTTGCTTGGCAGCGATGATGGCCTGTTCGCGGGCGAATCGTGCCTCCAGTGCGTTTGAGTGCTTCTGCTTCAGATCCAACAGGTTCGTCAGGCTGCTCGAGATGCCTCTGGCCTGGTCGTTCATGCGCACGACGTCGTCGTACCGCTCTTCGATGAGGCGCATCTGTTCCTGGAAGCGGTGCTTGATGTCCCGCAGGATCGGGTCCGTGGTCTTGCGGTTGCTGCCCTCGAGGCGCAGCTCCTGTTCGATATTGAGCTGCAGCTTCTTCAGCACCGACACCTGCAGGTGCAGGATGACGGCTATGATGTTGAGCTCGTCCTGGATATCCTTGATCTCGGCGAGGAACTTGGTCTCGGAGTGGATGTTGAGCAGGTCGTCTGCGAACTCGTCCTCATACTGGCCGTGGCTGTCGCGGCGGTGTCGCTTCTTGAGCCACTGCGTCGACTTCTCCGAGGCCCTGTTGAACTTGTTGAAGAGCTTGGACTCCTCGTTGGTCACATTCCCGATGCTGCTCTCAAACATGTCGAGGAACTGAAACTGCTGCTCATCGATACGGTGCCGGTCAAACATGCCCGCACAGCGATTCGTGATCACCATGGCGAGGTCGTAGACTGACTGGATCTGGCCCCTCGTCTTGGCATTTGTCTCTTCTATGATGCCATCCACCACGTTCAGAGGGTCTTGTTTCGGTTGGTCCCATCTCTGTGGGAAGCATGTGATGATAGTATCTAGGCACGCGCCCTTTGTTTAGTGTCTGCTCCTGGCTTGTTTGTTTTTGGGGAGGAAAAGAAGGCCGGGGGGGGGGGGGAGGAATAAATTGACTTACCGCCACCGAAAATCCACATCCAGAGCTGATCCACCATGAACAGTTTGGGCTCCTCACGCTCACGGTGCTTTTGACAGTACCGCCACACAACCTGATCGGAATCCCGCTGGGTGGTGTCGATCCCATGGTAGAAGAACTGATCCAGTGTTCTCCTAGGATGGAGATACTGCTCCATGTATGCATGGATCAGGAGCTCATCCCGAGATGCCCTTTCGGGCGGCGGTTCGCCCTTCTGGGCTCTCTCGATGGTCGCTGTCATGCTCAGCCGCCGGTTATGAGTCTCATAATGAAGAAATGGCATCTATAAGGAGAGCTCAGTCAGCCGTCAAGTCTTGGATCCAAGAGCACGGAGTCAACAACTGAGATTAGTCTTCTTGAACTCACAAACAGGACCATCTTCCCGTTATTCACGAGCTGTCTGAAGGCCTCGGTAGAAGCCCAGGACGACTGTCTGCTGCTGCTGTTCAGTCTTGCCTCTTTGCTCCCTGGCGGGTTCCCTGGATTGCCTTTGTTTCTTTTCTGGCGCTGCGGGTGGCGTTCGGCAATCTTCTCAGACTTGCCCTTCTTCTTGGCCTCTGGTTTTCCCGTGCTGTTCTCCGAATGCTCTGTCGAAATAGACTCTGCCCTCGTCTGGCTCAGGCCCATGTTCTCTTCACCTGGTTGTTCCGCCACAGACCCGAGGGAGCTGTCTTCCTTATCAGCCCTGCGGCTTGGTATGCGTTCACAATAGTGTCTCATGAAGTTAGCATGTGCCAGGGGGCCTCGATGCTCCTGGTCAAAGCACTTTCCAAGCGCCTTGAATCCTTCGACATCGCGATGGCCGCCCTCGATAAATAACTTGGCAAGAAGGGTGTCGATCCAGGCAATGTTATTCGCCGGCAGGTGAATCCATCGGAAGTAAGGCTGCCACTTGATGTTCTTGGTGAGGACCGGCACCGTCGCTTTTCCCGTCTTCTCGTCCCAGCCGTACAGCAGGTCATAGACCGTGTGCTTGTGGACCAGCTGCGGTTTCTTCTCCTTGACGGTATCCCTGAGAAACTTGCCCTCCTGGAACTCTCCAAAGTCGACAATGGTAGCCTCGAACCTCTTGGAGGCCTCCCGAGCGGGCTCCGACAGCCTGTGCGCGTGCCGCGCCGGCGACAGCAGCTGGACGATGTCGTTGTGATGTCTCTCGGCGGCGCAGATCATGGGCGTCCTCTCGAACTGGTCCTTTCGGTTCAGGTTTGTCTCGGGCCTCTCCAGGAGCAGCCGCACGACCTCCTCGTGGCCGTTGAAGGAGGCCCAGTGCAGGGCGGTCATGTGGTTGGAGAGCTCGGCGTTGACGTTGGCACCCGCAGCTAACAATCTCGCAACGACGGCGGTGTGGCCCTTTTCTGCCGCGTTGATCAGAGGCGTCCACCGGCCGTCGGAGGCGGCGTCGCAGTAGGCGCCCTTGCTCAGCAGGAGCTCGACAAAGTCCACCCTGTCGAGGTCGCTGGCGAGGTGGAGTGCCGTCTTGCCGCGGTTCTGGGCTGCGTCCACAATGTTCTTCTTCCCAGGCCCACTGCTGACGCCGCCGCCGCCGCCGCCACTGCTGAGCAGACATCGCGCAAACTCAAGGTGGCCATTAGTAGCAGTCCAGTGCAAGGGCGAGCGCCTGGTCGAGTCTCTAAGGTTCGGGTCGGCGCCGTGATCGAGAAGCAGCCTGACGATGTCAACATTCCACCTGCTCGCCTTCTCCGACGCAAGAAGCAGAAGCGGCGTGCGCCCATCCTCAGCGCCCGCCGTGCCGTCCTTGTTCCGCCCGCCGTCCGGGTGCGCGCCGGCATCGAGAAGGGTTTTGACGACGGGCGTGTGGCCGCGCAGTGCCGACACGCAGAGGGCCGTCTGCCCGGTCTTGGGCAGCCGCCAGTTGGGATCCGCCTTGCGGTCCAGGAGCTCCTTGACGACGGCCAGATGCCCAGCCTCGGCAGCCTTGAAGAGGGGCGCTACATCCTTGTCCTTTCTGGGGTGGACATCAGCGCCCGCCTCGAGCAGCAGGCGCAGGATGTTGAGGGTTCCTTTTGTGGCGCATTTGACCTTTATTTTTGACCAGGAGCGTGTCAGAGAAGTGTCCGTATATCTCTTTTTCTCTTCCTTTTTTTTTTCCTTCTCAGGATTATATATATATAAGTACTCACCAGGGCTTGTCTCAAGGTGTCATGGTCTGCTAGGGAGGCCCATTTCTCCTGGGAGAGCACCTCGCGAACGCGGGACTCGTTGCCCGAGAGGGCGGCGGACAAAAGCTTGACATGCTTCTGCACGTGTTCTGGCGCGTTGCTGCTGGACAGACTGGCTGTCGTCGCCATGGTCGTCGTTGGTGTTGTTAACGTCGCGGGAAGAAAACAAGAACAACAAGGACTGAGAAGACGGTCAGAAAACGATGATACCAATCATAATAATCCCAACAGAACAACAGCAAGAATCAGTCAGTCTCTTTTCTCGAAAATCACCCGGCCACCTCTCTCTCTCTCTCTCTCTCTCTCTCTCGCTTTACCACAAGAGGAGCACAGCCTTATTCTACCAAGCTTGCTGACATGACTGTTTTTTTTCTTTCCTTTCCCCCTCCCCATATGGTGACGTCTCAGCTGCGGGTGAACCAGAATATTGGCATCTCGTAGTGTATTTCATAGCAAGATGGATGTGGTAGGGGGGTGCAGGGGATGAGCGACAAGGGAAGAAGGGTAGGGGGGGGGGGGGGCCCAGAGAGAGATTTGAGGCCACTTTGACGGATCCCTGCAGCTGAAGGTGGGTTTGTTTCCATACCGCCCCGATGTTCTCTGCAGCCTACGGCCAAGCTTTTGGAGGAGGGCTCACGAGACATTCGAAGAAGCACTACATTATTTTGTATGTACGTAAGTGTACCTACCGTACCTACCGAGTAGTAGCCTATCTATAGATTCAGTATTGGGGCTGCATGTCAACCCTGCACGAGGGCTCCTCACATCATTACATACCATGAATATATCTGGAAATATCATGATGAGAATTCTGTCTAAAGCTGGAGTATGTTATTTCTATTTTTCTTTTGTTTATGTGGATTCTGCTGAGCGAGCGATGGCGATGCGTCACTGCGATGGCCGTGCACGGGCCACATCCTGAACCGTGCGCTATGGGAATAGCCCATAGCAACGCACACACACACCAGCCAGATAGATAGCTCTTCAGTCAATAATAACCAACAAGCAACCCAACACCAGAATACCCATTCTATCGTACGTACGTACCAGGCCCAGCCAACAGTTTATATATAGATACATATATATGTGTGTGTGTGTGTGGGCGGGGGCCAATGAACTATGATGCGGCAGCACTTCAACCTCCTCCTCCAGCACACCCGGCGGCAATAATCAAAGCCACTTGAAGAACACACAAGACAATACTCAAGATAGTATACGGTGTTCAAGACCTCACTGCCTTACCCGTATCTGGTGAATGCAGATCAGCCCTCAGAATATTTTGATTGTCCTTCAAAGTATACTTTCCTTTCTTGGGAGTCCGTACAGCCAGAAGAAGCAGCCACACAGCGCAAGCATCGTATATTACAGCGCAGCAAGCGCACACACACCAGCCAGTCTAGTAAACACCGTATCCTAATCGTTTTTTTACTCCATAATGTTTCAAAGAACAAGAAGTAGGGGGGGGAGGGAAAGCAAATCAACCGTATTCCCAGAGCCACCCTCGTTTTTCGTGTGTGCTATATTAACACGTGGCCGGAGGGCCTGTCCAATCTAGAGTACTTGATCTTGTTTTTCTTCTGCTTGCCTTTTTTTCTCCCGTTGCTGCGCTTTGGGTTGGGGGGGGGGGAGGTAAGGTGAGGTTATCCCCCACCCTCTTCCTTCTTCTAGTCTAATGCAATCTTGGACATCCTCTTCGACATGCTATTATCATGATATTGTTAGCAATTATCCTTCACCAGGGGGAGATGGAGAGGGAGAGGGAGAGGGAGAGGTGGAGAGAGAGAGAGAAAGAGAGAGAGAGAGGGTGAGGTGGAAGGACGGGAGGAGGAGGAGGAGGAGGAGGAGGAGGAGGAGGGCGCTCGAGACTCACAAATCATAGAAAGCAAACTGGCTCGGCTGGCTGCCAAACTCATACACAAACCGGCTAGCCAGGAACGAGCCAAAGATGGCGCACAGGTACGCGTCCGGGACCCTCTCGATGACCGTGTCCAGGCCGATCTTGTCGAGCAGCAGCTGCGGCAGCGCGTCCCGCAGCACGGCCTTGCGGATCCGCTGGTTCCGCCACAGGTCGCTCTGCTGCAGCTCCTCGTCGAGCGTCGTGATGGCCACCGACAGCTTGTCCGACAGCACCGACCGCGACACCCCCGTCTGCTCGTGCTCCCGCCAGATGGCCTCGAACTCGAGCCGCGCGTTCTCGCGGATCTTGGCCTGCACCTCCTTGACGTACGCCTGGTAGAAGGCCGGCGCGTTGCCCTTGGCGTCGTGGCACATGTGCTGCACGAACCCGGCGTCGTCGAAGCTGAGCGACGCCAGCACCTCGAGCGACGACGACGTCACCCCGCCCTTGTTGGCGCTGGCGTCCTTGAACACCACGCAGCCCGCCTCCTCGAGCCGCAGCTTGGCGTCCTGCGTGATGAAGAGGTTGGCCCCCTCGACAATGTACGGGATCGTCGACCTGCCGTCCTTGATGATCCTGGCCACGCTGACCAGGTCGATCGACTCGGGCCGCCCGCCGCAGGGCACAAACATGTCCGTCAGGCCCGCGTCGCGCAGGTGGTACGTGTTGCGGAACGACGTGCCGTTGCCGACAAACTCGCCGCCGGGCAGCGTGATGTTGGAGTCGTCGCACAGGACCCGGTAGCCGTCCTTGGACAGCCTGGACATGTCAAACTCGGAGATCATGACGCGCTCCCTGGCCAGCCGGGTGAGCTCCTCCTTGTCGATCCCGTTCGGGTCCACGAGCACACCCGACCCGTCCACGATCGAGGTGTACTTCTCGTTGCTGAGGAGGATCTCGTTGCTGCCCAGGTCGCCGTCGGGACCGCCCGTCTGCATCTTCCTCACCGTCGCCGGGTCCAGGTTCAGCTTCCGGTAGATGCCCTTGACGTACTCGCGGACGCTGAGCGTGGTCATGCCGTACGAGTCGTGGGGGATGCCGCCGAGCCTGGGCGACTTGCCCGTGAAGAAGGACTTCCACCACGGCGCGCCGCGGGACCGGGCATGCTCGGTGGCCCAGTCGACCAGGTCCGCAGTGTTCTCGTCGGGGCCCATGAAGATGATCTCCTGCTTGCCGTACAGATCCACCACGGGGTTCTTGATGCCCGGCGTCTCGGCGGGCAGGAGCAGGTCCAGGATGCTGTCGATGTACTTCTCGAACGCCTCCTGGGCCTTGTTCTGCTGCTTGGGGTCCAGCAGGATGACACCCTTGGACCCGCCCTCGGGGATGTCCTTGTTCTTGCGCTGCTGCGTGCTGGCCAGGCCGTAGTTCTCGTCAAACATGTTGCGAGCATTGATGGCATAGGCCTCCTTGCTGCGGGACTTTACGATGCGGATGCCACCACGAGCCACGTCCTTGAAGCGGAGGTGGAAGCCGCGGGACTCGGCCGAGATGACGAGGAACATGCCAAACAGGGGCTTGGGGTACTCGACCTCGGGCAGGAAGGACGGCTCCAGCCGGAAGCTGAGCGCCACCTTGGTCGGGGTGTAGTAGTTGGTCTTGAGGATGGCGCTGTTGAACGTCCTGAAGGCGTTCATGACCATCTCCTCGTGCTCTGTCGAGACCTGCCTCGTGATGTACTCCTTCAGCCTCTCGTCAGACATGACCTCGGTCGCCGGCGTCGGGGCAACATTGTGCTGGTCGAACTCGGGGCCGACGCTGAGATGCACGCTGGCGAACGAGGCGTACAGCGTCTTGATGAGCTGGGGGTACGAGGCGATGATCTCGAGGATGTAGTCTGGGGTGAAGGTCTCCGTCCGCAGCCTGCGCTTCAGCTTGGACAGGATCTCCTGGTGCGCGCTCTTCCTGGGGTCCAGGACCTCAGACAGAGACACGTATTCCGACCCGAGGCGGTTCAGGAAGTGCTGCGTAAACACCCACACGCAGTGTCCGTAGACGGTCTCCTGCAGGCTGAGCTCTCCAGAGGCGAAGAGCGAGTGCAGCTTGGTCTGGGGGATACAGTACAGGAGCGAGACCTCCTTCATGATCTGGTGGATGGACTGGTCAAAGGGAGGATAGCCGCTGCCCAGGTTGGTCGCGGGCCTGAGGTAGATACTCATGACCGTGATGCCGTTGGAGAACTGCTCGACGTACTTCCTGGAGCTGGTCACGCCGTAGTAGTGGTAGAGGTCAGAGAGGGCGCTGAACAAGCCCCTGGCCGTGCGCGAGCGGAAGGCCACGACGAGACGCTTCTCGTTCGACCCAGCATGGTCAAAGACCTCGATCACGGGGCCCGTCCGGCTGACAGCCACCTCGATGATCTCCTTGTACATCTGCTTGGTGTTGTCGGTGGCCTTGGCCAGGAACATGCGGTCGCTGATGACCTCGAGGCGCGTCTCGTTGGGGTCGGCCTTGGGCTCGACAAACTGGCACTGGTAGACAAAGTAGCACCGGAGCGACACCTTGGACTCGGCCTGGTTGCCCAGGACACCCGACGAGCGGAACGTCTCCACGCGGAAGCGGTCGCTCAGGTTGCCGTCCAGGTACTTGTTCTCGAGCCTGGTCTCGAAGCGGGGACCCCCGATGGCGCTCTTTCCGGGCTCGCTGGTGTCGATGTAGATCGCATGGTCCCTGGCCTCCATGTCAAGCCTGATCTCCTCCCGCCCGTCCTTGCGCGAGGAGGCAGCCACCTTGGCGGCATATAGAGAGGTGATGTGGTCTGCGATGACAGACGTTGTTTCCAGCTCGAAATATACATCATCAATGCCCAGCTCGTTGTAGAACCACGCAATCTGCGACTCGACGCGGTCCTCTGGGATCCAGCCATTCTTCAGAATCAAAGTTTTGACTATGTGTGCGTGGACACGAGCAAGTCAGTAAATCAAACCCCGTCTCCCTTCTCTTTTTGAGAGAACTATATACACACATATGTGTGTGTGTGTGTGTGTGTGTGTGTGTGTGATGTGTGTATATGGCAGACATGAAAGTCAAACTCACCCTCCTTCATCTGATCTGCCTTGCCCACAAAGGCCGGAGCGATATACCCTACCGTTGCGGACCGCAACACTCTGTACCCATTGCCGTTAACCTTGGTCGGCAGGCCATGGCTGACCGAGGTGGGCTGAGGAGAGGCATGGCGTGAGGGCTCCTCCTTGATCTTGTCGACCAGCTTGTTGCCGGGACTTGAAGGTGATGAGGAGGCCATGGTCATGACGTCGTCCGAGTCGGCGACAGTCTCGTCTGAGGAGTCAAAAGGGTCTATGTATGTAGGAAAGCTACTGCAACACTCAAGGTCAGTCCTGATGACCAGGTCAGGCGCCACAGGCGAGGCGATGGCTTCAGTTGCCATGATTGGTGATGATGACGATTTGTTTATGTGTGTAAGAAGAAGCGGCCCAGAGTAATGATAATAAAGAATGAGAAAGAAGAAAAAGAAGAAGAAAACAGGAAGAGGGAGGTTAATAGCTAGAGCTGAGGGAGGTGCATCACGGAAGTGTTGTAATCATGCCCACGGCAGCAGAAGGCCAACCATCAACGAAGGAGGCAACGGGAGGGTCAAGGAGTGATATATATATATAAAAAAAAGGAAATGTGCAGATGGCGCTGTCATTATCTCTCTCTGCATCAACAACGGCATCCTTGTACCGCGGCCAGCCCGCCAGCCATGACACCCACAGTCAGTGAGCCAGATACGAGTCTCGTCTGTGTAGGGTGGGGGGGGGGGGGACGTGCATGAGGAGGACTTGACGAGACGAGGCAGAAAAGACGAAGGGAGATGATGAGTACAAGGCTTAAGCTTGTGCGTTGGTAGTACCTTGATGTACAGGAAAAGTATCTCTTGATGATGCCGGGGTCTCAAAGTGTAGGTCCCATGCCTATGGCATTCCCCGTGAATCAGAACGGAAAAGACATTAGAGGCAGAACGGAAAAGAAAAAAAAAGAGTATGAAGGTCACACATCACGACGGGCGTCAGCGAGCCCGCCAACCCACGGTCAATAACATGGCCGGACCCTATTTCCGTTTGCCGTCAAGGGCCAGAAGGAGCGGCCAGCCATGACCCGTCGCAGAATAAAAAAGAGCGGCTTGTTTCGCTTGATTATGGGTCTGACCTGCATACTGAGGGAAGAAAGAAAGAAAAAGAAAAAAAGAAAGAAGGAAAAACCAAGGTACGGCTCAAAAGGGGAGGTAGTGACAACCAGGCAAGGTCCAAGACTAACACGGCCACTGGCCTCGGTCTCGTGCTTTTCGGTAGGATACGAGGAGTACCTCGCGTATTTCCTCAGGTACCTCGAACTCTCGGCCCGCAGACTTGCAGGAAAGGAAAGGAAAAGAAAATCACAGGCCACACAGGAATGGGGACCTTGGTCATAGATCTTGGGAAATGTTCATGCGCCAGGTGGCGGCACGAGAACACCCTATGTTGGGCGGTTTTGCTGGCACTACTCGTGCGGTCTGCAAGATACCATTCTGCAAAATACACCACTTTGGGACTGGTGGAACCGGGGGCGAGGGGAGGATCAAGGATGATGGCATCAAGAGGTGAGGTGACGGGCCCCTCTTCACCGCTCTTGGGGTCTCAGCTCGCCCGTCTGATAAGGGAACTTGGACATGTCCGTGTGTCGTGTACTTTGTGTGGCTCTCGTGTGCGTTGTTGGTGTGCGTACGTTTGTGTGTGTGTGTGTGTGTGTGTGTGTGCGTGCTCGAGAGCGAAAGAAAAATGGACAAGCTTTCCTAGGAAAATAGTGGACGTACCGTCTCGGCCGGTCCGCGCCTGATTCGTTGGACGGTTCGCTGGAACGAATGACGTGCCTGGTACAGTGAAAGAAATCCAGAAAAAGAAGCCCGAGTGGGTGCTTCGGGATCAGAGACTGAACGGCGAACACTTTGGAACGAGGTGAGTCCAATTGCTTGTGTCTAGATCAAGACAAGGACGAGTTCTCGAGAGTTAGCAAAGCAAAGAACGCAAGAAGTGCCCCCAAGGGATGGTGGAAAGTTCACCTGCTCGGGCAGCTGTGTGGGTCAGCCTTTAACGGATTCGTGACAACAAAGGAGCGAGCCACCAGGTCTTAGATGGCCCGGCTGGTGCGATCTCTCTGCTCGCCGTCCGGTGTCAGATATAAATGGAGAACTTGACACAAGAGATAAGGAGCCGCCAGGTACCAAGAAAGTTCCCCAGCCAGCCGCAAGGGGCTAGGAATGGAAGAGACAGTGTGACGAACGGGAGGGGGAGGGGGGGGGGGGCGTACCGTTCGTTGGTGTGGTTTTTCCTTTCTGGGGTTTGAGAAAGGAACCTCGAGCTGTTGTTAATGATGGGTGGTGGTGGTGATGGTAGTGGAATGTGAGATGTTCTGTTTAAGATCTTGGCCGGTTAACGATCGTCCTTCGAGCTCCCCTGCTTCCTATTTATCTAGAAAGAGTATACTGCATGATGCAGGGGTGGTTTGACAGCAGAAGATGACAGAAAAGCATGTACAGAGAGACGAGCTGGCAACCACGTATTGCATCCGAATCTCATGTTTTTTTTCTTCTTTTCCTTCCTTTCTGATGTCATGAACCAATCCGACCAGGTCTGGGCGTCTGGGACAGGCACCCCCCTGAAGGCAAAAGACAGCAAAGATTCAAGAATGCTGTTCAAGATAAGCTCCTCTGCCAATGGCGGGGCCTCCTCGGCGGCAGAGACCCGAGAGAGTTCCACGTTGCAACACGCCAACCGGCCATCCAAGCCCCTGAGGCTGGCGCACACCTGAGCTGAGCCCAGCTAAGTCCATCCTCAGCCGCAGTAGGAGGACAGGGGGATAAGGACAAAGGCGCCGGCGGGCCCGATAGGAATATACGGGACAGCGATATAGTGTTGCCAGCAATAACAACAACAGTATCGGGATGCGGTGACAACATTCAGGGTTATGTTGTCTGTGCTCTGACTAAGAGACAAGCGAACAGGAAATGAAAAGAAGCAAGGACAGGTAGGGAGTCGAGACACAGGAAGTAGTAGACTTACCAGAGGGTGGTGTAAGTATAATGTGTTTCCTCGAGGAAGGCTAGGCCAAACCAAAACAGGTCAATGTCGATTCGCTGTTGACGTATCTTCCTATCAAAGGCTTGATATACACAAACAAAACTGTCCTGCTTCGTTTCCCAGACACCGGAAGACCTTGCCGTGTCAGGGAGCAAGTCGAGCCCATCTTATACGATCGTCAAGTCTCACCCAAAGGTCTCTCGAGCTTCATGCACCATGACTCGATGGGGTAAAGCTATCACGATCTGATCCATCGTGACTTTTCCTTGTACACGCACGCGCAGGAATGGCATCCGCCCTGGCCGTGCTGGACCACCCAACTAACTGGCTAGGACGAAAAGTCTTTTCCCCAGATTCCCGAGTCAAGTGCGGTCGAACAGGTTACGATGCCGAGTTATGGCAAACATTGCAAGGATTGTAGATACTATGTAGTAAAAAAAAAACCAAACCTAGACTTGATCGGGAACATGTTGGGAATTGTCCTCGCCGTCTGATTCGGGGGAGGACAGATGCACGCCGTCCTGGGCCATGTACCTGGAAAAGTGGACCGTAGGGCGTCGTTCACATGCCCCCATGTAACCAAGAGACGGGTATTCGAGGCTTTCCAGAGCCATCAGAGAGTCCATTTGAGCTATTTTCCTCCCCCTCTCCTCTGTGTGCAGGATACTGTGCAGCTTGCTCAGCGAGAGAAAGTGAGAGCTGGCCAGGCCTGCCAGGCTCGAACTTCCGTTTCATCTCTAGCTCCCGAGGGTGGCCGCAGGCTCCATCAGGCTCCGTACAGGATATCCACAGTCGGAACTGGGTACCTGTGTCGCCACGGCTAGCATACGAGAAGCCCCAGAGGCTCACGACCTATAGGGTACA
Organism: Aurifilum marmelostoma; assembly: GCA_027559495.1. Lineage (NCBI taxonomy): Eukaryota > Fungi > Ascomycota > Sordariomycetes > Diaporthales > Cryphonectriaceae > Aurifilum > Aurifilum marmelostoma. The sequence goes on along the minus strand of JAMXSV010000023.1, from coordinate 1,588,879 downwards.
GGTACATACATGACGACGAAAATGCAAAATGCACGTATACGCATGATCGCACAGCAAGATAATAAAAGACTGGTACGTACTACTACTACTACTACAACATGGCTGTCCATGAGCATCAGTCCACAGTAGTATCAATAGGAAAAAGTCGGTCAATAGCACAGTATGGCACAGTATAAATCAACGCTCAATACATACTACCCACTGCTGAGGTACACGGGGCAGCTGCCATGGAATTCATGCATGCATGCACCTTGATGGTGGTGATGTGACTATAAAAAAAATTAAATAAACCCCTCCAAAAAAAAAAAGTCGCGACCGCCATCACATTACAATCCTCACCGTTCATCGTCCGCTTTTTTTGTTTCTTGATCTTCAAATCCTGCAATAATAACAAAGGGAACGTGACCTCACGATGTGTCAAGACCAGGTCCATTGTACGTAAGAAGCCGTCTCGAGTTGTCCAACCTTGACGTCCATCTGAATAAGTGAGCCACTCAGTTGAGCACTGGGGCCTTTCTCGGCAGCGGCTGACCCCATCCGCTTGCTTCTCGTCCGGCCCGTGCTGGGGTTTCTGGTGACGTGCGAATAGTTTCTGTTACCCCCATTTTACTTGATCGTATCCCAGTTTCCGCCATTCTTCGTCTGAGATCCGGGGTATCACGCGATCCCCCGTCTCCATTTCACAAGATCTATTACCAAAATGACCTCCTTCCCCAGATTCTTCCTCTTTCCCCCCCCTTTCTCCTCCTTTCCCGTGTGTCAAGAGCCCCGCGTCCTGCGGGGTGAGGTCGTCCGGAAGCTTTAGCCCAGGGTCTGTCAATGTCAATGGCACAGTAACACGTCCCAGACTGGCTTGGCGAGTCCAGGTGACCGAGTGGGATGGATCCTAGGGCTGGGTCGACCAGATTGACTCCTGTTCACTTTGTCCTTCTCAGCAAGCAAAAGGTTCTAGAAGGCCTGTGGAGCAGCATCCGAGTCCCGGGGCGGTGGAGAAATAGCGGCCTGCTGCCCCCGGGACAAATGTCACGAGGCCCTACGAACGCCAAAACATCGACTTGTAATCACCGTCTTCTTAACTGTCCGTGGCACATGATGCACTTTCTTTCACCCCTCGTCACGAGGCTCCGGAAGGCTTCTTGTGCTTGTCAGACCAAACGGCCTTACGGCCTCTCTCGGGTCGGCCCTGTCTGGCACGCACAGGATTCGATCGGCAGTGCATGGAAACCCGACAAAGAGCCCGTTTCATCATCATCATCATTCGTCCGGATTAAAAAAAAAAAAAAAAAAAGAGAGAGAGAGAGAGGGGCTTCGAAACGGGCAGAGTGCAACCCACCCCAAGCCCAGCTCGATGAGCCTTGTTTCTATTTTTACAAAAGCAGCCACAGCAGGCCGCTAACGCACTGGGACGACCCGACCATCGAACGCCGCCTCTTCATCTCTTCCCGCTGGTTTGATACTATGGAACCTTGATCATTGATGCCCGGACCCCCTGATTCCAAGTTAATTACCCTTCGAAAGAACACGAGCAGAACACTGCCACGCTCTTATCAAGGACGGCGCTCTTGTGACAGGCCATGGACTCCCAAAATAAACAACAAACGGAGCTTACATTCGTTATCTAGAGGCCTCTCAGCTTCGTATTCTTCTATCCACACGCCGTGATTCCCCTCGTACAACTTTCACCCTCGGGCGCTCGAGGCAATTTCCAAGCTCCTCCTCCTCCTCCGTGTCCTCCTTCTCTCGCAGAGATCCTTTCGTCTCACGGTATATTTCTAAATTTCTCCATGACGCTGACAAGCCACCCAGGAAAACATCGAATAAGAAAGTTCAAAAGAAGAGGGTCATCAGGGTTTCCTTATCTACGGGATTCTTCCTACCAGATTGCATGCAGTGCAAGGATCCTCTTCAGGGGCCATCGGGCTGATAGCGTCAGCCCACCATGGGTAGGCTACAGAATAATTCCAGGGCCTCTCGCCCAACAGTATGCGTGATCGTTATCGCAGAAGAAGCCAGGGCGCACGCACCGTTCTGGGGGGCCCCAGAGTGACTACAGAACCTAGCTGACTCTCTGGCTCTCTTCCACTTCGTACATACACTCTCTCGACACAGCTGCCGGATCACTGCTGATTCCCAGCGGCCACCAGGATCTCATCCAACATGGCATCCAGGTGATTAGTCTCAATCGAGATGTGTCCCTCTCCCTTGAGAAGGTGAGCTCTGACCTGCTCCTCGGGCAGATGCTCCGCCAGCCACACCCCCTGTCCAAACGGCACCATCATGTCCTCGTCGCCCTGGTACAGCAGCACTGGGACCCTGATCTCGCTCAGCTCGAAGCCCCATGGCGCCACAAACGCCAAATCGTCGTCCACCCACCCGTCCACGCCATGCTTGAGCGCCTCGCGGATCGTCTGGACGAGCTCCTCGCCAATGTTGACGTTGTCCAGGACCACCCTTCTGTCTACCTCTGGCAGCAAGCTGGAGAGGTGTTCGACCAGGGCTGCCGGGTCTGCCGAGATCATCTGGGGCCGATGGGTTTCGCACAGCTTGGTGATGGCCTCTTCGCCTTCGGAGGCGGCCCTAAACTCCTCGACATCTTGAACAGAGTTGGCCCCAGAATGGAGTCAGCATGACTGACTCTCGGACACCAAGAGGAAAAGGTAGGGCTGCCTGGTGGTAGCCGAGGACTCACTATCTTCACCAAGACCTGCGTAGAAGTCGAGGCCCTGGGCGTCGTAAGGCGCCACGCCACAGACACACAGCACAGCAAGGCACCCCGGCAGACGTGCTGCGCTGGCCAGAGAGTGAGGTCCTAAGGTTCACATCCTGGTGAGCGCTGAATCGAATCCGAGAGGTTTGGTTTTATTTCTTTGCAAATCTGCAAGAGGGGTGGGGAGAGGGGGAGGGCAGGTTTGTGCCTCGTCCTCATCCCCGAGGAACCACGGCGTCTTTTGAACCTACCACCGCCGCTGCGTCCCATGACAATGCACTCCTTGTGACCCAAGTGCTCAAGCAGCGCATGGATATCCGCCACGACATCCACAACCCTCCTGCCACGGTGCCGCGTCGAGCCGCCGTAGCCAGCGCGGGACATGCTGATCAGCTTCATGTTCCTCTTCTCGCAGGCGGCCTGCAGCGCCTGGTCCACGAGGTAAGACTCAGGCGTGCCGTGGATGTAGACGAGGGGGAGGCCTTTCTCTGCACCGGTGACGATGTAGTCGAGCTTGCGGCCGTCTGGGAGGGTGAGTACTTGAGCCATCGTGTTGTGAGTCTGTATTGAGTGAATAAATCAGTAATCCCACAGGTGGTCCTTTTGCTCACTCGTATTGTAGTTAGAGTCGATAGGCCGGGTCCGTGAATTTATTGATCCTGCTACATACTTGGATTTTTACCTTGTGCGGGGGTTTTGATGGCGTGTATGCACGTCGGATGGCTGCCTATAGGGAGGCTAAGCTCGGCCTAAACTTGAAGTTAGGAGCTTTTAATGCCGGGCCCTCATTGTTGAGGAGATTACCCAATCACCAGAACGACACCTCATAATCACTGCTGTATCTCCCAATGATTGTGCTTTTGCTCAAAATGCATTCTGGATTTTCTATGTTGCTTTGCCTCCTGGCTGTTGGCTTATCTTAATTAGAGAGACGACTGTAGGATTCTGTCCCAATACCTAGGTCCTTGCGATTCTCAGGCTTATAATGAGCTTGCAGCTATTTCGAGAAGATTTTCTTAAGAATTATTCGAGTTTTCTGACGGTCAGCTGTGACAGACTGAATCGATATGCCGCTGGAACAAATCGACCTGGGTTCGAATAATTAAATGGTTTGAGATCCCGATAATGAAAACCGAATGTTATCCCATGGCGTTGGCAGTGAGACTGTGTCTCATCTGTTAAGTCTACTGCTCAGAATACAATGGCCCAAAGCTGACAATATATCCCATTTAACGAAAGAGTTTCTCCAAAGTCGAGGCAGACCTTGTGATAATCCATGGCGGGTGGCTGGTCCACTGTATGCTTGACCTGGTCAGACTTCTGAGCACCAGAGAATGAATTGCTTGGAAGACTTCCCATACTCTGACTGAATTGACATCCAGAGATTATCAAGGAAGTATACTGATATTTCTGTAATCGACCATTATCGGATTGTATTATTTGCAAACATGTGCATTCAAGGTGCTTTGTGTTGGGTGTGCGCAGGAACACCGCAAAAGTTCCTGCTTTTCAACCATATCTGCACAACGTTCGATAAAGGCGAGAACATAAGGAAAAGGAATGTAAAATGACAAAAACAAGCGGCCACAAGCAATTGGAAACGGTGGTAGAGTATTACAATCACGAATGGAATATAATATCTACCTCGAGTGCTCAGTTGAGAGGCTGCAGCGGGTTAACACTAGGCAACACCTCAACCCAGATCTTTAGTATGCATCTGATGCTGACTATACGCCTTTCTTTCCAACATATCAACCAATTCCTGATAGTCATGGGTCACGTTTGTTAAAGTTGTGGCAGAGAGCAGAAAATGTGCATTTAAGATTGCGCAAAGCCACTTCATTGCACGCCATCGCTACCCTAGGTAACTGAGAAGGAACATTACCGCCACTCCGTTCTGGGTGCCGTGTAGATTGTTGATATGTAGGTTATATAAGGGTAAAGAAAACTCGTGGTAATTACTACTGTGAGGAATTATGCAATATATCTGAAATTGAATTTGCTGTTATTCGCTAGGTTTTGAAGCAAAAGGGCTCTGCATGTCCAGCCCTTAGGAGCACATATCAACAGCAACACACGTTATATGGTCCAGTATAATTATTTTGATGGCTTTCTACTCTGACTTGCAAATTTTCAGAAATCGTGTGAGGCCTAGATTTCACACATCAAGGTCGTTAGACAAGATGGCTGGAAACGGTGAGAGCATCTGCACTTCTCTCTCTCGTGGACACTGTGAGGCTGAGAGCCCAGTATGGAAGTCTTCTGTCGCCCACCTTCCAACAAACATGGGTCGTTCCCTCAAGTTTGACACCTTGCTCTCTCTCTCTCGTTTCCTGGTTCATTACTGAACCTTTTTATTCTGTAGCCATGCTTCTATGTAGCGTACTATAGTATACTGTAGAGACGGGACTGGGCCCACCCATCCACACCCCGGCTCGGCTGGTTCACAGACAAATCGGCACACAGAATTACGACGACATAAACCTCTCAAAATCAGAAAAATTCAACAACAATCATTGGTCAGATGGCCGAGCGGTTATGGCGTCAGGTTAAGGTCAGCTTAACAAAACTTCCTGATGGAGCAATCCTCCTGGGTTCGAGTCCCAGTCTGATCATATTCTTTTATCCTTTTTTGGACATTCTGAACTAGTTGGTTGAGCCTGTTGTTCACAGACCTGTCTGCATTGTTTTTTTAATTGATGTTATTTTCCCCCCTTATCTTCCATTCTTCTCGCCGAAAGTACATAGCTCTGTGGTTTAAGACTGGAGATGAAACTCAAACATGGAAAATTCCTGTGTATCTAGAGGCTGCTATATCGACCCAACGCAAGCTGGCCTCCATAATGTGAGGATTAGCTAGCTAATACAGAATATAACATAACCAGGTGCCTTTGTATTAGTGTTTACTCTGTGTGAGCCAAGTACTGCAGAGCCTTCCTCGACAGAAGGAAGAACACGATTTCAAACGCGGATGATAACATTGATCAAAGAATCACCTTGAGTCCTGTGCGCCAGTTGCAAGATTTTGACGTAAATTTGGACGTCGGAATCAAGATTCAATTTCAAAAGAAAGAAAAAGGAAGGTCAGCATTTGATCCAATGGACAGAGACTCTTGGAGGAGGCTCAGCCGGAGCCCAGCGCCCAGCGCCAAGTTTCAGGGGCCCTGGCACACCTGGGCGCTCACTGACAGGCGCCACACAGGCTCAACTGCCTGAATTGGCTTCAGCACCCCCCCCCCCCCAACCCCGGCCGGCAACCTTGCATAGCATCATTTCCGCAAAAGAGCCCTTCGTCTCGAATTGATCCCAACCTTTTTCCTTCCTTCCTTCTGCACTTTCCCAACCTGCATTCCTGGTTCTCTTTCTCTCTCTCTCTCCCAACCCATACAAAGAGCAAGGTATTACGCTCAAGCTCACGATCTGCGAAAGGGAGCACGTAAAAGAAAGACACCCAGGTTGGAGCTTTGTCATGTGTACTAACCTCCAGCAGAAACAGACACTCTTCTGGAAGATTCGGCCAGCGTAGAGACACAATACCCACCAGTACGCCCAACATGCCGTCAGACAACGACGCGGCAGTAGCAACCCCTGCCGCGGACGACGGAGAGAAGAATCAGCAGCAGCAGCAGCAGAGATCACCATCACCAGCAGACTCTCGTTCAGAGGAGGGCGAGGCCAGGAGCGACGACAGCCCCCCAAGAGAGGAGCACCAAGACAACGATCGACATGGCAGCGACGCTCCGTCCTCCTCCTCGAAGCAGCAAGACCCGACAGACGCGCCACCCCTCCCTGACGAGCCTGTTCCAGGCCAGGCGCCTCCCCTGCCATCCGAAGCCCCGCCAGAGCAGGCAAACGATGACGGCTGGGAAGCAAAATGGGACGCGGCCAACTCGGCGTGGTACTTCTACAATCGCTTTACGGGGGTGTCACAATGGGACAACCCGCGCGTACCAGATTGCGGCACCGGCGAGGCGGCGGCGGCGGCGGCGGCTGCTGGCTCCTCAGCTGCAGCCGCGCCAGGCACAGCTGCTTCGGCAGCAGCCATTTCACAACCCACCTCCGTAGCAGGGGGCTACAACCCCGCGATCCACGGGTCCTGGGACCCCAACGCGCCATATGCACAAGCCTACAAGGCGGGCGATGAGGAGTACGAGGCCGATCTCGCAGCGTACAACGCGGAGATGATGGCGGGCGTCGAGGGCGACGGCGAGGCGGGAGGAGACCCGTCGTACCTGCAGAACGCGGCGTTCAACAGGGGCACGGGCAAGTTCCAGACGGGCGACCAGAACCCCGACAGGTACTCGGACGCCAACAAGTCATACCGGCAGATGAATGCGTACTTCAACGTCGACCAGGCTGCGAACTCGCATGACGGCCGGAGCCTGAAGGCCGAGAGGAGGGGGAAACAGCCTACGCGGAAGGAGCTCGCCATGTGGAAGGAGAAGCGCAAGGCTAGGAAAGAAGAGAAGCGGCGGGCCTGGCTGAGGGACTGATGAGACGGCTGTCTGCTGGTCTGCCTTTCCTTCTCTCTTTCTCTGGACCATGATTGATCAAGAGAATTCCACTGCATTCATACAACGGCATTGAACCTGGTTAATTTGGAGCAAAGTTGGAAAGGGAGGGGCAGGGCAAATGTCTTGTAATAAATAAAAAAAAATCACGGTTGGATTGTGGGCTGATATTGCCCTTGGCATGGGCTTTCAGGTGATGATGCCCGAGGAAGCCTGGCCGGCTTTGCTCTTCTAGAGAACTTAAATACCCGATGAGGACTACGCAGTGCGCGTGTTGTCTAATTAAACTCCATTGTTCTTCTCTTTTACACAATGATTTTCGGTGCACTTAGATCTAGGTATTGTCTTTTGCACGGTGCTCTGAAAAAAAATGCTCCAGCTTGCCGGCGGTCTGGCTTCCTCAGATTTTGAGACGCATCTGCGTCGCTGCTGCTTGTGCAGGTTGGTACATCAGCCTGCTTGCCACCCCGCGTGAGAAGCTGGGGTTAGGATCCCCTTGTGGTTGGGGTGTAGCTGGTGTGTGTGTGTGCCCTGATCAGGAGGCTGAACTGTACAGCAGTGAGCAGGTGCACCTGAATCTAGACTCGAGCTCCTGTCCTGATGACTCAAACCAACAGCGCGAGACCTTCGTTGAGCATGCACTGCTGCGAAGTAGCCATACAGTCACCTGTACGACGCCCCAAACATACAGAGAGGAGCAAAGCTGGAAAAGCACATGCAGCGAAACATAATGGCCGGTCTCATTACACAGCTCGGCCTGCTGGAACGTTGCCTTTCTGAAGAGCACCTCCAAAATAGTCGTCGCCTCGGTTGCATTCGGAGTCCATGGTGCAGTCAGGACCACCTCAGCAATACGAATTTTATCCTCATTCATCCTCGTCCGAGTCGTCGTCCTCCAGAACAGCATTCAGCTGGATGCTCCCATCGCTGTCGCTGTCGCTGTCATCTTCCTGATCGGTATTGATCGTAGTAGATCCGAAAGTCTCCGGAGCCTTGCCCGTGTCCAGGCGTTTCGCCGGCGGCTCCTCTAACTCCTCACTCTTGCGCTTAAGCGTCGAAGACAGCACGACTGTCTCCTTGGTCTTGCTGAGCACCGTCTCACCTACTGTCTCCGTGCTTTCTGTAACTATCGTCGCCTCGTTGTGCTGGACGGGCAGATGACTGCTGCTCAGATTAAATCCAGGCTTGGATATCTCAGCATCAGCCATGTCCTCGTCGTGATCGTCTTCTTCCACAGCCATGCCATCTTCAGCTGCCTCGACTGCTAACTCTTCCGCTGCGTCTTCGGCGCCAGTATTCTGCATCTTCTCCAACAATTCTTCGTCATCCTCACCACCGCTTGTGCCAAAGGTCACTGCCTTGTCCATTCGCAGATTGGTCCTCAGCACTTCAACTTCACTATTCCTAGGGAAGTCCCTCGCCAGGAAAGGGTACACGCTCGCGAGCATCTTGCCCGTTCGCGTGCGATACGGGCTCAACACACTAGCCAACATCGCCTTCTTGTTGTGGGATAGTACTGCCGTGCGGTCGATGAGTGCACGCAGTGTCTGTTTGAGGTGCTGCTGAGGCAGGTGAGACAAGAACGCCGCCAAGAGCGAGGAAGCAGCTTCGAGGTGTAGTTTTGAGAGCTCTGCAACCGCGACAGAAGATCCCTTGGACTGGATCGTTAAGTAGGCGTCTGCGTTTGAAGAGGGTTTGACAGTGGATGCTTGGCCATTTGCAGGCTTGACATCCTGTAGCGAGGCATTAGGAGGCCTTGCGTGTCCTGATGCGGCGAGGAGGTCGCGGCAGCAGCATTGTACGAGCTTATCGAGGGAATTAACGCTGAGCTTGGGCATGGTAGGACCGTGAAGGAGGAGAAGCTTGTATGAGAGCTCGTAGACATTCCCACGGACGAGTGGAACCTGGTGATGAGCGTCGAGAATACGGACAGTCTGGTGCAGCATGTCTGCTGCTAATGGAAGGGTGTTATCCTGCAGCCTTTTTGTAAGTGCAATCAGAACATTCATGACGGCAGTATGTATGTCCGGAAGGGCAGTCCATAGTTCGTCTTTCTCTTCCCGTCCAATAGCAGAGTTGAGCTGAGTGCCATCCTGTGTCCGCGCCCCCTTCTGAGGAGGCACGATCAGGGTGATTCTGGCAGTTAGATCCAACAGTGCCGAGACCGGAGTGGTGACGGGTATTTTGGTGGGGGACTTGAGAAATTCCGAAAGAGTCTCAAGCAGACCGACCAACCTGTCAGCACCGCTCGACAAGCCAAGCCAGGGAGGAAGTTGCTCTGGTGAATCGCTGCCCCCATGCGGCTCGCCCTCAGATCCGACATGTTGTCGTATATAGCCGCTATTCGATTCCCACGACTCCTGCACAGCACGAAAGACTTGGTCAGCGGTGGTGTGACTGGTCTTGATGAAGCCCTCGATTGCTTTGCCCCACTCTTCTGCATTACCATTCTTCGGTGTCGTATAATGCTGTAGGACGAATAACTTTCGAGATAATACGCGCAGGCTCTGCGGAGCTGCCGACTGGCCTGCTGCTGTCGGAGCAACGTAGGCCTTGAAGGTCGCCTTAATCTGGGTGCTGAACGGCCGCAAAGTTGTTGGATACAGAGGCGTGATAGTGCACAGCGCGTTCGCCACCGTTTCGACCAGCCGCACCGGCGTTGGACCAGCCTTGCCTGATCCTGAAGGGGTGACAATTTGTAGACAGGCCTTTACAAATGCCGAGAGAGTAGGCGATGCTATCTCCCTGACGAGGGCTTGGTACTCATTAAGGAGTGTATATATCCTCGTCAAGGTGATAACGGCAATCTCTCGAGCAGGAAAAGGGTCATTTTTCTGGGAATAGCTTTAGAAATGAAGATCATCAAGCTGTAGGGCAGGGCTGACCAACCTGGATTATGGACAAGAGCCCTTGAACCCATGGCCCTGATGTCCGTAGACACTCGTAGCCGCCAACATCGACGACCGCTTTGATCAATATTGCCGCTGAAAACCGAGACGATTGGCTGCGTCCATTCTTGAGGAGGGTAGTGAGCTGAGTCTTCAATTTGTGAACCAGGACAGAATGCTCAGGCGCACCGTCCTTGAGTTTCTGGTCCACCGCAAGAGAGAGAACTCCTCCACAGCGATGTATATGGCTGACCAGGTTTGGACACAAGGGTGGGAGAGCATCAGGGTCAGTCGAAGCCAGGCGCCGGCAGAGGACCTGTAAGTCTGGTGGTAATGACATTGTCATCTAAATCGCCAAAGTTTGATCTGACGATAATTGTTGATATTGGGGCTCAGAAGTGAGCTTGAGCAGTCCGATATAGACCAAGACTCGTTCCGCAGGAAGCTGGCTCGAACTCGGCGTGGATGAGAGTATATTGGTTATTGGTCGAATTGGGACACAGTGGAGGGAATTTGTCATTGATTCCTCGTCGCAACCTGCGCGAACGCCGTGAGTGCCTCAATCAAAAAAAAATTCCGGTTGACGTCCATATCGAAGTTTTGACCTGTGTAGAATAAATTTCTACAGGGGGTTGTCGGTAGTGGGGTCTCACTCGATTGATAACGATGTTTAGCGGACGTTGATTATGAGGGAAGACCCCCAAGACCCCTGAAGGGGCCACCCCCCTGGCTCCTGGGGCCCTCCCTGCGGCCGCCTGTCCTGCATGTCGATCGGAACTCGAGCTGGGCCTGCCTTGCTGCTGTCACTTTGGGACCAGGGAGGGGGTTGCAAGCTGACGATTACGACGTTGTTCAAGGCTTGATTCTGCATTCCACCTGCCAACCACGCTGGCACGCTGGTTGGAAATGCTGTCATTACTTGTGAACCACCTGTGATACGCCGGTCCGTCTTGGATTTTGAATCTCTCCTTTCGTCCTTTGAGTCTTGCGCAGTGTTCTAGGGTAATACCAGTACGATTTTCCCCTCTAATTTCTAATTAAACTGGCTCTGCGCTGGTGCTCTCCTTGATGTTCAGACCCGCCTTGTCTGGTCTGTGTTGATACGATACTTGGCCAATTCACCTTGAGCTTGTCGTCGCGTCCCAGAGCCCCTTTTCCTACACCCTTCGCCAACAAGCTTGCGCACAATGGCTGTAAGTCCATTCTACGGAATTCCCTCTGCCGCTGGTTGATACTCGTTCGCCTTGGGAGACTGACATTTTCGTATTGCGCATGGATAGCCCAACCCGACCAAGGCCAGAGGCTACCTAGACCAGCTCGACAATGCCCGATGCGAAGGAAACTGGGATGCCGTCCCAGAGCTCGTTCGCAAGGTTCGAAAACACGCGCCTGCCAGAGCCTGTACGAAGAAAAGACCCACTCCGAAACCTACTTGCTCTGCAATTGCCTTCCCTCTGACAAAATGATGACGGTGTAGGCTTAACATTAACCGCCGAGATCGAACATGGCATCGTCAAGGCCACCAAATCCCAGAGACCGACCACCGCACGCCCAGGCACAGCCGCGTCCGGCAACATTCCTCCGCAAGACATCGAGGTCGCCGGCCAATTACCGAAGCTCTTGGGTCTGATCGACGAGGAGCAGACCTACGCAGAAGATCGCTTTCAGGCACAGGTCTGCGCAGGGTGGTTGCACTGGGTCATTGGAGAATATGAACTTGCCTCCGTTCGCCTGCCGGAAGGTCTAGAGGAGGGTTCCGTCGAAAGCCTAGAGAACATTTCTGAATGGACGCGGGTTTGCATGCTCAAGTCCGCCTATCTGCGGGCCAACTGTTTGGCTCGGGACAATAATGAGGTCCAAGCGCTGGCGGTATTCGAGGCCGCCATTCCTCCCTTGTCTTACACATGGAACAGCCACACGGCCAAGAAGGAACTCCGATACTGGTCGGAGCTGTTCTTGACAGAGTTCTGCATGCTCTTCAATGGTTGCCGTGACCGGGGACAGGTGTCATTGGAGGAGGGGAACTCGCTGGTCTGCTTCCGGTCTTGGGCCAGATGGTGGGAAGGCCCGAAAGGCTCTGCCTTGGCGGGTGGTTTCGGCTTCAAAGGATCAGTCCCGCGACGGCGCATATGGTTTGAGTACTTTGAGACCCTATCGACGATCCTGCAGCAGGACCTCGCCTACCCGACAGCGTATACGACCATCACTGGCGAGAACTCAGTGCGAAAACACCTCTGGCTGGAGCTGACCAAAGCCGAGAGCAACTTCGAAACCCTGCTCCTGGGGGAGACAACCTTCCCCAGGGCCGATGAGGACAGAGAGGAGATTGAGCTCTTCGTGGAGATGCTCATGCAGAACTGGGCAGTCCTGACTGGACGTGGTTGGAATGACCAGGATCTTGGCCAGGGGGGAAAGGCTGCTGTCAGCGCGACTGTCCTTGAACTGTTGTACCGCGCATCGATGAAGACCTTCCATTCGACTGCCATTCTGAGGAATCTCTTCATCGTTCATCTTGCTGTTGCTGAGTTCGACCTCGCTTTGAAGGCATTCGACTCGTATCTCGAAATTGTCAAAAAGGGCAAAGCACGTGTGGAGAAGACGGGACACCAGGAGAAGAGCCTTGACCCTGACGCTACCGTTCTGGAGACAATATGTCTATGCATTTCTGCTCTGAGTCGCTTTGGTGGAAGGGAGGCTGCTGAAAAGGCCAAAATCCTTGCCACAGAATTGGAGCACTGGATCGAGAAACTCGAGCCGCCGCCTACCAACGGCGCAATGCAGTCAGTCAAGGAAGAGGGAGGCAGGACCTCGGTGACCGGAGACCGTGTACCAGGCAAGATCCTCGCGTTGGCCTGGCAGTCGATTGGACTGGCGCAGGCGCAATGGGCGCGCACAACATTTGACGCGAGTGGTCGGACAGAGATGCAGAGGAACGCCATGAGATCACTGCGCACGTCTTTGTCGTCGGATTCTGGCGGTTCTGCGGATGTCCGCGGCGTGTTTGCCCTGGGTCTCCTCCTCGCTGAGCAGCGAGAGCTGACAACCGCCATCGAGCTCGTCAAGACTGCCCTGTTGACGAAGCCAGCCGAGGACGAGACCTTGGTACTGCACAACGGGCCCTTTTGGAGAGAGAGGTCCTTGATACCCCTCTGGCATCTCCTCTCGCTTCTTCTCAGCGCGAGACAGGAGTACATTCTCGCGGCTAGGACGTGCGAATGTGCTTTCGAGCAGTTCAGAGATCCAGCCGTGCTGTTTGGGCGCCAGCAGCTCTACAAGAGTGACCACCTGAACGAGGCAGAGACGGACCACGAGGCTGTCAAAGGCCTGGTGGATGACATGGACGACTTCGAGAAAGAGAACATCCTGGAGGTGAAGATGACCCAATTGGCAATAGTCGAGATCATGGAAGGGCCTCGAGTGGCGGTCAATGCCAGCTTGGAGCTCTTGAACCTGTTCTCTCGACTGTTCGGGAGCACACAGCCAAAGCAACAGAGCCTAGCGCCACCCAAGACTTCAGCTGTCCCAAGAACCTCGGGAACGTTTAGGAGCATCAAGAGTGGCATCTTTGGCAACAAAAGCAGCCGGGCAGACAATGCCGGCCCTCCACAACCGACCAATGCGAAGACAGAAAAGAGCGAGAGCAGACCCCAAACTCCACAACCGACCAATGCGAAGACAGAAAAGAGCGAGAGCAGACCCCAAACTGCCAACACCACCATCACTCGTGCGCCCACGATCCAAGTCCATGGGAGTCCCAGTGAACCGCGCTCACGGAGGAAGTCGGCGGGCAACGAGAAGCGGAGTGAGTCTGCTAGGAGAAACAGTCTGCGCAAGAAAGATTCTCATGGTGCTCGGCCACGCGCCTCCAGCAGTGGCCCCAACCCACACCCCCATGCCGCGACCATCGTTGACGGGGAGCCATTCTACACGCCGATGGGAGAGGGTCAGGGGCTGCAGGCCTCCGATATATTTGCTCACGCCCAGAGCCGGAACCCCCTGTCGCGCCCGTCGTCAGCAGTGAACACTCCTGGCGTCACCAGAACGGTCTCCCACAGTTCCGACTTCTCCCCAAAAGCAAGGACCACAGAGATGTCTGCCTTTGCACTGGAAGCCATGGAACCTTTTGGCGCCATCTTACCTGTGATACAATTCGACAAGGAGCACGAGAAGAGGCGCAGAGGGGCCACGCTGGTCAAGATTTGGCTCATGATCGCAGGCTTCTACCGCAGGGCTGGCATGTATGATGATGCCAAGGGAGCGGTTGCAGAGGCGCAAAAGATTGTACAGAACATGGAGGCAGACATGGGCAAGGGGTCAGGAGACACCAGCAAGAAGTCTCCCGGCTCCTCCTCGCTCAGAGACCCTGGATGGGCTGGCAAGAAGTCGATCGAGGAGCTCTGGGCTGATGTATGGTGCGAGGTAAGAGGCAGCTTAATTTTTTGTTTTTTGGCCCTCTTTCTTTTCGGTCTCTTCCGGATTGTATTCAACTGAACCGGACACTGCTGACATGGATGCAGATGGGACACCTCTCCTTGGCGAAAGATGATGTTGTTTCGAGCCGACTGGGATTCGAGGCAGCTCTGACGCATTTCCCTGACCACCCCACCGCAATAGTCGGTCTTTCGAATATCTTGCTCGACATCTACTGCGAGAAAATCACGCCGCCAAGGGCTTTCCCGGGCCTGGACCTTGTGGGAGGCTCGGACGCGATGCCCGGGACCGATCAGACCACAGCTGACATTTTGTCGCTGGCCCCAAAGTCATCAGACCTGGTCACGCTGTTGCCGACACAACCACTCGGGCTCGGCGCGTTCAAGAACCCGAAAGGAGAACGGATACAACAAGCAGGCGTGCCTCAGGACCCGACATCGCCGCATCACGAGAGCCCCCTTGCGCCTCCATACAAGGCCTCGTCGATACCTCTTGTCGACCGTCTTGCATCTCGCGACAGAGCCTATGGTCTCCTCTCCAACCTGACGAAGCTCGGCTCGGGCTGGAACTACTCGGAAGCCTGGTTTGCCCTGGCCAGGGCACACGAGGAGAGCGGACAGGCAGACAAGGCAAAGGAGGTGCTCTGGTGGTGCGTGGAGCTTGAAGAGGGCATGGGCGTCCGTGAATGGGACTGTGTGAATACTGGCGGGTATGTTCTTTGATGTACGAAAAGCGAGAGGAATTTCCGTACTTCGGTATGCATGTATATATTGTCTTGTCGGGCAGGTTGGACCTTGAATAGAATCTACATCGCGGGTCAGGGTTAGGAGAGGATGGACTTGATCAAAAGCTAACCATTGTACCAGTGGAAAAGAAAATACAAGATGAATTTTATAATCACCACATCGAGCCTCTTGAGCCGAGTAGAGGCAAGCAGGCGAGTATGTCCTTGAGTACATGGCACGGATTGCATACTATAATACTTCACTAAGCCTTCCCAGCACTGCGCTATAGATTGGCCCAGACCCCTGCTTTCAACCCAGTGCACGGACCAAATCGCGGTACGCGTCTTTCTTCCGCTGTCTGTCTTTCTCCTACTGTTTTTCTCCACCAAGCCCGCCCGCCCAAGCTGCCACTTCCACTCCCACCCAGATCCTTACATGTATACCAAATACAGTGCACACCGTACCCTCATTTGACGCAGACTGATACCCTTGGTACTAGAGAGGTTCGATCACGCGCACGTCTCGGCAGTACTCTCAAATTTACCCTCTTACCAAGCTCGACATACATACACTACATACATACCACATACACTGCGCGCAATGCCGCGCCCAACTCGATCACGAGTCGCTGCGACGCGACGCGGCGCCGACTCGTCGTCAACCACCTCTTCTGACGGCCCCGCAACCACCGCACCTGCTGCGACTGCAGAACCTGACGTCTCAGGACCTCCAATTCACTCAGACGTGACGGACATCTACGGCGTCAGCGATCGCGAGACCGAGCGCCAGCGCAAGGCGAAAGAGACAGCTGCCGTCACGCGAGGCACACGCACCCGGGCAGCCAACGCAGCAGCGCTCTCCGCCTCCCGCGCCGACCGTGATGCGGCGATGACGCGCCTTGACGATTTGACTTCGACCACTGCGAATACGGACGACAGCCCTATCGTCGAGGTCGGGCGTAAAGATACCACGATGGAGGTCTCGTCGCTCCTTGGAGGTGGCGGGCGAGGCCGTCGTGCCGGCGGGGACCTGTCAGGCATGGAGATTGGTGACTCGGAGATCTTTGGGAACTTGGACAGCAGCTTTGACGCGACCCTGCCCCGCGAGGGCTCGGATTCGCGAAGCGGCCTGAGGAGCGCGGATACCTCGACCTTCAACGTGAGCGTGTTTCGCCGCCAGTCGAGCAGGACGCGTCGGCGCCAGAGCAGCATTGTGGGCAAGGATGACGCGCCGATCCGACCGAGCAGCCGGGGTCCCACTACGCCGGGGCTGAGCTCGACGTTCAGCCTTGGGAACTTCAAGAGGCGGCCGAGGCAGCCGAGCATTCTGTTGAGCTCGGCGCAGAAGGCCTCTTTGCATCTGCAGCAGTCGCACGCTACAAGTGCGGCGAGTGGAGACGAGGGTGAGAATGACAATGCGGTGGAGAGTGATGTGGAAGAGTCGTTTTTGCCCGAGGCCGAGGGTACGCCTGTTAGGGTGTCGCGAGGGCGGAAGAGCGAGGAGGGAATTGCTGGAGCTGAGGTCTCTGCCGAAGGTGGACGCGAGACGCGCTCTAGGAAGCGAAAGTCTACGGAGGCTCATGACGGCGAGTCGGCCAAGAGGCAAGCTGTCGAGACGGAGACGGAGGGCGAGGACGAGGACGAGACGATGCGCCAGTCTGTTGAGAGTGATTCTCTGTCACCTCCTCCGAGCTCTGTAGAGCAGAGACGTCGTAGCCTGGAGCTGGACGATGACATACTTGCACCACCGGAAAGCAGCAGCTCGCGCGACGGTAGTCCCATGATGTGGCCATCTCTCAAGAACCTGGGAAAGAAGCACCACGGACAGCCATCATCGCGGACCAAGACGCCAGTTCTAGATGATGACATGTCAGACATCTCTGAGCCTCCATCCCTTACGCACTCGCCCAATTTCAAGGCAACAAAGACTGCAGCCGCGAACAGGCGGAAAGAGTCGCCCAAATTGTCGACTGCTGACCTGGAGGCACTGCTGCCGCGTCGACGTCGCAAGGCCCAAAAAGATACATACGATGTGGACGATGGACAGAGCAGCGCACCAGAGCGAGAAGAAGAATTACCACGCCGGGTCGCCAAGAAGAAAACCTCCAAACCCCTCAGCGGTTCAGCCAAGACAAACGGAACCACCATCCAAGCCAAGACCTCTACCGCCTCTGTATCGGCCCCGGCGAAGCGGACGAGTCGTCGGAAGTACGGATCCCGCAACTTCGACAAGGAGAATGTCACCGAAGGCGACTCTATTGAGGTCGCCAGGGAGTCTTCCCCACCACTCGACGACACCGCGTTCGAGGCGGAGGTGAATGGTGATGATGATGATGAGACTGAGACCAGCACGACACCTGTCCTGGGCGCTGAGCTGAAGGCCGCGTCCAGAAAGTTCAAGGAGGTAGACGAGTGGGAGCTGGATTTTGAGGAGGTCGTGGAGCCTTCCTCCGATCTGCCCGAGGGTCGTTAGGAAGGAAAGGAGAGAACGTGTGTGAGCACAGTAATGAATTATGTTCAAAGTCGCCGCGACAGAACTAGCCACTAGGAAAATGGACTGAGAGATGTTGTTCTACGATGATTGTTTTTCACATACTTATGAGGTATCACATACCCCCTGGGTTGGCTCGTGGGTGATAACCTGGATGAGCGGCACGAGGATGGACCTCTGCCTGCAGGGCTTGCTCTACATACCCCCGACTAGCTACAATGCATGATTTGAATTTGTTTCGCCATCTGCATGGTGTTCTTGGTGTCCTTCTTTGCGTCCTCGTTGGCGAGAAGTAGAAGCCTTGCCGCCCCAATATCACTGGAAGCGGAAGTGCCAATGATGACTGTCTGCTCGCTGCGTGAGCGATAAGACACCAGCGTCCAGCGGCTCAGCCAGTGCCTGACGAGCCCGCAAGCTCATAGCATAACGTCTTATGCCGGCGGGCGAGATCATGAAGACGGGGTGGAGAGAGTAACGCTTTCCACACGCTGCTCCACGACCGGGAGCAAGTGCGCGACCTGGTTAGCATCTCGTAAGGCGGAGGTGACGGCATCGGGTGCCAGTCCTGACATGAGCAGGGCCTGAGGACGAAGTGGTCAGTATCAAGTCTCCTCTACACCAGAAAGACCCACCCCCCCCCTCCTTCCTCTCAACAAAGGAGAACAGACTCACCTTCTTGACATTCGCAAAGCTGTCCTCCTTGGCCGTGTACTCCCGAATCACCTCCTCCGCGCCAAAGTCGACATACAGCCTCGTATCCCTCACCCGCACGACGACATTGTCCAGCCTCATGTACAGCCGCGCCAGCAGCAGCATCCGCTGCGCCATGACCCGGACCTTGACGCTGTACACGCTGATGCCGTTGTCGTCGAGCTCGCTCTCAAAGAGGACGACCTCGTCAAAGAATAGGATCGCGTCGCGCCGCTTCAGCAGCTCCAGCGGTATGGACTTGTGCGGTGCGGGCTCCAGCCTGCGGCCGCCGCCGCCGGGCGTCTCCGTGCCGGTGTACACGGTGGAGTAGCTCCAGTCGTAGGGCTTGACGACCTCCCTGATGTCATGGGCGGTGCTCTTCTCGCGCGAGCTGCTCCACTCGCCGGCGTAGGCGACCTGCAGCATGTTGGCGCCCGTCTTGTCAACGCTGTCGAGGGCAGCCTCGGCCGTGAACTCGACGGCCCAGCCCGAGGGCGCGTGGCGCACGGCGACGAGATTGTCGCCAAAGATCATCTCCGGGATGGGGATTCCTAGGCGGTGGGACATGTCGTCTATGGGGCCGGACTTGGAGATGGGGAGCTTGCGGGAGGAGATGGCGAAGGGGCCCTGGTGGTGCGTGGTGGTGGCCTGTGAGAGCATGCTGGGGTCCGGGTAGGGCTCATTGGGGGAGGTGATGTGGTTCATCTTGGGCGATCGAGTATGAGATGATCTGGAGGAGAACCTCAATCTCTGGTGTCGTCGATTGTGGAGAGGCCCGTTTGGGTCCGCGAGTTCCTCTTTCTGGTGGATGGGCTGAGATATTGCAAGGTGTGAATGGGTGAGAGGCGTGTTTGAGACGGAATGGCGCTGGTCCAGAATTGTGCTGTGCAACGTCTGCTCTTCGGCGGCTTCTCTGGTGTCAAAGCCAAGACTGGCAGTGAAGACAGCCGTGAGATCGTGAATCGAAGTTCTTGAATAAAGACACAGTAAGTGTGTTGCTGGTCCTTTTTCTGAAATCGTCTGTCTGGTCGATGTTGAAATTCGTCGGCATAAGAAGGCCTCGAATTAGGTGCTATTCGGTAAAACGCGGCGCTGCCAAACCTGGCAGGCGGGCCCTAGTACAGTAGGCATCCAACCCCGCCAGCTTAGGGTCACCCGCCTTACATAAAACCCCTACCAAACCTAACTGTAGCGCGTAGACGAGGCTGCGTAGCCTTGGGGGAACAGCCACCGGAATCAACGCCGGTCCTATTCCGAATTATCTGGACTCGACACCGTGCTTAATTTTGAGTTCTCTCTCGATAATGTCTTAAGAGGAAGAGGATTTTCTTTTCCTACGAGAAGTTTCTTTGAAATCAAACTGCCAATGACTCGATACACAAGCCAAGCCAGCTGGTTCAGTCGAAGTCAGACCGTTCAATCTGTTGCCCCTCTGGACGATGGGATTGAGTACCTCACTCCCCACATGGACTCGACTCAGATCAGACCAGTTCAATGGGCTAAGCTTTCTATATGGAGGAAGCTTTGGCGTTCATCGATAGCTATTAAACCCTCTTTGCTCAACTAGTACGTCGAACTTCTGTGCCTTGGCTTCAGCTAGCAGCTAAGGGTTTACCACCTCGAGCTTCTTCTACCCTTTAGTCCCTCCGCAACACTGACTTAGCTCTTTTGATGCACTCACCAATGTCAAGGTTCCTTGGACCAAAAGTCTGGACATGGTTAGCATAGCTGCTGATGAAGCCATGCTAGAAATCATCAGCGATAAGCCTTCCTAAATGGGATGAAAATCAAGCAAGCCATAGAAAGGTTGATAAGTGCAGGGCACCTTTCTTGGCTGAATGTTGTTGGTGGCGAGATGAAGGTAGAGCTGAAGATCTGCAATGCTTATGGTGCGCTGAGAGCAGAATCATTGATTCACAACTCTAGAGAAGCAGATCGAGCACAACTCTCACTGTAATTATGATCACCCAGCAAGTCTGGTCAACTGCTGAGATCTGGGCAAGACGATATGCTGGACCATCTAAACGCTCCAGAAGTGGGTAACTGGGCAACGTAGATATTGAAAACGCAGCCGCCCAGTTCTTTACTCTAGATTCAAATCCAAATGGAATGGCTATCCATAGTGCTTGACAGAGGGGTGTGGGTCTATCGATGCTTGATTGCCATCATGTTCGCAGGCATATGAACAGACTGAACACCGCTGTTGATTAACCTTGATATCCCAACACTGATGAAGGACATGCCATTTGCATCCAGCCAGCTTGTGGCAATGGCAGGATGACTTTAATAACATGAAGAAGAACAAGAAGTCGAGACAATAGTACGGTCACTTTTCTAGAACTGCATGACCAATTGAATTCGAAGAGGCATCATTTCTGAGAAGTTCGGCCGCTGCGCCGTTGCTTGCCATGGTACAACCCACAAAGTTGACTTCGAGCCGTAGCAAGCTAGACTTGATTACCTGCGGGGGACACTTTGGGTTTAGTGAGGCTGGCCCCGTCTTGTTGCACTAACAGCCATCCTCGTTATCTTGCCGCAGATCTCGTTAGTGCCCAGCCTCCCTATGGCAACCACCCCACCCTGTGTTGCCCGGCAACAAATCAAAACAATTGCTCCTTCCCTTCCCAATTGCTCTTCCCCTTGCAGGTCTCGACTCGTCCATCTACCACACTCTGGCCAGAGCCGCATTTAAACTCTGGAAGTTTTTCTGGTGCACATCGAACCAGTTCCCTCCTAGCAACGAAATAATACCTACAGACACCCATCTTATCAAGCCTCCTTCAAGACCTATCCGATTCCTACATTTGGGTGTCACAAAACGTGATGGCGACCAGAACCCTCGAGGCTGGCTTTCAGCGTATGTCGATAACGGACGAGAATGAGTCTGTCTACAAGTCCTCCAAGGTAAGGTGATATCGATGATAACCTCCGTCGTCTTGGATGCTCACCAATACTCACGCTGCCGCCGCCCCCAATCCAGCTCGGTCAGTCCAGCAGCCGCCCGAACCTCTTCAAGGTCGCCCTGCAATCTCAAAGTACCAACACCGTCGCTACGGTGACTCTGCCCTCGCAGGCCGTACAGCGAAAAGCCGTCCCCTCTTCGTCAAGCGCAAATCCTGCTTCACCTACCAGAAAGACACTCCAATCATCTGCCCTGACCCTCCAATCGAAGCCGGCATCCCGCAAGCCACAAGCCAGCAACCCCCCTTCGCCGACCAAGAAGGACAAGACCAGCTCCGCCAGTTCAGCCTCCTCATCTTCTCGTCCTTCGGATGAGTCCGAGAGCGAGCGACACTCCCAGACTGTCACGCTCCTCGACGAGCCCCGGACATTCCACCTGGGCATGTTTGAGATTGGCAAGCCCCTCGGCAAGGGCAAGTTCGGGCGGGTCTACCTTGTCAAGGAGCGCACGAGCGGCTTCATCTGTGCGCTGAAGGTGCTCTACAAGTCAGAGCTGCAGCAGGGTTCTGGAGTCGAGAAGCAGGTCCGCCGCGAGATCGAGATCCAGAGCAACCTGCGCCATCCCAACATCCTGCGACTGTTCGGCCACTTCCACGACCCGAAGCGAATCTTCCTGATCCTCGAGTTCGCCGGCCAGGGCGAGCTGTATAAGCTGCTCCGCAAGGAGAGCCGGTTCCCAGAATGGAAGGCCGCACAATACGTCGCCCAGATGGCCTCGGCGCTGAAATACTTACACCGCAAGCATGTCATCCACCGGGACATCAAGCCCGAGAACATCCTTGTGGGTGTGCACGACGAGATCAAGTTGTCCGACTTTGGCTGGAGCGTCCATGCGCCCAATCGCCGGAGGGCTACGCTCTGTGGAACCCTGGACTATCTCCCTCCGGAGATGATCAAGTCGGGGAGCAAGGACAACTCGTATGATGAGAAGGTTGACCTCTGGAGCCTGGGTGTGTTGACGTACGAGTTCCTCGTTGGCGAGGCCCCTTTCGAGGATACACCAGTCATGACGCAGCGGCGAATTGCACGGGCAGACATGAGCATTCCATCTTTCGTGAGCCCCGAGGCTAGGGATCTCATCAAGAAGGTATGTCCAAGAATTCGCCTTCATTTCCTGCCTCCGCCTGGATATGCTTGTCATTTACAGTGAAACCGATTTTCTGACTTCCTATCCACAGCTGCTCGTGTTAGACCCAGAGAAGAGACTCCCGCTACAGGCCGTTCAGGAGCACCCGTGGATCTTGAAGCACTGCGTCAAGGGAGAGCGTGCTTCGAACCGAGAGAAGTCGAGGTGATGATGGACAGTCCTGCTGTGATCTGGACAGGCTGTGTCGGAGAGATTGGGCTCTTGTCATCGATGGTGAGCCTGCAGGGTAAGGAGTGGAATGATGGTATTGTATACTTTGCACTTGTTTGGCGTTTTGGTCACACATGGTTGTTGGGTTGGCCTTCATGAACATTCAGGCCAAGGGGCGTTCTTTATTGACATTTTCAGCGTTTGCGGTTCTCACCAGTCAGGCGTATTCTACTAGGTACTACGAAGAGCACAGCACAAAGCCGCACGACGGCTTCATGGATGATACTACCGTTTTTATGATGAGAATACAACATTTGTTCAAGCGTTATAGCGAAAGAGTGGTGGTATCATTGGTGTCATCCTGTCCATGCCATGCCGTGTATGTACGTATGTGTCTTTACCTCATCTATATACCTCGTCGAACGGCCTGGTATCTGAGAAGCACGAGTCCCACACCTCGTTGACAACCTTGACCGCCTGCACGTCGTCCTTGACCCACGGCCGCGCCATCATGGACTGCACGGCACGCCGCCTGACGCAGTCCTGAAATTGTTCCGTCAGCCGCCAATTGCTCCTTGTCCAGAACTCCCTTGTGAATCTGCACTCGCCGCTAAGCATCGACGCTCGTATCTGTTCCGAGGTGGTTATTAGCCCAGTCATTTCATCTCCTTTTAGGACGCCGTCGATCACACAAGAGTGTAGTAGAGGAAGAAGACCGAAAAAAAAAGAAGGAAAAAAAAAAAAAAAAAGAAAAGAGGCCTACCTCAGTACAAGCAGCCTGCTTCAGATCCCTCTGCCCTCTGAAGTCGACCTCGAACCGCAGCTCATCATAAGCATGGACCATCTCGTGCGAGAGGATATCCTCCAGGTGGCCCTTGTTGCGGATCTCGTTTGCGCAGACCAGGATGCCGTGCCTGGGCTCGAAGCCACCCCCCCTGCCTCTCGACGCGGCCGTCGGCGGTCAGGCGGGCGGGACACCGGCGGCACAGGATGCTGGAGGCGTCCATCCTGCGGCCGTGGTTGAGCTCCGCGATGCGGTCGTTGAGGAAGGTGACGGTGGGGCTGTAGCGGAGCAGCCAGTCGCGGAACTGCTCGCAGCGCTCGACGTCGCGGGCCTCGTGGACGCGGCTGCGGCTCTCGCGGTAGTGGAAGATGCCCTCGGGGGTGACGCGGCCGGTCAGGATGCGGAAGTAGTTGAGCCACCAGCTGGTGGAGGGGTCGAAGCCTGTGCGGGCGGGGTCGTTCTCGAGGTAGAGGTTTGGTCTTGAGGGGGAGGGAACTGTGGAGGAGGGGGAGGAAGAGGTTGTCGTGGCTGAGTCTGAGCCTGGTGGTGGGCTCGTGGTGGCTGAGGTCGAGGCCATCGTTGGGAGGAGGAGGGGGAGGAGGAGGAGGAGGGTTGAGGTCAGCGACGGGGTGGGCAGAGCTGCCCTTCTCGCAGGCTTTCCACGAGGACGAGGCTACACGCGAAGATGCTCTTCCTGAAATTGATCCACGAGAGAGAAAAAAATGCGAACGATAGAATGTGGCTTTTGTGAGGTCAATTGTAGTGTATTCGAGGCGAAGATAATTGTCGAGGCGTGGGGCCCTGAACTTTCTTTGCGCCGACAATTTTGGAAGAGCGCTGGGGTTAGCTTGGGAACGCGCTGTAGTTGATATCGTTTAAAACGGAACCGCCTTTAGAACGATATGTCATACAGTACTAGGTACTTCTGGCCTACCATTGGAGAGACTCGAGACGAGAATAAAATACAAACTGAAAACTCTTGAAGTGTCTGAGAATATAAGTAGTGAGTGTTGAATCTTATTTGCAGAAAAAATCAGACATCCAATCTCATATGTGCTCCAGGTCGAGGACGACCGGCTGGACACTCGACTGCTGTCTTCCCTGCCCCAAAATACGCGACCCTACCGTACCATACTAAACTGCTCGTAAGAATGGCAGATATTTCTCGAGAAGCACTTGCCATAGAGGACCAAGTCTATTTTGTAAATTACTTTTCTTCAATGTTGTGTCCCTCAAACCTGCTTCGCAGTAAGAAATACCTGCCCTTTATTTCTGCTCAGACTCAACCAGCCGATGGATTTTTAACTGCTTTCGTCTTGGACGGTAGCCTTGTCGCATTGGCCGCAGAGAATTTATTAGTCACGGCCGACCGGTGCCGGCTTCAACTTGCCGAAAAACCACCCAGAAAAAGGAAGAATTTCCCACCTGTGGTCACATCGCATCTGCGCGTTGCGAATGCCCCATTCTTTTCTTTTGCTGCACTGACACTCCAGCTTGACGACACTGACTCGAAGTCTCGGAAGTGGATTCCTAGCCCTGGCCCAGCCGAGTATATTCTTTGGTTTGGGAGGGAAGAAGTCATCCCAGGATGTCAACATGGATTCTAGGGACGAGCCACATTGTAAGCGCATGCTGTACCACTAATCAATCTTCTTTTTATATTCTTTGGAGCCTTGCTTCATGAGCCCTCAAGGTGGCCGCAGCAACAGAGCCGTGTATCCACCC
Source organism: Aurifilum marmelostoma (assembly GCA_027559495.1). Lineage (NCBI taxonomy): Eukaryota > Fungi > Ascomycota > Sordariomycetes > Diaporthales > Cryphonectriaceae > Aurifilum > Aurifilum marmelostoma. The sequence goes on along the minus strand of JAMXSV010000023.1, from coordinate 1,563,670 downwards.
AGAGAGGATCGATGCAGACATTCCTGAGGGTCAACACACACACATGCTTCTTGCATCCCGTCTAGGCCTCTCTACAACCAGGAATATATTCCATATAACTGACACATACACCATCTGGCAGACATGAAGAGCCACAGGTCGCTCGGAATCGTCATAAAACTCGGTTCGTTGGACCCCTCCCATCTCGCCAATTCTCCTCACCCAACTAAACCCGCCCCCTCCAGGAACCTCTTCCATAGTAGACGAGAAGACCCACCAGCCTCTCCTCTCCAACCTCTCGCTCATAGTCGAGACGGCCCATAAGCTGCGCGAAGATGGCCACCGCGTCGTCATCGTCTCATCAGGCGCCATTGGTGTCGGCCTGCGGCGCATGGAGAAGGAGAAGCGGCCCAAGCACCTCGCCCAGCTCCAGGCGCTGGCCGCCATAGGGCAGTGCCGGCTCATGAACATCTGGGACAGCCTGTTCAACCACCTCAAGCAGCCCGTGGCGCAGATCCTGCTCACCAGGAACGATATAGCGGATGTGAGTTGAGTCCTTTTCTGGTGATCGTCGGGGGACACCCCCAGGACCAACTAGCTGCTGACGAGATGCGTACAGCGTTCGAGATATCTCAATGCCCAAAGGACGTTCAATGAGCTGCTGGACATGGGTGTTATCCCTATCGTGAACGAGAACGACACCCTCGCCGTCTCTGAGATCAAGTTTGGCGACAACGACACGCTGTCCGCTATCACAGCCGCCATGGTTCATGCGGATCTTCTGTTCCTCATGACCGACGTGGACTGCCTGTATGACAAGAACCCACGTTCACATCCCGATGCCCAGCCTATAGAGGTTGTGGAGGACATTGGCGCTCTTCAAGCCGACGGTAAGGCCTTCTCATTACACAACCGTGTCTCACTGTCTTTTTTTTTCTTCTTTTTCTTTCTTTTATCACATGGCTGACGTTGTACTCGATCGTTGTCTCCAGTCTCGTCAGCTGGCTCATCCCTGGGAACCGGTGGTATGTCGACCAAGATCGTCGCTGCCCGCCTCGCCACCTCAGCAGGCGTCACCACGGTCATCACACGCGCCTCAAACCCAGGCAACATCAGCAGGATCGCAGAGCACATCCAGGCCAGCCGGTCCCCGGCATCCCTCCTCACCAAAGAGAACGGCGATGTTACCTCCGCCGCAGCCGACGCAGAGGATCCACTGGCGAGATCGACCGCCTCGCTGCAAAACCTCGACCTGGCGGCGCGGCAGAAGGCAGCGGTGCCCCTGCACACGCGCTTCCTGCCCTCCCCGCAGCCCATACGCGACAGGTCGTTCTGGATCCTGCACGGCCTGAAGCCGCACGGCGACGTCTACATTGACCATGGATGTTACAAGGCGCTGCTCAACAAGGCCGGCCTCCTCCCCGTGGGCGTGGTGGATCTCGACGGGACCTTCTCGGGCCACGAGTGCGTGCGGCTGCTGGTCGTTGAGAGGAACAGCGCAGGCGCGGCGGGCCCCGATGGGAAATCGTGGCATGGCGAGCCGCTGGACGTCGGCCGGGCCATCGTCAACTACTCGTCGGCCGAGATCCTCCGCATCAAGGGCCATCAGAGCAAGGAGATCGAGGGGCTGCTGGGCTATGCCGACAGCGGGTACGTGGCGGAGCGGGAGCACGTCACATTCTTCAGGAGAGAGAGCAGACCGCAGACGCCCACGCCCATGGGGCCTGGCACGGCGACGCCTGTGGTTGGTGTTGCCGAGTATGAGTCCAAGGGCATAGTACCCTGAAAACGTCGAAGATAAACAAGGCTAAAAGTAGACATCGAGGGTGGCTGTGAATCAGGACGGCCCACGCCCAATAATTGGTATCTAGATGAAGAGGTAGACAGGCCCACGCGAAAGGCGGTCCACTATCAGATGAAGAAATGCAAAAAGCAGACCTTGTTGGGTTTTTTTTGTCTTTCAACTCCCTAACGCCATCCATGATGTGATCGTCTTTGTTTCTCTCTTTCTCTCCCTTTTTTTTCTTCCCTGTCAATGTATCATTCCCTTCATCCCGACGCAAACAGGTTATCCTCATCCCGCAGATACTCTCCGCAGTCCGCCTGCCGGAACGCCACGACGCCCGTGGGGTCCAGCCGCCTCGCCTCGCTCGTGCCCCGCGCCGTGATGCCGAACCCCAGCGGCGTGTCGTTCATGCTGTACACAATCACCCCCTGGTGCTCCGGGCAGTCGTCCGACCACCTGCCCACGTGCGCCTTGACGATGTTGCCGCCGTACAGGAAGGGCATCTCGCCGTTGGGCTTGACCCAGATCTTGTACCGCGCGTGCTCGGCCAGGATCGGGAGCGAGGTGATGTGCAGCCGGAACTTGCCCGTCTTGGTGAACTTGCCGAGGCAGATGCCGAGGGAGGTCAACTTTTCGCGCTCTGTGGGAAAGGGAGGGAGACCGTAGCGGTCCTTGTTTGTTAGCTGAGGTGGACTCGTCTCTCTAGGTGGTGGCTAGAAAAGAGGCGAGGAAACACGCACCGATGGACACGGCCAGGTTGGCAATCGACAGCCTCACATAGTATACACGATCCTTGTGTACCCGAAAGACATATCGGTCTGCGTTCTGCGAGTCGTCGAGCGGCGCAATCAGGTTCTTAAGGGAGTTGCCGGTCTGCTCAGTGCACAGCCAAGCAGGGTGTCAGCGGGTCTCTTTTCTCTGTTTCTTTCTCTCTCTGTCTGTCTCTCTCTTTTGCTATGACGTACGTAATGTGCCAGCTTCTGAAACAGCGTCTGTGTTTCTGGCTCTGTAAGGGGGCGCATCTTGTCGGGCGGCGGGCTATGCGAAAGTGTGTCTGTCCGTCTCTCTGTTTGTTGCCGGCAAAGGAAACCGAGGGGGGCGGGCCGATGTGATCAAGAGAGAAAAAGTTCAAGCAGGAATTCAGCCTTGCGCTTATCGATAAGAAACCGCTAACTAAATATTTACTGCACCACCAACCAACCCTTCGTATTTTACGCTAGGCTAGCACTGCCAACAACGAGGGCAGGAAATTGGCAAACAGAAGTGAGTGAGTTGCCTAAATGAACAATGTTGGATGCAGCTTCAGTGGCTCCATCCACATGACATCACAGTTATCAGATGAATTAGTTGACAACAGATTGGCATGCTATGATACTAGTCATCTACTCATACTTTGCAGAAAGACCACCTTTACGTGAACTCTCAACAGGAATCCGTGGAATCTCCCCACCTGCAAGAGCTGTCATCCAAATACCGGTACCGCTCATGTTCTTTTTCTTTTGGAAACTCGTGAAATCACCTTCATTTCTACCTCCGTGAGATACTACTGGACCATCTCAACCTGTAAAAGAAACAAGACCTAGGAATTCAACAATCTATTTTCCACCCTCCCGCAGGTGCCGCGGCACCCACTTGCCGGGCGCACCAGACGCCTTCAGGGTCTCCTGAGGAGCAGCATCGCGACCGGCGTCCCGGCCAGAGTCCCGACCAGAGTCCCGGCCAGCATCCCGGCCATTCTCGCCACGACCAGAGCCAGAACGGCTCGTGACAGGGGGGTCCCGCTGCGATCAGGAGCACCACCTCCGGCAGCCAGCTTGGCAGCCTCACGCTCGCGCCAGCTGGGCTTGTTGCCCGCAAGGGCCAGGCGTGGTGGGCCAGAGGGACGGTCGGCAGATTCGCTGCGCTCGGGGCGCTCGGGGCGCTCGGGGCGTTCAGTGCGTTCAGTGCGCTCGGTGCGCTCGACGGGCGGTGGGGTTGGGCGAGAGGGGGGAGCAGACGCCGTATCAGCGCCACCCTGGCTTTGGCCCTGCGCCGCCTTGGCGGCTTCCCGCTCACGCCAGCTGGGCTTGTTGCCAGCAAGGGCCAGGCGGGGAGGTCCAGAGGGGCGTTCGGCAGAGTCGGTGCGCTCCATAGCGGGGCCGGCAGAGCGCACGGGAACGGGGACGGGCCCACGAGCACCCTCGCGCTCGGCCTTGCGGCGGGCAAGGGCTTCTTCTTCGCGACGGGCTTGCATGGCAGCCTTCTCCAGAGCCTCCTGGCGTTCCTGCTCGCGCTGGGCCTTGATCCGTGCCATTTCTTCGCGGCGCTGCGCCTCCCGCTGCTCGCGCTCCTCCTTCTCGCGGGCAGCCTTCTCCTCCGCCTCGCGCAGGGCACGTTCCTTCTCCTCGCGCTCCCGCTTCTCGCGCAGCTTCCTCTCGCGGTATTCTCTCTTCCGCTCGGCGATGGCCTTCTCCAGGGCGCGATCCGCCTCCCGCTGCCGCTTGTCGAAGTCCTCGCGACGGCGCTCGTAGAGGCTCTGCTTGAACTCTTCGTAGTACGGCACAAGGCGCTGCACGCGGTGCTTGAGCTCCACGTTCGCCTTGTGCTGCTGCTTCGACTTGATGAGCTGCTCCTCCTTGCTCTTCTCATAAGCGGCGACGTCATTAACACGCTGCTTCTCGTAGTCCTCGCCCAGCTTCTTAGACTCCTCCTTCCGGAAGGCACGCTCGAGGTGGTCGATCCTCTTGCCGGTGATGCGCAGCTTCTCGTTCACGTCGTTCTTGACCCGCTCCAGCTGGGCCAACTTCATGGCGCGGAGACGGCTGCTGTCCAGGTTGGCGAGATCCTCCTCCTCGATTCCGAGCGTCTTGGACTCGATCTTGAGCTCCTTCATCGTGTTCTCCACCTCGCGTCGGTGGATCTCCTGGCGCTCCTTCTCGAGTCGTCGCTGCTCGCGTTCCTTCAGCTCCTGGGCGAGGCGCTGCGCCTCGGCCTCCTGAAGCTGCTGCTCACGCAGGCGCTTAGCATTGGCGTTCTCACGCTCGATGCGCGCCCTCATCTGAGAGACCTCCTCCTTGCGCTTCTGGATGATCTCCTTGCGTGCCAGGATCTCCTTGTGCTCCTGCTCGGCGCCAGCCTTGGCACGGGCCAGGGCAGCCTGCCGGGCCTTAATGCGGTCCTCATTGAAGGTAGGGTCAATGTAATAGCATGTAGTGTGAAGAGTCTTGAACAGGCGGGTCAACTGGGTGCGAACGATCTCCGAAGGTGTGCTCTGGAGCCTCTGGACAGAGCCACCATCGGCCTCGGCAGACCCAGCGGCGGATCCGGAGCTTGCAGCCTTGGAAGAAGAGAAGATGTCACTGTCGAAGCTCAAAACGCCAGTGGCATGGTCCATGCGGATGGCCAGGTCGCCCTTCTTGTTGCCGTTCATGATGAACTTCTCGATCGTGGCGCGGGACACCTGGAAAGGCTCCGGGAACTTGGCAAGGTTCTCAACGTATGTCAGGTCAACCGTCTCGTAAACCTGGGACAGCTGCTGGAAAAGACGCGTCAGGATGACCTGCTGCAGAGGCAGGATGTACTTCTCCATCTCGGGGTCGGCGCCAATCTGCGTCAGGATCGGGGAGATCTTCTGGCAGATGGAAAGCGGGTGGAAATCGACCTCGAGGATGTTGTACAGGTCGCGGATCTCAGGGCGAGCACGGCGAAGGAGCTGCTTGGCGCGGATGTCCTGGAACAGAGCAGCACGCGTCGGCGCCTGTGTCATGCCCAGCAGGTGGGTGAGGCGGGAGTTCTTGTTCTTCCTGGCCTCATCGAAGTCCACCATCGCACCACGAGAGCGGGTGGTGCTGATGACCGGAATGGACAGCGCTGACAGCAGGACAAACGACGCAGCCTTCTGCAGGTCGGCCTCGGTGGCGGGGGGTTATCGGACTTCTTGCTCTGGCCAGCCGCAACAAGAGTGGCGGACTGACGCAGCAGCTGGTAGTAGCGGGACCAGGCTGCGGCGTGGAATAGGTAGTTCTCACCGACGAGGAAGATGCGGGTGAGCTTCTCGTAGTAGTTGGCCATCATGACGTTCTTGGGCGGGCGCTTGCTCAGGTTGAGCAGCGTGTGGATGTCCTCGACGCTCCGGAAAGCCTCCTGCCAGAGCTCCAGCTCGACAGCAACGTTGAGCTGCTGGAAGCGGGTCTCGAGGTGCCGCTGCAGTGTGTCTGGGTCGTTGAGGTTGATGGCGTGCATCTGCTGGGAGTACTTGGCCGCGGTCTGCACGTGGTTGCGGAGCAGCTCGCAAAGTCGGCGGAACTCGGTCTTGCGGGTATACTTGAGGCAGAAGTCGAAGGCCTGCGTGGCAGTGCTCTGGTAGAGGAGCTCGAGACGAGCATTGTTGCGGAGGATATCGAGAACAGTGCGGTAGGCCTCCCACAAGAACTTGAGCCAAGGTGTGACGATGGCACGGTCGGTACGGTCTTTCGACTGCTCGCCAGAGACGGTGGCAAGGAGGATGGACTCGGGTGTCTCGGTCGCCTCGAGGTCGTCAACGCCGGTCTCGCCGGCCGTGGCATCGATGCTGGACTGGACCTCATCTGCCTTCTGCTGGGCGGCAGTGACCTTGTCGGCGGCCAGCTCGAGGAACTTCTTGAGGACCAGCTCAATGGTGCCGACGTTGCTGTTCTGAGCAATGTTCTTGTATTGGTAGAGCGCGTCCTTGGTCAACTTTCCCTTCTTCTGCTCGACGGACTGCTCGACGAGGAGGAGCATCACCGGCTCCAGGGATGCGATGGGGACATTTCGTGAGCGCTTGGACGTGATGTGCTCGTGTAGGAGGGTCAGGGCCGCGGGGGCCTGGCCAACGCCGATGAGCTCATGGGCTCTCTTGAGGACGTTCTCAGGCTTTTGGTGGGGAGGAGGGGGCATGCTGGGCAGCGTTCCCTCGAAGGGATGGTGAGCGGGACGACAAGTGCAAAGGGTATCAGTACTGATGATGATGATGGAACACCTGTCGGATTAGGTGGGCTGGGCTGAAGCCTCGACAACACGATGTTGGAGGAGTAGGAGGAGGCGGGGGGGGAGGTCGTCAGAGGAGGAGGCTTGGGCTCACACAGGAAAATTCTCTGTGAGGTTTGCTGGCGTGCGGCAGTCAGACACGCAAAAAAGGGCAGGCAGTGGGGCTAGAGCAAAATGTGTGGTACTTGGCCGTCGTGCCCGCTTGGAATCTAGCGCGAGCCTAGTGCGGTCCTAGCGCCCCAAATCAGGTGACCTAGCAGGCCTGAGCAGTTGTTGCCTTGAAGTGTCCAACCAACAACAATCAGAAGAACAATCAACCCGACTAGACGAAGACGAGAGTGTCCTTCCGTTTCTGACCCCTTCAAAAGAGCTTGAAAGACAAAGCAATCTTGGAGACCAAAGGCGTTTCTTTAGCGGCATTCAAACTGTGTGCCTTTTGCTGAGGGTCTATTTGTGTGACGGGGGTCTCTTGGCGGAAAATCAAGGGTAGAAAGGGAAGAGGGGGGGGAGGAGGGAGGGAGGGGGCGACGCAGACTTGGTGTGGTGTCTGAAAGGAATGTCACAGTCGTCAAACAGGCAGGAGTGCGGTGCTTACCCCGCGGCACGCAATCCGTCCGTTCAGTCATCGTGTCCGTGTATGAGAATCCAACTGTTCTCTATTTGATGATTCAGCAATTCATGTATCAGACATCAGAACAGAGCAAGTCGGAACCGAATTACGGACTATGGGATGAGACAAGCCGTCGATCTCTCCAGTTTGATTTGTCATGCCACATCAACAGACGAATGCATAGCCAGATACGTGTTATATGGTAGACAGACTACTTGCTCTGATTACCTGCTGCAAAGAACCCAGGCTGTAGTGTAACCTGCAGTGGGTGGATGGGTAAGTATGTGGTAAGGTCACCTGTTGTAAGGGCTAAGCGAAAGTCCGTGTTGTATACTTCATGACTCTGGCCCTCTCCCTCGCCTCTGGCCGCAGAAGGCCAAATCTCAATTCTGGACAAGGCTTCCCCCCCCTCTCCCCCTCCCAGGGTTGCAGCATTAAACCAAACAAACATTTTGCAAATCGTCAACTGTTGTGCTCTGGTACTGACCACGGGCCCCCTACCTCTATAACAACCCGGGGTAGGGGACCGCCGCGCCGCCCTCCCCCCCCCCCAAACAAGGCATTCGATACCTTGACAGGCTTCTACGTGCCTATCCTCTTCCCGTCTATCCAGAAGCTCAGATCCGGCACTACTCGGTGCATGTTCCAGATCCCATAGATATCGAACGGGTTATAAGGGTCAATGGACTCTATCAAATCGGTAAGATCTCATTTCCGCACGGGGGAGAGCTGTGGGGACATAAGGTATTTGGGTGGAGACCCCGCAAGCGAAAATGGTAGTGGCAGTACGCACTCGCTGGAGAGTAATAACGCGCATGTTTTCCATCACAAGGAATGCAAGTGATGATCAGCTACCTGCAGGGTCAAGAACTTTTCAGATGTAGTGATGGGATAGACATGACCATGAGATATAGTAGCTGTTCTCCTGTCTTGAGAAAGCGTTCTCATGCCTGTATACATGGCAGATTGAGGTGTGATTCTCGAGGGTCATTTCGTGGTTCGCAGTGCTCTTGGCACCCTTGTATGTACCAGGCAGTAATATCAGACCGCCCCTGTCTTGGCCAATCCAAATTCACTACGCGATGTTTCTTGCAAATGGCTTGCAGCCCCTTGGGTGTGGGTGTCACTGGGTTATTGGGACTTTTTTATTTTTTTTTATTTTGCTTCCGGGAGACTGGAGTCGGACTCCTCCCTTCTTTCCTTCTTCTTTTTTCCCCCTCGCGCTCACTTCGTCTTTCTCTGATCGACTCCTTTTTGGATTTTCTTGTACATTCTTTTCGTGTACGTCCTCGTGGGTCTGTGTCACAGGTGCACGAGCTTTTTAAACATCGACGAGACCCTAACTCCTGAATTCCAGCACCCTGCCTGGACAGCCTTGGAACGGAAGTAAAAGTTGCACATCACACCGCCTGACAAAGCACAAAAAACCCCCCAAGCAGAACCAGTGAGCAAGATCAGCGGCCCTCAGGTACATGAACCCCCCTGGCTAGCGCACACCTGCTGGTCCCGACATTGCGGCTTACCATAGCAGGACTGCAGCACTACCGTAGTACTGCAGTACATAGTACAGCAGGTGGACGCTGGGCTCCCTTTAGTTCATCCCATCCCCTGTCCCCCATTCCCATCCCATCCTTCCGGCAATCTAGGCACCTGGCCCGCCCTACCATAGCAGCAGCACTACCCGTCCGCCCTCCCTCTCTCCCTTGGCTCTTCCTTTCCCTCCCACCACCACCTGCGACGTGCGAGAGACAGCGAGAGAGCAGTCGCCGCCCACTCTGACCTCTTCATTCCCTCCTTTACATTCCAACCCACGGAAAACACACAATCCCCTCCTTCATCGACGAAAATATCCTCATCAACGGAAACTGCGCCAAGGTCTCAGTTCCTATTGAATCGTAAGTGAGCCTTTTCTTTCTCTTGCCCTAGCCACCTGTCTGCTGCACACGGCATCCCGACAGCCCAGACAACACATCACCAATCGTCCTACCGTTGCGCTGCGCGACCACGCCTGCCCGTCGCCTTGGTCAACCTCGAAATCAACTTGCCGACCTGGACACGATAAACACTTCATCCCTCTCGGATTACGATACGCTTCTGGTTTCTTCTCCATGGAACGGCAGTCGACAGATAGGATTCCATCCTAGGCCTCATCTGACTCGACGGATTTCTTTGCTTGCAATTCACCCCCCATCCGCAACTTGACTGACAGCCGACATGTCTTCTCCCAAGCAGGACAGAGATCGGGAGTGTGACCAGCCTACTCGCACCCGCATCCCTCATTCGTCCACCCAGCCCGATCTCCTGGGCCACCTTCCTCCCTACATCGATTCCGACGCTTCACAGCCTTCCATATCCCACCCCGAAGTCAGCCACGACAAGACCGCTGTGGCCAACGACTCCACCAACACCCCTGCCAACATGCCTCAATTCACCTCTCGCGATGTTGGCGACCCAACCCAGATCAAGAAGAACAAGCAGTCCATGGCCGACCTGAAGCTGCGTCGCCTGACAGAGCTGAACAATCGCCTGCGCGAGGACCTGGAGCGCGAGCGAATTCCCGTCTCTCAGGCCAGTAAAAGGTAAGACGGGCTCTGGAGGCACATGCCGCGACGAATTTCCTTGTGTTTGTTTCCCCACAATTGGGTGATTTCATACTGACAGACCTGTGTGTATGTGTAGCATTATCGCCTACTGCAACAGCACCCGAGACTACATGGTTCCCTCCGTCTGGGGTGTCGTGCCTAAAGGCGAGGATCCATACGCTCCCCAGCAGAGCGGCGGCTGCTGTGTTGTCATGTAATTGGCTCATGATAGATGGACGAAGGAGATGGAGTTTAAGATATCCAAAAAAGGTTTCTCGTCGGATCCGACCAGGAAAAGCGATCGTCGGCGAGTTCTCGAGACATACGACACCAACGACATTCCGAGGAGGGAAAGAAAGGACCCTTTGCTGCCTTTCGCGTTGTTTCTTGCCGGCGTTGTTACGTGGACAAAAAGGAAGCGAACCTTGTGTGAGATTAGGGAAAGGCCCAGGGGAGCAGGAGGATGTTTGGCAGGTGTGGCACCAGCGACTGAAAGAGAGACAGGAGGGAGGCCACACCGGGTTATCACGATGCTTTTTGTTCCGACCCGTTTCTTTATTTCTTGGACTTGACCTGAGGGTCTCTTGAGGGTGCTGGTCCTTCACGGTCGGGGCGCTTACGATAATGGTTTCTTTTCGTTATACCAAACTACCTCTGCATATGGGCTTGTGGATATTGCCAGAGGGATAATTCGGCATGTTTATTAATATTGCGTCACCACCTTCTTTCTTCAGTTGTACCTTGTCAGTTTAGGCATCCCCGACAATCGTGAATACCCTCTCTCTCTCTCGCGGCAACTATTTCGGGGGCTACAACCTATCTGGCAACTGTTTACGGTGAATGTCTCCTCGGCCAGCATTTCATTCTCCCGTGTGCGAGTCCACTTGCATCAGCCATCCGTCTCAGGTTCAGGCCAGCAGACTTCAGTCGTTCGGTAATATCACTCCACCTCCGTGTAGATCGAATTGTCCAAACGGTTCAATTCAGTGGAAGACCGCCTTCGGGCGCAGCTCTTGCGCATGTGCAAGGGGCATTTTGCACTTGCCATCTTATTCGACGAGAATAAGGAGGAAATGGAACAATGATTACACGGTCGGAGCTTCCTTTCCCTCCATGACAAAGATTCGAGGGCTGTGACTTCCATTACGAGTCTGCCTTCAGTCTCCTGGCGGCCCGTTGTTATTGATGGCTTCCACTTGCCTCTCCGCTTCCAGTGCAACTTACTAACGCAACTCGAAGATATTTCCATCCTGACACCACAAACTACAAGATCCCACGTGAGGTTGTCTATCCACGCCACTTCCTTGAGCTCTCTGCCTCTTCGTTGCAATGTTCAGACTTGTTCAATCCGTGCTCGTCACTCTTCCCTCTCTTTCTGCCTCTTGTTTTTGCCTGCCTCTGGGCTTTCCTCGCCTTTGCAGACATTCCATTCTTACTTACGGCAACGACAGTAGGCTGGACCTCACACCCAGCTTCGGGCCAGACCCTACCCGCCTCGACGGCCTGCTCTCGCGGCGGGACTTCGTCTGGACCGAGACAACCAACCAAGCTCAGAACCTCTGCGGCGACTCCACCCTTGCCCTGTTCGACAGTGACCCCAACGATAGCTATGGCGACAGGCCATTCATAGACGACTGCCAGCAGTTCGTGGACTATGCGAGGACGCGAGACGGGTACTGGCTGGTCACGGGCTTCTCAGACGGCGCCCTGCGCTGGATGCAGTTCTCAACACTGGCGAGCTGTAAGATTGGCCTGAGGCGGACGGATGGGAAGACGGGCACAGTGCCGTGAGTTGAACCAACCGAGATGCTGAGTACCAGAGATGCCATGGGCAGGAAGGACAGAATATTAATCTTGACGGCTGTGTCGTGCAGGGTCGGTAATCAAGATGTCATCGACCTGCTCAACAGTGCCATGAGTACGTACGGCGACGGAGACACGCTGCCAGCTACGCAAGGCAATATGAGCTGCAGCAGAGGCACCGCGGAAGCCGCTGTGGAATGGCGTATCTACAATGACTGATCGAGGTCGGCATAAGGGGCATGGGCAGATTGGCAGATGATTCTTCTTGAAACAGCACGATCCCGGTCGCTCAACGGGCGATCACCTACGATCATCGAGGGCAGTTCTCAAGATATATCCTGAACTGGGTCGAGACGTAAGACCTATGTTTCTGAAAGGCAATAGGTGCATAGCTCGCCAGTAATCGTATGTGAATAAAACACTGGGCCATTGCCTGGTGACGCTCGAGTTTGGACTTATGGGCTTGTAGAGACACAAGTGAGAGACAAAGGGCGAGAGAATGCAAATCATGGTGAACCACTTCTCAGTGCCGAGAGGCGTTAGTGAGGACTTTCATATATGACAGACGTCATGGCGACCGAAGAAACAATGCACATCGTGGTGACGGTGTTTCCGGGCCCGATCGGTAGGGGCCGGGCCGAGCTGCCCCGCCATCGCGGGATCATCTTCCGGAGCTCGGCCGGATTTGCAATGTCAACTTCATCATACTTGAGACATTCAGCAGGCCAAGATCACCTCACAGCTTCGCACACACAGAAACACCCTGATTCCATCGCAAAACTGTTCTCAAAAAGACCAACACATCCAAGTGTTGACATACAGCAATGACTGAGAAGGCTGAGGAGGCAGGCGCACCATATCCTCTTCCCCGCGTCACCATCAAGTTTTGCACGCAGTACGTGACACCTTCTCCCGTCGCCCCCAACCCCCATCGACCTTAGTCCGAATCGATTCTGACTACTGTTTCAGGTGCAAATGGATGCTGCGAGCTGCATACGTATGTCATTAACGGCCGCAGATCGCGCTCACCTTGACTTTGCTCATCGGCCTCTCCAGCCTGATCCGCTGACATGACGCACCCTCTAGTTCGCCCAAGAGCTTCTCTCGACATTCTCCACATCTCTGGGCGAGGTCGCGCTGCAGCCCAGCACTGGCGGCACCTTTGTGGTCGAGATCTTCCACCAGAGCCCATCATCGCCTGCGACGGCCTCGGCTGTGCAGAGCCGCATCCTCTGGGACCGCAAGGCGGACGGCGGATTTCCTGAGACGAAGGAGCTGAAGCGCAGGGTGAGGGACGTCATCGAGCCTGGGCGGGACCTGGGACACGTTGACCGGCATGGGGCTGCGAAGGCAGCGCCGGCGGCCCCGCCGGTAGATGCTCCGCTGGAGGTGGGCGCTGGCGAGAAGCTGCCCTCGAGGTCGGAGCTCGAGGCGGTGGGTCAGGCAGGCGGTGGGTATCCTGGATCGAGCGCGGCTGCCGCGCAGCTGATCGGGGACCTAAAGCGTGGAGAACAGCAGGGCGGAGAATGCGCTGGCAAGGAGACGTGTGAGGACTGCAGTTAGCTGAGGTGGCTGAGTGGTGGAGTCTGATAGGCACATTCGGATGATACAGTTGTATGGTTAAAAGTTGCAATGCACTCAGTATACACACGTTATTTGGGTGTGGCAATATACCGCAACTTTTTCTGGTGATTGTTCTAGGGGTGAAAGGAATCACTTCTGACAACGAATTGGACACTAGACACGTATCGTTTCCGATTTGTACACAGTGCATGTTTAGAAGGTTCTCGCCCAATTCCCAATCGCTGGTATCTTCATGGCCTCAGGTCTTCTCAAACAATAGATTCAGGATCTCTCCGCCCCTGTTGTCGTCTGAAACCCACGAGACACCACCATGCCAGAAGCGTGAGAAGTGTGGAAGCACCTGTGATGGCAAAGTATATCCAAATGTAGCCCGAGACAACACTTTCGCTTCCAGATGGACTCCAGTTGAAAAAGGTCATCGAGAACAGAGTCTGTCATCAATCAGTATTGCGAACAATAATTCAGATCCCAAGGTGGCAGCCTACCGCGAAGAAAGTACCCGGCAAAAAGACCATGGTCACAAGAGATATCGTTCTCATCTGATTAGAATCACTTCCTGCGGCCAGTGCGATGTCGACATTGATATCCCCATTCGACTTGCCGAGTCGTCAGTATTGACCTATGATCTCTAGGTGTTGGCAAAAGAAGGGCGTGCAACTTACCCACTGCGTGGCTATCGACATGCCATCGACTCTCATTGTACAGTCATCTATATGTTGCTGAAACTCTTCAATGAGATCATCCAGACGATCTTTGATGATCCCATTTGACTCTATCATCTTTTTATCCATTTGGACAGCTCTTGCTGGACCCGTTCCAGGTGACCGGTCCGTTGAGCAGAGCTCATCAGCATGGTTCGCCATTTTCACGAGCTGTTGTCGCCATATCTCAAGTCTGTTCCTCAGAAAAGTAGCTTGAAGCCATACATCTCGTCTTTCGTTACGTGCGCCCCCCTCATACTCATTCTTGAGAGCATACGTGCCAGCGCCTGTGTCGAGCTCGAATATGATTTCCTCAACTTGTCTATCGGTTACCCCAACAATCTTTAGCATGCGCTCACGTTCCAACTCTGCAAAGATACCGGGCAACAGTAGTGGATGATGGAAATGGCCCATTGAATCAGCCATTCTGTTCAAGACCTTCCGTTCGATTTCGGCGGTACAGCCGAAGAGCATGCCGAATGTGCACCTGTGTTCGGGAAAGTGGGTGGCAGTGAGTGCAAGGTCCCTCTTCCACAGGTTTGCGGTTCGACAATTGTAGACTGGGAATAGTGATTCAGCTTCATTCTCTAGATCTTGTTCGTTCATCAGCGAGGTGCATACCGATTGAAGGAGTGATCTTTCCGTCAATGACTGCGTTCAGATATGCTCGTGAGAAGAGAGGGGCATCAGCACGACTGATTGTTCGTGCTATAGCTGGGTGTATGAAGAGGGCGTCACAGATTTTTTCAAACATATCCTTCTCAAGTGGTACCCGTTGGATCTCGCGTCCGCCGCCTTGGAGTTCCGTGATGGTTCTTTCACCATCTGCTGTACGGTTTTCTCGAAACAATTTTTCATCCATCGGCCAGTGGTAGGATCCAAGCTTGTCATTGGAGAAAGCGTCCAGAAACTCATCATCGACGTCCTTGCTTCCGAAGCTGATTTCGGCGTCATCGATCTCTTTGAGCAAGCCGGTGCGTTCTCCCTCTCTTCTGGCAATCCTGTGGCGCCGATATGGTGAGCTTGCTTCCCTCTCGCAATATGTATGATAGAGGAACTTTCTTACACCATAACAGTACATGGTATCTCACTGAGCAGTCGCGGTCGTTCCTGATGTAGTTCAAAGTGAGCAACTAGAGTGGCAAAATCCAAGCAAACGATGGGGCTGTCGCGCCACCCACATGATCAAGCCACAACTGCCAGTCTCCAGAGTTCTCCAGAGACCACATGCGAGGAGTCTGAGAGAGTTAGTGTCATTGTTTCCTTGCAGACGATGCAGATAACACTGCTTACCGGTTCTCCTGCTCGCAAGCACACAACTGTTGTCGCTTGTGGCGCGTAGTGGAAGACTTTGGTCAGATCGCTCTCGGGCATCTGCCCAAACCCCGTTGGCCAGTTCATTCTCCCTTGCGGACGGTTCTTTACGTCTCTACTGAGCAAGTGAGCAGGGTGGACAAGTCTGACACGCAGACATCTTTATGTAGGTCATCTGTCTGTCTCTGAGCCTTATCGGAACGCAGTAGAATCGCAGCGAAGTCGGATGAGAAGAGCGGGGAGAAAACGAGATTTTCATAATGCAACAGTAGCTAGATTGCTGCCGTAATGCTTAGTGAGGTTGCACTTGGGGCTGCTGCGGACGTGGCAAAACAACACGTCGAACAGCTTAGTAGTCACCCCATATTATGGCCCGCGTGCGCTGGTGAGCTCAGCCCAAAATGCCGAAACTACTTATTACATTTCCATCCACCATTGCCTCTTAGGCTTATTTTTCTCGCTCGGGACACCTGTTCACGCCAGCCGAATCATCAGTAAAACTCAATAGCAAGATTGGTTTCACACACGACCATGCCAACAATAGCTATTCCTACCCGATATGGAGAATATTCCGTCATAAGCGGAGAATTGATGAGATACTTTCCCAAGGGCAACTTCAAGATTCGGGTAAATGGCCTTTCCGACTTCGCGTCCTTGCATGTTTTACTAATTGTGGGCTTTATAGGTCGTTGGGAATCACTTTATCTGCAAAACCCCTACCAACTTGAGAAAGGTAACTGCTCTGGCCTTTTCTCATCGATATAAGTGCTGACAATTATATCATAGGACCAAATCATTGCTATAGAGAATTCCGTCAAAGCACAGTCACACTACAGTGACACCAATGCTCAATGATCGCCAGTCTTGGCTGCAGATGCAGAGGCTGTCGTGGTAACATCTGATGATGGCTCTTGCTATGTAGCAGAGCATAGGAGGAGTGACTGCAAGGTTGCAGATATGCTACTGGACATGGACATTGCAGGTCAAATTCTCATTGTTTCTTCATCAGTTCGTCAGAGCAGCAAACACGTATTACATGCTATGAAACTATATATAAGATTGATAGAAAACACTCTTCATTCCTAGGCGCTGAAGAATAAGAGAAGAAAGAAGGGAGGGAAAACATCAAGGAAACCAAACGAGTGAGGACCTTTGCATGCCTGGGCTCGCGAGGTACCGGTCATCGCCCAATGTCTCGTCTCGGAATTTCTTGGCTTTTGCGCTCTTTTCCAAGCAGCCTTCCTTAAAGCCAGATGATGATCGTCATATCAAGCTCGACCTTGAAGTGTGTCGCTGAGGACGGCCCTGACCTCTTTCTCACGCCCATTCCTGTTTCTACCAGGACAAGGTACTTCATAGTATGCGTCGGGCCCCTGATTGCAGAAAACACGCATCCTCCTCTCGAGATCTGGCCCCTTGATCCTATCAACCGACCTGACACATAACATGTGCTTCTGGACCAGATCTAAAAGCTCTCGGAAGAACATTGTGCAAGCTGGATGCTGGCGCAGAGCGTCGAAGCGCTAGAAAGCCGTTGTCAGCTGCATGGTCGTATCACGCAGACCTAGCCAGTCTGCACTCCAGCTTCCACAGATAAAGAACATCTTACCTGGTAGACCGGCGTCTTCAGCGTGAATTTACCCTGTTTCAACGTTGATCTAGCCGTGTTCAACGTGAACTTGCCCATTCTGCCGCCAATGCGTTCTAAAGTGTAGTATGCATCGTTTCCTCCCCTGTCCAGGTATTTCACAGTGCATCGATCAGAGGCGAATCTTTCCGCCTCCTTCCATCCCTGGAGGGCCCAGACGGTGAGTTCGAGGAACAAACAGCCTAGAGTCCAGATGTCGTAGCTTCTGGACACATATCCAAGATTCCCCCCTTGGTGTGGCGCCATATCACACTCTGGCGGCCGGTAGTTAGGCGTTCCAGGAATGCTTTGCCCTGGTATGTTAGACCTAGTCGCGTCGCCACGCGCCTGAGCAAGACCAAGGTCTGAGAGCACGAATTGCCAGCCCTGATTCCCAGCCTTCCTGAAGCAGAGCACGTTCTGGGGTTTTATATCCCCATGACGTCCCCACTTTCGCTTTCCGTCTATTATTATAGGAGGATCAGGGTTGTGGATAGAGTTTACAGCTTGCACAATGGCATAGCATTGCTTAGCTAGCGACTTGACCGTGCAAACGCTTCGTATTCCAGCCGGGTGCGTCCTCCACAGCCTGAGCAAGTCTGTGTCGGCCCAAGGGAACAACAGGTTGAACTGAGGACGTCCATCCCCCCCCCTTGCAGATCACCGTTGCCAGTAAACAGATGATGTTGGGGTGTATTCCGCCGAACCTCTTGAGCATGTCGGCCTCTTTCTCAAATGTTTTTTGGTTGCTTGTGAACAAGGTCTTGAGGGCGAAAGTATCTTGTCCTGCGGACCACTAAACTTAATGCATTTGAATTAGTGACCGTCCATAAGTTCAAGGGAAAGTATCATGCCAACAACATAGCAGAAAGTTGAATTACCCGAGAAAGGATGTCGTTATACTCATGTTGTGTGTGGTGGATAAAGACCTTGCGGACTTCGCCAAAGCCACCGTATTGTTGACTCTGCAAATTCACGATGTTGGCCGACCTGGCTTGTTGGAGCTGGGCGGCTATAGGTGGACTCATCGAGTGCAGGAATTCCCAAGGCTTGAAGTCTTTAGGGTCCAGCACCAGCTCACATACCTGCCCACGTTCATTTGTGTGACAGAAGTAGGGCACCTTCAATGACCACTGAAACAAAGAACAGAGCAGAACTTTGTCATTATGGTGCCACCTGTTGCGACCTTGAAAAACTGCATGTTCTGAGCTCAGAGGTAATTGGGCGTCAGTCAAGCCCAAACGAATGAAGTCATGTATTCGAGCACACTTGTCCACCATCATAAGCAGAGCTAGAATCCGACGATATCCGTCCGCGCCGCTGTAGCCAGTCTTCCGGTCCAGTTGGTGGCCACTTATACGATCTTGCCAATTCTGACAAGTCCATGTTTGGCCGTTCCACGTTCTGGGGAGGTACGTCTTTTGAAATAGGTAATCGACGAGTTCCTTAACTACAGGCTGAGTCATGAGATAATCAAAATACTTGGGTGACCAGAAATTCCCAGCCGCTGGATTCTGAGATTTGAATGGGCCTTGGCAGAGTCGCTCCTTGATCTCCTCCGTCAGGGCGGAACCTTTCGCGTCTGTTTGATAAGGCCTGATCCAGGCCTCTGCATCAAGCGGAGGGTGCAGCAGATTCGCGCTATCTGAGCTGCTCATGGCGAGGTCACCCGTGTGTAAATGTCGTATCTCGGTAGTTGTACTTAATAGGGCTACATTAAACTGTGCTAAGTATACCTGAAACAAGTAGAGCTTCAGATGAGAGATGGGTGATGATACCTCTAGCAGTGCCCAAAGGGACCGAGAAATTGTGTTGACTCAAAAAGATATCACAAAGTTGAATACAAAATTTGGTTGGCATTGTTGGCTGGACCTTGTTCTATTTCTACATCCACGAGCCCGCCTCATATTCCTGGTCTTTGCGTGTCATGAGCGTAGCACATTGAGGCTCTGCACTTGATGCTGTAGATGTACACAGTGCAATCTTCAGGATACTCATGTAACATGTGTGGGTAGTATTGCAGTCTCGGTCAAGGTCACTAGTTCATTACGAGGGCCTTAGTCCACCACTACGATCGCAGCCTTGATAAGGTGGATGCATTCACGTCTGACCTTGGGGCGAACTGATCATGATAAAGTGGTGTCATTGCGGAGAAGCCAATCGGCACTGGAGCACTTGCGACGAGGCTCTGCAGCGTATCATGGATAAGTGACCGAAGTCAGAGCAGTAAGCGGTCAGAGACTACAAAAGTGCCACTGCTTGCCACAATTCGCGCCGCTAAATATTGGGGGTGGTCAGCAAGATTCGACACGAGGGGTTGACTCGGCACAGCAACACAAGTATTGCCTACGACCGCAAAAGGGCAGGAGAACAAGTCGTGCAAAGGTTGAAGAGGTGTGATGCGAGATTAAATGAAGGTAACTGGTGTTAGAGATGAACGGTGATGCTCAGGTTCTAATGCAATGAGAGACTAAGTACAGAAGGTTATGGAAGAATGAAGACAACAAGTCGCTTTCTGCTACAGCATTTTCAAGCCCTTCAGTATTCCCAGCTCGAATTCCTACTGAAGCCCTCTCAAACTAGAATACGGATCCTGGAACTTGCGTAATGTCGGGCATTATTAACTGCCTGATCTCTTCTCGGGATGAATTACTGCCACATACAGATTGAAACGTCTGTGCAGGAGACGATTCTTCCTTCTTCTTGATGCAATAGAAGTCATGTCGGATCTGTGCTTGTCAATACCAGTACGGCCGAACAAGAACTTGACACGACTGATATAATATACCTCGACTGAGTATCTGCCTTCGCCATACTTCCGGGTGAGCTCATGGCAGAGCTTTTGTTGATTCCTGACTTTTCTGAAGTGAATGTACTCGTCGAAATTGCACCAAGGGGAGATTTGATCAGTTGCGGCCATCGCCAATGGTCAAGGGCTTCGTCGCCAAGAATGATGTCGATGGTATATTGATGGGATGCTAGCCGTATTCATTATGAGGGCAGTCAGAACTGCGGCCTGGCCATCTATCAGCGGGTCCACGGGTATGCACACTTTATACTTTGAGAGTCCTGCTGCCTAGATTCAAGAAGGCAACAAGAGGGTCAGCTGAGACCTGAAGGTCAGACCATGGCTGCCGGATAAGTACACAAGTATGCACTGGTAGTCTAATCTGCAGGTGTGCAGCTTAGCGTGTCCTCTATTGAAAAGGGTTGCCTCACAGTCCAGACTGCAATTCTTCCGCTCAGCTGGCTAGGACGTCTGTCGGAAGCCAGTCAACAATATGTTGGTAAGAGCGGGGTGGCTGAATCCGCGCAGTATGCCTGACGATCGTTTGTCTGCATTGACAGGGCTCTCTAGGCTCGCCTACAGCCCTCGCCCAGAAACTCACATCAGCTCACTCGTGTGCTTACTGAGCCAACATACTCATAGAGCGGATTTCCCAGCTCATCCCACTTTCTTGCTGCAAGTTGTAGAGGCCGGCAATGATGACCCGGACTTCAGTGGGCTCAAAGAGTACTTGTGAGCCAAGTTGAAGAAAGATGACGCAAGACCTTTGGTTCGACTCAAATAATGACTGCGGCTCTTGAATTATCGTAGGGTCTACAGCAATTTACACCGACGGGGAAGAAAATCCACTTGATGAATATGGATCGCAGGCGCAGAGACCAGCAGGTAGATACGTATATATATAAACCTCTGAATGCAAGCTCTCATAAAGAGCTGCCTTAGGCTGGGTTGTTATTCTCCAGCAGTCATCATATAGGTCTTATACCTGAAATTCGAGAATTCCTAGCCCTCCCATACCTGGAAAGAGTTTCATTACTACCTATCGCCCTTACTTACTTGACTTGAAACGGTCGATAATGATTTAGCTTCCGTGGTGTTGAGACAATACCCGCCGAGCCAAGTATACTCCTCCAGACAACCCTGTCAAGCTAGTATTCTGTTGTTATAATTAACTCCAGTATACTTGTATCTTTTC
Organism: Aurifilum marmelostoma; assembly: GCA_027559495.1. Taxonomy (NCBI): domain Eukaryota; kingdom Fungi; phylum Ascomycota; class Sordariomycetes; order Diaporthales; family Cryphonectriaceae; genus Aurifilum; species Aurifilum marmelostoma. The sequence goes on along the minus strand of JAMXSV010000023.1, from coordinate 1,542,715 downwards.
GGACCAATGTGCGTATCCCCATCTCCTTCTGGAAAATCATTGGAGCTGGAGCTGGGGTGGTGAAGGAGATGCTAGGACGGCTGTCTGGTCAGCGTCCACCACAGCCACTCTTCTTCATACATCTCAGATGTCAATATTCCTCTATCCATTTGTCTCTTCCAGGCTTTCTCTAACCAGACACTGATTGACTTCCATGCTCAAAGAAGTTGTGGGGAAGAGCTTCGGGAAAATCAAAACAAAAAGGGAATAGAGGGAACCTGTCTAACCACTAGGCTGTTGGGGAATATCACCACTTAGGAGACTGCAGGCTGGCGGGCTATATAATAAGGGCCATGTATAGGGAACAATCGGCATCACGGAATCCTCCTAGGGACTTCAATAACACAATCTGGTACAACCAGTCCGAAGGTACGGTCTCAGAAAGCCAACAAAGTCAAGACGACATCGGAGTCAGCACCTTCGAAGCATTGGATCGAGGTTTTGCCTCAGCGGAAAGGATGTTCAACTCCATGAAATATGGTCAACAGCTTGGTCATCGCTCACAGGGTCCGTTTCCACCCATCCAGCCGCAAGATCATCCAGAAAATCTCTCGAACTTGATCTACAATCGCCGTACAATATACAACCAGAAAACGTGGCTCAGTTATGACGAGCTCTTTTCTCTCATCGACGAAGAGACTGTATACCGGCAACTATTATTCCGACGGTCGAAGGATCAGAAAAGAATATCCTGCTTGCTGGGACCCAGCGACCATGATCTTCGCCGCATAGCCAAAGAGGTTTGCAGATCTGTTGACGTCCCTGACCAGCATAACAGATCACTGAAATCGTCGAGAAGAGGCATCTTCGCGGTATTAATCCTGATAGACTGGCACGACTCGGGCTTGATAGGCGAACTTTCAGCTTTTCTAGAAAGTGGCCTTAAGGACTCTGATTTGCCGTTGACTTCTGACCGGGAACCAAATTCAGCTGGAGCATACGAACTCTCGAAAGCCGTCGACCCGTCCCGAGAGCGACAGATATCGCGCAATTGGCATCGTAATGTCCTTGAACTCTTCAAGCAGTATCAGACCTGGGTCACATCTCCATTCTTCGACCTAAGACAGAAAGAAGTTCCATTCTACGAGCTCACAGCGACAGATGTCTTACCATTCGTAATGGAAGACTGCAACGCACCCAAAACTTACCAAGGATATCACGGCACTGTGCGCAAAGTCCGAATTCATCCAGCACATCATAATTATCATAGGGTACGTTCGATTTCATGATTCCCGCGACCGCGCTCCATTCCATGCAAAGAATCCTTGCTAAATCCAGTTGCTGCGGCGACAGGCTGCAGACGGCTTTAATCCATTCTTTGCGGTGAAGGATTTGACACCTAACGAACACCGACATGTCACATCGCAGGATGAGGTTGTTGGCTGGGTCAAAGCTGTTGGCACAAGTGATGATCAGCATTTTGTCAAACTGCTCGCTGTTTGGCGCCAGAAAGAGACATTCTCGCTGCTGTTTCCATGGGCAGATGGAGGCAATCTGCGTGACTTCTGGACCACCGACCTAGAACGTACCAGCGCTCTCGCAGGGTGGATGCTCAGTCAGCTTTGCTCTATAAGCAAGGGTCTGAAAATAATCCATCGCGCGGGCAGGACTTGGGATCAGAAGCAAGTCCAGGCGTGCGGGATTCACGGCGATATCAAGCCGGAAAATATTCTCTGGTACCCTGGCGGTGCTGACGGCGATCTCGGATGCCTCGTTATCTGCGACTTCGGATTCACGAGATTCCACGAGATGAAATCCCGATCCGCAGCTCGGGCGTGCGGGATGACTCTCACGTATCGCGCGCCGGAATTTGACTCTGGATCATCATGTCGGCGCTCGGACATGTGGAGCTTGGGATGCGTGATTCTAGAGTTCTTGACGTGGTACCTGCTCGGTCCCAAGAAGGTCGAGAAGGATTTCACCACTCTGCGAATCGAGGAGGATGACGGCAACGGCACAAACATCAAAGAAGACAAGTTCTTCGTATATCAGAACGTTCCTGAGGCACATAACGGCCCTGGAGTGAGGGTCAAGCCGTGTGTGCATGAGGTACGTTTCCCCATTTGCATAGTCTGTGAACGTGACCCTCCTGTCTCGGAACGTATTTCGTGCACTGACAATACATCTGAATGATCAGTGGATCCGAATCTTGCGCGCCGCGCAAGATTGTAGCAGCTTGATGCGCGATTTGCTCGATCTGACGGAACAGAAGCTTCTGGTTGTCGACCATAAAGTACGAGATGGCTCCGATAAGATCGTGGATGCATTAAAAGAGATGGAGGAGAAGAGCGAGCGCCATGGAGCAGCATACACTTTCTACAGTGCCCCTAGCCTAGGGCTTGGGCATAGCGCCAGGTTCATGAGCGGTACGGAGATCTTGAATGCAAGCAATGCTGCAGCTATGTCAGATGAACTACTGGCCGTCGGCACATGGCGGTCTGCTAGCAATGACGATCAATGGCAGTCACTGAGGCTCAGCAATGAAGTAGCGTGCGCAGTCAGGGAACAAGGAGAGAGAACGTCACAGAGCGATGAACATGAACCACTGCTAGGTCACGCTTTCAAGACAAGAAGGGAGAGTTTTCAGCCAGTGCAACAGCCTTCTCCCACAGCACAGGTGCAGTTCTGGTTCCGAGCTTTCCTGGGGGCTTGTTGTTAGACGTCGGGGTAGCTAGACTTGGCAAGCCTCAATTCTGGATTTCGGCATTTGATTACATCTTGAGTTCACGTGACAAGGAATAAATTAGTGTTGTGATGCAACAAGGTAATAATGCAACCCTCTGTCGGGAATATCATCTGGCTCTGGAGTGAAAGGGCGCTGTTTTGATTGGCGGACCTCACACCTGAAGTGTACTCCTTTCTATCTTGACCCTGCTGTGATCCCGACAGAGGTGTTCTCATTACCAAAGAGAAAGCGAAGAAATAGAGAAAGGTCTAACTCGAATGTGGCATGCGAATGATGATCAGCGTAGTATTCCTCTGTGCATCCTGATGTAATTAGAGCAGGCTGGCGCTCTAAGGAGATACTACCTGAGGCGCTGCCATGTCACATGGATAACGCTAGAAAGCCCTAGATTCCAATATTGGCGGACTTCTTATGCTATGCCATGCTCTTGGTCCTGTTGTGCAACACTGAACACGGCCGAGATGGGCCCGTTAATTTAAAGGCCCCCGAAATGTGGCAAATGGCGCCTCAACTCTGACTGGTGCTGGGATGTTGAGGTGGTGAAATCAAGGGAAAGGAGAGCAGATGGAAGAAGAGGACGTCGGAAGGGAAAATAACTCGCTCCGTTTTCCCCACCTTCGTCTAAACTGCTAGATCATCGGTGCTTTGCCTGTCTGAATACTAGATGATATCTCAAAAATTCAATCAAGAACAGAGAGACCTCAAGCCATGTCCCTGCGAACTTTTTGACCACGGGATTCTACAGTGTCCTTTTGGTGTTTAACACAGCGAAGAGACGGTGTGATTTGCACTCTTCACATGCCTCACCAGCTCCACTGGGCTTTCTCCTCCGTGCTGCAGATCTCGGAACTTCTTGCGTGGATGACTGGTGGTGCATGGAACAGCGTCGTGTGACTGATTAACGCAGGGTGGAAGCTCAAAAGAGAGTGTGTGCCGGAGACTGCATACTCCACCGTGCTGGTGTGACATATCAGAATAATTTACAGCGCTGCCCCCTATCTTGTTACTGTACTTATGCAGGGTACTAACGCGGTGGGTAGGCGGTGGCTGACAGACCTCCAGGGCTGGCTGCATTGCTGCTGTCGTACCAAATGATGTATCATTGTAGTCAATGGCACCGCACTCCAGCAGGTCCGCCTGCACAACTCAAGTATACAAAGATGCTTCATCGGCCACTGGATAATTTAATGCCGAAGTTTCGGAACTATGCAGCTTCCCGAGCAGATATCATATTGTGGCCTGACAAAGTGACCAGAAGCATGCGGCTGCACACAGGCAGCGGGCCCGGTGTGGTAGTACAGTTTTCTGGCAACCTGAGCTGGCATCCGGTGTAGATGATTGTAGCTTGAGCAGGTCACTTCCCCCTTTGCTCTCACTAAAGGCAGACAATCGAGATCCTCCAATGTCCGATCTTCCTATTTGAGGGGTTGGGCAACCTTCTTCAGTCAGATTCGCGCATCATATCATCATCTCAAGTGCTTGCGTCGAATGACATACACATCGTCTCCAGATCGCAACACTTACTTAGTATTCATACAAACATGGCAGACGACGACACAGCATCACTTGCCTCGATGCCGCCAGAGATGCTTCTGTGCGTGGCAGACAAGGTACGCTGCATCAGACTCACTCTCCGCGCCGTGATAATAATATCTGACTGTAGTAGATGGCATCCAGGCGAGACCTGGTCTCGCTGTCCATGGTATCAAGAGGCTTCTGTGCAATCCTCCGACCGCTTCTCTGGAGAAACCTTGCTATCCCACACGAGTGGGGGTGGAGTCGAGACCGCGTCCGGGTCTTCCCTCCGATTAGCTCGCCTTTCCACCTTACCAGACAATTCGTGTTCTTTGCCGAGATTTACGTATATATAGGACTTGAATGTCTGTATTGCGATTCCAGGGAGATCGTGGAAGGTTCCGAACGCGTGGGAAGGCGGTTCTACGAGACTATCAGCGACCGGTTGAAGGAATATAACGAGGCAGCAATACAGACCCTGAGAAAAATGCAGGGCACTAGAGTACTCAGCTTGAGGTAAGGGCTTTGCCCGTGATCCAAATGGGATATTCACTTGTTGAGCATGGATCGTATGGCAGGCTGCTAATCCTCTGCTCAGCTGGGACCTAGGGATGTGCCTACCACGTGAGCTTTTCGGTGTGGGCGGAATCATCCCTACGAAGTACGCAGACCTCGAGTCGCTTTCCCTGACCACAACCTCTGCTTGCGGTCAACGTTCTTTCAACCATGAAGTAGACTTTGGTCCACTCAAAAGCCTGAGACGGCTGACCTGGAGAGCTCTATCCCGCCTTGACATGCCGGCTCTGGATGTTCTCATCCGCAACAACGCAAAGCAATTGCGAAGTCTCGCGGTGGATTTCGTGGACACGCCAAAGGTCTGCCGAAAACACGAGGATGGACACTATATCGGAGGTGATATATGGCAGCCTCCAGCAGCCCGAATCTCGGACCTCTTCTTCCCTGCCCTGGAGAGATTGTGTCTCACACAAGTACCTCTCTCGAGCGAATTTGCCACGGCTATCCCCTTCGACAGCCTCAAGTCCCTCACTCTACGCAATTGCTACGGCTATGCTGCCTTCCTCAACCGTGTTCTAGAGCTTGAGGTCACGTTACGCCTCAAGACACTCGAGATCCAAGCACAAGCAGCTCGGGTGCGCAAGGAATTCGCTCATGCCCCTGTGGCAATCAAGTTTCTTGCGGCATTCGACGGACTCGAGGAACTTCATTTGTGCATATCGGTGCCCGGGACGTTGGAGAAAGTCTGGGCAGAAGTCCTTGAGCACCATCAAAAAACACTCCGGAGTTTTGTGTACCACCAGAGAAAACATATCTTCCGCGGCGATAGAGAGAATGATGTTAGGGCATACTTCGCCCTCGACCCCAACGGTTGCCTTGCGAGTTCCCTCGCACAATTCAAGCTTGAATCTATTGGGATCTCGATCGAACCTGAAAGCTTGGTAAGTGGCCGCCATACTTATCATTGCTATGTGCAGCAGCCCTCGCTAACATCACATTTCGAAAAGACAACAGTCCTCTGGCCCCTGGTATCCAGCACATCCTTGAAGATTATTCACATCCGCCACTCAGCAAGCGACATCCACAGAGAAAAATACCCTCTGCTGGAAAACATCCACGAGGGGCCCTATTCAGAGGAGCCAGATGACGCTGCGGGACGCGTAAAACCAAGGAATGTGTTCGAGCATTGCAGCCCCAGCGATCATCGTCCTACTACCGTCCTGCGAAATCTCGCCGAATGGGCATTTGGACCGCATGGGATCCGCTCGCTGCAGGTCATTGCTTGTGGCGACTTTGCACACGCTGGTCGTTCAAATGCCTATCGAGGACATGATTTGTTACTCTGCAGAGATGACGACGACAAGGCAAATGGGGGCTACCGATTTCTATACAGAAGTCGTGAGGAGTATGAGATGGAACGGGAAAGGGAGGAAGTTGTTGAACAATATCGAGTGTTCCTGGAGGCTTGTCCGATGGAGGGGCTGTTTGACTATACTTTATCGCCAGAATGAGATGCATGTCATCGTAATTACTTCTAGATACCTTAATTAGCGGTGATATAAGTCCACCCGGTAATTACCTCGTGTCTATGTCAAGGTGGTTCAATCTTGTGACCCTGCGTGGACACACATTCTTTTCTCTCGAAGATGGACTGTAAAGATAAGACTATCAAATGTTCAAAGAGCGGATTCGGTATCACTGCCAGCGGATATTGTTGCTGCTGCAGTGCGTCATTGACACTGTTCATTGGCTCGCTGCATCATGCTTTACATAGCTATTCATACGAAGCAGCACCATCTAGTCGAAGTATTTGACCTTCACCCCCTTGATGATCTCAACCTCCTTATCCGCATTGTCTCCAGCTGCTGTGCTTGTGCCGGGACCAATGTTCTTGATGACTCTCTGCTTCACCCACTCCCCGGCCTTGACGGGCTGTCCATCGCTGCCGAGAATCCTCTCTCCGAGCAGTCCTCGCTCACGGAGAACTGGTGACTCCTCTATAGGCAACATCTCCGTGTCATCCTCAATTCGGACCACATAAATGACCCGCAGCCTGTCAACATGCTGTTGGTCTTTGGGCGGGGCGATGACCCTGTGGATGCTGGATTTGAGATACCCGTCTGAGTGTTGATATACACGGATTAGCCATCTCTCATCACTTTGTGAACAATCGCGAGGTTTTTCCACTGACTTGTGAGGAAGTGAAGGGCGTCAGCAAGGTTCACGGTCAAGGTGCCCGGCACCATTCGTACGTCCTTCCACGACCCGTCCTTGGCCAGAACCTGCAGCCCGCCGATGGGCTGATAGAAGAGCAGGGTCAGACTGCCCAGATCCGAGTGTCTGCAATCATGTCAGCAGAAAAATTCAAGTTTGTTCTTCATTGTCACTGGCGCTTTGTAATTTTTGAATGACGAACGCACCCTTTGAGCCAGACGCCTCCGCATTTCTCATTATCCTCCGCGCTCCTCATAAGGTACTTCATATACCTGAGGTGACAGGCGCTGTTCGCATCATAGCGGTGCCTCTTCACAAGCCAGTCTTCATCCTCAAGCCCAAGCGCCAGAGCAAAGATGACAAGCAGCCTGTGGACGATGTGGGTGTGCACGTGTCTCGAGAAGCGCTCAATCTCTGCCCAGTGGGCCTTGATGAGGTCCGGGTGCGCCATATTTGCGTGCTGTGCCGTGAACTTGGGCACGTTGTAGAGCTCGTAGTTGTCACGGACGCCGGGGACCAGCTCGCGGGTGCCGGCGGGCTTGTAACCGTTGTACTCGCCTGCCTCCATGTTGGCGAGATAACGCATCTTCTCGGCCTCGGGTAGCTCGAGGAGGGCCTGGCCAATGGCGAACTGTCTCTCAACCTCCTCATCGGTCAGGCCAAAGTTCTTGACGTAGAAGAAGCCTGTATATGATCTAGTTAGTTCTAATATTTTGCAACATTGACAAGTTAATCAAAGGCGAGCTTACCAACTTCTTGGATGGCCTTTGTGAATTCGATCGCCAGTTCTTGTTTACCCCGAGGCTGGTCGAACTTTGACAGATCAAGGGTGACCAGATCCGCCCAGTTGCCCTCCTCTGTTGAGGCTGTCGGTTTTGTCCATGTCAATGTCTGTGTGCTCGACATTGCTTATTCGAGTTTTTCTGTTTGTTGAGCAATGAAAGCAGGACGAGAAAATTTGTCTATGCCAGTGGTCTGGTGTAATCGATGATTTGAGATGCTGTTAGAGGAGAAAGTGAAGAAGTGATGAATACTCATGATTTAAACATTATACAGAATCCAAATACTCCATGTGTATATGCGTTGTCACATGAGCTTGTTTTGGGATAGGCTGAGCAAGTTATAGAATAGGTGGGGATAATTTGCTCATGCAGCAAGGTTGGGAGATGCCCCAGATTTCCCCCAATGGGTATGATTGGCACGAACGTGTCTCATCGTACTATATCTCGGCATCTCATACAGACCAGGTGCCACTTTTGCTGTATCCAAAGGTCGTGTGGTAGAAGTAGTATGATCACAGTCGAAAGCCATTCATCCCCCCCCCCAAAAAAACGGCCCCCCCCAACCCTGACCAATCAGCTATATTGTAAACAAACTGCAAAGTAATTATCAGGGGAGCAGTGCCTATGGATACTCGAGTCCAAAAGGCGAACGTTTTTTTTCCAAGTCAAACAGTACTCTTCATCTTCTCTATATCAAGATCAAGTGAACCCTACACGCTTTGTCAGACGACTGAGAGACACACCAAGGTGTGAATGTGGAGATGATTACATAGAGCTCACTTATTGCGCTACAACCTATGACAATAATTATATGAGACAATGAAAACTGGAGGTGGTCTGCAATTTGCCCAAAAGCAGGAAGGTAGACACACATGGCACTGACTTCATGCATCACATCATTCAGCTTGTTGAAGTGGAGGCTAGAATGTGAGCATCAAGAGAATACTGGACCAACATGAAGAGGGTGACAGAGGAAGTCTCGGCCTTCAGGAAGCTGGTCCAAAGGGTTCACCGGCCCACTAAGATGACGGCCTAGAAGATGCAACTGTTGATGGATGCTTGTGAAGGTTTTTGGTTGATTGGTTGATGAAACGTAGCAAAAATCAATCAAAAAGACAGATCCCTTGATACATTGCTAAGTTGTCCACAGCACATACAAGGTAAGACTGCCCCAGCAGATAACTAATTACTTCATAGGGTCAGCAGAAACATTAAGAATGAAACTGTCCATACTCACCAGCCTGATGCGTCTACTCGCTGCATCTAGCCGACAACTTGCCAGCCAGGTCCTGTGCCATTCTGCCCAAAACTTGCCCTGGATCAGACGTATCCCCCCTACTGACAGCCAGCCAGTCTCGATCGCCTAACAGCCGGTACTACGGCGATCTGAGGGGCAGAGAAATTCACGAAAGAAAGACGTGGTGCAGTCAAGTCAAAGAGCAGTATAACCACAAGAGTCAAGTATCAATACTTAAACAGAATTAAGAAAATCGTCCAGCCCCCCTTTTCCCCCAACCATAGTCCGGCGCCTTCCAACCCATCACGTTCGTCAGGTCACTCCACTCATGACTTTGTGTGCTTGCTGGAAACTTGTCTACGCTTCTGTAGAGAGCTTTCATGGTTCCTCTCATTACCGACTCCCAATGTATGAAAAATCAATTCGCCAGGTACAGCCTTTACAAGCCATCCGCGAAGCTGACCAAGAAGAAGCCCTTTCCCAACGATCCGACCGTCTAACGCATCATCGTGTTCATCGTGACTTTTATTCGGAGCCAAGAAGGGCAGATGCGTCGGGGTGCTTAAAGGTCGTCGTATAGGGCAGATGAGCGATCCGCATGTCGTCTGACGGTATGTCTTGTTGGGAGGTAGAATATCCATTATGTCTATTCCACCCTGGTGAGATCCTCGTCGAGTCAGCAGCCAAGGGGTAGGCCGTCCAGCAAGCAGTAGGCTGCGTATCTTGACGAACTAAGAGCACGTCTCTTAGGGCCAAGGCGAAATGGTGGTACATCGAGGCAAATGTTCGGCAGAGAAGGGGACCAAAAAAACAGAGAGCCTTGTAGATCCGACACGGCGAGGAGCGAGAATCCGTTCGTGGGAGTAGTCGAGTTTGACCGTGTTTGCGTTGTGATTGGAGGGAAAACAACAAATCATCGTCGTCCGAACCTAAAAATACGCAGAAGGGTGTTGGTGTGAATTCAAACTTAGGTCTTGGACGACTTCCTGGGAGGAGTGATGGATCTACTGCCTCCGAGGCCTGGGACGTACTTTTGTTTCTTCTCAGCGGGCTTGAGGATCTATGTTGGTATGTAGAGTCAGCGGGTCTATTCCACATCGTGCACGAGGAAAGCATTTGCACACGTACCTGGAATGAGCAGAGTAGACTCTCGTCGACGCTCATCATGGCACCCGCATTGTCAAACTCTCCACAGTAGTTAGGCGCGCTGAAGAGGGTGACAAGCTGGCGCTTGGAGAAGAACTCATATCCATCCTCGACCACCTGGTGGGCACGGCAGATCAAGTCCATATCGTGTTTTTGCAGGAAGCGAGACACGACGTCGGGCCCGAATGTGAAACTAACACCTCTATCATTCTCACTCCAGCCGGTGATCTCCTTGTCGGGGTCTGACCACAGCAGATCGCACAGCAACCCGCAGTCCGGAATCTGTACACAGGGCAATCAGTATCTACCGTGTTGGCCCGAGAACTGCGATAGCTCAAAGAAAGGCGAGAAGACGGCGAGTCTCTTGAGCCAGTTTTGGCAATGGCAATGAAAGGCGAAAACTCACATCAGTGGGGCGCATGACTCTGCGGATCTGCTCCATAGAGTTCAGGTCTGGGCTCAGACCACCGTGCATGGTGAAGATCTTCTCGTCGATGATGGCCGCGATAGGCAGACAGTTGAAGCAGTCAGTGAAAGTCTTCCACAGCTTGATGTTGTAGCGGCGCTTGCACTCGTCGTAGAAACCGTAGATGCGGTTGATGGAGGCGCACTCGTGGTTACCGCGCAGGATGAAGAAGTTCTCGGGGTACTTGATCTTGTATGCTAGCAGCAGGCAGATGGTCTCGAGAGACTGCTTGCCACGGTCGACGTAGTCACCGAGGAAGAGGTAGTTCGCCTCCGGCGGGAAACCGCCATATTCGAACAGGCGCAGCAGATCATAGTACTGCCCGTGGATGTCGCCGCAGATCTGTTATGTTGAGGGGTAGGAAAAGGCGGGGTTAGCAGGGCACCCAGGGCTGACAGCCAGACAAAAAAGGGGAGGGAGGGAATAGACAATGGCGACCCAGCAGTATCAGGCAACGGAATGACCATAACAGGTGATCGCTTACCTTGATAGGAGCCTCGAGCTCAAGCAGGATAGGCTGGGAGATGAAGATCTCGCGAGCCTTGGTACAAAGGTATCGGATCTCGGCCTCGAGCAGCTGGACTTGCTTGCCAGGGCGACTGCCACGAACCTCCAGCAGACGGTCGATTATGGAGTCCAAATCAACATCATGTTGATCTGCCATGGTTATCGGGTCGGCCGCCAAAAGCTGGCGTGATGATGGCGGAGAAGGAGGTAGGGGTGGGTGCGCCGGAGGGGGTGGGAATGCGCTGTGGTGGGACAGGTTTTTACGCAGTCAGATGGGTGGGGTGGATTGATGCACTTCTGTCGACTGCGATTGCGTTGATCAGTTAGCGCGGGAGGGACTGGTATAGGCAGAGAGGGAGAAAAGGAAATGGGAAAAAAAAAATTCGGACCAAGGGTTGATGAGGATCTCAGAGTGGCAACCCAGGCGATGGACAGAGTTGACGTGGGTTGGGTGAAAAGCGTGGTGCTCGATGCAGGGGAAAAAGTGCAATAGTGACGGAGGCGAAGAGGGAGGGTGTGGAGCAAACGTACGTTTGAGAAGTGATCTCAGCCGGAGGTTGCTTTCAAAGAAAAGCTGAAAGCGTCTGCAGTTGTATCAATCGCCTTCGAACAAACGAGTGGGGACGACCAGTCTCGTGTGTATCTGAGGTATTGTTATTCGGATAGGTGCGAGCTTTGTATGTGTGTGCGCGCGCGCGCTGCTGGGCGACCGGAGCGATCAAGATAGGTTGTCGCGTCTCGACAGCTTCAGCAAGCGGGGCCAGTCGGTTGTGACGTGGATCGTCAGACCGTGGTACTGGGGCTGCGTCGGGGGCTTCGCGTCTGTTTCGCCGCTTCAATGCGAAGAAAAGATACAGATGAATGTAATTTCGGTCTCTATGAACCGTCTGTCGCCTGGATTGAGGGAGGAAGAATCACCTCGTGATGGGTGCACCCGGGAGGCACGGAGCGGGTTCGCGAGTGGGTTTTGGTCTTTTTTTTCTTCTTCTTGTCTTGGGCTCTTCCCTCTCGTCTTGGTTCGCTGGGCCAGAACAGGCTGGAATCGTCAGGTGCGTCGCGTAGTATTGAGCTCGAAAAATAGAGGAGAGTATATCCTCGGTCGCCGTAGTGGATTTGCAGGTCAGAGAAATGCCTGGATCAGGTCTTTTGGTCGCCTTAAAGATGAATTTGAATTGACAAGTCGCCTTGGATTGTGGTGTCGGGTCAACAAAGGTCAAAAGATCACTCAGGCGCGGGCGAGGAATGGGAGTGGGAAGGTTGGAAGGCGAACGGGCTGATCGGGGACGTCAGGGCAGGCCCTCAGGGAGAATTCCAGTCCCAATGCTACCTGGGCCGTTTCGAGGGGGGGGCGTACGGGGGCGCTGGGGGGGGGGGGGGAGAATGCTGGGGGCACAAGGTTGCAGGTTGCCCGCCTGAAGCTGATGAACAAGCGCGCTAAGGGAAGACCACGGCTGCGTTGCAAATCGAAACTTGGCGCTCCCAACTGCTTGGATTTTGGGGCCTAGGCCTGGACCTGGTAACTGTGACTGTGGCTGCAAACAGGGGAGATGGCTCGCTGGTGGTGCTGGTGCTGGTGCTGGCTTTCAAAAGTGGGACTAGCTGGGAGTGCAGAGTGCGTGAGTTTGCAAGGGAAGGGGCTAGCGCCCAGTCCAGGGGTCGGTTCCTCAACCGCAAGAATGGCAGGCAGGCACCCAGGGGCCAGGCAGGCACGCCGCAGATTTCGGCCAAGTCGAGGTCAAGGCAGCTCTAGGCCGCGAGACCTCAACTTATTCCCAACCCCAACGTTACTTGCTACTGCCATAGTAGAGCATAGGTGCGTCTTGTTGCGGGAGGTTGCGGGCATTGCAGGCTAAGCCCCACTTCCGTTGAATCCAAAAATGGCCCAGGTATCTTGGATGTGCTCCACTTATCCGAGCTCCCAGACAGAGCTGCCATTGGGCTCACTGCTCCTAGCCTCGCTGCTCCCTCCATGCCTCTTCTCGCCAGGGATCTGTTCAACCTTGCTTGCACAAGCATTTAAGTACTATGTATGTATACGTGTGTCTTCTTTTCCTTCCCCATGCGCGCATCTTTTGAACTTGTCTTTCAGCATCATCTTCTCTGCCGCTCATATCAGCTACAAACAAACTCGTCAAGGGGCTTCGACCGTCCCTCGCTCCTCGCCTCGGCATCCTTTGTTCTCGCCCTCACCTCGGTCAGATCCAGAACCACCCTGCCCTGGCCTCAGTCAGTACCCGCGTCTACCATGCCTGCACGGCTCCCCGTTGGAACGCAGTTTAATGTATACAAACGAATAGCATGGCACGCCTGCTCACTCGCCCAAACAAGGCCATGGGCACGAGCAAGACCCATCGTCGACCTCGATCGAGTCCACCACAAGAAATGAGACAGACGGACTCTGTACACAATGCGACTGATAGCACTGCACCCGAGACCGATTACGACTCTAAAAAGAATAATACTCGCCAGCCTGACGATGTCCCCACTGCCCAGGGTCAGGAAGCCCAACTGCGGATACTCCCATGCCGTCAAAGATCCTGGGTTCCTTTGCAATTTCTTCACGTCGAACACCGACTTCGTGTTGACTTGTCGATCAAGCCAGCCAGCCACCTCTCCCCTCGCTTTCGCAGGCCAAGAACACAATACGCTTCTGAAATGAGATGGCCGGCTCGCGGTCATTCAATACTATACATATCGTTCAAGGCTAAACCACGCAGCGCATAGCACAACACACAATCACACCTAACCCCTGACACGCTCTGGAAACAGGTTCCTGAGGGCATGAGAGGAATACGCTCTTGAGCCGTCTGACCACTGACCACCTTGGCACCGGCTAAGACGCACACCATCTGCCGCCTAGCCTGTCGTACCGCTGACTGACCCATCCAAACTCAGTCCGAGCACCAACAGTGGTGCCAGGCTCGGATCGTGATGCCAGCTGCAGTCTCTGCACTGCCGTTGCAGAGGAAGGGGGCGAGAGAACCTCACCGGTCAACGAGAAGCAGGTGCCCCTTTCTCGAAAATCAGCATGTGCATCTGTCCCACCCATCCTCGCCTGTCGAATCGGCCTAGACTGCGATGGCACCCACATTAACGCTTGCCAGACCCTCTCGATCGCATCGGGAGAGCTGCTATTGGCTTCTCGAGGGTCAAATGCCGGGTTCGCTGTACGAGGCGGTCGGACTCTGCACGCTGCCAAGGTTTTTCGAGTCCTGGCCAGCGATAGAACAGATCAGTCTACTTACAATCCACTCGAAAGGCTTCCCTCGAGTTCCACGACAGGCCGCTGCCGACATCGTTGAGACCGCCTGTCGTGGCACGGTACCGGAACCACGCTCATGCTAACTAACGACCATGTGCGGTGTGGTGAGTCAAGCGCTTTTTTGTTATACATAGCACATGATGAGCCTACAATGAGACGAGGAACGCGCCACTCAGTGTCATCAGCGTGATGTGATTTTCGAGAATAGCATTCTGCTTTTTCCCCCCTCCCCCCGGTACTTTAGTATCCTGTCGGCTGCCTCTCGCCTGCTTCCGTTTCCCCGCCCGTTGGTACCATCACAACTTTGTGCTCCGCCCGTAGACATCTCTCCCCCTGCAGCTCCAAACGCCCTACTCGCGACAGCTCATTCAGGTGGTATGCTCCACTCGCCGAGGACTTTTGCCAGCACCTTATGTCTCAGCTCTAGGTGCCAGGGTCAGCATACCCCCAGAGCGGCAGTCATCCATGAAGGCTAATTACCCCAGACCGCATCCCTGTTGCTATGTAAAGAAGACCAACTTTCCCCTACTTCTTTTTGCTCTTATGTTTGGAAAGTATTGACACCTACATAGTATAGGGTTGTCGTCTGTAGTGGCCGATCAAATTGCAGCCCTGACAAGTGTTACATCGGTCCACCCGATAGGGGAATACACTTTGTCGTTAATTATATTGCATTTAAGCATCCGGGCAATCTGTGTGCAATGAGGCCCGTCTCTCCTGTCATGACTTCACAAACTTAGGTTGTCCAAGTCGCTATGCCGCATGTGCTAGGTGGCCAGCCTCACTTGACCTCTAGTATTGTCGGATTTCGAAATAATCACCATCTCACTCCTGAGAGTGATCGACAGTCCGCCAGCTTTACCCATCAGATCACCTAGTGAGCGCAAGGCTGGCGCCTCTCATCTCAGAACTGACTTGGGAATCGTCTTTTTTGACCTTTTCTTTTTTTGAACATCATGATTGGATCGTTACACTGCTCGATACTCCTTACTATTTGAACATGGGGCGAAGATGCCATCACGGTCCTCATCTAAGATTTCAGCTCAGCGCTGTAATTATGCTCGGAGACCTAAGAAGACAGCTGCCCAGGATTCTACAACCTTTGATATCTTAGTCAACACCCGGTCATCTGGGCTGAGTAGACGATAACGCTATGACTGCCAAATCTGTTATTGGTATTACCAGAGAAGGCACAGCTCCGAACTCTGATAACCCCTTATATCCATGGCCAGATAGGTTCCTACTTGGTCAACCTGAAGACTTGTGTCTAGGGTTTCCCCGTGGGGTACCTCTTGGGTCTCGCACTACGGCACCCAATGACCTTACACTTGCCTCAGACTGTCAGTAACTGACGTGCCCTAGGGTGAGTATGCCACCGCTGAGTCCATCCGTCTCCATCTTTGGGGGAAACAAAGGGATCCTTCGGGGGGAGGGGGGGTGCTCTTGGGCGCAGTCTTAAGCAGTGGTAAATACTCTCAGACCTTGCCTGCATGTCTATACGGATATTGGTTCTGAAGAATGGCTGAGAATATTCTTACGTGTTTTTCGGAGACTTTGTAGGCTATATTCTGTTCGTCCTTGATATGGATATATCTTTGAGCCCTGTTTGAAGAAGGTTCTCACCATTTCCAATTGTCTCTTCCATGAGACCAAATGAAGTAATATAACAGTCTATCTGTATATCTGGTGACCGTTCTCTACGGCCGAATCAACAAGTCAGCCGATTTGTGGAGGACCCTAGAAACTTGACCCTCCTCTCGGGTAGACATGTCCAGATTTTGTCTTCTTTCGTCCGCCTCAAGCGCCGTCAGGGCCTGGTCAGGATGTCCAGACTCCGCTAGACTCCACGATACGCCGAGGCCTTGTGCTGTTCCGGTCCTGCCGCCTGTCGTAGAGCTACGAGAGATATCGATAATCGTCGTATGAGCAGATAGACGGCCGCAAGTCGTGACACAGATGGGTCTCCCGAATCTTTCTGTGAGGGGCTAGCGAGGTCCGAAGGTGAAGCGAAGGGGCACTTCAAGGGTCCGTTAGAGCAGGTCCTGCGCAGCGGCTTAGGTAGATAGGGAAGATCAACCACATCACAGGCAGTTTGCCCCATCGACGGTGCTAATTCGTATCCGATTGAGCGAGTGTCCATCACTTCAGACTAGACTATATCCAGTGTCATGGCAGTCTTAACGGACTTGATGCGACGAATTGCAAAGCCACTGCCACAATGAGATGTCTATGCAATTCCACAGGTGGCGGCCCAATCTTCAGCGCCTCTTGAGATAAAAAGGCCTTGTGTTGTCCAATTATAATTCTCATTTTCTTGCTGAAAAGCTCCGGTCGGCTGGCAGCATTGCGGTGAAAGTGGCTGGTAGTATACCCGGGCGTGTACCTTTATGAAGATAACATTGGCAATCCTGATAACACCTAGGTATTGTTCACAGGTATCTCATGAAGGTGTGCCTGATATTGCAGCGTCTAGATGCCCAACAAATCACCTTATAGCATTCATCAATGCCAACAAAGATAAATGCAGTCCATGGAATGATTAGGTTTGGCACCAAAGTTCAAGCTCTTTTTTGGCAGCGCTGATTGAAATGCAATGATCCAAAGGATCCATGCAGTGACTGAGAAACTCAGCATTTTTCTCAATGCCGATAGATCAAGTTGCAGAAATATGAAAACATTCCCCCCTCCCAGATGATGATATAGAGCATATAGGATGACTGGCACGAGTAATGTTTGGCAACTGATCTACTAATTGGAATATTTCGTGGCGAGGCTTCTGGCCTGAACAAAATAGGAGGGAAGTAGAGCCCACGAGCAACGAGCACAAGGGGCATTGAGAACCATGTAAAAATGCAAAGACAATAATGAGCTTTTGCTAGTCGCATATGGATATCGTGGAAACACTTTTGTGGCCACAGATCTGGGTCCACTTGTCTTGTAATTAATTAATTACCATTTAGATCTCAAGCAAATGTACAATCAGGCAGTCAAACAGATATGAATCAAGTATGAGCAGCAGATCTTCAAATTATCAAGTAGGCAGATGAAAAGAGGGAGATGACAACCTCTACGGGTAACAAGGAAATCATTGTCTTTGATCCATGAGCAGGGCCGCAACAACAGAATACTATGTGGTACAGGGCGACCAGGCAAAGTGTTTGAGATGTGCTGCCAGCATAATACGCATGTAATTCATGATCCGGAATGCCGGCCAGCCACGTCAGGGTAGTAGTATTAGCATTTGGTGGTCAGGTAGTATGCAGTACCAGCCAGCATGAGCCAGTAAGCCTTCAGCGGTGTTTTAGCGCCCTCGGCACTGTATTTCCGTAAAATCAACGTCATTGATCTCCTGCCGCGTCGCAAGACCCGCAATGACGATGTCTTACGACGTCGCCTAGTACATTGGGGCTTCCTCCCCAGGGAGAAATATAGAAGTCTGCTGCGCACATGGCTGTGATCAATTATCCCACAGTGGTCGAACCCACGAAATCGATCAACCATCATTATTAAACCAAAGTCCATTGTTGACTCTCGAGTGTCACAACAACAACAATTACCCCTGAACCATAACACGATCAAGATGTTGGGCATACCGTACTGGATAATACCAGTCTTTTCAGGCTGTGTATGGCTAGGTAAAGAGAGACCCCTCCGTTCCGAGTGATCCGTAGGGGATGAAAAGAATGTCCGCCCAGTCTGACCTTTGACGCAAACAACACACACAGGCGGCCTCCTCGCGATGCTCTGCACGTGGATTTCCAAGGGCTCCCCCTACTACGAGTTCATGCACGCGACCTCGCAGCACATTGTCTACATTTCAGACATCGGCGCGACCTCATGGGGCAAGCCCATCTTCATCACGACCTCGGCCGTCATGGTGGTCACCTTCGACCTCGTCTTCGTCTCGGAGCGCTGGCTGCGGCACAAGCGCCGCCTCACACCCAACTACAGCCGCTGGGAAAAGGCCATGTCGATCCTGTCCATCTTTTGGTCCATCGTCGGCGCCGCGGGGCTAATCCTGCTTACCATCTTCGACACGGCGCACCATCAAAAGGCCCATGACAGCCTCCTCGGCGTCTTCATCGCCGGCTATGTCATCAGCGCCATCTGCGTCTGCATCGAGTATCTCCTCCTCGGCCTCGTCGCCCGCCGCCACGATCACGGTCGCGGCCTGCAGACCCACCGTCAGCACCGGATGCTGCTGGCCAGCTTTGCCATCAAGGCTGTCTTCATCGTCGTTGAGATTTCCCTGGCTGTGGCGTTCGGCGCTACTGAATATACTGGGCGCTACAATCAGTCTGCGATCCTCGAGTGGGTCGTCGCCTTGGTCTATATCTTTTGTGAGTGGTGGTTCTCTCCCATCAAATGCAAGTAACTATCTTCTAATCATCGTCTTCAACATAGATGTCTGGTCCTACGTCTTCGACTTCCTGCCAGTGAACTTCGCAATCCACAGGACGAGGAGCAACAGGTTCTCCGGCCACAAGAACGGCAGCGAGGAGATGGCAATGGCAAATGACGGGTCGCCAGCGTTCACATAGGAGAAAGAGGTCTTGTGCTCATTGGCTGGATACTGAGATGCAGGAACTACTGCTGAACCTTCATCTGGAGCATTGTGCGGCGTCATGGAAAAGTATGATAAAATAATGTTAATAGAAAATAGATTTGATACCCACTTTCCTGATTTTCAATTCCCTTCCGAGGAGGGCTCTCAAGATCATCTCTACCTCCACTGCGTTGATCAACATGGTGTCGACGTCAACTCGGCCAAAGGCCAAATATAGCAAATGCATTCACAATATGTTTACATGAAGAGGACCATCTTGAGAACATTTACACAAGTAGTAAAGCGGGGTTTCCAGCACTATATTATAAATACATGAGTAGCATAAGGGTCCAACAACCAAGAGTGCAAGCTGCAGGATGATGACAGCTGGTGACATCTCCATAGCAAGTCGTCTAGTCAATCAGAAGCATCAATCAGTCTAGGCTTCCGTTTGGAATTGAACCAGAAGAAATAAGCATCCTCGAAACACAGACTAATTACAGCTAGACATGTATTGAGGTTTCTTGGTCTGCCTCTCTTCCATCTTGCAGAGACAACTCCCATACGCCAAGGCATGATACTAATTCCGATCCAACAACGCCTCGAACACAGGCGCACAAACCCACAAAAAGACAAGTTTCAAATAGGGTGAAAGATGAGCAAGCAACGCCACTTGGTATTAATAATATACACTCCGGGCCTTAAAAGAAGTCCTGGATCTGCGCTAAATTCAGTTCACCCGCACTGTCAAATATTACCTTCCTACCGTTTCCTGGCAGACGACCTGAGCCGTTTCCGAACAATGCCTCCTGCTGTGCCGTTCGCCTTCTTCCTGCTCGAGCTCCTGGACGGCACGCTGCTTCCGCCGCCCTGCTCCGGTAGTGTATGAACAGGCGAGGCAGTAATGGTGCTATCCTCAACATTGAACTCCAGGTCGTTGAGCTCCTCCTCGTCCATATCAGTCAACTCCTCGCTGAGGGACCTCAGTGCCTCGCGGCCTGCCCACTGTTCCTGAATCGCAGTTGTGCCCTCGGGGTCAAAAGGCTTTAGATACCAGGAAATGCCGCCCTCGGTGAGCGTATTATCTGTCCCGCGGCCGAGGCTTCCGTTGGACTGTGGGGGCGTAAGAGGGGTTGGGTGCGAATCTTGGGAGACGTGCGTGTAGCCATTCATTTCCGGGGGTGTCGGCGCTGACTTCACGCCGTTGGGCAATCTGCCCTCGTGTTCGTGAGATACGTCCTCGCCGACCGTAACAGTCTCTGCTGTGCCAACATTGGACTCGCCGGAGTTCTCCTCCTTGACCTCGATGCTCAGCTCGTCGACGTCCATCTTGTCGGCCTCCTCGCCACCAGCTTCACTGCCCAGTCGGGCTTCGGAGACAGTGATGTGAGCTTCAGCGGGAGCATCTGCCATGACGACGTCCTGGCCCGCCTTGCCTGCTGCTCCCTGTTGTTGATGAGGGACACCGGGCTTCCTGACTTCGAGGCTGGCGTCGATCATGCCCTCGAGCTCCTTCTGCAGAGTATCGTACTGCTTTGACGTGATGTCCGCCTCAGCCCTCAAAGCGGCCTCTAGCTGTGGCTGAACCAACTTGATGATACGCTTGCCGAGCCTCTTGCGGTCTCGAGTCTCAGAGTATGACGAGCTATGCTTAGTAGGCGACACATCAACGGGCTCGAGCCTGGACTGGTCGGTAGACTCCGGCCTGCAGTGGGCGTTGATGCCAACATGAATAACCTCGCATAGATCGTGAGCAAAGTCAAGGGTTGTCGTGTAGAAGCGGTTCTCGATCTTGCTCTGCAGCTCCGCCAGACCGTCCTTGAACACATTCTTGTCGTACCTGGTTCGAATGCGTTAGGATCCAGAGCGCGTAGCATTAGGTTAAGGATGAGGGGCAGGCACTCACGCTTGGGCTTTGTCGATGACGGGCGAGAGAAGCCTGAAGATGGGGAAATAGCACGTGTCGACAAAGTCCTGTTCCATTTCAGCCTGCTCAAGCTTGTCCGACTCGCGGTTCACAATGTCGCCGGCAAGAGACTTGAGCTGTTCGAGGTCATCCAGGAGGGTCTCGGCAAACTCAATACGCCGAGCCAGGCGGGTCTTGCCAGAAGGACCCATGGCGGCAAAATCCCGTCTCGTCAGCTCGATGGACGAGAACGACTCCATCTGCAGTTGCAGACGTTTCAAGAGCGCGGCGCCGCGGCGAGACTCTCGCTTCAGGGTCCAGTATCGACAAGCCTCGGCCACGTACTCCTTCCGCTTCCGCAGGTTGAAGCGTGCCAGTCCAGCCTCTACCAGGTCGAAGACGGCTTGCGGTATTACTGGTGCTCCTGACGGCAGCTTCCAGATCTTTCCGGTCTGGCCCTTCTTCTTGTCTCCCGCACCACCAGAGAGCTTAGCTCCAATCATCTGCGACTCGTCGGGTGGATGTTCAGTGAAAGCATGCCGGTGGGTGGCTGCAAGCTGCCGAGCCGAGTCCTGACTGCTCGCCCAGATGCGGCCCTTCATCGTGCGCTTGTAAAATTTCTTGGCTTCCTTGAACGCAGCAGCCACGCCGTGCTCCTCTTCATATTCTGGCGGACAGTGCTTGTCGCAGAAAGCTTTGAGAACCATACCACCATCCAACACAGCAAGAGCGCCTTGGCTGTTCTTCATCTTGAGGTACAGGTGCGCCCGCCGTGCACAGGTTACATGGAAGGCCTGGTAACACGCCTTGTTACCACATTGTATGCAGGCTCCCATCTTTTGGTTGCAGATATAACACTGCAGTTTCCAGCGATTTTTGGGGACCTTATCCACGTCCATCACGGGCTCCATGAATGTGTGGTTGCCAAGAGAAACCTCTGGAATCCACATTGCACAGAGCAGATGGGCCCATTTCGAGTTGTTGGTCTGCTTGAACGCACCATCCGTGTTGGGGCAGAAGATGCAAGTCTGTAGTTCACATGTTAGCCGAGGCCCGCAATTCTGCAGCCCAGGTAAACCAATTCATCTAAGCACTTACCGGAACTCCACGACCTGCGAGCTGACACTTCCGACACATCCACTGCCCCTCGGGAATGAACGGTACTCCATAGCATTCCTGATGCACAGCAAGGTCACAACCGTCACAGAAAACGATCGCATTAGTGTTTTCGCAGTCACCATCGTCGCATATGGCACACTTGCTGTCCTGCTCCTCGCCGGCCTGCTCACCGTTCACAGCTGCAGCCGAGCTTGACCTTGGCCGGTGCGTCTGCGGAGGTTTTGGGTTGGGCTTTGGTATCTTCTTCTCCAGGGCATGCCACTCCTTCTCGATCTTGGTGATGGTGATTTCGAAGACCTCACGGGTCACAGGCTCCAACTCGTGCGCTTTGCGCTGTGAATTCAGCGTCTCTAGCCACATATCGTCCTGTTCATCCATATCATACTCCACGCGGCCCAGGTTGGATCCACTGTGAGGGACAACCACTTCGCCCTCGGCCTTATGCCCAAGCAACTGGTCCACATCTTCGTCGACATGAGCATCGCTTGCTTTCAAAAGACGTCGCTCGGGCCGAATAAAGTTGTCGCTCTCTTGATATCCCGCATTCATCATAGCCTTGTCAACATATTTTGCCTGGCCAAATGTTTTGCTCTCAAAGAGTAATATCCGGTCCGTCTTCCGGTAGGAGGGGTTCTTCAGATCGAGTCGCTCCTTAGGTGTCTGATTCAAGGTGGACAGAACCTTGGGTGTTTTGGGTGTCTGCCCCAGGTCTGAGCGCGTCGCGTAGAATGACACTGCATCCCTCGGACGGGTCATTCGCCGCCTCGTAGGCGTCTCCACGACCATTGTCGGAGTGGCTGCTGCGGCCCCTTCTGACTGCGCTGCAGGCTCGCCAGAGGCCCCTACAGCATTGTTACTGGCATCCTTGGATGGGGTGCTATTACCGTTGACGGTAGCCTGGGAGGCAGGAGGAATCGAAGGGGGCGGCGGAGGGGTAGACTTTCGGGTGCCGTCCACGTCCTCGGCATGAAAGATCATGAAGGTCGCCTCCGTATCGAGATTAGGGTGAAACTCCTCCCAGCCGCGTTCTTCTCTTGGCTTGTACCCCTCGCTCTGTGCGACTGCGGCAGCGACGGCTGCCGCAGAACTGAACTCCATATCGTCCTCTGGGCGGGCTGCAGAGGCTCGTGCGCGGGTGCGTCTCTCTCTCGGGGCGAGGGTGGCGCGAGAGCGGTTCGAGGTTCTCTGGGCGGTGCTTCGAGCTCTCGAGGAAGCAGCACGGGACGGACCCGCCGGTATCTCGGTGATGTCGTCGGTGAGGATAAACCTGCCGCCGCCGCCAGGACCGCCTGGGATGTACTTCCTCTTCTTCAGGGGTGGCTCTTCGCGGTCCTGATGTGCCGTAGCGCGGGGGCGGGCTGATGTGCGCCCAGAGCGCGAGCTCCTCGGCGTAGCTGGTCTTGACGACATGGCGACCAGTCTCGAAGGATGGTCTGAGGATGGAGCCTCGAGGGGTTGCGTGGTTTGAGGGGCGCGTCGTCAAGGGGAGGCGAGCAACACCTGCTAGGGCGCCTCCGTGGGCGTTATCATCGGAAAGAGCGCGTGCGAGTGGCCTAGGCGGCTTAATATGTCAACGGGAGAAATATTCGAAGCTGTTTATGATGTCTGGTGGTCGATGCTGCGAAGGCGAGAGGGCTGTGTTCGCTGCGACAAATGGTCGAATTTACGACTTGAGGTTGCTAACGCGCCTGCGGAGGTGGCCACTAGCCTCATCAGGAAGCGACGAGGACAGGGATGCAGGTCCCGGAACGTGGTAAGCTGCCCTGCTGCTTACATAATAAGCTCATGTACTCTTGTACAATTGTGCCCCTCAACACGAATGCCCTGTGAGCAGCAGCTTGCGAAGGAGGACATTGCATTTCCCAATGAGCCACCTGGATCATTCCTTGGAATAGTTCTCAGAATAGAGAAGATTCTCGATATCCCATTAATGTTGTCCAAAGTGAGGATATGCCCCATCTCTGATCCTTTGTTGAGTTTACAGCCTGGAGCCCGAAATGTCCTTTGTCAAAACTTAAGTATTCATTGTTTCCCCAAAATTCAACACCCCTGGATGACAGTGGAGTAGGGCGCCCGTCAGAACGCTGGACCCGCTGACTGACGGATCGGTGCAGCACATCCCAACAAGGCAATTGGCCGTCCTCTGGATATGTTTTGTGGCTCTTGGTCTGATCAGCTACGGACAGCACTTGCTCGTAGCATTGGGGGACAGGAGCAAGAAATATATACCAATTGGGTGTATGCGCTCACTCGCGAGCATATACCTGGCCTCGAAAAAGCCCGCGGTAGAGGCTTCTGAGACCCGACTAAAGGGTGCCAATATCTCCAAATCGGCGTCTGTCTTCTCTCTGAAAGACGTCATGCGGTCCCCACTGCAGGGGCCCTCGACTCTACCCCGGATTTCTAGGGACCATTTTGACGTGCATTACATCGCAGCGGCGCGTCTTTGGCCGCTTTCGATCCGTGGCCCCCCCAAAAACCCCAGCTTTGGTCAGCTATTGGCCCGGCGTCTTCCCGGCCACCATCTGCTGCAGACGAGATCTAACTAGATCTCACTGTCGCACGCACAAAGTCGCTCTCCCGCTCGCCTGTTCCTGACTTGCCATGTGGCACCCTTCATCTCGACTAACTGTACGCCCTTCCTTTGGTCCTCTGTCCCGATGCTACCACATGGTGCTGGCACTCCACGTTCCCTGCCAGTCTGGGCCCCCTTCATCCCACACTCGCTTACTCACGGCCGGCTCTGTCGAAAGCATTTGGACACTCCCACATCTATCCTCTCGTGACACCCAAGGGCCGTGGCAACCAGTCCAATTGACTCTAGTACGATTACTTTGCCCACCATACGGGATCATTCCCAGGGTGATGACTCGGCTCGCCTTGATCAGTGCAGTACATCTGGCCAGGCGGTCATTGGATAACACTCTAGGAATGATCTTCCTTTATGCCAAAGAATGAATTGCCAAATGCAATTTTGAACTAGCATGTTTCTTACAAATCCTCGTAATGCGGTTCGGTCCCCACTGTCAATATCATGTACATCCCCTTAGCCAGACTGTACCATCCGTCAGTTCATGGAATTTAACGACTTTCCCTCTGTTCAGGACTCAGCGCTAAAATTGAGGCTGACGGATCTCTCTTCCAGCGCCTTAATGCTCGTTTCTTCAATGTTTGAGAAAGGCGACGGAGACCATCTCCCTTGGGGATGCCACCCCCAGTATCTTCGGCTTTAATTATCCCTCCAGCAGAACCCAGTCATATGTGTCGCTCCTTGTCACTGTACTAACTCTCAGTCCAGATGCAGGAAATCAATTGGTCCCCCATCCCATCAATGTGCTATGCTATCAATTGCTGAACAGAGAAGGTGCGCGCGCACATTGTATCAATTACGCCAAACCTCACTAATCATGACCCCATATAAGTGTATGATTTCCGTATGTATAATGGATGCTAGCGACCACATAGTCCAGCTCTCAACAAGTTGCAACACACCTGATTGTAAGTGTATTGAATCATATATTATTGCGCTAATTACAGGCCGAAATATCATCAAGTCTAGCTTTGTAAGTCATGACTGTGAATGAAGCAAGTGTTATCTCCCAAATGTGTCTACAGTTCTTAATCTTCGACTGGCATAAGACGCAGGTCATGTTGACTTTGTAATGGATAATTGATCAGGGTAGGAGGCGTACGTACTTGTCTAATTACATCAAGTGGTCAGGCCGGGGTCCAATCCCCATATTATGCTGTCGAATCAGTGGGCAGATTTGCCAAGTCAATACAGTGACATGGAGGGGCTTAGAAGGACGCGAAACGATCAATCGCGGATGGATTAGGAGACCACCTTTGGTCGAAGATCGCTTCCTTCTCATCATGATCTTCAAATGCTTTTGATGAATTTGCAGATGCTCCGTGGTTAGTACTCACGAACTAGACGCCTTATACAGACTGGGCGCTCTCAGAATGAGACCCTGAGGAGGTCTCTTTGATCAAGATGCGCCCCCACGCCTAGGGTTTAGCCTCCTCCAGGAGTTTTAAAGAGTCTCTCCCGCTATAATTCATCATAAGATAGCTAAGCAGTGCTACATGCGTTCGCTGCGCTCAGCACGCTGAATAACACGCCAGCCATTGAGTCGACAAACGATCCCTCACGTGCGCATCTTGGCCAATTACTGACAAGACCGGCCGGGCGCAAGATCAGCTTTCGTTTGTCAACCATGATAGACACAGTATATACCCAATTACCTCCATCGGATGTGAACAATAATTAAATAATTACAGAAGGCACTCATGTCGATTACTATACAATTTCGGTGAGCATGGGCCAAGCGACACCCAGCTCTTTGCTTAGCTATGCAGGACCGCTGAAAAGGAGAAAATGATGGTGGTGGATCGTTGCGTCGAGCAGACCATCACGGGAAGCCATCGTTCCGATCGAACATACTTGTTGGTGGATTAGAGAGCGTCATTACCGAAGAGAATGGCCCGGGGTACGCCTCGTAGGCGGTAGCGACAACGATAGAATAATGTAAAGAGAGCTTATGATAACTGAAATCTCATTAGTGAGCCGTGGTAGGTGGCATGGACATGGTATGTGGAAGTGGTAAAAAGTGTTGAGGGTTCCTGTCATTCACTCCCATCTCGACATAATCAGCGGGTCCAATGCTTTTTTGTCAACATAGGAAAATTTGCCCATAATAAACTATTTTTTATTGATCTATATCTCGGGATCTACTACAATCAGCGATTCTTACAAAAACACAAAAATCATTTTATCTCGGATAAAAGGGTAGGCAAAGCATTGACGAAAATGAATGAGAAGCGATCTGTGGCTTATGATTAGTCTGATGATATGTAGTAATCTTTTTTAAATTGATCAACGAGTATTGGTACTTTGGCCGAGCGGTCTAAGGCGTCTGAGTCAAGAGAATATCTTGTCCACAACAATGTGGATTTCATCTGATCTCGAAAGAGGCGGGAGTTCGAATCTCCCAGGTACCACTGAATTTTGTTTTTGTCGTGTTGCCACACGCATCATTTTGTTCAATCCTTTTTTTCCCAGTCAATCGGACGTGAATTTGCCATTTTCTGTCGTTCTGGGTTGCACTATTACGGGAAAACTACACTGTTGTTTTGGCCGCCTCGTTGTGGTACGCGCGTGTGCGTAAGGCATCGACTACATAATACAATACAAGCTCATTTACCACAGCACAGGTTTATGCATACGTACCATGTCGTAGGAACGCGCCGTTGGCTGAGTGAAGAATCAGGTACCTCCTTGCAAGATGTGGGTGTTCATCTGTAGAAGAGACATTCCGAGATACGGGATAATGGAAGGAAAAGAAAAACATGGTAATATTTAGTCTATTGCGGGATGACCCTCCCGATGGCCCGTCCGGTTCTATATTGTGGCTGTTTTAAGGGAAGTCTTCCAAAATATAAACCCCCCCCCCCAACCTTCTTTTTCCAGATTCCCCGTTCCGATCTCTTGTCCGCAATTCCTCAACCCTATCTCTGGACGCCTAGACACAATGTTCGCTTACCTTACCAACCAGCAGTTTTGTCTTTCCGCCTCGGCTCGCCGTCTTGTTGCGAGACATCTTCAAAGCCCTGACAAATGATGGACGCTGTAAATTGCTGTTCTGCCTTCAACCTACTCATTATTACTAGTTAGCAGTAGCGCTCAGTCGTGCCCACAGCACTCCACCCCTCAGCTGGCATCGGCCTGATGAATTAGCTGTATTCTTGTTGAGTGGCTTGCCCTAAGTGGACTGGGAGAATGGCTAGCTGAAAGGCCCGCTCCGACAGGGGGCCGCTTGTCTGTCCAGGGCTGTTGTACGCCTCGGGATGTGAAGCACTGTCCCCTATTGACTGAAAATGATCTGTACGATCGATGTAGGAGGTGCAGGATCATAGTCTCAGCATAGTCTTCTTGCCGCATGGAAAGTCAAAGAGAGACGGAAGTATGGAGATTGATCAGATGTCACACAATCTAAGTATCTGTCATTAGCAGATTTTGAGGATTGATGTGCGGCCAAACCAACCATTTTGACTCAGGGACATGCATGCAAGTAATTTCCATCTCCTGAATATAGATCGCTCCACACAACCTAGTCACGGTCTAGCTCGGGCGCAATCTTCTCCGGATACACAGTAGATCCGCGCAGTAGCCTCAACATGTTATGGGTACAACGTGAATAGGATATTACTGGACTGGGTCGTGAGGAAGTTGGTGAGAACATCACACCCGCTCAGGCTGCCTCGAGCTTACCCCCCCCCCTTCCCTTCTCAAATATCGAGTATCCACAGCTGGCCAGCCACAGAAGGGAGAAGACCGACCGGATCAGGTATCGTCTGGCGTGATTCACGCAAAGTGGCAGACTATTTAGAACATATGTAGAGGGATAGTGCCCTTTCTCCTTAGAAGTCTGGTTTTACTTACTGTCTTCGGTCCCTCGTGCTGTCCGACCACTCTGGGTATCGTGTTTCCTTTCCAGGAGTTACTCTCTTTGAGCTCTTGTCAGTCGCTCTGGGCTTCACGACTGCCCGTCCACTCATTCATTGTATGCACTTGATTATCATCCCGATCGGGCGTAACACAATCCTTCTCTCTCACACTCTTTTTCATCTGCACCCTTCTGCTCAGGCGTGTATCTGATGACCATGACGAGATACACTCTTTTGGCGTGTCTTTCGGCCCTGAGCTTGGGCATCGCCTCTGGTCAAGAGGTGACGTGCACGGAGACAACGGTAAATGTTTTGTCGAACCCCTCGTGGGAAGATGGCACGGCGGACTGGACTTATATCTCCACCGCATCAACCACCGA
Organism: Aurifilum marmelostoma; assembly: GCA_027559495.1. NCBI lineage: Eukaryota > Fungi > Ascomycota > Sordariomycetes > Diaporthales > Cryphonectriaceae > Aurifilum > Aurifilum marmelostoma. The sequence continues at coordinate 1,513,947 of JAMXSV010000023.1, read as the reverse complement.
TGCTTATGCTAGTGACGGTTCTTACTCCCTGTTCGTAATTTTCTTTTTCTTTTTGGGGCTAATGCTTTTCTTTTCCTCTTCCTGAAATCAAATCAACAGACTCAAGCTGACACTTCGAAACCAGCCTCACCGGGACGACTACCACTTATGGCCAATTCACCCAAACCTTGGAGAACATACAAGTCGGAACGACATATACCTTCTCCATCGATTTCAACGGAGTGATGAATACTGCCTACAGCGTCGTGGAAACGTGTATTATCTACCTGTATCACGATTCTCTCTCGACGACGAATCTCATCACCTACTCAACCCACAGCTTCCTCAAAACCACGACTGGATGGGGGACATTGTCGGGTACATATACGCCAACAAGCAGCACCATGTTGTTTGGTGTGTACTTCGTATGCACTCCGTACCACTCCACGACCATCTTCAATATTTACTTTGACAATGCCATCATGTCGGGTGAGTGGTCTTTCTTTACCATATTTCTTCGCTGTCTTCCTCGACAACAACAACGACAAGACTATCCCCTCGTGGGCGAAGTGAGGACGCTGTTACTGACTGAATCTTGTTGTCGATGATTTTCAGCTCCGACTGAGGTGTGCACCACGACGTTACCCACATCGACCGCCGCAGCGTCGACCGCGAGTGCTTCGGCATCCGTGTCAGCCTCGTCCAGCAGCACTTCCGATGTCGCCTCGTCCAGCAGCACTTCCGATGTCGCCTCGTCCAGCAGCTCTTCCGACGTCGCCTCGTCATCTTCCATGACTCCGATGGCCACCACCTCCAGCTCGTCCGATCTGTCGTCAGCGACCTCATCATCTGCCATCTCGACCGAGTCCGCTTCATCTTCGTCGAGCCTGAGCACAATGGCGTCGTCTTCTCCTTCGCCGACCCCCGACGCTACATCCAGCTCCGAGTCGACGTCGTCTGCCTTCACAAGCAGCAGCGCCGTGACCACAGCCCAGCTCTCGTCGTCGTCGTCTTCCCCTTCTCCTTCCATCATTCTCATCACCAGCACCCCTTCGCCAGTGTCCACTATCCTGAACACTACCTCCTTGTCTCTCCCAACAGCCCTCCCAACAGCCCTCCCGACCAGCCCCGTGGCCCTCAACACGAGCACGCCGCTGCCTCTGAGCACCCCGACCCCCTCCGCGCTGAACTCGACCATCACCTCAGCAGTCAACGGAACCATCCCCATCCCCACATTGACGCTATCCGCCAGCGGCCTCATGCACCGCAACTCGTCGACAACTATCGGCCTTCCCCCTCCTACGCTGAGCACACGGCCCGCTGTCTCCGCCTCAGCGCGCGTCAACGGCACCGTGCCCGCTGGGGGCCTCCCAGGCGCCTCTGCGACGAGATCCTCCCCGCTCGGCGGCGGACATCCTGCGCCCAGCGCCAGCCAGACTGGGATCGCTCCGTCAGGGTCGCCCGTCGGTGCTGGTGGCAGCCACGGCAACTCGACCCTCCCTACCGGGAAGATTGGAAGCGGCAGCGGCAGCGGCAGCGGCAGCGACTCGATGCCCTCGGCGTCTAGAACGGGGACGGCGCTTCCTTTCAACACGAATGCACAGACCGGTGACGCTGCAGCCCCGACTGTGTCTAAGAAGCCCTGCCATCGAAAGCCAGCTGCGCAGTAGTTTGGTGGTGACGAGGGGACTTTCCTATGACAAGGCAAGACGAATGGCTGGAGATTGAGCGAAAAAGCCGATAGGGTCAAGCTAAAAACTTAAATGTCTAATGATAATATTGTAATTAATCAAAGATTCGAGCAAACATGCTAAGGGGTTGAGTTGATGACATTTGTAGACAGAAGGTACTTGTGCTGTTCCTTGATCTTTGTGTGTATTTCTTCACTCTTCCGATGGGAAGACATCGCAACCAGCTTGTATATATCCATGTTTCCATGTACTACGCGGCTATATCAAGCCAAGTAGAAGACGAAGAATTAACTTCAATGCTTGCCCCATCTCTTCCGTTCGACATCTTGCCTATCAGAGTATCCCCAGCCTCGCGCAGAAATGGCCTGAACTACTGTGTTCGCATGGGCTATCCCTGGAAGCGTTTGGTCTGGCACAGGAGAGTGAAGATCCCCATCTCAAGGAGCAGAACTTCCATTTTCAACGTTAATTTCATCCCAAAGATGCAGATTCTCTTTCCCGGCCAAGGATCCGTTGACCACCACCGGCCGTTCGCTCTCGGACCTCCGGATCCGCTGATTGGCCTGGGGATCAAATCCCCACAGGCAGGATAGTTTCGAACTTGATAATTAAGAGTTTGCCATTAACGTTAATGCTAAGAGTCTGGAATGTTTTCTGCATAATCAGTCGATTTGTGAGGCGAGGCTGCCGCCAGTACTAACGTTGATGACAACCCCGCTCCCCTTCCTTGCTTTCCTCAGCCCGCCCCTCTTGCACTCTCACACGGATGATGAGTCACTTGACGGACGACGAGGTGGGCGGGGCGGGAAAACGAAGAGGAGAGGGAGACGGTAACGACGAACATGGTCCCTCTCTTCATCTTGGGTTATGACGAAAAGAAAAGAAAAAAAGGAGACAAAACCAGCAGCGGTAGCACCACAAACTACCCCTCCCCCCACTTGAAGAAAACGAGACTGACCGACTGTTTTGTCGTGGCTGCACGTTTTAGCCTCCTGGGCCCCCCCCTCCAGGTCAAGACGTGGCCAGTTGTCGAGGGCTCGGCCAAGATGGCTGCTGCAGTGAGAGTGGAGTTTCTCGGCACTTCACCGTGCATATCCTGGGGTAAGAGAACGCATATAGTTGCGTCAAAGGAAGAAACAAGTCCAGACGACTACCTTTCTGTCTTGCTGCAGAAGCAGGTGGCCCGACAGGGGTTTGAGGAGGAGATGGGTTATGATGAAACTTCCTTGGATGTTGTGCGCTTGTGTGGAAAATGTAAAACCCAAGGGGGTAGGGTGACCTGCAGCCAAGTGGGACTGAAGAACAGCTGTACAAAAGAGAAAAAAACAAAAAAGAGGAGGAAAAGGCCCAAGCTCCCTCTCCCCATCTTCCCACCCCACTGTCACGCCCCGGAGTGGTTCGTAGATGCGTCAAGTCCCAGTGGCCCCAGCGCACCGCCTGGGCGGAACGTTGCCGACGGACGAGGCTTTCCTAGGCGCCCGAGGCGAGCCGAAAATCCATGCACATCGTTCTTGGGTGGCTGGAAATAGAAAGAGAAAAAAATTCCGACTTGCCATGTGATGTTGAGGGAGAGAACGATGACGACACACACAGATGCAAGTATGATCTTCGAGGAGGGGAGGTCGCGCTGAGGAGCCGCCTTTGCGCATGTTCAGCTGCTGCAAGGCCAACTGAAAATTCATCGCATGGTCTGTCGTAGCATCACTATCATTGTCGACTTACTGTCAGCAACAAACGGCCTGCGACACGTCCAGGGCCGCTTCTCGACCCGTCAGCGGCCACATCGACGGCTAGCTGTTTTCTTTATTTTTTTTCCTCCTTTTTCCTTCTTCCTTCTCTACCCTTCTCTCTCTCTCTCCAGCTTTGTGGGGCTTCTTCATCGGGCCAGAATGCATTTCATCGTCCCTCCTGGCCACGCTCCAACATGGTGTCCCAAAATGCGGTCGAAGAATAATCCCACGGGAACTGCGCCTGAGCCCGTCAGCATCGAGATCAATATGGCCGAGGGAGGGGCTGGGTATACATACTAGGACTTAGCTTCACTCACTGCTGCCCAATGACCGACCGTCAGGTCATGTTTTCGTAAACAATGACTTCCGATTCCTCCTTGCTATGGGGCGCCTCTAAAGTGAAGAAGGGGAAAACCTCGTTGAGGGGTTGGGCAACAATAAACCTAGGGAAAACAAAAGAAACGGGTCTTTTTTGTTTTCTCTTTTGCCTTTCTCTTTGCTGGACTTTCCGCGTGAGTCGCCGCACAGTTACTCCACCAGCCCCTCATTTGAGCCCTGAGCTAGGCCTGAGTAATTCTGTGTCCACGAAGATGCAGTGGTCGACACGAGAGTAAGCATGAAGGCGCAACGAGATATGCGAGAGAGAGGGAGAGATCAAGAGCAGAGTGTCTTTCGTCAGACATGCCTAGTCGCAACAAAGAAGACCCAGACGCTTGTCTCTGGAAGAACCTTGATTGACTATCCCTGAGAGTACCTCCAGAATCATTTCAGGCCAATGAAAAGCTCACATATCGATGAGTCCGGCCCGGAATGGGAAAGTCAACTCACTGGGTCTGACCAGGGGGGGAGGGTTCTGTTTCCTCGTCTCCATCTTGATGCGTGACGGATGACTGACCACAGTAGTAGTACTATAGGACCACCATGGTACAATATGTGGTAGAGTAGCATTGGAGGGAGAGGGGGGAGGGGGGTGGTCTAATACTTGTAACTGATCGTACGTGGTACGTAGTAGTAAATATAGTACGCGGTGACGATGGTTTCAGAAAGTTTACAGAAAAGCATATTTGCCACCACAATGCAAGCCCCCACGTTGGACCACGATAACGGTGACGCATTGACTATGGCAGAGATGGCAGAACAGGCGGCGTAAATAGTGGGAGAGGGCAGGACACAGTAGCTCCGGTGTCTGGGGCAGCGGGCCGCTGCCATAGGTCGGCTGCCGTGTCCATCGTGATCGAAACTTAAGACGCGATTCCCATGCCAGCAGGGTTCGCCGCTTCTTGCCACCCAGCAGCAGCAGCAGCAGCAGCAGCAGCAGCAGCAGCAACGACAGCACCACTGCCAGCTCCGCATCCAACAACCTGAACTCTACACGGAGACGGGCAGGTTGAATGCTCCAAAGGTCTTACTCTTCACCGATCGGACTCAATCGTAAGAAGATGTGAGCGAGAGTGGTGAGAAGAAATCCTGCGAGGAATTTTTTTTCCCCTTTTCTCTTGAGCTTGCATTAGGGCCCAAGAACTCCTCTTGTCTCACCGCGATTCGAGAAGACGTGATGCAGCATGGCGTCGCATGTGCATGTTAGACCGGCGTCTCGACGCCCTCGGCCGGGCGAGAACGAGGTGTGTTGTGGTCAAGCAGGGTAGCAACGCTGACCAGCCACTTTATGTACATGAACCTTAGCGAGACGCCTCCATAGGGTGTGCGCAGGCAGGCCCTCCATGTCAGCTCGGCCGTGTCTCAAGGCGGTGAGGGAAAGCAATTGGCGTATCAGGAGCCGAGGTGCTCCCCTCGCTGCTGTCTGCCGATACACTGCAATGCTGCAGAGGGGACTTGGTTGCGGCATGCTATGAACACAATTTGCCCGTGATCTCTTCTCGATAACCATGATCATGGTGTTGGCGGCGAACAATTTGCCCAAGTCTTGATTCTCTGAGCATGCCCTCTTGTTCTTGCGAGATCAAGGCCAGGACCTCGAGCATGTGGGGTAGAGAATGAGATGCAGGATTCTGAATACTTAGTGCTTGGCCCCTCCATAGAAAAGGAAAAGGAGCCCAGAGGAGGGTGGCCGGATGGCGACAGGGATCCGCAAAGCGTGTGTGTGTACTATGTATGCATGCAAGTGTTTACATAGTATGTGTGTGCCCAGCAGGGATTGAGTGCACTACTCTGTGTGTGTGTGTGTGTGTACATAGTACGTCGTTCAAGGCGCGGCGATGGCGGCTGTTCGAAATTGTGAATCCACCTACAAGCAACAATCCGGGGTCCAATCCTGCGATCATCCCCCCGTGGGATGCACGGACCTGCAGAGAGCTTGATACCACTACCGCAGATAGGCAGTTGATATGACCCTCACGGCGTCGAGATTGGATCTGTACAGGCCCTTCGACCTGCAGTAGAATCAAAATGACCTGCTTGGACATTGGCTGACCAATGCACGGCAGCACCACGTTTCTCTCTTGTGCCTGCTGATCACAGGACATGACGACGAGACAATCAAGAGGCTGACTCGCCCCGTGAGGATCACGTACTACAGCACTCTGTCGCAAAGCGGTTCACTATGGAGCACGTCTCCATTTTGGGGAGGGCCTCCCCTTCCCGCTGATAAGACTGACTGGCTGGCCTGCAGATGGGCGCCATCGGCCTGCTAGTCTGCGTCCCAACGGCACCTGAGATAGAGCCCGGCATCCCTGATCCGGAAGCCCTGTGTCACTTCCCACCGAGGTCCTAGCACGTACTTTTCCTGTACATCAGTACTCCGTACTATGGTATGCAAGCACTTTAGAGAGTCAAGGTGTGCGTGCTCAAAATGCATGTGCTATTGGCTCTTCGGGGGAAGATGAGGAGATAGATCTGCGCACCTGCGAGGCTGAGGCAGATACGCAACACTCCCCCCTCCTCTTTCGTCTTTCTTGGCGGCGTGCCACTCATGTCAGAGCGGTTCGAAACCTATTCACAATCATCAAGAATGCGGTGAGTAAACAAGTATCCTTCTCCTCTTAAAGTCCATTCAAATCATAAGGAGATTGATTGGGAGCCCGCACTTTTTAACGACAGGTCGGATGGCGAGCGGCGTCACGAGATTACGAAGATGGGTGGCCCCTGTTCCCCCCTCCACACCCTCTCACGCCTTGGTGTGCACACCTTGGTCTGCACATGAGGCGTCTACCGCCAGCAATGGCTAAGTTCGTGCGCCAGAGCACGACATGTATCGCCCGCCGCTCTTGGAGGAGGAGTGATCGCTCGCCGAGTCGTCTGCTTAAACAAGAAACCATCTTCTGCCGTGGGCGAGCGGCGGGGAAATTCCATTCTTTCTCTTCTCCTGGCCTTGATGATGCTCGGCATTTAGCGGCGGCGACATGATCGGCACCAGGCGGGACAGTAGGACGAAGGTGAGCACCGTGTCACACTGGTCAGACGCCTGATAGAGTTTCGTAGGTATCAGCTGGTCCAATCAGGTCAGGCCCTGTAGCCTTTTTCGTTTCTGATATTTCGAAGACCGTATGGCCTACTAGGATCACTACACGCAGCTGCAGGCGCAGCAAATCGCGTCTTTCTTTACCTTCTTTTCTGGAAAAAGAAGAAAATTATTGAGTACGCGTCAGGCAAACCCCGTCAAGAAAACAAGGGCGCACATTGGACGTACATACGACTGCAACGGCTCTACGACGACTCTGTAGCGTCTGCCTAGTCGCTTGTCCACGAATCTGTTGGTGAGCCGGTCGGTGGAGACAAGAGAGCCGTGCAAGCGGAGAGTCCCGGTCAGATCCAGCAGGTCACACAAGAGACAGGGCGAAGGCTATGCCTGCGAGTATGCTGGATACTTCGTCTGACTCTTGCCTGTGGCGTGTTTGCAAGAGAAGGATCAATCACGAGCGTTGTGCTGAATTGCTGACGGTGATACTTATGTTGATCCCACAGCATACACATCAGCCGAGATGTTGGCGTCAAATTCAATTAGGTCCGAGCACAAAGGTCTGGAGTCTTTTTGTGTACCACTGCCTGCACCATGCGAAAGTTGACCAGGGCTCGTGTTGTGGCCGTCAGACTGGTTGCCGCCGAGGACACGGGCTACGTGGAGGCGATCCAACAATCGGTGCGGATCGAGCACGTTTGACCGGAGCATGGCCCGCCAGAACATTTGATTGGAAAATTCTGTGCATTGCACGCATACCATGTGTTCGGCTGTTGGTCTCACGGGGGGTCCGGGACTGGAGCCACCCCCAGGACCACACTGTCAAGGGTTGCGCTTCGGCAGTGGTCAAGTCGCTGCTCACTACATGCACAATGGCGTAAATGGTGGTTCTCTTGTGGTCTCAAACCCCATCCTACTGCGTCCGCTTGTCACCACCTGCCCGGAGGGTTTCCCCGACAGATGTTTCAGGATGGCCCATCTCCAACAGCCCTGGAGAAGGAGTGAACGCTGATCGAGACTCGCCGCAATTGAGGCGAAGTATAAGAGCTCTCGGTAAGCCACACCGTCTGTTGCATCGTCGTGATCTGCTGTTGAGCCCGAGCTTTGTCCGACTCAGTTGGGAAGATCTCTCAGGGTTCTCACTCGAGGATGAACGTCTTGCAGTGGCTGCTGTGGATACAGGCTCTGTCTTGGCCTCAAGGGAATGGGCGCTAGAACAGCAACACTCCGACGCACAGACAAGGCCCTTTGAAAGTCAGGGTCCCATCCGCAGGTAAGGATGGAGCGGGCCACTGGACGGTCTTCCTCTATCTGGAACCCCGGCGTATTGACCTGCAGGGAGCGCAGATCTGGTGAAGGGGATCCTGCCATGAATTGGAGGAGAACAGCCCGTCCAAGGTGTCTGGGGATCAGGCGCAGTCGGATCACTCGAGCCTGCAGGTGTGTGCGAGCAAGCTCATTGGACCGTCCAAACCATCCCAAGATCCGACATCGAGGCGGTCAAGCCCAGGGCGGGCGGTAACGAAGAGTATGACGAACGGCTGGGGTAGTTTTGTAGACTTCATCTCGCTCGCCTCTGTTTTTTTTATCTTTCTCACTTTTTTCCTTTCTGTTTTCTCCAGGTCTTTTGGCCCCAGTCGCGCTGGTCCTTGGTTACTTGGTGCTGGTGTCGCCGTGTCGGTGTGAACCTTGTTGGACCAGAATCTGGGATTTTTGTAACTCTGCAACAGCCACACGATGTCCCACAAGTCGCGTCGAGGACGTTGCTTGAACGGTGGGGCGCTCGTCAGCATCCTGGTCGGTTAGTTGACGCCATTAGAGGTCCAAGTGGCACCCTCATTTGGGAGACAAGCCACTAATGGCGAGCGCATGAACTTGTCATTCGGAAATGTCGTCGCCAGCTCCGGAGGATGAGGACGTCGGCGTGCTGATGTGGAAAGCAAAAAGCAGCTGATGATGACGCCGCCGCCTGCTGCAGGGAGACCGGTGGTTACAAATAGTACGGACGCCTGCTCGCCACGAGTACATATAAAATTCAATTTGTAGTCAGCAGTAGCGCGCTGGCCACGACCCGAGGATGGAGGATGCTTTGTTCGTGCGGTCGAGGCTCAACAGTACATACCGTGGGAATTAACTTACCGTGGGAATTAACAGCGACTCGGATGCGGCGATGAAGAATCTGCGATACCCTATCTAAGCCGCCCACGACTTGACCAGTATGTTGCAACGGCGCTGGGTCTGTCTGGACGAGGGTCCTGGAGGCCCAGGACAAACACGGAGCCGAACTGGGCCATGATCGCCACCTCTACATCCCAGTTGAGAGTCACCGAAGACCCGTGAATTCAAGGAAAGGCAGGTCGGTGGTCGATCAGAGAGACAGAACATGACCCCTCTTGCATCCTGGCTGTGACCCGGGAGAAGCTTCTTGGGCGTGTGACGGATGTAGTCCACTACTATCCGTTCCCGGCATCAATGCCTTTAGGATGCGGTTGGGAGGAATACACTTCCCCCCTCCCTAATCCTCGGGAATCACTAACCAGCCACCAGCCGCCCACCGCCATCATGGTTAGATACAAAGACAGCTCGGCATAATTCCGACCACGAGTCTTGGACTGTTATGCTGTAACCACGAAGTGGTGCTAGATGAGAAGTCGTGCACACCAGGAGGACGAGGAGGAGGAAGAACAGGTAGGAGAGGCGGCAGATGGCTGCGGACTATGGGGGGCACCCACTCATAGCGCTGTCCTGCTTGATGAATTTCTCAAGCCATCGTGGGCCCCCCAGCCTGTCTATACTATAGTAACACTATAGTACATTCTGTGTGAGTATCAAGTTAGTAGGTGGTGTCGACGCTTGGCTGGTGGTGAGGTGAACCCGCATTTTGATTCTAGCGCAGTCAGATGCAGGTGCTAATGCAGCTTGGGAAGCCCCTGTACCCTCCATCAGCGGGCGAGTGACCTGCCTGCCCAGCACGCTGCGTTCTCATGCCCTCCTCATGCCGCACAAGAGCTGACGGGGGACCCTGTTTACTCCCCTGTCATGTCCAGAGGCCACAAAAAAAAGTTCAGCTGAGACAGTAGTCGAGAATACATAGTAAGAAGAAGAGGTAGAACAAAAACAATTCCATCGTGACCATTGGGAAGCAGAAAGAAAGAGTACGAGCTGCGGTTGGTTGGGAAGCGGAGGACAAGGTGGACGACGAGAGGCGAGGAGGAGAAATGTCGAACACGATCATAATGATAGGAAGGGACATGCTTTGGGGTGGTACATACTGTCGAGGTCCCTCCTTCCCCCACGTCTCTGCCGGTCGTAACCATACCCCCTTCCTGACAACGACAAACAGAAAGAAAAAAAAGATAAGACGTGATATGAGCAGATTTGAGCAACAATGGACAGATGTTTACAAGCACCAGGCAATAAGTCTCCATCCCACCTGACCAGCTGCAGAATCAGCCAGACGCTCTGGTCAGGAACAGCCAGAAGTGGATCTTATATTTCATTTCCACAAAGTTGAGGAAACTGCCAGGGAAAGCACGACCATACGACCCGTGCATGCCCACTTGTCACCACCCCTGATGCCCGTCTGCAGGGATATCCCAGCTTTCTGCGCCGAAAACCCTGGACGTTGGGGCAGGGGTCGCTGCCCTTTCCTTTTCCCATCTCTCTTCCCCATACCCTTGTCAGCCTGGGCCCCATGCTGCATGGCAATAAGACTAAGCGCCTACCCCAATCGCCTGCTCCAGCGTCCTACAAGGGCCCTTCTGGTCTGTTTTCATCTCCCTTTTCTGCCTGGGCCAGTGCGACGGAAGGGACCTTGGGTTGGGTTTTTGAGTGAAAACAACAGAGAATATCCATTCCGTCGAGTCTCACGATAACCTCTCCTCCTCTCCTCCTCCTCCTCGTCGTCGTCGTCGCCCTCGGTGTTCTCGCTCGACCTCCTGTCACGACACCTGTTCTCCCGGACAACATCTCAAGAGGCTAGCATCGTCTCGCTGCATTCGGACGTGTTTTTTTGTCTTTTTTTTTTTTTTTTTTTGGCAGTAAGTCCGCATCTTCTTGCTGTTGTTTTAACGCTGTGCTGTTTATCGTTGCCTTATCTCTATGCCCTTTCGTTGAGTCCCCTGATATGTACACTGTTATCCCCCTGGTGTTGCCGCAGTTGTTGTTGTTATTGTTGTCCTCCTCGTTGCCGTTGTCTGCTGCCTGTATCACTGGTCTTATCGCCCGCTGGCATGTCGACCCATGGGTCGAGTGTTTCGCCCGTCTCTCTTCCCCGCCATTCCAGTGTGCACAACATTCCTGGCCGATTTACCTGGACCGAGGCCTACTGCAAGCCATGTGCCACGAGAAGAAGCAATCCACAGGCTAGGCGACCCAGAGGAACGGGACAACGATAGGTGCCCTATCGAACCATCTCCGTCCCAGCCGTCGGCGTCTCCTCGTCCTCGTCCTCCCGCCTTGTGTCCTCGTGCGCTATCTTGTGCTGGACGACATCCTATCCTGGCTGGTCCGTCCTCACACTCCAGCGCCTGCTGCACTTTCACTTCACACTCGAGTGCTTCACAAAATCCGTGTTTGTCACCATTGGAGAGATTACGCCGGCTGGTGTGTGCGAGGCTTGCGTGTGCCCGCCCGACACTCAAAGGTTACGCTTGCGGTCGACGACGACGCTCCTCCAACCTCGCTACGCCACACGGGTCGTCCGACGTAGGATATCTTCCGATTCGGGGATTTGGGTCTGTCGACTGCTGTCCTCCTGAACACACTGGAAACAAGTTTCGGTGACGATGCCCGCCGCTGAAACAGTCGAGGCCAATTTCCCAGCCGATATATCTACAGTTTAAAGTCACTGCCGTGGTCGCTCCTTCGGGCCTCGACTCTGTCCTGGCCGAACAAGACCTCAACCTCGATCTCACACGTCCCCATCCTCCAACAGGCTGACCTCAGCTTCTGCTCTCCCAACATTATACTCCCTGCTGGAGCCCATAGGAAATCCAAGGTCGTCTCTCCGGGAATCGGCTCTGGGTACAATTGGCACCACCGTAATCCTACACCACCACGCACACAAACACAACTTACCGGTCCTCTCCAGTCGAGCCCCATTATCTCTCCTCTTGCGCTCGCAGGCTGCACAGCCCCCGTCCTTTGCATGATTTCGTGCCTCGTTCTGTACACCAGCATACTGACAGATGACCTCGCACAGGCTGCTGGCGACTAATCGCCAAGACAGGTTGTGCCCTCGATCCACTGGAACCTCTCGATCCCCGAGATCACCTCGTTTTCCCCGACCCAGCGCTCGTGGAGCTTCAGGAAACTACCGTCGCGCATTGCTGGCCTATTGCTTCTCACCCAGCCGCTTCGCCCTCAGCATTCCCGCTGGTGACATTCTCGACTCTATCCTGCACAGTGCCCCCTCGCTTCTCGCTGGCTGCGTCCCCCATGCCTTTTCAGCAATGAATATGGACTCAGAAGACGGGGAGCTGTTCGTGAAGGTACGAAGGCGCCCAATCCAAGGCCTCTATTATATTATATTGCAGAGAAGATACTAAAAAAAATGATGTTGGAACATATAGCAATTAGCCACATTTGTGCGCACCCACGAGAAGGCCCTTGCCAACGCCCTGCAGCTGCGAAAACAGAATGCTCCGCGACATGGCGCTTCTCACAGCGTGTCCTCGGTCGCCACCAATGGTCTCGCGTCACCCACCGTCCCAGAGAGACCAGCCACGTCGGGTGCTGCCGCGTCCAACGGTCTCGCCTCCGCTCTATCCTTCGGCACACTGAACTTCACATCGCAGTCCACCAAGTCTGCGAAGCTCGCCCTCACGCCCCACCACCTGTTCTACCTGCTGTCGCGGTTCGAAGAGCTGGCCATACCCGTCGGCCCCATGAAGGTCCGCTTGGAGAATCTACACGACACGACCTCGTCCGCGAACTACGTCTCCTTCCTCAGCCAGACGCAGAGGTCCAAGACGGGTACCTCGGAGGTCGGCTCTATACGCTCAGTGTCCAGCATGCGCAGCGTAATGTCGGGCATGTCTGCACTCTGGTCCAACTTTGGCATCGGGAACAACATATCTGCCGCCCGCATGGAGAAGCAAAAGGCTGCTCTGCAGGCAGACCTCAAATATCTGTACTCGGCCTTCACCAAGATCCCCTGCCTCCGACTAGCACCAGACTGGCGGGCAAGGCTCATCAAGGGGTACGAGGAATTCCCCTTCGACTCGGCAGTCCCACTGTATGTGTTCAAGAACTGCCAGGCATTGGAAGTCTGCGATATCGACTTCCGCCAATTCTTTGGCTGGGATCGCATGGCCGACCAACTGAGGTCCCTGACCCTCAAGCGGGCAAGCATCGAGAACCCGGCCGATCTGCTCATCGACATCGTCCTGGACGACATGGATAAGAGGCGACGGCGGACATCGAAACAACAGAGGTCACCGACGACTCCGTGGCCGAGCAACTCGAGCCCACGGCGGAGCATGACCTTTGCAACCCCGGCCGAGCTGCAGAAGTCTACCTCGGCCCCAGGCTCCCCCGGCACACGACCTGCGTTGCTGAATGTCGGCTCGGTGGGAAGTGACGCCGCTGTTGACGACGACAACGCAGCTCGATATGCCAGGCGGAAGTCCGTAGCTGTCGCGACCATTGAACCGCCACGATCGCCTACCAAGACGTCCTCGAGGCCTAGGAGCCACTCCCCACGGAGGCCTGCCAGCTCCCGACACGGCTCGCAGCACATCCGCGGCTCCCATAAAGTCCAACGGTCAGGTTCTGGCAGCTCACAGTCGAGCCTGTCCGACTCGTGGTATCCGGCGAGGGGCAGTATGACCAACTTCCCCACCACAACCGTGCTGCCGTCGTCGAAGTGGCGCTTCTTGAGACACCTGAGCCTTGCCGAGAACTCTCTTACCTCTATATCGGCAACGAGCTTCATGCCACTAGCAAATACCCTTTACTCGCTAGATCTATCGAACAACCTCTTCAAGGAGATTCCCGACAGCCTGGCCACGCTTACTGCGCTCCGTGCTCTTAACCTATCAAAGTGTATGATTGAATCCCTGCACTCGCTCACCCGAAACCCACTGCCAGCCATTACTGCTCTGAATCTTCGGGAGAACCGCTTGGAGTCTCTGGCTGGAATCGAGAGGCTGTATCCCCTGGAGCGACTGGATCTGCGGGACAACGGTCTCAAGGATCCAGTAGAGCTTGCGCGCCTGACAAACATCCCCGACATACGCGAGATCTGGGTTGAGGGAAATCCATTCACAAAGACCCACAAGGATTATCGAATCACCATCTTCAATCTCTTCAGACAGTCGCCTGGATACACTGAGGATGTCTTGATCGATACGGCCGGGCCCACATCCTCGGAAAAGCGATACCTGGTTGAGCGCACCAAGGAGCCTCTTCCTGTGCCTGTGATTAAGCCTCCAGTGCCTGAGATCAAGGCTGTGGACGTCAGCAAGCCTACCATCGTGTACGACGCACCTCCAAAGTCGGCCGTCTTGCGCAAAGAGCGTCCTTCACCCAAGACCGTTGCCAGCGAGGTGAACACCAGCTCGACGCGAAGGCCGCGTCGAGCTCCAAAGCGACGAATCGTGGATCTTGCCGACACCAAGCCACTCCCCCCTCGGCCGTCCCTAGAGGAAGAAGAAGCGCCGCCAGCCATCGCATCCCCTGACTTCAACTATCGAATCTCACAAACACCCGAAATCCATCAATCCAGCCCTACGCCCGAGGCCAACCGGGGTGCTGGAGCACGGGTTGTCCCCCGAATTGATACCTCGACAATCCCGAAGCTGCCCCCTGTAGTCCCTGCTCAGGATATTGGGACCCCGACGTCGTGGGCCGAACCTGGTAGATGGGATGCCGGTGGTGAGATGTACCGGCGCAAGGTCGACACGCTGCGCAACAATGTCGTTGATGGATATCTGGGCGCCCTCAGCGAAGAGCGCTGGGACGCCGGTGGCCCTACCCACTTTACAGAGTCGCCTTTTGGTCACTCCAACTCGTCAATGCACTCGAACTCGGCCGCTCCAACCCTCCACCGCGCAACACCCGAATTATCGTCTGTTGCAATCTAAATGCAAGACCTTGGGAAATCCCTCTCCCCCTCCCTTCCGGCTCCTCCCGAACTTCTACCATCAATTGCTATGATACCCCTTTTCGAACCTTCGCTAGATACCAAACCTCTCCAGAGTACCCCTCTTCTTCGATACCAAAATCTTTCGGAGACTTGTGCGATTTTCAAGATTGATTATCTGGATTTTTGTCATTGTCAATAAAGCATAGCGGACATCGGCGTTCATTGTTTTCGAATTGCTTTGGTACGACTCTCCACCTCTACATACGCCTCTTTTCTCAACAGCTTCGATCGCGGGCAACAGTTATCTGCCCAGAGACGACGTCCGTGGCGGCAAAGGATGCTCTACCGCCACGTACGGACGCGCAACATCATCGACATGGAGGTGACTTCTACGCGCACACACAGGACAATACGCTTCCGAAGAACGACACATTGAGCGAAGATCGTTGTCTGCGCCTGTGCTTCATTCGCTGCTCCGCAACATTGCCACTCGGGCTGGCGTCTCGGGGCCTTCTATTCGTTTTTCAATGGTACATTATATCTTATCCGAGAGGAATCTGCATTCTTCTACTCCTTGTTATTTCTCGTCTATTCAGTGTCATGGGATTTCTCTTTTTTTCTTATCAACTATCTGGTCTTGCATGGCGACATGTCCGATAAAACAAAGTCTATCCGGATTTTCTTTTTCTCCGGCCATTTTCCTACCTTATTCTGTTCCGAGTCTTCGCGTCTAATTGCATTCGCGAGTTCGGTCTCATAGTCTCAGCGCGGTGTTCTATTTGACATATTTGGATTTGTCCTGTACGGCGAATTCTAGATGGGTGGGAGGGGCCACAAAAGGGGAATTGGTTGCGTGTGTTCGTGTAGCAGTCTCTGATTGGACGAGTAGATGGGATAGCGACGAGTTGATGCATGCATCTGTTAGCCTGTCGGCCCTGGAAGATGGTCGTCGGGGAAATCCTTTACTTAGTGATACGGCTTGTTCTCTTACTGAGCTCGGAGAAAATGACATTACGGCTGGCATATCTGTTCAAATTGTGTGCCTCAACCAAACATGTGTGAACTGGTGACTGATTAGATCCGTGTATCCTCCGATGTCCAAGGACTCTTTATTGCATAAAATTCTGTGGCAGTCTCCGGGCTATCAGCCGTGATACCCCCTAGCCTCTTGTCAAGTACTTATCCTTCCACTTTTCTTCCCTTGGCCTCCTCGCGCCTCGCGGTAGCCTCTTCTATTGAGTCACAGAAATGCCCATACACCGCTATGCTAGCGGTGAAGTTGGTGCACGATATCTACATTATGCATTAAAAAAAAAAAAAAAAAAAAAAAAAAGCTGCTACATTCCGAAGCTCCTCTGCTGTCACATTGATGCCAATGTTTGTAATAGTGAACTTAGTCACTGCTTACTTGCCATCCCTTGTACAATACATCAGCATAGCTCATTTGATACTGCCCGTGGATATGGTGAGTATATCAAGAATCACTGTAAGTCGAGAAGTGAGATTGGAGGATAGTGGGTGGGAAGAGGGAAGAACAAGAGACAAAACAAGAAGGATAGGCGGAGGGCTGCTGTCCCTAGCACTCACAAACCACAAGATGCAATTCAAAGACCAGCACAGCATTGGCTGAATGCTATAAGACAAGAGAACACAGGAGAGCCCCAAGAAATACAAACCATCAGACAGTATCTTGATGGCTTCTGGAAACTGATTCTTTCAAAGAAAGTGCATCTGGTCGTAACAGTCTCATTCGACTGTGACAGGGGAGAGATGTTATAGCCTGAGAAGAGTTTAACAATGTAAAGGTATTACCTCGGGACATTGATTTTGAGAGAGACATTATTTAACAATAAACAAGATGCAAGATAACTACATTGATACATTGTTAGCGCACTTGATCAAGCAGACCAGTATTAGCTAGCCGCCTGTGACATTAGATCCTTACGATTCTACTCGTGGTTTGGAAAATATTCGTCGGCTATAATGAGGCAGGACTGAGACTGAGTCAAGTATTCTTTCAAAATCTATCAGACGGGCATATGGCATGCTAGCAAAGCGGCTAGAGCAGACATGTTCGATAGAGAGTTGATGCTGTCCAGAATGGACATCTATTATCACTGTTCGCATAAATCCCAAGCGCCAGGGAACTTGGCCGCAACTGCGGAGTCGAGATATGCACAACACAAAAGTGTCAAGATGTCTTACTTGAAGAGACGATCCCCAAGCGTATCTTTGAACTGCTCCGGGCGGTAGGGGAGTAGTGCGTCCACAGCTCTGCCCCTGTCGAACAGCTCCCCGCCTGTCACATCGACCTTGTACCGTGTCCCCTTGACCTTGATCGGAGCAAACCCCTCTCTCAACAGGCCCCTCTTGAGGCCCAGAAATGCGCCATGGACGCCCCTTCCAAAGGCCTGGAAAGGTCTCACAATGGTGCCCGTGACGCCGCGTCCGCCCGCCTGCGGGAGCGCAGCGTCAGTCGGCGCAGCAGCGGCAAGAGGCATTGCCTGGAAGCGGAAGGGCAGCCACACCTCACTGGGAGCGGCGATAACCCTCTTGGTAGGCAGGAAGGGCACGAGCATGCTCATTTCGCACTCCAGGGCGACAGGGCTCTCCTGGAGGGCGGCGATCGAGGCCTGGCGGGCCGGTGTCATAGGGTTACCGGGCCCGGCGCGAAGGTAGGAGGCGGGCACGGCAGCCTTGGGTATGACGGTGATTTTCCTCACGATGAATGCGGTGCTGTAGAGGAACCAGAAGCCGGCCGAGACCATGGCCAGGCAGATGACGGCGAAGAGGTGCGGAACGTACCAGGCCAGGCCCTCGGGCGGGTAGACGACGCTGTTCCAGTAGTGGAAGACGGCATAGGCGATGCAGAAGGCGGCAGCGCTGAGGGAGGAGACGTGGATCCAGAAGTGGGAGGGGCACTGGTAGAGGACGGTGGGCTTGCCGCGGGCGGCGAGGCGGCTCGCCATGGCCAGGCTGCCCGTGGGCGAGGAGGATGATTTCGCAACGGCAGGTGGTGGTGGCCTGCGTAGTTGTGATGGTGATGATGATTTTGGCGATGATGTGGGCTTTTTGGCGGGGGGGTGGCCGTTTCGCGACGTGGAGGCGTGCGGACGTCTGGAGGTTGCGCGCGGCTTGTATTATCGGACTGCGGTGGATCGCCTGTGCTGTCCGTGTGGCTATCGGTCGCGGCGCATAACTGTATATGGCTGTCTGAGGGAGGGAGGAGAATATGCGGTGGCTTAGGCCCAGGCCTAGGCCCCTCGAGAAGGCGGACATGATGTGGTGTGGTGGTGGTGGTGGTGGACTGACTGTCGGTGAAGGAGGTCTTCTTGTCAGAATATTGCGCAGATGTTTTGAGGGGATGAAAGCCGTAGGGAAGTTACTCGCCTCAGAGACAAAGGAAGATATCTGCCAGCCTTGCAATACACTCAACTGAGCAGGGTGAGAGGTGATTCTCAATCGGCAGGAGTGGGATTATCAAAAGTAGCAAAATGTCCACCATGTGAGCCAGGAAGGCCAGGAAAATAATGCCCGCCAAAGCTCAGAAAATATGTCGGCAGGCGCGTGCAGGGATTGTGTTGAGCCGTCATCCTGACCCCGTTGCCCCCCGGTCATTGGTCGGCTGCAGGCTAAGATAGATACTTACTTGGGTGCTGCACGGCGCTGAAGAATACCTACGGTGAGGCTTTCGGCAGGACGAAGTATTTGTGGTGGATGAAGAGCGGGGAAATAATGGAACAAGATAATCCTATACATATTTAGACCAGACACTGAATTTTTATTCAAAATCGACACAGTCAAAGTTCAAGCATCTGCACCACGTTCATACTTTAGAGGGGCGTCGATGTTGAGGTTACAATAGTCGCAGTTGTTTCGGAACAAGTACTCAGTACCCTTCAATACACGCTTCAAGACGGAACACTGTGGGGATGGCTTGTACAGCCCCGTACACAGTACTTTCCGCGGACCCTCGTTGAGCTGCAGAAAGCTGACCCTGCCATAGCTGGCTGATCCCTGCTCGGGCCAAAAGCTCATCAATTGGCGCGACAGCAAGAGCGGAAACCACCGATTCGGTTCCCAACGGAGGTCCAAATTATTTCTCTCAACGCCCGCCATCGCAACCCACCAGTTATCCCACCCACGCATCGCCCTCCTCTCAACACCATCTCTGCCCACCACCACCAGCACCACTTCCTCCTTCTCTCGTCAGGTGCTGTGGCCCTTCTTGACGTGACTGCCTGCCTCACCATGGCATCTCTCACGACCGCATGCCGCCTGTCGGCGAGGCTGGCACGGTCACACACTCGGGGTTCGTGAATATCATCCTCCTCCTCTTCAACACCCCGCTCCATTCTGTTCGCTACGAAGATCAGAGGAGCGATCACGAGGCACCATGCTGACAGGAATCTTCTCTTTTCTCGCACACCAGGCTTCCGGACCTCCGCCGCCTCCCTCGCCGCCCAGAACTTTACCATGCCCGCCCTCTCCCCGACCATGACCGAGGGCAACATCGCCGCCTGGCACGTCAAGGAGGGTGACAGGTTCTCCGCCGGCGACGTGCTGCTCGAGATCGAGACGGATAAGGCTACCATGGACGTCGAGGCCCAGGACGACGGCATCATGTTTAAGATCACCACCGGCGACGGCGCCAAGGGCATTCAGGTCGGCACCCGCATCGCCGTCATCGCTGAGGATGGTGACGATCTCAGCACCCTCGAGGTCCCTGCCGACGAGGCTCCCAAGCAGGCAGCCGAGAGGCCAAAAGAGGAGGAGACCAAGTCCGAGCCCGTGCCGCAGGAGGAGAGGACAGCCTCGGGGTCTGACGGCGCTTCCCCTGCCGCCGCCCGCTCGGGTGCCAAGGGTGGGAAGGCGCAGAAACAGACATACCCGCTCTACCCGTCCATCATTCAGCTGCTGCACGAGAACGGTGTGGATGCCTCCAAGGCCGACGAGATACCGGCTACTGGGCCCAAGGGTCGCCTGCTGAAGGGTGATGTCCTGGTCTACCTGGGCAAGGTAAAGTCCGACTCGGCGGCCAACGTGCAGGCGATATACGACAGACTGGCGCACTTGGACTTGAGCAACATCAAGGTCGCCGAGAAGAAGCCCGCCCCTGCGCCTGAAAAGCCCGCCGCCGCCGACGCCCGTCCTGCCGCCGCCCCGGTCGTCGAGGACCTGCAGGTTGCCCTGCCCATCTCCCTGGCGTCGGTCATTGAGGTGCAGAAGAAGGTCCACGAGACACTGGGCGTCTTTATGCCCCTTTCGACCTTCATCGCCCGCGCCACCGAGGTCGCCAACGACGAGCTGCCCCTCGCTGCCGACTACAAGCCGTCGGCGGATGAGCTGTTCAACCAGGTGCTGGGGCTTGACCAGGCCGGGCCCCAGGGCTCCAGGGGCCACTACCTCCCGCAGATCTCGGCCCTGCCGCCGCCCGCCTCCTTGTCGCAGAGGGCAGTCAGGGCTGCGAAGCCAGACATCATTGATATCCTCGCTGGAGGCTCAGCGAAGAAGACGACAGCGGCGGCGTCAACGGCTAGACCATCGGGCTTATCGACCGGGTTGAATGTATTCAGCCTCAAGGTGCCCAAGGCGGAAGAGAAGAGGGCCAAGACATTCCTCGAGAGGGTCAAACTGGTGTTGGAGAACGACCCGGGGAGGTTGGTTCTGTGAGGGGAATATCGATGAGGTCCGCCTGTAGGAGCAAGGGAAAAAGTGTAATCTAGGCCATGGAGTACAGCTACAGCACAGTATAGACGTGGCGGAGGAAGCATCTGATCGTGGAGAATGACGGCACGCATTCTACCTTTCGTCATTGTCTTCTCGACACGGGATGGCAACATATTATTATGTCAACATATGAGCATTGGACAAAAGCGTCAAGACACATGCTGAAAAGAAGCAAAACTGCCCCCTGCAACGGTCTGGAAACCTGCCAGTTGATACATGTCTTGACAAAATTCTCTGACTGTCGTCCACCACGTCTTCATGCTATGCAGCAGCGCTTACATGAACGCTGATATGACCAAGACGTATGCCAATGCATATCTCTTATCATTATGACCATCCTTCCATCACAACCAAACGGCCGTTGCAGCCTGAACAACCTCGCCGTCCCCTCCAAGTCTGGTGGCAGCAACCTCTCGGAAGGCCTTGCCATTCCACCCCAAAATCGTGACCCACCCTTCCTCGCTGTCCGTCAGCGCGATGAATTCTTCCTCCTCCCTCTCAAGACCACCCTCAACCGACAAGGCCTCATACAAAGCACGCGGTGCGGGCTCGACCGCATTCGCCAGGCCGCCACTCGTCCTCGTCTCGAAAATACACCGCGCAGGGCCGAGGATTCTGCCCTCCACGTCCAGCTCGTAGGCGGCCACGTAGCCCTTCGTCTCGGGGCGCAGACCTCTCGTGCTGGCATACAGCCACCTAGGCGACGCCGCCGCTTCCAGAGCAGGATCACCACCCTCGCTCCTACCCAGGGTCAGGCTCGTGGTGGTGGTGGCGGCGGCGGCGGTGCGAGGGAGGTTAGACGTGCGCACCTCGTCTGCCCAGAAATCCTCGGCGCTGCAGCCCGCTGGCATGATTGTCTCGCCGCTGAGGTGGTGCAGGGCCAGGGCTGTCTTTTGTGCTGCTCCTCCCCCACCAGTGTGGAAGGCGTCCACCATGCCGCTGTGTTCCTGGACAACGTATAGCACACGGCCGTTGGGGTGTGGCCAGGCGTGGCGCGGGCCATCGTTGGGGCGAGGAGAGATGTGTTTGGCCTCGAGTGACAACAGTCTCTTCTCCTCTTCGCCACCGCACTCGTCTCCTTCATCCGCCGACCTGTCGAGCCGGTAGCTCCAGACACAGTTGTGCCCAATGTCGGCAACGTACACGGCCCTTCCGTCCGGCGAGATGTCGACGCTGTGTGCACCCCACCGCAGGCCGCCAAACGCACCATGCGCCACGCCCTCTCGTGCGCCGTCGTTGACCCCACCCTCAGGGCGAAAAGACAATGCCTGCACAAGCGGACCGATACCACCACCCTGGGCCCTTCCCCCCTCGTCCTCGAGCAGCCTGAACACCTCACCGCTGGGCCCGCCGACGGAGAGGAGGTGTCGACCCGAGGGGGACACGGCCACGTAGCCCGACAGCGAGGCCACAGGGGCCGTGTTGAGGGGTGTGGTGCGCCCTGTGGCCGGGTCGACGGCGTAGGCGCCCACAGAAGGAGGGTCGGTCCAGTTGGTGGTGTAGAGGCGGGTGCGGTCCGGGGATAGGGCGAGCCAGGAGTGACCGCCCCATGCCCTGGAGATGTGGGAGATGGTGAGGCTAGCGGATGGTGCTGCGGCTGATGGTGGTCTGAAGTGCAGTGTGTATATCTCTGGGGACCTGAAGGTGCCGACTAGGAGGGTAAAGACGTTGTTGGAGGGCGAGTCATTGGCCTGGTCGCCGCCGTTGGGTAGGAGGGCGGCGCTTGTCAGGTTCATGATATGGTAACGGCGGTGGGAGGAGTAGATGTCAAGACAGGGAGATGAACAACAAAAAAGTATGTCGAACCGCTAGACCGACTTACACTCCGTCCACAGTAGGTAAAGGCAGAAAAGCAGTGATACATGGGGGGGGGGGAGCCAATCCCAACAGGAAGGAAGAGAAAGAAGACCTCGTGAAGTGGTAAGACACCCTACGAAAGCCTAAGGGGTCTAGGGCATAAAAAGGAGGAGGAAGGAAAACAAGATTGTATGAGTAAATGTAAGAAAGAAAAAAAAAAAAAAGAAAAAGGCTCTACTTGTCTTTTCTTTTGGAAAAATGATCCGCCTCTTCCAGTCTTCTTCTTAGTCGGAACACCCGCACACGCCCGGGACGGCGGCCCATCGCGGATGAGGCACCAGAAGAAAAGATGACGACGGGAGCGTGCATAGAACGGGATGCCGTACAGTAGCGTCAAATAACATCACGGGTCTTGGGCAGCCTGGCTTGATTCAGAGTCTTCAAGATCAACATGGCGCGGTTCCTGCATTTGCCATTTTGCTTTCTTTGATACACTGGTGACCCGTTTGTGCGTTGCGGGAGGGCTCTTTTGAGACACAAGGCTAACCTCTGTGCGCAGGGTTTTACTTTGCTGTTGTACTTATACCATCACCAGGGACGGAACGCATTGTTATAGGAGAATATACGATTCACCCACCCCCCCCCCCAAAAAAAAATCATGGGCTTCACACAAAAGGATCCTATGGATCCCTCTCGACTACCCACCACCGTGAACCTCTCTGCTGGAGCCTCTATTTGTGTGGGATGAAACCCCCAAGCTGGACATTGCTGGCATCTAGGCGAGCCCACGTTATTCAAGGGCCCAAAAAGGGCCGCGCTAAGGCGGGGGGGAAAGAGGATATCTCATCTCCCACAGGTGCTCGATCCGATGGCTACCGCATACACATACTATGGTACTTATATGACTACGGTACAAGCTTTCATACTATTTATTCGGTACAGACAACAAACTGCCCCCCCCCCCTTCCCCCACCAACCCCTTTCCTTTTCTCCCTTCTTCCCAGGTTGCGTATGATCGTCTCAAGTATATTCCATAGTAGGCAAGTTGCTTTTGCTTGGCCCGGCTCAAAAAGTACCTATGTGACCACCGTAACGAGTGCTTACGGTCAAGTCAATCCGAGAGGACGAGACCCGTCAGATAAAAAAGACCCAAGATCGGCAGACGCACGTTCTTTCTCCACACAACTGCCTTTACCGGCAGGGTTTTTTTTTCTTCTTTTTTCTATACGGTTATATACTGACAGGATGACAAACCTAATTGATCGGCTATTTCCTTGTGAGGAAGAGGTAGAAAGATTTGACGCCTGGGCCCAGATCTGATGCTTGACTTCTCGCCTGCAACTTCCAAGATAAGCCTGTGGGCTCGTTTTCATGAGAATGCTTCCTGCCCAAGTCATGGATGGTTTCATCGTCAATATGTAATTGTGGTTCGGGTTATCGGTCCAGGGCTCCATTCACGGCTGCTACATCTGGCGATATCATATCTATGCTCGTCCTGTGGCAACTGATAGCGGGCCAGGTTAGATCAGTCAGTATGGGATAGGCGACGCCCATATGCAATTCAAATAGCGCTGGTATAGCCACGAAGGTGACCAGAAAGTGATGATGTAGAGCGTCGAGGGAGAGAGAGAAACAGGAGAGTTCAATATTAGTACTGCTGGGACGCATTCAGCTGTGCTAAACAGGGAGCGTGCGTGCTGCTCTTGATTCCCGTCACCACCAACCGCGCAGTGGATATGGGAGCCGGAAGTGGAGCCATGCCTTCTGCTGCTGCTGCCGCCGCCGCAGC
Organism: Aurifilum marmelostoma; assembly: GCA_027559495.1. Classification (NCBI taxonomy): domain Eukaryota; kingdom Fungi; phylum Ascomycota; class Sordariomycetes; order Diaporthales; family Cryphonectriaceae; genus Aurifilum; species Aurifilum marmelostoma. The sequence continues at coordinate 1,489,727 of JAMXSV010000023.1, read as the reverse complement.
GACCACAGCGGATGATCCAGCCTGGCCCCCAGGCACTGTCCGGCTCGAGAAGCTGCACGGAGACGAGGCTGCAGACATCATCCTGCAGCCCCGACCGACCAGCGATGCGAACGACCCGCTGAACTGGGCCAAGTGGAGGAAATACCTCAACTTTGGCCTGGCGACATTCTACGCCGTCATGTCTTTCGCTCAGACCAATGCCACCACCCCGACCTGGGGTCCGATGGAGGACGAGCTGGGCTTTGATGCCGTGCTGATGTACGTAGACATTATGTTGTCGTCGGGCTTGTCTGTGGTGGACTTGTGCTGACCTGGCCGCATAGGAACAACACGTACGCCATTGGCTGCGCGACGCTCGCCCTCGGAAGCTTCATGCTGATCCCCTTCGCGCTCAAGTACGGACTGCGGCCCATCTACATCCTCAGCAGCGCGGCGCAGATGGCCATCATGATCTGGGCGGCAAGGACCGAGACCGCCGGCGACTGGTGGGGTGTTAACGCCCTGCAGTGCTGGGTCGGGTCGCTGGCCGAGACCATGGTTCAGATGACAGTGGCCGACGTCTTCTTTGTCCATCAGAGAGGCCTGATGAACTCCATCTACATCTGGGCGTCCAACATGGGAAGCTTCCTCGCGCCCGTCGCCGCCGGCTTCGTCACCACCTCGCAGGGCTGGCGGTGGGTGTGGTGGTACATGACCATCTTCTTCGGGCTCGTCCTCGTCGCCTTCATCTTTGGCTTCGAGGAGTCCAAGTTTGACTGGACCAAGGCCGCCATCGTGGGAGAGCCGGCCCCGTCGTCGGCAGAGACGGCCTCCAATGTCGGCTCCAACGACACCGACATGGACAAGAAGAGACGGCAGTCGTCCGATCCGGAGAAGCAGGCCCAGGCAGCACTGTCGCCGCAGGACAGCGCCTCGTCGGCAACAGCGGCCGAGCTCGACCCGGCAATCCCGCGGAAGACATACTGGCAGATGCTGAGCATGGCGACGACGACCCCGGGGCCCTTTATGCTCTTCGCCCGGCACGCGTATCAGCCCTTCCAGATCTTGGTGACCATCCCTGGCGTGGCGTACATGTCTCTGGTATATGCGGTGCTGCTGGCTTGGTCGACCGTCATGTCGGCGGCGCTGAGCACGTACATGATCGAGGCGCCATACAACTTCAACTCGACCCAGATCGGCCTGATGAACCTGGCGCCCTTCATCGGCAACACGCTTGGATCGCTCATCTGTGGTCGTCTGAGCGACTGGATCATCCTGCGCCTGGCGAAGAGGAAGGATGGCATCTACGAGCCCGAGATGCGCCTCTGGATCTTCGTGCCCTTCATCCCCTTCCAGGTCGCGGGGGCCTTCTGGTATGGGTACGCCCTGCAGGGCGGGCAGTCGTGGGTTGCCGTGGCCTGGGCCTGGGGTCTCTGCAGCTTCGGCTCCGCGCCCATCTCCTCTATTGCCCTGACATACATGACGGATGCGTACAACGAGGTAAGCAGCACCAGCAAGAGGGGCAGGAGCAAGGACAGGCAGCAGAGACAGTCAAGCTAACTCGAGACACCCGTCGGTCCACCAGATCATCGGCGACGCCCTGGTGGCACTCACCTTCTCGCGAAATACGCTCAGCACCGTCTTCGTCTTCGCCATGACACCGTGGATCAATGCGGTGGGCATCTCGAATGTGTTCAACACCATCGGCGCCATCGGGCTGGCGGTGCTGCTCTTTGCCTTTGCCCTCATCTGGAAGGGCAAGGTCTGGCGTTTCAAGAGCGCAGCGCGATACAAGTACTTTGCAGCGAGGCAGTTCGACCCGAGGCCCATTGACAACAAGCAGCACTAGATGCATCTATGTATATCGTCAGTTTCATTCGGTACTTTTGTACATGTCATAAGACGACACACATAATGATTGAGCAATGATACCCACTCACAATGAGATTGTCCTATATCGTCTCTGTCTCTCTCTCCCACCCCCCCCCCCCCTTCCTCCCATCTCTCCTCTATTTGGTCCCATTACACAGTATAGTGCTGTGCATAGCCTTGTCAACCCCCTGCCTTGAGCATACACAGACAAGGGCTGATTAGTCATAACTTGCGCGACAAGACAATGGAGAGAATGTTGAGAGATATTGGTGGGCACAGAGGGCTAGGTTTTCTAAGGAGGGTGGTCATGATTGTGGGGGATGTGTGTGACGACCAAGGCGCTCTTCTGCAGGATGCTAAATAGGTGCGTCATCCGATGGGGAGGAAAGGCGGGTACAATTCCGGGATGCTGCCCCTGTCCCTTGTATTTTCCACTTATGGTGATAGTGCCACTATAGCGTAACCATGTACGTACAAGCCACTGACACGCCGTCACACTGCATCTGGCATATCAACAGTGAGAACTACACAAAAAAGAATATTGACCTGCAGCCTCTACATGATTGTCATCAAGCATGGCCAGGTGTAGCCTTGATTTGCCCACCATCATCAAGCCACAGCTGAATCAAAGGGTTGATTATATGCCCAATAGTGTTTATGATTGCCCCCTCGTATCTGACATTGCTGGTGCCTGTTCCCCTCACAGAAGGTAGGGAAGGATGGTGGGTGACGTCCAATGACTTACTAGCCTGCTTACTTTCAGGAAAGTATAGAGGCGTACCTCAGTACCCTAGTGCCACAGCATCCTAGTACCATGGCGCCATAGCACCATTCCAGTGTAAACCTTGTACCTGTCATCTGCTCTCTACTAGTACCGTGGTACCTAAGGACACCCTCACACACCCCATGTCCTGTCAACACACACACCGGCAATTCGATCTTGGCTCTAGTTACATCCCAACCTTACTTTGTCATAGTACGTACTCTCTGCTCACATTGGACAATCTTTGTTCTTTTCGATGTCTCCTGCGTAAAGTAGCTTCGCAGCTCAACGAGCTCAACACACCCAGACCCACACGCTCCCCCACCTTCCCAGACCACCTCCCCCCCTCTAAACCAACAACCACTAACCTTGCCAAGCTTGCCTAGACCAACCAGCTGCCTCATATCTGTCAAGCCGATTCGATTCATCCCTCGTCCCTTCCCAGAACTTACCAGGCATGACCTCAACCTGCTGAAGCTGCTTCCATGCTTTGCCATCAGCCTCCATCACCACCAAATGCCACAGCTGTTATTGACGTCCTCTCCTTTCCCCCAGCTGTTTGACCTTCACTTGTTTATCTAGCTCAAGCTTGTTCAACCACCTCACCTATCTGCATACTGGTGCCTCCTGCCTTGTGAGCTTGTTCACATTCCTCCACTCCCCTTCTAACCCCACCTATACCGCTTGTTCTCCCCTTACTTGGCTGGACAGGGGATGAGGCGTGCTGCAAGCATTTACCGACAACAGCTGTGAGGTTGATAAGATCCGGTGATCCACCAGGCTCCGTGCCAGCCATTCTGTCTTCACCTCAGGAGCTCTCTTCAAAGGTCGGGCTTCCGTGTTTGCCGACCTTGCTTTTTCGAGTATTCGGCCCGTACGGAGTGGGTAGGCAAGGCAAGGGGACTTAGCCGATCATTCAACCTCCGCCGCCTCCGTTCGCTGGGGAGGATCCGCTCCGAAGCTTGAAGCCCGGTCGAGACTCGCTGTCGACCATCTCATCACCTCATCTCACCTCACCTCACCTCTCACTTTCCTCCTCGGGTCCACTTCCGACACGATCCATCACCCTCCCTCACACGCGCAGGTGCTTGGCTTGCTCCGCGCATGGCGGGCCGCGACCTGCCGTGACTGCGACCACTGCCACACCCTTTCCTGTCTCTAAGCGTGTCTAGGCCCCGTCCCCCCACTTACGCTGTCTGTGTCTCTCTCTCTCTCGCCAGACGATGACCCGGCCTAAAGTCCCAGATGACAAGAGAATTCGTACTGCGCAGGCCTGCGAGTCCTGTAAGCGTCGGAAGCAGAAGGTGAGAGCATATCTGTCCCGGATGCCGACACCACACTCTCATTGTTTCCTTCCTCCCTGGCCAATCAAGCTCCATCTCCTCCCTGCCTCAGCAGGTCCCTCCTCTTGGCACTCTTTTGGGTTTCTTCGGGGGAAGAAAACACTCCGTTCTATACATGTATCACCTAGTTCCAGGCACCATGTGATGAGGAAGGAGGGCAGAGGTTCTGAGAGAGGAGGAGTGCTCGGCAGCAATGCCGAAGACTACAGGCCCCATCTTGTCTCATCTGTTTGGTTGTCGTTGCTGTGCTTCCTCCTCCTCATGTTACGAGTCGAAATATCTCGGCGGCTAACCAACCAAAACCCGTGTAGTGCAATGGGTTGCAGCCTTGTAACACATGCACCAAGAGGGGCTTCAATTGTGAATACGTCGCACAAAACGGCTCCGCACCGGGCCACAACGGCGGGCCCAGACAAGCTTCAGCCACAGATGCTTCTCTTCGGGACGGGGGCCCATTGACATCGGATGCTGTCGAGTCTACCACCGAGCCAGCTCCCAAGAGGTTGAAGGCCTCGGGAGAAGGATCCGCCCCCCCAGCTCGTCAAAAGCCAGCTCGTCGTCGCGCGTCGGAATCCAATGATACGGCTCGGCTACCACGCCTCCCAACTCCCACGCTTGCACCTGCTGGCCCTGGCCTGCCCGGCCGAGAGCTGGATCCGGACGCCCGCTCGAGGCAGAGTACTGTGAGCGCTGCTGATGAGGTCGCCGAGGTCTATACCGAAACCAGGATGCTTCAGGATCCTACAGGAAGACTACGTGAGTGGCCTGCGCCTCGGTCCCCCTACCAGGGTCTTCTTGATTTGTTGATAACAGTCTTAGTATATCTCGGTGACTCCGCGACGCTGTCATACCTACAGTTCATCCGCATGATAGTAGAGAGTGTGGATGGGCCATCGCAGTTCACCACAGATCCCAGTCGCCACCGGCTCATGGAGGCAACTACGACCATCTCGCCAGATGCGAGAGCGCCCGTCTTGCTTCCGGATCGCAAGACTGCCGACGTCCTTGTCAAGTCCTACTTCACAAATGTAAGTTGTTTGCGTTTATGTCGCTCATGCTTATAAATCCGACAAAGTCGTTGTCTCAGGCCCCAGCGGAACGATTCCGGCGAGAACGGAATGCGAGCATCTAGGATCGTTGAGACTGTACAGACGTCGGCTCCTGCAGGCTCTGTTAGAGACCAAATTGTGCTGACTTGTGCCAGACCAACAGCCTAGTGGAGGTTTTCGAACGGACTGCCTTCGCCAAACGACTTGATGTCTGCTACCAAGATCCCCTGGCTGCGGAACCGACCTTCCTGTGCCTGCTGAACCTTGTTTTTGCCATTGGCCTCCTGCTTGCTACACCCCTCCCAGGCAGTGACGACGAAAAGATAATAAAGAAGCTTCAGGCAGGTCAGGTGGATCGTGCCGAACTCTTCTTCAGAAATGCCAAGTGCCTAGGAGACCCTACCACGGGGTTCGAGGATGCAGATTTCTGGTCTGTTCAGGCATTATTACTTATGTCAATATACATGCTAGCAAAAACGAAGCGAAACGCATCCTACGCGTATCACGGTAAGACGTTCAGCCCAGCCAGACAAGATGCCTTCTTGATACTGACCAAGGGGGCAGGCATGGCTGTGAGGTCTGCATATGCGTTAGGCCTTCACAGACTCGAGACCATGGTCATCTTTCCTGTGCCAGATCGTGTGCAGCGGAGAAATGTTTGGCGGAGTCTATACGTTCTCGACCGCTTTCTTGCAGCAGCTCTCGGTCGGCCGACGTCCATCTCCGAGGATGACTGCTCTCCAGATGCTCTTGTCACACCTGACAAGTATTTCGCAACAAACGACACCGACTCTTCATCCTTTGGTGGCCTGAACGCTGCCGTGCGTAGCTGTCAGGTCATCGGGATCATACTGAAAAAGATCTACGCGCATCGCAAGACCTCAACCAGGCTTGCCCAGGACATATCGGAACAGTGCAAGGGAGGGCCGCAAAAGTACAATCCCAATCTTCACTGGCGACGGGCCATGAACACTGACATCGACCCGAAACACGGGATGGCTATCCTACACGTCAACCTGTTGTATTGCCATGCAGTCATTCTGTTGACGAGGCCGTTTTTCCTCTTTCTGATGAACCGGCTGCAGCAGGAGAAGCGAGGCATACCTCGCGCAGCGATACGCCCAGGCTCAAGGATGGAGAAGTTCTCTGAGGCCTGTGTGAATGCTGCCTACCATACTGTCTCACTTGTGCACATGGGTTTTGAGGGCAAATATCTGCCACAGCGTGACCCTTTTGTGATGTGAGTTCTCGCACACAGAAGACCCTCGACTTGGCTGCAACGCATGGCTGACTTTTGCTCTAGACATTTTCTCTTTGCTGCCGCTCTGGTTGTCCTCAGCAGCGAGTTCGCCTGTCTTCACCAGAACCCTGCCTACGCCGAGACCTTCCACAAAGCCATGACAGTCATGAACTATTGTGCCAAGTCAGACCCACAAGCCGGTCGTCTGGTCTACATCTTGACGACTTTTAACCATGTTATCGTGACCAGGAATCCTGCGATAACATCAGCAGGCCCAGACCCCACCTCTGTTCCGAATACACCCACAGGCACAATAAGTAACTCATCCAATGATCCAATGGCCAACTTCTTCCTGTCACATCCGCCGCCTCATCTCAATCCCGCCATTCCCACGAACCCCTTGGCCGCCTCGAGCTTCACATCGATCAACTCCCAGCAGGCGCCGAAGCCACCCGGCTTACCACGCCGCGACTCTGCCAACATGGCCGGTCCCACGCCGTCCCCCGGGGGGGTGCCCGCTGTCACCACTCCTGCCACCTCTGCAGGAGGAGATATGTTGTCTGACACGGAATGGTTTCACTTTGATAACCTATGGGAGGCATGGGCTCCTCCGACTTCTGGCGCCGCTGGCGGCACCGCGCAGGCAGCGTCGGTGACCGACCCGGCGCTCTATAACGATGCTGCGATGAATGACTTTGCCGTTGCAGATGCCGCGGCACCGTCTATATTTGCCACACCACCAATGCCATCTGCGCAGATGGACTCCAGATATAATAATAATGGGGGCGCAGGGATGCCAGTTCCTCTGTACCCTATGATGGGATTTACAGAGTAAAGACTGATACTTGTAGAGCATCATTGGGATGGGAGGAGGATGCGGATATGCTTTCTCCATGATACGGCACGTGCTGACGAATTCATGACATACAAGATCGGACACTGAGGTTTCTGCCAACTTGGGGCTGCGAATCACTCTACTGCTAGATCCTGATAATAATTCCGTGGAGGATGCGAGTAATTTCCGGTGTTTACTTTACCTCAAGGCATGACCGCACACAGACTTCTTCGGCTTGAGTTTTTGATCTTTGTCATTATGACATTGCGAGCATCATAATTATTCAGATCGACCAGATTTATGTAGACTCCCAAGGTTAGTGTAGTAGTACAGGCTGCTGCCTAGTCCTCACCTTTTCCCAGTATTACGCGACGGCTCTTTTCAACCACTCGCTGGGACATGTACCTATGCTATTTTACACACAGGTTTTGCCTAGAATGTTATCTACTCTAGTAATCATGAGTCTAGCTAGGTCTATCGGATATAATACATATTAAGTCTATAGCTTTCTTAAGAATAGAAATACTAGCTAATTATATCTTTGATTAGGTACTTAAATAACTTGGCTAAGTATTCTAAAGCTAACATTGTTTGTTGCAAGTGAATACCGCCCAATATTACCCAGCTCGCTTCCCCCCTCTAGCTCATATAAATAGAAGCTGGATACACCAAACCAATCTTAAGATGTGGATTTTATTTAATCACCTGTCCTGTATTACTGACAAAGGCATCGCAGCCCTGATTGCAAAGTAGTCTATAATACTTCCAAACCCAACGCTGAAGATCTTATGCACGATGATAACCTGCCATTGAATATGACTGTGCTAGGAGCTCAGCAATTTGTGGTATTAAAATTTGAATATATATACTGAAAATATAACATAAATAATTTACAGCATTGGAGCGACACTGCCTTTTTATTTCTTCCTTTCTCCTTGTTTTTTTTTTTTTTTTCCAGAAAAAAAAAAATCTTTCTTCTTTTCTTGACTGATGTCAATCCGCAGAACTGGACTCTGTGTAGCTATAAGTTCAGCACACCCCGAGGTTACAGGACGTTATGCAAAAGTTGTCCAGCTTTCTTTGCAGAAGAGCGGACGAGGCTACCTAGCTAGGTATGCTACATTTGAACTAAATAGCGGCACGATTTCTTGTACTTGTGCCTTAATTATTTCTGCAGAAAAGACACCTCAAAGAAAGAAGAGTCAAGCCAAGAAATGGTATGTATCTATTATGCGATGGGATGGACTCAGCAGGATGAGACCACCATAACTAAGTACTTTGTACACTAGACCATACAATATCATTAACATCTTCTCTGCCCATTCAAGATGCAGCTTGCGCTTATTTAGATCTAATGCCACGTCTTCGGCCCGAATGTCTGCCCCACGGGTAGAACAACCTGTATAGCGGTATCCTGCGCATCCATGGTCTGTGTCACGATATCATTTCCCCACCACGAGGGCGGGCTGATGTCATTCAGCGTGAATGCGAAGAAGATGACCAAGGTGCTTAGCGCAAGTCCGAGGTCAAGGGCCGAGGAGGTGAGGAAATTGAGGCGACTCCACCATCTAAAGTGGCGTGTCTTGATGAGATACTGGAAAATGAAACCGACAATACCCCAAGATAGATAGTTGAGGGGTGTGGCCGGCGGAATGGACCCAGAGCCCCCGAAGATGACGGGGGCGATGAGATACTTGGCGGGCGACTTGGGCCAACGCTTCATAGCGTAGTAGAAGATGATGGGTACAGTAGCGCCAATGCCGAAGAAAATGAAGAGACCTGAATAGATCTGGCCCGGAGAGAAGATGCGTGATGGGCCGAGGAGACCCCAGATGACAGAAGCTGTTAGGTTCACACGGTCAGCTTTGAGTTCCTCACGCCATGTCTAACACCTCCAATGGTCTAGGAGGCAAGCGTACCTGAGAAGAAGACCTTGCCGCCTGGGCAGGTGAAGTGCTCGCGCTGGGTCGTTGTGCAGACCTCAGGAATGGCGTTGAGTGACGCATTCAGAACGATGATCTGGATAAAACAGGAGAACGTCGTCGCCACCACCTGGGCCATGAACATGGTCCGAGGCGGAATCTTCATGTAGTGGCCGAACTTTAGGTCAGACACAAAGGACAGTGCCTGGCTCATTGTAATGTAACCGAATGTTTTGAAGCTGTGCATACATAAGTCAGGAGACACATGGCCATGGAGGTGGAAAAGACTCTGTTGACACTCACATCATGAGGGCCAGAGGACGCCCTGGCTGGATATAGCCATAGATAAACTCGGTCAGTACGTTCAGGCCAATCTGATTATTCGTGATAGCTTGAATAATTCCAATGGGCAGGGCGAACCCAAACGAGATGGCCACAGCTAGTAGGAACGACCACCAGTTCAGATTGGTTGGATAGGCTAATACAGTGACGAAGCCAAGACCCAACATCTGGAAATCAGATCAGCTCGTAAGATCCAGACGAAGCTAGGAGAAGTAGTAGGATAACTCACGAGGATGAACAAGCTCCCGTACCACCACGTAGGAGCCTCAGGATACTTCTTCATGAGTTTCATGTGGATATCATCAGGCTCACTCTTACTGTGTCTCCATTGAGTCCAGATTCTCTCTCCATGATGCAGGTATGTGTAAACTATGAGAGAGGCAATGGCAGCAAAGGATAGTCCGTAAGACAGAGCAAAAGTGGTGCTGAGAGTAAAGGTCAGTCGCTACACTGGCGCGAACGAGAAGTAGAGTGGACAAGTACGGACCTGATGAAGAGCGGCGAGTAGTTCTCGTACGCCTCTTGGTTGAGGGTGAGCTCTGGCGTCAAGATGCGCGTTGTATTGTAAGGGGCGCCGGTATTGTCGTAGGTTCCTGAATCGCTCATAGGCAGGAATTGGCCGTACCAGGTTCCCGTGTAATGGAGAAGAGAAGCACCAAAGATGAAGAAGACCACAACGCCGATGAGGGTGTTGGCGATGGCGTGCCAAGGAGGAATCAATGGGGAGCCAACGAAGCCTGAGATCTGAGTCCAGTCAAAGGTGATAGGAATGATGGACAAGCCAGTGGAAGCACCGAAGAGCTGGTTGACCACCGGGTTTTGGGGTGCGATCCAGGTAGCAAAGGCAAAAGTGCTTAAGAACTGTGCAAAGAAGCCAGGGATAAAGTAGTAAGCGAAGGCACCAAAGGTGACATACGCGAACCACCTGTAGCGAGGCATCATGCCACCAAGAACGGTGGGGTCGGGTTGCTCGTTCTTCTCGTACATGGCGTTCATGAGCGTCACAGACACCAAATTGGCGGGCCATATCATTGACGCAGGGTACACAAGGAACCTCCTCATGATGCCGGCGATACCGTAGCCGAGAGACTGGGTCGATATGGTCAACATGAACTGCCAGATAATGCCAAAGTCCTGCTTGTAGAACACTTTCTGCGCCAAAATAATATCAGTCGCATAAGCAACAGAAAAGGAGACACTAGCCATGACAACAATGATCGAATGCTCTTTGATGTTGAATGGCCCTGGGTTGAGAGACCACCTTAGACCGAAGGTGTTGAAATGCTTTTTGGGCATAACTTTGGCCCATCCATGACCAATGGGCCATGCAATGATCTGAGCAATCAATGCCCCAAGGCCGATGGAAGGGTTCCGGAGGGAGAACAACGTGTTCATAGAAGCACCAATGACAACAAGAGCCAGACCAATGGTCCAAGCACGAACCTGTGTTACGTATGCGTGTTAGCGAGCGGACGAAGACCTCAGCTACTGAAGTGTAAATTCACTGACCGTGTTGCAGGGCATCTCAACATCATAGTTGTGTACCGCGGCCCGGACTTCAGGGTATGGAGAATCCTCCTCGTCTCCATCCTCGTTATAGATCTTGGATGCCTTCTCTTCGTCGATCGAGTCGGCGGAGTTGATGGTCGTCCGGGAGGTTATCCGTGTCGCTAGCGGCCTTGTATACTCCTCGGGTAGGTTCGGGTCTAATAATAATTCGTACTCTGATCCTTCATCGTCACTATCTGCTGGCTGGGTATTAGACTCACCCCATAGCGAGAGGCGGTGCTTGAGATCGTCGACAGGGCTCATCCGGCGACCCGAAGGGGTCTCGAAGTTACCCGCAGACGACGATCCAGCTTCCGCCTCTTTCCCACTCGGTCCCACCATATCAACCTCGGTATTCTTGTCTCCATCGTTTCCTGCCATGCGGACTTTCTCGGCCGTGCCAGACGGCTCGTCTCTGTATGGCTGGGCCATAGCGAAAGGCCCGACAACGAGGAAAACGAATAAAGAGACAGACAAACACCCGTAGAGGTGAGATATGCAGGAGACGAGGGTGCTATATAGGGGTGATCTAGTTGCCCACCTGTGCTTTGCTGGTCCACGACCAGCTGCGCCGGAGCCACGGCAAAACAATCAAGGCCTATGCTCTGTCGGTCGCAGATGGACATGAAGCAGCCCAATTTGTGATCCCAGAGTTTGGCCCACGAGGATTTCGATAAGGTCCGGTGATGGGATTCGCCGACTTCACAATACAAGATAGTTCTCCGCGCTTCAACCGATGTACTAGCCCGTGATTTGCGACCCCAAACCCAGAGCGCTGGAGTGCAGATTAATGCAGCTGCGCTACCCAGAGGATATTCTGAGTCCGAAAAGTGGTACGAGCTGTGAGATCCCTGCCCTGGCCTAGAGCGCCGATTTGGTCGATCGAAATGGCATAAAAGTGAAGTGTCTCAGGTGAGAAGTAGCAGTTATCGTCCAGTCGCGCAAACTGAGGGCGGGACTATATCACGCAGCCGACGTGAATGCAAAGTCGTCCCGGATGAAGGATAACCTGGCTTGATTATGATAATGGATCGTATCTGGCGATAAGGAGCAGAGTGTATAGAGAAGGCTGAAACGGACTTGCGGCAAGCGTGAACTCGGTCGCCGGATAGCCACGATAGTCAAAGAACGGGGGGGGATCTCGAAGATCATGTGAAACCTTCGGGAAAGCACAGCAGCTCTGTCGACACGGAAGTGTGGATCACTCTCATGTGCCTTGGTGCAACAGGAAACCCCTATGGCCTCTGAGTGGTCGAACATAGACCTGTAAAGGTGTTGTCATGGACTCGCGATGATGTAGGCGGAAATCCGACCAGATGTCTCAATATCCCCGTATTTGATGTGTCCTTGCCTTGGATGACGTTGTTCGCCTGCTCCCACTGTTCACCTCCCGACAGAATGGCCCAATATTGCAAGGATGATCTGAATTGTGATCGCCGGTCCTCAAGACGAATGAACGAGTCGACGGTGGCTAAACCCCGAGAAGATGTCGGCGCAGCCAAACCGTCTTGAAGGAATGGATTGAGTAAATATGCTGCAGAAGAAGAAAATGTCTAATATGAAAGAGGAAAAGGTGTCATGATGTTTGCTGGAGTATATCCCGCAAAGTGCAGCATCTCTGATCAGATTCCAGTAAGGCGATGTGTCGTCGTTTCTGGAGGAAGGGGAGGATGAGGATGAACGGAGCAGGGGACGTCTCGGGCCACGTCTTTGTCAGACAATGCGGCTGCGTGGGCCTTATTGTGGTCTGGATTTAGAAACCGCGATCTGGTCTAGGCCTGAAGCCTTGCCCCTGCAGTTGCCGCCTACCACCTCTTAGGGGTGAATTCGGGGCCTGAAGGGCAGGTGCCCGTGGACTAGGGTCAGGTGGGTTCGCCTTCCCCCCTGGCTTTGGATTAGCGTAACCCAGTCAGAACTTTATCGTTTCTTTCCCTGTCTTTCGCGGATGACAAGTTTCACACAAAAGACAATCCTCCACCACTTCTTGTCAGCTCAGAAGCCTTCCATCAACCTTAGCCAAGAACAGGAGCAGTTTCGTTGTCAGCGGGACCGCGTCTCTGTAGCTTTGACGCCTGTTCCCCCGCCCGTCCTACTCCCAATATTTGGGTCTTGGACATGGAAGCATTATGCGCCGCGTTGTCGTGACAGGTCTCGGCGCCGTCACACCCCTCGGAGTGGGTGCCCGCAGAACCTGGAAACGGCTCCTGGCTGGGGAGTCTGGATTGGTTAATATCTCTGCGGTCGAGCCTCGAGCCCAGTGGAAAGGCCTCACCAGCAACGTTGCAGGACTCGTGCCAGGCGGCGCCGGTGGACAACCGGAAGGACTATGGCACCCGGCGGACTGGCTAGATGCCACGGAACAGAGGCGCATGTCCAAGTTCGCCCAGTATGCTGCGGCGGCTACTGAGATGGCCCTTGTCGATGCCGGGTGGAAACCGACCCGCCAGGATGACCTCGAGGCCACTGGGGTCTGCGTGGGAAGCGGCATCGGCAATCTGGATGAGCTTTATACCACCAGTCTCGCTTTCGAGAAAGATGTGAGCGAGCTTGGCCCCTCCTGAAAAGTTGCTGGGGTGATGCACGAAAGGCTAAGACCAGAGGTAGGGCTACAAGAAAGTATCTCCCCTGTTCGTCCCCAAGATCCTCATCAATCTTGCGGCTGGCCATATATCCATGAAATACGGCTTTCAAGGACCCAACCACTGCGCAACCACGGCGTGCACAACTGGTGCTCACTCTATAGGAGATGCATCGAGGTTCATTGCGCACGGAGACGCTGATGTCATGGTCGCAGGTGGCTCGGAATCCTGCATCCACCCTCTGACCTTTGCGGGTTTTGGCAGGGCGAGATCTCTATCTACTGCCTACAACGGTGAGCCGAAAGCGAGCTGTCGGCCCTTCGACAAGGGAAGAGACGGATTCGTCGTGGCTGAGGGAGCGGCCGTCCTTGTCCTCGAAGAGCTCGAGCACGCCAAGGCGCGGGGTGCCAACATTTTGGCCGAGGTTGCCGGCTACGGCTGCAGCGGTGATGCGCATCACATGACGGCACCACGAGAGGATGGATCAGGTGCCTTGCTGGCCATGAAGAGAGCTCTGAAGAATGCACAGATCAGACCACGTGAGGTAGATTATATCAATGCTCACGCTACCAGCACGCCCATTGGCGATGCTGCGGAAGCCCAAGCAATCAGGACCTTGATGGTCGGACAAGACGGTGTGGACAGTGAGAGTCAGGTCACAGTGAGCGGTACCAAAGGAGCTGTCGGCCATCTCCTCGGGGCTGCTGGTGCAATTGAGGCAGTCTTCTCCGTGCTGGCGATATCAGAGGTATGCCACCTGTCTGAGCAAATACTTTCGGGGAGACCACTAACTGTTCCCAGAGCTCAGTGCCACCAACCTTGAATCTGCAAGATCCAGATGTGGAAGTTGATTTCAACTTCGTGTCCTTGCAGGCGCAGCAAAAGCACGTGGATGTGGCCATGTCGAACTCATTTGGCTTTGGTGGTACAAATGCATCTTTAGTTTTCTCAAGGTATAGATGAGAACATATTCGCTTGATTGATCATAATAAGGGCTTGAATTGCATCAGTGGGGGTGTCTTGCATTATTCACCTAGGTGTGAGCCAACTTCAATTCATTGTAATCTAGACGTATGGTTCAAAGACTGGGGTAACTAGGACAATTTGTTCTTCAGTCTTTGCTGTCGGTGATACTGTTTCATTTTTTGAAGAAGTCATAGCTCCAGAACTCGTCATAATGCATTACGCCTGTAGGATTTGAATCTCTTCAATCAAGATCCACATGATTTTTCATTTGCTCTGTTTTCCAATTTGGAATACTTTCCCTTGTCCTGGTCCTTTTCAGAATTCTTTCTTTTCTCTTCTCTTTTCTTTTTTTACCCCTTTTTTTCTTTCCTGTGCTCTTTGGCTTGGGGTAGAGGAAGAGGCTTCCCTTTTGTTAGAGGGTGAATAATACATAGCTGCTGATTGAAGAATTGGACCTCGTCAGTCTAGTACATAGTACAGGGCTTTGCAGTAACATCCAGGTATAACGCTACGGCAGCCACAGCAGTAAGCCTGCCTGCCGGCGCACTGCTACAAGGATTGCATCACTAAATTTTTGGCCTCGATGCGCAAACCGTCCATGACGCGAACTATCGTCAGCACAGAGATCATGGGGCGCTGCCTTGCTACTCCAAATCTGGATTTTGAAATCTGAGATCTTGCCTGTTCCTTCATCATTCAGAATTGGCCTCAAAACATGGCTCACCAGCTTTGCAGACCGTGCCGCGACCTCGCACGGCGGCAGCTTCGTGCCCTGATCGAGCTGAACCATACTCAGTGCGCCTCCGTTGCAGGAGCAGCGAGGCAATCGAGACGATCGTTCCACCAGACCGCCGCATGTCGAGAGGAAAAGTCACAGCCTGCCTCTGAGTCTTCTGGGCTCGGCAAGACTCTTCTGAGTATAGCAGGATCCATGCTGCCGCAGCGAGCGGTTCAGCCGTACGCGATCTACGGTGCCACAGAATCCATGTACAAGGCCTGTTCGAAGCCAGCGGCATATACAATCTCGGAGGAGCTCCGAAAGAAGGAAGAAGTGCCTATGACGGAGGATGGGATGGAGATGGGTGTAGGCACTGGCGTGTGGTATGAGGGTATGTCAATCCTCTTACTCAAGACCCTTTGTTCGCTGCGTTAGACGAAACCTTCTGCTAACTCTGGGTTTTCTTTTCCGTGCGCTCTAGAATTCGGCCTTGTCCCGACCTTTAGCACCTGGTCTCAGGTCACAATGCTACACCTCTACCTCATTGTCGTCCGCCTGCGATGTCTCGAGAAGACGGCCTGGCATGCCTGGCAGACGCAGCTGGTCAATCATTTCTTCCAGCACGCTGAGGACCTAATGGAGATCAACCACGGCATGAAGAGCAGGATGATCAGGTCGGGCCAGCTCAACACACTATTCCAAACATGGCGGGGCGTAATACTTGCCTACGATGAAGGGCTGGTCAAGGGCGATGCAGTTATGGCTGCAGCCGTGTGGAGGAATGTGTTCATGAGCAGGGAGGATGTCGACATGCGGCATGTGGCCGCGATCGTCAGCTGGATGAGATCGACGCTGAGGTCTTTGGATCTGATGCTCGACCCGGCCTTGTTGTATCATGGAGGAGCGGTATTCAAGACGCAGCCTACTGCGGAACTGAAGGTGGTGGATCAGATGGCCTCGCTCAATGATGTGAAGGCAGCCCCTACTGAATCTCCTAAGCAGTCAGAAGAGCCGGCCAGTCGCTTCAGGTGAATTATCCGGGGACAATCACTTGCATACAGAGGGCAGTGAGCAGCAGCATCCGGCCGCTGTGAGCAATGTGATTCTCGCCGTGGATTATAAAAAGAAAGAATAAAAATTAATCGGTCCTCTCCCACATTTGAAACTCGTACTGCGTGTCATTCTCAGTCTGTACACCCTCCGGTACATCCTCTCCAGCCCATGCATCCAAGTCCTCCTTTGATTTCTTTGTCCACCCAGGAGCACTCAGTCCATCATTGCTCAGCTTCAGAGAAAAGTGCGTGTCGCACTCAAAATCAGTCGTAACATTGGTCAAAAGTACTCTCCTGGTCTCACTCAACATCAAGGCTGAGGTGTAGATCTCGCCGCCACCTATCACGAACACCCGTCCCAACGTGCCCTGGGGCTTTGCGTGGAGAAACGACATGGCCTGCTCCAACGACGCGGCTTTGACCGGACCTGTCTCGATACTGCTTGGCTCCTCGGGTGATGTGCTAAAGGACCGGCTGATGACGATATTGAGACGTCCCTTAAGAGGGCGGAACTTGGGTGGGATACTATCCCACGTTTTGCGTCCCATGATCACTGCATTGACAGCTGTAGGTTCGACCTGACCAGATGTCAGCCAAAGGGAAGGCCTACAAATACTTTGCGGCACACCCTAACGCCTAGTTTGAACTGCTACTTACTGCAGGTGGAAGTCTTCTCGTGATTCTTGCAAAGTAAGCCATTTCCTTCTTCAAACCCGTCCAGGGAAGGGTCCCTCGCAGGCCGATGCCCATGTCACGGGTGGCTGCGAGCACGAGGGTGAGCTCTAATGGCAACATCGTAGCCGGAGAGTGTTCACTGCTCATAGTGCGGAGATTGGTATACTGCCGGCTCAAGCAGGACAAGTCAGATCGATTCGCGTCGCAGATGGAATTACCGAAACTACCCTCGTCTTAAATTTCGAATGCTTAGACTACCGCCCTAGACCTGGGGATGAGCTTGTCGTACACAGCAGTCTTCGCATCTACAGCACTGCAAGCAAGTGACCTTTGACAGCAATAGGGCCCTGCAAAGGTGATGCCGGCTGCCTTTTCAGAACTGAACCAGCCTGTCGAGGGGGAAAATACGCTTAGAATTGCCTCGTCGTTCTATCTTCCCTCGTCATAGAGAGTTGCGACGACCCTAACCCTGACAGTGCCAAAACACGTGACCGATGCGGCTTACATAATTAGCGTTTGTTCCCCACCAAACCTTGGAACGTTACAAAAATCGGCCGCTGACCAGCTCCCGCAATCATCTTTCTTCCCAACACCACCAACGACTTCTCTCACCGCAGAACAATGTAAGCTCATCCCCCCGTCCTGTATATCAATTTCATCAGCCATTCCTCCAGATGCATGTCCATGATGGCCAATTGATGCACAGCATCAATTGATCTGCCTATCTACGGCGCTGCTCTGCCGATGGATGCAACCTACGTCACACGCCTCTTGGAGCTTGATTACAGCTAGCTAACCCCGCCACCAACAGTACCAATCGTTCACGATGAGAGCCAAGTGGAGGAAGAAGCGCGTTCGACGCCTTAAGCGCAAGAGAAGAAAGATGAGAGCGAGAAGGTTTGTATCCAGGCTTCACTGCTTTCCACACATGTTTGAGCACAATCACTGACCCCATCTACAGCAAGTAAACACCTCGCACCACACGACCTCACGGCGGCTTGGGCATTAAACAGCAGAATCATCACGACAACCATCAATCAATGATACATACCATGTCATTGTCACCAGCCTGAAGCAATCACTCGCGTTCAGCACCACTGTTGCTTTTAGTTTACCAGGTTCCTGTGTTGGGGAGGATCGGATCTTCTGAGATTCCTGGAGACAGGTTTTTGGGGTGAACTGGAGCTGGGAGGTATCACTACGACGCATGAGGGCTAGCAATTGTGACTGCTTCTCTGTGGAGAGCTACCTATCATACAACTTGGAGGTCAATACGGGCACAGTGTTTGCATGACACGCCACTACTGAAGCCAACTGCAGTGCTATAAAGGACCCTCACGAATACTTGAAGAGGGCCTTGAGACAAGATCAAAGCAATGAAAAAGCAGTTTGCTTCTATCTATTTGTACACCTGCGCGTGACTCTTTGCGTGACTTGACCCAACCCCTACGCACTTCCAGTGAATTGCCAGTAATCCTACACATTGTAGACTCCTACATACTAAATTCTAAAATCGCATTGGATGGACAAATGAATAACAAATATGATGTATCAGTTCAAGATACACATCTTAGGCATTACTGCCAGATGACTGCAAACCTGTGTACCTGATTGTAGAAAATTTCCTGGCTCTGGGGTGAGGTCTGAGCTTTGAGAGAGCACTGAAAAAACCCCATCAGAAACAACCCAGCCTGGGGGTGGTAGAGCTATGCCATCCAGCATGGCAGCATTGGGCGGCAAGAACTAATTGTCCGTTGTCATAGGAAGCTGAAGGAGCTTTGCAGCTGTTGTCTAACCCAATGTCTCCCGAGGCATTTCGAGATTTCAAGCTGTGCGACGAGCTCCTGCTGAGCATATGATGTCGTTGCGAAAGTGGGGCTACCTGCGGGTGTTGAGACTGGCAAGCGGTGTGATCGGCAAAAACAAAAAGTTCAGAGGCCCCTGCCGATTTTGGCTTGCGCTTGGCCCGCCAACATCCTGAAATTTTTGGCACAGCGGCCCTCAGCAGCGATTTGCTCTTAACGACAATTCCCTGTGTCTTTTGGAGGTTGATCGCACTTCTCAACCGGTCCAACAATGGCGGACGTTAGCAGCAAGAAGAGAAAACACAACGACGACCATGCGTTAGAGAAAAAGAAGTCAAAGAAGAACAAGGTCACGACAGACTCAGCGGCACCTTCTCAGGGCCGGACGATCAAGGTCTCCTCTGTTCTACAACCACGCATCTCTCCACCAGTTGTTGGTATGTGTTTCGTTCGCACTCTAGACTTTGACGTGGCTCTGACTCTCCATTTTTCACTTATACAGCTACCGCGCCTGGCATATCGGTGTCCCAAGATGCCGTCTTCAACTCATATTCCCGACGACCTGCGAAACGCCCTCGGCACCGTTCTGACGACCTCCTTCTGCACTCCGCAAGCCATAGGACCCTAGACTACACGGCACGAGAGGACAGACCGAAGGATGGCCAGCCGCTTCTCAGAAACTATATAGGACTCTTCGATCCAGCCACAGGTGAACTGCAGCTCGTAGAGGCTAAGAAGATGATCGTGAGGGGCGCCGTGCGGGCACAGCAGGCCTCTGAGGAGGAGATGCAGCCACAACAAACATCCCAGGTACAGATCGCCTACCGCCTGCACAATTTATCACAGGCTAATGTCTTTTTAGTCCATGTACGATCAACGCACCGAACTTGGGCAAGCCTTCGGCACCAAGAAAGCAAAGAAGGCCCTCGCCGCCGTGGTCGAGAATGCCATCAACCCGCATAAATCCAAGATCGGTGACGGAGCGCAGATACTTGATGCATCCGAGAAGGCCCTCATGGCTTCTATGAAGGACGTGGCGATGAGTGTGCCGACGCACGAGGACCTGCAGAGCGCTATCGACGCCGGCAAGCCCGTACCTAGGGGCAATCTCGAGGCGGACGAGATACAAGACGTGTACAAACCGGAAGAGCTGATCGGAAGGGACATACTGGAACTGATACAGGTCAACGACTGGATGCAGGCTGTCAAGAAGAACGAGGACGTAAAATTGCGGTCGCGGTTTGTCGCAAACCGGCTGAGGCGGATCGGGTCCGGGGAGAATGCGGTAGCTCGACTGCGGTTGTTAAGGTACACCTACTTCCTGCTGGTGGTGCTGATGACCTCTCGCAAGGGTAGGGATAAGGGCGCCCGAGAGATTCTCAAGAAGGACAAGCTGCAAGAGGAGCTGGCGCCTGCGCAGCCGCCCGTGATCGAGAGCATCCGCCGCAAGTTCACAGAGGGGGGTGTCATGCGGAAGCCGCATGTGGACCTGCTCACCACACACCTGTGCGCATTCGCATGCATACTTGACAATTACGACACCAACACCTGGGATCTGAAGGAGGATCTCAAGTTGGAGCAGAAAGAGATGAACCAATTCTTCATGGAGATTGGTGCAAGAATCAACAAGAGGAAGGTCGAGGAAGGCAGGACAGATTGCTTTGGCGTACTGAAGCTGCCGCTCATGTTCCCTAAGATGAGGCGAGGAAGACGATGAGAGTGAAGACGAGGATGTATATGGACATGTCATCATCATCAGAAATGCAGACCAACGCTATACAAGGACTTTATCCTTTTGGTGGGGCAGCACATTGCATTAGGTGGCCGAGCATGCATGGGTCTCGGCCTCCGCTCGAAAGTCACCACCAGGGAGGAGCACTGCGTCAAACCGGCTGACCAAGCTTAACTTCCGATTATAACACTAGCCACAACACAACACTTCATAGATTCATTCTCCGTGCTCATATAAAATAGGACGTTTGGTGAATGCGAATCTAGAATCTCTATTACACATTCTCGTCCGTGGTGGCCTAGTTTCGTGTGCTATATTGAGCAATTAGCACGGACAAGATGTGAAGGCACAAGTCAGACTTATCCTCTTTGATTTCCCTGAGATTCCGGGGTTCTGTAGCCTCTTATGGGCCAGGCAAGGCTAGAGTCAAAACCATCAAAACAGCATCAGTCCACACCAACTCTGAGCCAACATAGCCATGTCACTCAGCGTCGGTCCTACATGGGCCCGGTCCGTTTGAAGTTTCCAGTTACGAGTTTAGCCCGTTGATGGTCGTAGACCAGGGTAATTCAGTGGATAGGCTCGCAAAATGTGACTTGGTCGAATCTCAGCGAAACTGCCCTCCCTTCTCTCTCTGGTGGGCAAGCACAGCCAAGGTCCCCCCCCCCCCCCCTCCTTTCTGTTCCTTTCTCTCTCTCCCCTCGTCCCTCCCTCGTTCAACGTCGACCCGTCCCTTTGCATCCTGCAGCAGGGGAGATGCATCGGGTCCTGCCGATCTGCCTTTGAAGACCCAGTTGCCCCAGACCCCCTCGTCAATAAGCCCACGTTGCAAACGCCATGTCAGTCCGTTGAGCCTCATCCTACCCGCCCGCCATGTGGAGTAAATAGTCTGCCAACCACGCGGTACCCTAGACATCTAGGAAGACAATGACGACACGCGCAAAACAGATTTCCCATTTGAGTAAATTGTTTTTCTTTTTTGATGATCACGGCAAGCAATCACGAGATATTGCACATCCCTCTCAGCCCTGAGGCAAGACTTTGGCTTTGACCCCGAGAAATAGAGCAGATCAATTCTACTTCTATTGATCTTCACATGATGGCATTTTCCCTTCTATTAAAAATTTAATGGCTGCAGGACAACAGATTCACATTCTTTTCAGGTGCATGCGGTTTGAGGTTTTTTGCGAGATGGTAGGGGGGAGGACAGTCATGCTGACCCGCTTATGCGGGGTGCCATTGGCCAGAAATTGGGGGAGGCCCACAATTCCTCCCAGGAAACGCGTCTAGTGACTGCCATTTTCCCATCAGCCATCCACCCTGTGGCAGCTGAGGCAGTGCTTTCGCTGAACAATACCAAGTTGCAGCCCATCAACTGTGAAGCTCGAGTTCATCAAGCAGTCTGCATTGCCTGCATTGTTCATCACACATACAGCATGTACTCCACTCTAGCATGTCAGCCTGCACCCTCTCGCTCCTGATCCGCACACGGCAGTAACCACAGCCAACTTTGCTGCTGCATCATCCCCGGATCGCATCTTCCTTCACAACAGGCGCTGCCTATCTGGTGCCAGCTCCCCTTCCCCACCGGCCAACCGTCTTTAACTCTCTGCCGCATATATGATGTAAGTATTTTTTCACTTCCCAAGAAGCTCACAGGACTGTGTCACACCTCTCCACCCTCTATTCAAGATCCATGGCCAGCCAGACAGCAGATGCTCCCGGGAGGCTTCCTCTCAGCTCAACACGAGCGTGAATGACGACTAAGCCGACCACTTGGCCCCTTTATCGCCACAGCATACTAATTCAAGTCATTGTTATTGTGAATTTTCTCAGATCAACTTTGCCATAATTCCATACGAGACCAGCTCTTTCTGTCGACCCTGCCTCTCATGCTTGCTTCATTCTTGGGCAAACATCTAAGCCAACAACTGCCTGTATCCTCTCGGCCTTCCGAAGCCAAGCACCCTTTGTCTTGTCGACACGATGGCGCCGAATAAGCGGAAGAGGGATATCCTCGATGGCTTCGATCCCAATCAGTCCGACCCCGACGACGAGAACTTCGATCCCAGTGAGGATCGGCACCGCCGTTCCAAGAAGACGCCCCGGGTTTCTCATGCCAGAGGTGGTCGCCCCAGCCGACGTGCAAATAAATATCGTGGTTCGGATATTGACGATGATGAGGACGATGTTCTCTCGGATAGCATGGACGAAGGGTCGTTCATTGATGATGACGAAGACGAAGAAGAAGCGCCCGTCAACGCTGCCGGTCGCCGGGCCAGAAAGGCGGCCGTGAAGGCTGTCAATTACGCCGAGGCTAGCGACGAGGATGACATCGTCGAGGAATCAGATGACGATGATGATCCGAAGCCCCAGAAGAAGCATTCAAAGATAGTAATTTTGAAAACGGGTCAAAAGGGCGGGGTGTCCGCCGAACCCGTACCCGCATCTTCGATCGGTACCAGGCGCACCAGGGCAAGGACGGAAGAGGCCGATGACGAAGAATTCGTGGAGCTAACAACGTCTGGAAAACATCAGCAACCCGCCCGAGCTGCCTCGAGAAGCAAGAGCCCCGAAACTCTTACCCGTCAAACGCGGCACTCGAGGACATCCAAGGCTCTCAAGGAGCCTGTCACCGCGACCATTGAGGAGGCATCCCACGAGACCTCATTTCAGCCAGAGGAGGATCAGAATGGAGATGCTGATGCGCAGGCTGACGAGGAAGTCGTTGAGGATTCCGAGGGCGCTGCCCAGCAAGAAGAGGTCGTGGAAGGGCAAGCTCCAGCGGAAGGCGACGTCCCAATGGAGGACGCCGACGAGCTTGCATTGCAGGGGCCTGATCCCGACGAAGATGAGGATGATAAACCCATCATAGGCCGGCGCATGACTCGATCGCACCGTCAAAGCATTTCTGGTCTTGCCGCTGAAGAGGGCGGCGACGACGAGTCTGTAACGTCACGCCCTCGACGTACAGGCCGACTCATCCGTAAGGGCAGTGACCGCATGAAGAAGGGCGGCGACGACGAAGTCAGCGATTTCAATCCCAACGACTCTGGCGAGGGCGAAGGATCTGAGGGCGGACAGGTGGACGAAGACGACGGCGATTCGAGTGAGCGGCATGCCCGTGGGCGTAGGGCTGGGGCGCGTCCTAAGAAACGAAACCAGGATGATGATTCGGGCGACGAGCTGGAGTTTGATCCGGACGAGATGGCCGAGGAGGCGGAAGATCTCAAGCGCAGCTCGCGGTCGCGCTCTCGCCGAACTAGACAACGTCGTCGCCAGTCCACGCCTATCGCATACGAGGAACGGTCTACCAGAAGACGTCCGGTCGTCGACTACAGGATTAGGATTCCTGCAGAGCAGATCGAACAGGAGGATGACGAGGACATGCCACCACCAGCCTCGCAGCGCAAGCGCAATGGCGGCGGCCCCGCCAAGTGGCAGCGCACGTTGAACTCGACATTTGGACCATTTGGCGGAGCTGGCGGGGCTGGTTCCTTGCTGGACGGTCCGTGGGGCACTGGCGCCTCTGCAGCCATCGGCGGCGCGGATTCGGACAGCAGCGACGACGAGCTCGGTGCGAGGACGGGCACTGTTGGTGGTGCAGTTGGTATGACGCCGACTGCTGCCAACGGTCCTGGACTGCTTGGGGCCGGCGGAGATCTCGAAAAGCTTGGTCTCGGCGCATCGCCAAATGTCGGCAGGATCAAGGACCGAAAGGCCCTGGCAGACGCAGACCCACTTGGTGTTGACATGAATGTCGACTTCAGCAAGGTGGGCGGCCTAGCAAACCACATCAACCAGCTGAAGGAGATGGTGCAGCTGCCTCTGCTCTACCCTGAACTCTTTCTCAGGTTCAAACTTACACCACCGAGAGGCGTCCTCTTCCACGGCCCTCCAGGCACTGGTAAAACCCTCCTCGCACGAGCTCTGGCAAACTCGATTGGCAGTGGCGGCCGCAAGATCACCTTCTACATGCGCAAGGGTGCTGACGCCCTCAGCAAGTGGGTGGGTGAAGCGGAAAAACAACTACGATTGCTGTTCGAGGAGGCCCGCAAGACCCAACCTAGCATCATCTTCTTTGACGAGATCGATGGTTTGGCACCTGTTCGTTCTAGCAAGCAGGAGCAGATCCACGCGTCCATTGTGTCCACACTACTTGCGTTGATGGACGGTATGGACGGGCGTGGCCAGGTCATCGTCATTGGTGCCACCAACCGACCGGACAATATTGACCCGGCCTTGCGGCGACCGGGGCGATTCGATCGAGAGTTCTATTTTCCACTTCCCGATGTCGACGGGCGGAAGTCCATCCTTGATATTCACACCAAGGACTGGGGCTTGTCAGAGGCGTTCAAGAGGGGCTTGGCTGAGAACACCAAAGGCTACGGTGGTGCCGACCTCCGTGCGCTTTGCACCGAAGCCGCGCTGAACGCTATACAGAGGACTTATCCTCAGATCTACTCTTCCGAGCAGAAGCTCATTGTGGACCCGGACAAGATCAGCATCCACGCCACGGATTTCATGATTTCGATCAAGAAGATGGTGCCCTCGTCTGAGCGGTCTGCATCGTCAGGAGCGGCTCCCTTACCCAAGAGTGTTGCGCCTCTGCTCCGGGACCAGTTCGCTGCCATCAAGGAGGTCCTGAAGAACATCCTACCCCTCAAACCGAAGATCACTGCCTTGGAGGAAGCCATGTATGAGCCCTATGAGGACGCTGACCATGGCTTTGGGCGAGAGAACATGCAGCAAGACTTCGATAAATCCCGTATCTTCAGACCCCGCCTGCTGATCTCCGGCGTACCTGGAATGGGGCAAACATATATCGCGGCTGCCGTTCTGCACTACTTCGAACGGGTGCATGTGCAAAATTTCGACCTGGCGAGCATCCTTGGCGACGGTCGGGTAAGTCAACCCTGCAATGTTTGGAAGGTGGCGTGTTTACTGATTTGTATTCGCAGCCTGCCGAGCAAGTGATCGTCAGCATGTTCACTGAAGTCAAGCGTCACAAACCAAGTGTCATCTACATCCCAAATGTCGACGACTGGTGTGCCACTCTTGGAGCTGCAGCCATCACCGCGCTCATCACGATGCTCAAGACCATCCCGCCCACCGACCCGGTTCTGCTGTTGGGAACTTCGGAATGTGAAGCCAACCAGCTTGATAAAAACATCCTGAGAGACTTGTTCGGGTACTCGAGGAAGAACCGAAGAGAGATCGCTCTTCCTAATGCTGTATGTTGACCCATCTCTCCCTGAAAAGATGTGAAGTTGTATTGACATCCAGTGCAGGACAAACGCAACGAGTATTTCAAGAACGTTATAGCTCATATCAGCAAGTTACCGACTGAGTTTCCGGATCCTCACACGAGAAAGAAGCGGGTGCTCGAGGAGCTGCCTGTCGCGCCGCCGCCGCCTCCCAAACCGAAATCGAAGGAGGAGATCAAGCAAGAACTGAAGAGGGACAGGACAATGCTGAATCAACTGAAGCTCAGGCTACAGCCCGTGATGGACCAGATCAAGAAGCGTTACAGGGCATTCCACAAGCCCATCATACCACACGACCGGCTTGACTTTCTCTTCGAGGAGGCCGACCCCAACTACGTGAGCGCCGACGTTGCTCAGCCACGCCCATTCGTCATCTCAAGAGACAAAGAAGGCAATCAGGTCATCACGGAGGTTGCGACTGGCAAGTACTATTACAACCTCGACACAACTGTCATCGAGGAGCGGATATCCAACGGCTTCTATGCTCGACCCAAAGACTTCTACAGAGACATCAAAACCTTGGTGCACGACATCAAGAACACTGGTGATCGCGACAGGATTATCAAGGCCAACGAGATGGAGAGCAATGTAGATGTGGACATGAACGACATCGAGATGACGACGGGCACAGCGCAATGGGAGGCCTTGTATCAGCGACAGGTGCAGCGCCATGCTCAAGAGGCTGAAAAGGCCAAGAAAAGAGCTGCCATGGAAGCTGCCGTTGGCATGGTACAGACGGACGTTGTCATGAACGGCACGGATGATGCATCGCAGAATGGCCCGGTCACGATTGGCGCGCCTGTGCCTCCCGAGGGGGGCACAACCACGGCGCGATTCCGGGTGATGAGCCCCCTAGGTAACGAGCATGCCCCTGAGCCTCCCCTTACCAATGGTGATTCGGTGCCTTCTCGACCGGCGCAGAGTGGGACCGACGAGGCTACGCAGCCATACTCGCAGATGGGACCGCCGCAGCTGCCAAGGCCCCAGTCCCAGGCGACATCTGCGCAGGCAACCGCGGGGACCACCCAGCAGGGCACGCAGCAGCAGATTTCCCAAGTCTCAGCACTCACGTCACTTCCGCCGGGCGTATCGCCTTCTGCAGTTCTGAACGAGGCGTCGACGACCAATGATCCTAGTACGACTCATCGATCGTCTGGCAACTGGAGCACTCAAGCGACCAATGGGTATCACCCAGTCCCGGGCAATGCCTCGCAGCTGCTAGATACACAGCAGTCAGCCTCGCAGAAGTCCGGTCCTAGCCAGAACACGCCTTCCAGCCACTCGTCTTGGGTTCACTCTCAGGCGGCTGCCCTAGCCCAGGGCGGGCTGGGCAACACTGGCTACGGCGCAGAAAATTCGACAAGCCCCACGTCATCTCAAGTGGAAAACAATCAACAAAACTCCAGGATGGGCGTGACAAGCCTGCTCAACGACTCTGGTGCTTCTGACGAACACTCGTCCATACGAAACTCTGGCGGCTCAGCTACGACGACGTCGTCTCAACTGCCTGTGATACATCGGGGAGAGATTGACAATTTCCTGGAAGAACTCACGATGCGGACATCGGGCTGCACAATCGAGCAGCTGGAGCAGATCAACCGAGAGATGATGGATCACATCTGGACCTCCAAACACGAGTGGAACCGCATGAAAGTTCTCAACCAGCTGATGCAGGTCTTCAACGAGACCATTGCGGATATCGAGGAGATACAGGGCTTTGCTCCGTCCTCTCAGGACGTGAATGCTGAGCGCGCGAGATTGTACGGCAGTGGTTTTGACTGATCCGCCATGATATAGGACACGAAATTCAAATGAGAGATGGAACCTTCTCAGGCCTGTGGACATTTCATCGAGCGCGTTTGGAATGTTCCTTGTACATAATACTGCTTTCAGTTGGCTTGTGAGGTCGGAGAGGAGTCGGACAAGACGAGAAGCAGGATGCAGAGAGCCCTGCCACCAGGGTGCCTCCACTTTGGACACACAAGATAGTCCGATGCGACACAGGTTGGCAAGGGAACATTTACGAGCAACTGAGCAACGTGTGTTTTTTTACTTTTTGTTCTATGTCTGTTATCTTATTTCTTTCCACACGGCCCTTCATGGGGCAGAATGCCTCTCTCTATTGGTCAGATTTGAGGAGAGGCGATAATATGGCAAGCATGTTGAGATAGTGCCTCCAAAGTAAAAGAATTCAGGTTGTATGTTATAGAATTTGGAGCGGTCCATACATTTGTGTAATGTGCATCTCCGCATGTGCGTTTGAGAGATCCTATACCCGGCTCAAGGCCGAATGTGCTTTGGGGGCAAACCCACTAAACACCCCA
Source organism: Aurifilum marmelostoma (assembly GCA_027559495.1). Classification (NCBI taxonomy): domain Eukaryota; kingdom Fungi; phylum Ascomycota; class Sordariomycetes; order Diaporthales; family Cryphonectriaceae; genus Aurifilum; species Aurifilum marmelostoma. The sequence goes on along the minus strand of JAMXSV010000023.1, from coordinate 1,461,716 downwards.
GACGGTCAGCAGCAAGCCGCAGAAGCTGCTTTCTGGTCAAAGTCGTTCAAAGTCGTTAGTCAAGGGCAATTGATGGGCGCAGAGAGAGACGAATTACAATGCTGGGCCCATCGTTGGTCGCACGCTCATCTCGATCGACCGCCCCTTGAGGGGTAAGAAGAAGGGGTCCAGGGGTGTAAGTCTAAGTTTTTGACACCTCACAGGGCCTGTTGAGAATAAATGATATATCAGCAGTCTCGTGGTGGGTGATGGAGGTGGTGGTGGTGTTTGGAAAATATAGTAAGGTAGTAGTCAAGAAATTTCAGGCGGAGGGAGGGGGGGGTGGCCTCGTCATCCTTTCTGCATCCTTTCTGCTGGCGACGAGGCGCCGTGTTACCCTATGTGGTAGGGATTTGCCTAGACTTGTACCCTAATCTGCCGTTCGGCACTGTGGTTGTCTGCACCATGTGGGTGGTGGGTGTGTAAGCCTGGGGGTGTGTCCCTGTGTGTGTGTGTATGGGTGGGTGGACGGTTGTGTGTGTGTGTGTCTGCAATGAAATGGACGATGGGTGTTGAATCGTTCTTTGGCTTTTTCTAGTCATCCTTTTAGGTGGCTAATACATACACCGAGGCCGCCCAGCTGCAGGGGATGGGGAGAGAGGAAGAAAAGAAAGGACAAGAGAAAAGTAAATTTGCAGTAGACAATTTGGGCCTCCTGGAAATGCACGTTGAGAAAAAGGGCGAAGTCGCTTGGGCTGCATTGGTAGTGGTTACATAGCAGGAGTCTAAAGAGGTCAAAGTCGTCGCAAAGGCAGGATGAGCTTGGGCGAAAACAAAGAGAAGACAAACAAATGAGGCTGAGAGGCTGAGCATCCATCCCAGCATGTCCCAGCATACCCAGATGTTGATCAGTACGGTGGGTTATGCTCCGACCAATGTTGGACAGATTGAATTAGGCAGCTAGAACCCAACGGGACGATCGATCGATCATCCTTGGGTGTGGTTTGACTGACCTGTCCCACTGTTCCTTTTCTTTGGCTGCTTAGGCAGCTGCTGGGGCTGTATGGCGTTTTTACCAAGCCGCCTGGTGGGAATGAACAGTGAGAAGATACTGCAAGGGATGCAATGGAGTACAATGAGTATACTATCCCTTACTTTAGTGCAAGGTTCTTGGGGAGGAGGTGCTGCGGTGTCAATTGCTTCTCTTCGGTATGTTTAATCTTTGGTGGGCTTGCTGAAGAGAAGCGGGTGAATCACATTACTGTCATGAGGTCTGAAGAGGCAATATGGCCCATAAGGCATGATAAGGCCTCGGGAGTTGCTGGAGAGAGTAGACAGCATGAAGGGAAAACTTGTACATGAATACCCATTGCGCATAGGCGCATGCATAAGTGCGCTGGATACACTAGGAAGCGCTTTACTACTTAGTTTGGAAATGAGACATGGGTTTAGAAGGCTGTGGCAAAGAGAGAGGTGTGTGCTCTTGGTCCATGTCCATGTTCATGTCAATGCCACGGAGACAATCACTGAATGAGGTTGAGGAATTAAGCGCAAGAATAGGGAGCGGGTACAGGTCCTGGCACAGTGGCTGACAGGACTACTCCAGTGTACGGTATGCGTGCCACTATAGTACTGCTGCTACTATGTTGGTAGTGGATATACAGTGGTACATTGGTTTACTGGTGCAGCAAGGAAAGAGGCTCAAATAACGGTTCAGAAAAAGGCTAACCAGGATTGGTTGTGCCTGGTCTAACCGCCCTGTCGACCCCTGTTGGGTATCATGTTCAGGGGGGAATGGCAAGCCACCATGTAGTATTCTAGTAGTGCTGTGGCGGGCGCAGGCCCTGACGCCAGGTGCGGAGAGAGGAGGAGGCAGCATGGGAGCCAGGGATGGTCAACCACCAGCAGTGCACTGCCCTGCCCTGCCTGACCCTACCCTTGCACCGAACTGTGCTGTACTGTTCTGTACCAACCCTCTCTACTACGCCGTCACAACACACCATGCCCATACAACGCATCATTTCTCATCATCAACAACACCACCATCACCCTCAATAGCCCTCAACCACCACGACGACAACGAACCCTCTCACCCTCTCCTCCTCTCCCTCCTCCTACTACTCCCTCTCCTCCTCCACTGGCCATTGTGCCCTCTTACTGTATCAATCACCTTTTGTTTTGTCTTGTCTGATCTGGTGTCTATCCCCCTCCTGACCCGGGGCCATTTCGACCTTGACTCTGCGGGCCCACGACCCAAGGTGCTCCACCTGCTTCGCGATATTGTCCTGCTGCGTCCTAGCTTTGTCCCAGACACAATACAGCATCCTCATTCTGACACACTGCCAACAACAACATCCCAGGGCAAGATACGGTCACGTCAGAGACAAGTGCCTATTGCGCCCTCCTTGCTCTCTCTGTGGCTGCCTCTAGTCTCCTCGATCTTGTCCTCCTCCGGCTGCTCTTGCTTCACGCCACAGCTTGACCTTCTTTCGGCCCCATCCCTCGCCCTCTCCTCTCTGGACGGACTCTAGAACCTGGGCGGGAATTTCCACTGTCGACAACAAAACGACAAAAGAGAAAAAAATCCTCTGGAACGTCGCCGCAGTAGCACGAGGCGAGGCACAGGGGGACGGGACCGCCACTGTCAACCTGTCTTGCTTTCCGGTGACACTTACTCCCAGCCCGACCTACCCTGCAAAACGCCCGGTACCCATCTCGCCCAAGACAAGCCCAGCCCAGCCCAGATCACCGTCTCTGTGCTACGCGACACTCTCGTAGCTGGCTGTGGATCTCCCCCCCGTGGTTGCCGTGCCTTGCTCACCAGATTGCTGTCGGCGCTCTGAGCTTTGACGGGCCAAGCGTCGTGTGTGCGTGCGGATCGCTTCTTTATGGCACCGCAGCCGAACCTCTAACAAAACCCACCCGCCTCCATCCGCCCAAAGTACACGAAGCACCTCGAAATCTCCGGCCACTGCGGGTACTCGCCGCCCCGACATAACCACCGCCTTCAATTTCTTACCTCTCGACAAGACCCGGTTGCCTCGTGCCGAAGTCCACTGACACCTTGGTCTTGCTCTCTCTCTCTCGCCCTGAGCCAACCGCCCCGCGATCTTAACATCCACACACGCCCCGCCCCACGCACACACTCACACTCACGCACATCCTAAGCCTCGACCATGAGCTTCAACCAGGGGACGGCCTACGCCGAGTCCGACGCAGACGATGAGTACGAACGTGACCTCCACGAGAGCTCTCCCGTAGACGCCACCGACGCCTCCTTCTCCCCAACCGAGTCGGATCCTCCGTCGAACGAGCACACGCCCACGACGTATGGCTACCGGTCGAGCGCCGACCGCCTGCCCGAGACGATTATAACAGAATGGACCGCCGACGAGTGTGCCGACTTTATTGCGACCATCGGGCTTCAGCAATACTCGGATCGATTCATTGGTGCGTGACCAGCTTGGCCGTTATATCGCCGTTGAAGACAGGAATATATACTGATGATATGGGGTCAACCCGAACAGAGAATGGCATTATCGGCGAGGTTTTGGTTGCATTGCTACACGATGATCTCAAGTCTATGGGCATCACTAGTGTTGGCCACAGGTTGACCATCCTCAAGAGCGTTTACGATGTGAAGAAGGCGCAGGACGTGCCTTCAGAGAGCGATCAATATGTACCTTTGTGTAGGTTGAGACCTATTCCACGAAATGCACTCTCAGGGTGGCCACCCACCTGAGGCGCATGAACAGTATACTGATTTTTTTTTTCGAAATCTCCTCGCAGCTGCCGATGCCGAGGCCCAGTATGCTACCGCGACCCTGAAGGACATCAGACACCTGGTGGAACAATTGAGGCTACGCGACGAGCGGATGAACCTCTTTGAGCAGGACTTCAGGAGATTAAGCGAAGATTTTCGGCGGCTACGAGAGGACATGCTACCAGCCCTGCGGCTGGCCAAAGATGCGGCACAACCTCTACCACACGTCAGCAATGGCCAGTCCTACAGCTACGACACAACCGTGTCCCCACCAGCGCCCACACCGTCCACAGGTAGTCAGTCGGGTGGAGGGCTTAAGCGGCAATACTCCACCAAGAAGATCATCCTGGGGACAACACCCAAGGCGACCTCCCCGTCTCACATCCAGACAAGTCACGACCGCGGCCTGGTGGAGCAGGCCCTGGACCCGTCCAGCGCTGCCGAGAGGGCAGTGCTATCATCATCACATCTCGCCGCTATGAACGGGACCGGCGGGCCCAGTGCAGTCTCGCCGGGCTACCCATCACCCAACATACCCTCACCAACCTCTCCACCAAGCGTCGGAACCACCTTAGGCTCGCGGTCATACCGTGCCGACCAGCCCACACCCTCCAGCCGCTCGACCTTTTCCCAGTCCGAACACAATTACGATCCTCCCCGCGAGAAGCCACCGGCACCCCGACGAGGCCAGACACCGGCCCCCGACACTCCGAGCAGCAGCTCTGTGGAAATTTTCAAGTCTTTCCGCGTGAGCCTCGATGACCCGTGTTACAAGGTGTTACCAGCCGCCCTCAAGAAATACCAGATCAACGCGCCATGGGATCAGTATGCATTATACATCGTGTATGGAGACCAAGAGCGCTGTCTGGGCCTGGAGGAGAAGCCGTTGATTCTCTTCAAACAGCTGGACAAGGAGGGCAAGAAGCCAATGTTTATGCTGCGAAAAACGAACAACGCGCATGTGGACATATCGGGTGAGGCGCCGGGGAGCGCTGGACTGGGATCTGCCAGCGCGAGAGGGGCAGCAACGGGTTATGACCCCCCTGGTGGCATCATATGAGGCGCGTCGGGGCAGGCAGGATCGAAGCAGGCAGATCACATCGAGAGCCAGAACGGTCCATCTTGGATCGCTACAGAGCTGCCTAGGTCTCGAAGAGACGAGATGGGGAGCGGCACGCCAAGCTGGCCGATGCTGACGACATCTTGACCTCATGTGATACTGCTCGCACCGTCAATGTATCGATTCGCGGAAGCACAGAACAGGCACCGCCGTGCTGTTTCGGAAATAAAGAACGTCATGCTCAGCGCTCTGGGGGTACTGTGTAAAAGGGGACATCAAAAGTGTGTTTGGACTAAGCTAGTCCGATGATAGGGCCATCTCTGCCCTTCGTCTGTCTGGAGCCTGGGTATCAGTTTCAGCGGTTTGGATCATGTGTTGGAGCTCTCTATTTTTTGCTTCACTTCTATACTTTCTCCTTTCTCTTTACCCTTTCAAATTGTATCTTTTTCTTCTTCTTTTTGCTTCAGGCATTGGCTTGAGTCGTTATGTGAGAACATGGGGAACGCTGTTAATGTTGTCGGTCTGTTGTGACAGCGATGACTTTTCAGGGAGAGAACATATTTATCCTTCGAATTTCACCTTCTTCAACGACATCTTATTGGGGGTCATCCTCCCATCGAAATACTACTCACAACCACCTTTACCATATTTTTCTTCTTTTCTTCTCCAAAAAACAGCTTTGCTACTGTGTGTGTCCGCTAGGGTTTTCACTCATGCTCGGAAGGTGAAACGGGGAGACAGGGTGCGGAGCAGTACCAGCGGTGGCTTTCTCTGTCTCCACTCTCTGTGTCTAGATTCATAAGGTGCGAGTTCGAGAGTGGTCTGGCTTCACCGACAAAGCAATAGTACCGACAAAGCACTATTGCTTTGTCCTGACTAGAGAGATGTGTGTGTGTATGCGTGTTGTGCAGACATCACGAAACCATCGCGTAAATAGTGTCAGGCTGTGAGTGTTCACTTTGGGCAGTAGTTCATGGGGGCTTCCATGCTACAACGGGCTATCTACCCCCCTCATCTATCTCCATTACACATGCATGTCTCTTGGCTTGGGATTTAGCGGCATGATGAGGGAGAGAAGACGGGTCGCACAAAAGAGTCACAATGAGTGGATTCCAGTTGGGGGGTAGTGGTGCATTTTTTCATCTTGTGCACACAGTGTGCAGGTGGGTATGTGTGCGCGCGTGTGCGTGTGTGGATCAGCCATTGCCGTGTCGTGCCGTGCCGTGCGTGCGTGGCTTGGTAAATAGGTCCATTCTATGCAGGATAATCAAAAGCTGATGCTTGCTGTGCTGTCTACTATGTAGTAGTCCCTGATCCTACGACGTTCCCACCCGAAAGGAAGAAAAAGCAGGAATGAGAAAAGCAACATTTCCCCGTGCGACCCGCTGTCGCCCCTAATTTCCCGCCATAGCCCAAGCGACTGGACTGGGTATCCCATCAACGGTCAGATGTTCTCAATTCCGCAAAAGAAGTAAAGAAAGGGAAGTCAACGAAACGAAACGGAGGAAAAGGAAGAAGAAGCATTGGCGTCAGAAACTGACAATCATGGCTAGATGCCACTCGACGGTTCCTGATATATTCAATAGCCTTTTTTGGTCCCGAGCTTCATTGATTAGTGGTTCCGATATTCCTACCCGCTGTTGCATCCCTAAAAGCAAGAATGAGAATTGCAAATGTGAGAAATGGCAACAGAGCCGTTGCTCCGCTGCCGCCCGTGATTTAGACGACTCCACAGATGCTCCCGGGTGAATGGCATGTAGCATTGGACCGCATACCTGAAATTGACTGAATGTGGGAACTCAAGCCAGAGGAACATGGAGTGGAAATGGTAGGCTGTTGTCCTGAGGTGAGTAGTCCCATTTGTCGGTGACGGGATCGTCCTGCTGGGAAGTCGTTGATCACAACCTTCTCAGTGCCTTCTCCGAGCAATTTTGGTAGTGTCCTTGGTCCGAGCCGCCTCGATGGTCGCCTTAAAATCCATGAAAAGGTTTTTGATGATGTCGTTCTCGTTCCAGCCCTGGACGAGCTCATCTGCCAGCTTTTGTCGCTTCTTCGCCTTCATCCTTTCCCGTTCAAGGACCCTCTCCTCCTCTAGCCAGCCCTCAGTCTCTAAGCGCATATCCACCCAGTCGCGTAGCGCAGACTTCCAGTGAATGAGACCATGGGCTGTCTCGGCGTTGGCGTTGCAGGTGGCACCGACGCAGAACTCTTTGTCTTCAGGGGGGATGGGGTTTCCATCGGCATCTGTAGTGCATATTTCGATATTAGCGCTTCGTGGCTTGTGCACACTCCCGAAAGCACATTATGCAGATGCTCTGCACGCATTTTACAGAGTAGGCCGGCTTACCTCGATCAGGATCATCATCCTCGTCATCGGAATCACTCTCGACCTCGTCTAATGTCCTGATATCATAGGGCTTTCCTTGAAAACTTATGCTCCACGTAGCAGGATGACCCGAACGGCCGCAGGCCTGACAGTTCTCGTACTCTATGCCGAGGGGACCGGCGCCAAGTTCCGCTTGCACAATGTACGGGCGAGCCTTCAACGCCTTGTAGAAGTCAGGCCTCCATACACTCGAGACGAACTTTGAGTTGGCAAGACCTGTGACTTCATCACTCAGGCGTCGCCAAGCCGTCGTGTAGACCTCGTTATCTCTGTCAAAAGCTGGGTTGATCTTGCGGTGTACCAACCACTCGACGGCATCCCTGAAATGCGCCTTCAGAGGCTTCCGAGACGCTCGAGTGAACTCAAGAGGGATCAGGTGTAGTGCATCGTCGGGAACACCTAGCGTGTCGTCGTCGTCATCGATGAAGTTCTCGTCATCGCTGTCAGCGTCTTCGTCGAGAGGATTCAAGTCTCTTGCAGTCTGTAGCTTCTTCGTTTTCTTCTTGGAGTGTTTGTTGACGGACGCTTCCACCTCCGGCTCAGACTCATCATCGAAAACCTCAAGAACCTGATGATCAGAATCCGTGTCGTAGAGAGCGCCCTCCTCTTCGTCGTCCTCGCTAGAAGTAAGATCATCTATCTTGAGATTCTTCTCACCCGCTCTCCGTCGGCGAAGTAGTTCCAGCTTCTTGTCCTTCTCACTACGATGACTCTTGCGCGCTCTCGACCTCGTACTTCTAGCTGCCGAGGTAGGCGGCGTGGAGGCCTGCTGCTTGGAGGATGACTCGCCTCTTGGCTTGGTCTGTGCCACACTAGAAAGTTCTTCGTCGGAGTCTGGACTGACGGGGGCAGCTCTGTTCTTGGCAAGCTTTCGTCTCTTCGCCGGCGTCTGGATCTCATCATCCTCATCTTCGTCATCGAGATTGATGATCTGCCGACCTTTTCGTGTAGGCATACTCGATCGCGGCGTGGCAAGCGGCCGGTCATCGTCAGAATCCTCCTCGACCGCAGCCTGATTCGGCAGAGACTGAGGCGACTGGGCGTTTGCTTGCACTTGCTCGTCTTCATCGCCGCTTGCACTGGACTGTTCCTCGTCGCTGTTGTTAGAGATTACCACGATCTGGCTTGCTCGAGCGTGTCGGGGAGTCTCTTGCTTGAGCGGGCCTTCGCCGTCGCTATCCGTTACGCCACCATCTTCTTCCACCGGGGTCTCTGAGTCACTGTCCATGACTACGACGCGACGGCCGCCTTTTCTGGGCTTGAGCATGAAGTAAGACGAAGGTGTGGAGCGAACAGTTTGCCCGTTTCCTGAAGTATCGTTGTCGATGGGGCGGGGTAGCAGTTGGTCCTCATCTTCGGCGATTTTCTGCTGCCCAGACGACTTCTTCGCCATACTGCTCTCTGGAATCAATGTTTAGTGAGCCCGTCTGCCGTACACACGATACTTTCGCAGAAGTGGATTAGGGGCGATGCTCTAGCTGAGCAAAATCAAAGTCGAAAGTCGGCAGGAGCAAGAAATCTATGGAGAACCTTGGACGCATTGTCCCTGGTGCAGAGTGGAGTTAGAAAGGACTCACCCATCGATGCCTCCAAAGTCTGCTGTCTGGCAGCCTTCTTCTTTCGTCCACCTTTCCCCGACCGGAATGAAAGATTTCTGCTGGGACTGCCCTGCTGCGCCTTGCTCGGCGACGAGAACCTGACCCTTGCTGAAGAAAGTCCGATGCCTGGTGGTGGCGAGCTGCTCGAGCCAGCAGCGCCTGGGGATGCAGCGACGGGTTCTAAAGTGAGCTTCTGCTGCTGCTGTTGTTGTGCCTTGCGGCCACGCTTGCGGGAAGCCATGACAGGGTCTCAAGTCAGTTGTTGGCGGGGTTGAGGCTTGTCGCGGCGGTTGGCTGCGTGGATCATTCGAAGCAGAAGCTGAAAGTGAGGGGCACAGGAAACAAGACCACAGTCACAATGGACAAAAGGCTCCTTCTACTTCCCGATGAACTTGTTTGAGAAAAGACGCATAGAGAGTTAGAGAAGGGCGTAAATCCATGAGATCGCTTCTTTGTTGTCAAGATGATCAAGGTTGTCTTGGCGAAGGCGGAGGCTGCCGGTCGTGATGGCTTTTGTTTCTCAAGACACTTCCAGGGCAGCCACAGGGACTGCGTGGAAGGATCGGCGGCCCACAGACAGTTTGAGGGACCAGGTCTGCGTTAGATCTAATCAAACAAGAAGTCTTAATTGGAAGCGAAGATTGGAAAGAAATGCTTGATACTTCCGCAAGCTGCCACGGCCGCCTTGCCAGATTGGCCGAGTTGGACCCTGAACGAAGTGACGCGCTGCTAATGTATTAAAGTGTTTCCCAGAGAACGCGTCTGTGCACGGACCACTCAACCGCTGTACCACATGCATTAGGTCATATTTAAAGTGCACGTTTTCCAAAATCAATCACAGTTCCCCTCAACAAGATGATGACGTAGCCCAATACGCTGAGCACCTTCTCTAGATATGCTGCACTGTCGAATCTTCTTTTTTGATTTGTTCCTTCAGTCTAGGCACTACAAATGGGCGCCATGGTATCTGAAGCCTATCAAAATAAACAGTGCATAGCAGTCCGATTATCCTGCTTGTCCCATGCAGTCGCGCAATAGAGGCACGGCGCATTTTGGGTATAGGGGAAGAAACATTCGGACCCGTGCAGGCATGGCTATCAGAAAAACGTTGCCTCCAGGAAGAGTAAGTATAGCATCACGGCCCCCTCCTCGTGGTCTGCCCATAATGAAGAAGCCTTGGAAGTCTCAACGCAGTTCGACAGAAGGAAAGTACCGCGGCCCCGCGAACCCTGTGGCGTATACCCCTTGAATGTCGATATTGTCCGACGGATGGTACATCTTCAGAAGGATAAATCTTCCAGTAACAGGAGGGTCAAACTTGATTGTGCACCGATTCTTGCCCTTCTCGATGAAGAACTTTGCGTGTGGCCGAAGGAGCTTACCGCCCACAGCCTGCACAGCCTCTTGTGTTGCGAGTTGAGATGCCTCTGCCGCCTCTGCCAGGGTCAGTCCGCGTGAGCGACGACTGGGGGGTGTGGGCGGCTGCGTGAAGTCTCCCTCGTCGTCAAAGCGTATATCGTCCCAGGTAGTGACGTTATTCTCTTCATCCTCGCTGCTGTCACTCTCAAACGGCACCATGCCCATCATAACATCAGACAGTCCTCGGTTCCTCGAAGTCGGCACGTTGTCCTCGGGTTCGCTACAATCCGTGGCTATTGTGACCGGGAACGGCAATGGGTCGGAAGGGAAAACGGCCGTCTCATAAAAGGGCTCAAACCGCGCAAGCCTAGGCTGATGCTGCAGCCTCGTACTTGTTGTTCCGTCCTCGTTGTGCCTCACTGACTGTATGAGAGTAGGATCCCGCTCTGCATTATTGGGGTTCCGCGGTTCCGTTGCTAGAACATATTTGACCTTGTACTGTGCTGTTCTCATGAAAACCTCGTCTGTTGCCATGGACACGAAGACCAACCCCTCTCGGACCCTGTGTGGATTGTCAGCCGCTGAGTTCCTTCTGGGCAGTGATAAATTATGCGGCACCTACGGTGCAGAAAACTTGGGTCCCGGTGCTCGTATGACCAGCTCCGTCAGGGTGAAGACAGTCGCACCCCGATGTCTCAACACAATGTTGCAGCTGTCTTTCTTGGAGCAGTAGACCCCGTCGTCGTTCGACAAGATATTCTCCGGTGGGTTGTTGGCATTGTCTTCGTATACGCCGCCATCGCAACTGTGAATCTCCATCTTCAGCTGGCCGGGCTCGACCTGTCCAAACTTGCCATAGCGGAATCCTTTGAACGCGGAGCCGGGTCTGTCGCAGTCCAGCTTTCGACGCTTCACGCGTCTGTTGTCTTCTGCCTGGTCATGCTGGGCCGAATGCATATGCAGTGACGAGCCGAGGGGCGACATGATGCTCGTGTTGGTGTATTCCAGAAGCGCCCGCAGCTGTGTGTTGGTGTCGTCCAGCTCGTACTCCAGACCATCGAAGGCCGAGGAGTTTGACTGTCTCTGTTCAGGGATCCGGTATCTTTGCGTTGGCCTCTGCGTACTCTCCTGTCGTTGTCTAGAGGGTGGACCGCCAGAGCCGCTAGGACTGGACGCATCATCTGAGCCACGTGCGTTGGCAGTCATTCGTAGAGGCGGGAGGGTGTTCGTGGTTGACGTGCCAGAGAAACTCATCGGCACGAAAGTGGGCATCGCACGAGGGGGTGGCTCTCGGGAGAACCTGCGCTGTAGGTCTCGGGAAGGCTGGCCCGAGGATGTGTCTCGCGAGTCGTTGTCGCCATCATCACCGTCGTCGGGGACAGCCATCGCATTTCTGTACAGTCTTGTGCGGTGGCGAAACATGGCTGCGTGTCTTCTGACCGCCGCAGACGCTTCGCGTCGAGGAATGCTGACAGGGTTGCGATCGTTGTCGAAGACAGGATCCGGCAAGGGTGGCGCGGCGAGATACAACAAACGGGGATGTCCCCGCTCTTCGGAAGTGTCTCTGTCTTCAGTCTGTTCCCGTTCACGGCGCGCATCTCGTTCGCCAGACTCAGGCTGCGTCCGTCGCGGGGGAGAGGACGTTCTCGTTCGGCCTGGTGCTATCGGCGAGAAGGTGCTTGATGTCCTTGAAGGTTGTCCTCCTGGCGAGATCCAGAGTCTTTCTCGGGGCTGTCCGTATTGGAGACAATGTTAGTCTACATTGCATCAAGGTTGACGGCTTAGGGATGTGGTGGTCAGAGCTCAGATGCGCGCGTCACGAACCATATTGGCGAAGAAAGGCAAGAGCCTAGGTTCAAGATGAGTTTGCAGGACAAGGCTGACAGACCCCGCCGGCTGGACTCTAGTACGATTTGGCGACACAGAAGGATGTCTATTTAAGTCGGCTGCTGCATAGCAGGCGGCGTCCAAGTCCGCAGGCACAGACTGTCTGCTTGCAGATGGCGAGAATTAGGAATAGGAGGGTTCAGAGACGATTTTCTGAGGCTGTGATAAGTTGAGGAGGGACGAGACGAGGTTGGGTGAGTAAGTGAGGAAGGAGGGAGGAAAGCAGTGTTAGGCAGAGGGACGTCCTTGGGCGGCGGGGGTGCGAGGAGTATGTAGGCGTGGTTGGGTTAGGGCAGTTAGAGGCCCTAGCGCTGGGTTTAGTCGATGTGCCACAGGATGGATGGACGAATTGATGGGGAGAGGCAGAGAGAAGAGAAGAGAGAGGTACAGAGTGGAAGAGTTGGGGATGCGACGTCAGGGCTGCAGTGCAATGTTCTAAAAGAGACGGGTGGTATGTGAGAGACCACTGCAGGTCGGTGGTCAAGCCGAAATCACAGCCTAACTTGGATTAGACTACAGGTCAATCTAAGAGAATAAGCAATAAATGACTTACCACACCATGCACGCCTGCCCAGTCGTGCCAGCAGGGCTCGATGCGCTAGGTGCGACGAGCGGACGGGACGGCTGCTAGCACAACCGTGCACGACCTACTGTTATACTGTATTGTACCGTACTGTATGTATGCTACTCCCCTGCAACAGCTGTTATCCTGCTCGCTCACTGGCTTGGACCGACTGCACATTCGCCTTCGAATCTCATTGAGACGTCAGAGTCTGGGTTTCCAGAACCAACTGCACCTTGCTTCTGTGAATGCAATCAATACGAGACGAGCATTCCGCGCCCAACACACCCCCGACACACACGCTCCTCAGGTCAGGCAAGGACCTATTGCAGAGCTCTGCTTGCACTCCAACCATCTGCCGCCTTAGACACGCCCTACGCACAAACCAAACCTTGCAAACACCGACATCGCCAGGCCTCACCACCTCAGCAACTTCCCAAAGAAGGGAACAAAAGGCAAAAGGACATTCAACAGGCACTGTTTATGGCCAGCTAGCAGCTATTGGAGCCCATCTGCATCCTTACAGTCTTTTCCCTTCCCTCTCTCTTCTCTGAGGACTCTGGCTTGCGGCGGAGACCCGTTCCCACTTTCACACCTCAAAACTGCGTCATCCCTACTTCTCACATATTCATCTCAGTTCAAGATGGATCAACAACCAGCACCAACAGCACAGGGCCACGATGAAAAGGTCTCATCTGCTCAGGCAAGCACGGACTCGGCCCAGACGGCAAGCACATCCAACGCGGCACCTACACAAGCGCCTGCCAATATACCAGCATCTGATCTGAGTGCTCTTCCACAGGGCGACCTTGCGAATCTTTCTCTGCAGGGCATGCCGGCAGATATGAATTTGCTGCCTATTATGCCACAGGATGGAAGCCTGTTGACAGATGAGCAGCTTATGAACATGCCTCTGATGGTGCCTATGATGATGGACGGCAGTGGCATGCTGAACATGCCTCAGAATGGCATAACCAATGGTATGTTCAGTCCCACCCTTGCCACTCCAACCCATGCTCACAAGTATGTACAGACGAGATCGCCCTGTATGATCGTCAGATCAGGTTATGGGGCATGCAGGCGCAGCAGAAGATCCGCAACGCAAATGTGCTGCTCATCACCATGAAGGGTCTGGGTAACGAGATTGCTAAGAACCTTGTCCTCGCCGGCATAGGCTCTTTGACAATCCTCGACCATGACAACGTCACCGAGGCTGACCTTGGCGCCCAGTTCCTCGTCTCCCAGGAGCAGGTAGGCATGAACAGGGCGCAGGCCACGCTGATGGAGATTCAGAAGCTCAACCCTCGCGTGAACGTCATCGTCGACACAGACGACGTGCGCCTGAAGGGGCCGAGCTACTTTGCGCTGTTCGACATGGTCATCGCCACAGATCTGGACCCCAGCGCTCTCAACATCATCAACACCGCGACGCGTTTCAACATGCGCCCATTCTACGCGGCCGGCGTGCACGGCCTTTACGGTTTTATCTTTGCCGACTTAATCGAGCACACCTTTGTTATCGAGCGCGAGAAGCCCAACGTGACCACGCAGCCCAAAGCCGAGACCAAGACGCGGATGATATTCGACGTGCAGACGAGGAAGGAGGGTGACAAGACAGTCGAGATGGTGTCCAAGAAGGAATTGTACAGCACCTGGCTGCTGGCAAGCGACGGTGCATTCCTGCCCGAGGACTATACCAAGAGCAAGAGACGCCTCAGGGCTGTCAGCCCTGCGCTGTCGTGCCTGCGGGCCCTTTGGGACTTCCAGTCGCAGCATGGTGGGCGCAACCCCGCCGACAAGAATGATCTGGTGACTTTCACGAGGATCGCGACGCAGAAGCACAAGGATCTCAGCCTTCCGGCGGAGACGCTGACTGCGGAGTTTCTGCGGAGCTTCCTGCAGAACATCGGCTGCGAGATCGCCCCCGTGACGGCAATTCTAGGCGGACAACTGGCGCAGGATGTGATCAACGTGCTTGGCCAGACACAGCAGCCCATCCAAAACATGGTCATCTTCGATGGGAACAACATGGAGGCTAGTCTCTATCCTCTTCACCCCCCTGGACCTCTGGGCGCGGCGCAGCTGATGAGCTCTCTGCCTGGCATGGGCAACGGGGACATGAACGGGTTTGGCATGTCTGACCCCTCGATGATGAACATGGCGATGCCATCGATGGACATGGGCATGAGCGCCATGGGTGGTGCCACTGGACATACGGTCAACATGGGCACCATGGGCACTGCAGCTGACACTGGTAACACATCGAGCAACACAGGAGGTGTTGCACCAGGAAACACGGGACCAAACAACACGCAGTAGTCAAATTTCTCCATTCTCTGCGGTATGGTGTACAAAATGAAGGGCGTAGGGGCTGGATCAAGCGGACTGGTCGTTAACGGAATTTCATCGTGAGGGAGAGATCAAAAGACAGGAGGAAAAACAATTGCCAATAGTGTGACCGCCTATCACGGCCAAAACCATTTCCTTTGATTTGAAAAGGGGAAACTGTACAACACGGAATTCAATTTCTCTTTTCTTTTCTTTTTCTCCCTTCCTGTTTTGCCTTCGCACAATGCAACTTGGTTGGCAGAGAGGGAGAGGGACCTCGTGGAGCGTGTGAGAAGCGCTTGCTAATGTGACTAGAACGGCGTAGAATTCGAGCACTGGCCTGTAATGTAGGTATAATTACTTACATATACAGGCGTTTCGCGTGGCCAGGCCACAGCCCCACCGTGTCGTGTGTTTGTATGTGCGATGATGCAGAATGACTACAAGTGGGCCTTCCCGTTTTTGGGGGGCGTTCGGACCTTAGCCTTGTGGCAATGGGGCTGCAAACGCGCGACTAGTTCGAAGGCCTGCTGTTGCTGTTGCTGCCTCTGCTGAATCATTTCGAATCAATTTCTATTTTCTTTCGCATTCCCTCCAGGCTGGCCGAGTAAAGTCACTTGACAACAAGGGTATTCAGGGCACTCACACCATTACCATCTCTGTCACAAAAAGAAATTGGAAAGGGCTCCCTCCGAGGCTGTGGACAAATATATTTCTAGGCCGCTGCCCACTACTGCTTGCCCCGCGATTGCAGAGAAAAGTCCAGCCTTCCCTGACCAACCAAAAATTTCAATCTCTATCGACAATCAAAACCCAAGTTTCCGACCACCTCCAAAGCGATCAGATCTCGCCGATAGAGGACAGAACTTACTTCTCCTGCGATACATCAAGTTTTGGTCATCTCGAACCTACGGATCGCAATCATGGCTGTACGAGCACAATTCGAGAACTCCAACGAGTGAGTACTGTGCCCCTCGTCAGCCCCGCCATGGGCGTTTCTTCTTCATACCGCGCATCATCGAGTAACACATGCTGACATTCATTTCTTTTGATTGCAGGGTCGGCGTCTTCTCTACCCTCACCAACAGCTTCGCTCTGGTCGCCATCGGCGCGAGTGAGAATTTTTACAGCGTCTTCGAGGCCGAATTGCAGGACGTCATACCCATCGTCAGGACCACAATTGCCGGCACCCGCATCGTGGGACGGTTAACAACAGGGTACGTAGGAAAGCACACCTGCTAATAAAACGACACCCAAAGGTTGCATGAGGGTTGCCGTGAATGGAAGAAGAACATCTGGCTAACGAAGAAAAACCGAATTCCTGCAGAAACCGCAACGGCCTTCTCGTTCCCACAAGCACAACAGACCAAGAACTTCAACACCTACGCAATTCGCTACCAGATTCGGTCAAGATCCAGCGGATAGAAGAGCGTCTCTCGGCGCTGGGCAACGTGATCGTGGCCAATGACCACATTGCCCTGATACATCCAGACCTGGAGCGCGAGACCGAGGAGATCATCGCGGACGTGCTCGGGGTAGAGGTGTTCCGGCAGACGGTGGCGGACAACGTGCTTGTGGGCAGCTACATGGCGCTGTCGAACCAGGGCGGCCTCGTGCACCCCAAGACGAGCATATCCGACCAGGACGAGCTGTCGAGCCTGCTGCAGGTGCCGCTGGTGGCCGGATCCGTGAACAGAGGCAGCTCGGTGGTCGGCGGCGGGATGGTGGTGAACGACTGGATGGCGGTCACGGGTCTGGACACCACGGCGACGGAGCTGAGTGTCATTGAGAGCGTTTTTAGACTGGGCGAGGGCGCCGCGCCGGGCAACATCAACACCAGCATGAAGGAGACCATGGTGGAGTCGTTTTACTGAGCTCAGAAGAGGCTGATGGTGTAATCAATGTCTCTGGGAGGACGAGCCAGGCTGGCGGTTGCTTCGCCTTTGCTTCGCCTTTTGGATGGTGGTTGCTAGGAGTTTTCAGCGGACACATGACCATTTCGCTTCGAGAGTAGGGCCTGGAACAGCGTTTCTGAGGGCTCTGACTTCACAGAAAGGTGGCGCTCACCTCCCGAAACATGATCATTTCGTGGTTCACGTATTGGCAATGTTGTCTCGGACACTGTCAGAGTAGATCGCAGGCTGAGCTGGCATCAATCGTGGGGATCAACTTGAGTCTCCTAAACCTCTGGCGAGGCCACGTCAAGCCACGAGCTGTCTAGTTTCAATGACCAATCTATCACGCTCTGCATTGTTTAAGTCAAAATATATGTAACGTCAGGGTGTGACTGGTTGTTTTTGCTGCTCATTGCTTGCAGTAAGCCGGGAACAGGTTGGACTGGACCCCTGCCCGCTCCAGCCCAGCCACATGGACACTTGCCAGATGACGCTGCCCTGCATTGCATCACAAGCTGAGGGCCTATGCCTTGGTTATCCAGTACTTTAAGTACATAGTACTCCTTAAGCCTCGGACCAGGATGATTTGTTTTTTGTTTTTTCGAACTTTTCCTATTGAACATTCAAATTCGCGACTGTCGTGCCTCTTCCATTTCTGCTCCGTCTCCCAACTCTATTACCTTTGCTGCAGTGGCGAAACTCAAAAAAGAAGAAGCGCTGCCCGCGCGAACCTTGAGCAGCGGCCCGCCCCACCACCTACTTCGCCCAGTTACTTGGTAGACTTGCTGCCCTGCCACTCGCCTCTTTGATTGCCTCAGACTGTTCCACGTCGCCCACCACAGCCGCCGGTCAGGTGGACTCGATTTTTTCCAGCCCTCATTCCAGCCACTCCAGACACGACTGACGGCTCCAGGAGGAAAGGAAACATAATCCCGAATCGACAGTGGACGAGTGACGTCTTCAAGTATTGTCGGACCTGCCGCCGCTTGAGGGGAAAAGGGAGACGACAAGGAGGACCGAGGCAAGGGTGATCCTGCGTCCAAGGGCCGCAGGGCCACTCGAGGGGTCTCGACGGTGCATGCAAGGTGGTCCTCGGCTTGTGGAGCACTGGCAATTGTGCAGACCGCACCGAGCCTCTGGTTTGCCGTCCTGCCCTCGAGGAATCGATCTACTACTCTAGCTGGTTGACCACCTGTAGGGCGGACCCCGGAAACAAACCCCTTGTCGTTGTCATCATCTCCTCCTCCGCCCCTCTGCCTACCCACGGCTCCAACAACATTAAGTTTCAAACTGGGCCAGCGTGAGGGTTTTGGTCTCCAAAGACCTTCAGACGACTGGTCAGGATCCCTTCACAATAGGATTTCAAAGTCCCTCTCTTTATCCGGAATAATTTCCCCCAGTGGGATCTGACGGAATCCAATCTCGTCTGCCGCCCGCCCTCCATTCGGCCCCGCGGAGGAGCAGGGAAGCAAGATAGACCCTACGGGGCTTCTCCTTTCCAAGGGTCCACAAACGTCTCCACGAAAACATTAGCCGATTATGCTAAGCACCTGCGCGTCTGCTACCGCTGCTGCCATGTCGTCCGGCCAGGAGCCAACACCATCTCTGGAGGGACAGGGTCAAGATCACTGTCAAGGTGCTGCTGCTGCTCCTCATCCTCCCCTCTCAACCTCACCGCGTCGACCTCCACCCGCAGCAACAGCCCCAAGAGACCTCCCTGCACGAGACCCAACGGTCCAGCAACTGCCTGGATCCGCTTCCACGTTCTGCCCCTTGGAGCTACCACCCACCACCTCCTCCCTTCTTGGCTGCGACGACAGGAACAAGAAGATCAACCCAGGCTCCTCCCTACACGGCCACCACAGTGGTTACGGGCAAGGGCAGGTGGAACGTGCGCTCGATCCCTCACCGTCTCGAACCGGACCATCAACCTCCCTCACCAGCTTCCTTCCTGCGAGCATCAGGGCAAGACTACAGATCCAACCACAACAACAGCGACAGTCCTCACTAGCCGTCTCAGCAGAAGATCAAGGCGACGACGACGATCACTACCACAAGATGGGTTTCACAGGCGAAGGGAGGAAGACTCGTAGGGAGTTGGCAGTAGAGACACTAGGTGACCCGAACACCACGAACCACCCACAACAAGCTGTCTCTGAAGGAATTCCCTCGCCAGAGACGACGCCCAAAAGACTCGTCCGAAGTGCAGCCTCAGGCCCTGCGGACAGTGGCCCCAAGAGTGCAGGGCCAGCTACCGCTCCCTCTCGGCTGTCACTCCTCACCATGTTCGCGAGGAACACACCGCCCTCGATCACCCCTGAGATGCACGACGAGCTGCTGAACATGAAGGTGGAGGATGCCTTGTTTCCCGCCGGTGCGCCGACGGGCAAGGACACTTTCTCGCCCGCGGCCTTCAAGAACCTACAGACGCAGGCCACAGGCCTGCTCACCAAGATGCAGAATGCATACCGCCAGAAGGCACAGGCGCTGTCCGAGCTGGAGAAGGAGCGCGAGGCGGATCGCGACGAGATGGACGAGGCCGAGACTCGCAGCAAGCACCTCAAGTTCCAGCTGGAGGACATGGCACACAAGGCGGCCGAGCAGGAACATCGCATGAAGCAGCTCATGGAGGAGCTGGCCACCGAGAGGCGCGCACGGGCCGAGCTGGAGCGGCTGGGTGCCTTTTCGAAGCAGCGGCTCTCGCCCGGCGGCCTCGCCTCTGAGGCCGGCAGCACCATATCCGAGGACCTCGGGGTCGATGAGGAGGAGACGCAGAAGCGCAAGTGGCGGAAGAGCAACGGCACCGACACGAGCTTCGAGACAGACGACGACAGCATCAGCTTCGAGGGCGAGAGTGTCTTCTCCCGACCGCGGAGCCCGTCCGTGTCCACCACCACCACGACACGCGGCGTGGAGACCGGGAGCGTGATGGACATGCCCATCCCCACGCCTACTTCCATGAGGGGCCCTAACTCGACGAAGCGCACCTCTCTCCAGAGCAACCGGCCACGCAGTCAGATGAGCACGTTCCAGAAGCTGATGAAGGGCATCTCGGGCGAGGACGGCTGCCGCAACTGCAAGGGCCAGGACGCAAGCTCGGCATGGGACACAGTCAGCCTGCTCCGGGACGAGAACAAGAACCTCAAGCAGCGGGTCGGCGAGCTGGAAGACTGCCTCGAGGGCGCGCTGGATGTGGTCAACGGCGTCGGGTTATGACTTGAGAGCGCCAAAAAGATGTGCGATCAACTGCTCGTACGGCGTCACGCCCTGCCGCCGCTGAACGACGCAAACAACAACATTGGGATGGAGTTTTTGGATTTCTTTGCTTCTTCTACAACAACAGCTATCACTTCAACAGCAGCCATTGCTATCAGCTCTCTGGAGTACCACCGGGCCCTAGCCCCGACCAACCTCGCTGCGGCCGTGCATGCCGTGGCGGTCCGTGGCTTCGCCCTTACTCTAGCTTTTGCGTCACGCTCGAGTATCCTCCTTACTGCCATCTGGCTCATGATGGAAACCGGCGTGCGCATTGTCATAGTGCTTTCGTACGCAGCATGGTTCTTAATCCTTACCGTGAGCGCGACTACCACAGCTTTCGCATAAGTGGTCTGCGTTTCTCGGCATTTTTGTTGGATGTATGGCCTGTGTTTCTATTCTATCCTTTTTTTTTTGTTTGTTTTTCTACACTATTGCATACCCCCATCAGCCGCGAAAGAGATTTAGATAGACATTGGATCGTGTGGAAGTTTACCATGGGAGGAGATATCATTGTTATAGAGACCGCCTCGTGGCTTGATGCTGCGACAAGAATGATAGATGATGAAAACAACCCCCTGACGAGCGTCATCTCGCTGCTGCTACCGTGATTGTCGTGAAGCCGATCTTGGATGTCTTGCAGCTGGAAACCTGAATAATGACATGATTTCACTTGGGAAAAGATAGACGAGTATGCAGTCTTTGTGATCCTGTGTCGAATGCAACATTACTTGGGCGCTGAATCCGGAATCGGTTTTAAACATGACAGTCCACATTCGAATTTCATGATTTATTCCTTGAGTGATGCTGCTTCTTGTAGATACTGCGCTTGTAGTGTGTTTGGCCTCATTCTCCGATGTGTGTCGAATCGAGAAGTCACTTCCTCATGGGTCAAACACTTCAAACATAAGTCTCATATGTGAGACTTTTTAATATACTCAACAATATATTCATCGAGACCAAGAAGCCAGTCACCCATCTCTCTCAGCTTAATCGCTCCCGTGAGTGGTATGCGATGGACACGTTCGATCAGATCACGAGGACGAGGATGTGTACTCCAACAAGAGGCTAGACAACTTCGAGTTTCGCTCTTCCTTTTCAAATTGAGATAACCGACATCTATTATGTACAGCGGAGACGCCCTGTTGTCTCCAAACCCGGGCAAGAGGTCCCGATCTCCTCCTTCTGCCCTCAGCC
This sequence comes from Aurifilum marmelostoma, assembly GCA_027559495.1. Classification (NCBI taxonomy): domain Eukaryota; kingdom Fungi; phylum Ascomycota; class Sordariomycetes; order Diaporthales; family Cryphonectriaceae; genus Aurifilum; species Aurifilum marmelostoma. Next base: position 1,440,447 of record JAMXSV010000023.1, on the reverse strand, counting down.
TCAGTGATGTCCGTCTCCGTGTCCCTCGCCGTGGTGTTCGTCCTTCATGAAGACGTACTCGTATCCGCAGTATGCCGCAAACGCCACCGTCGCGATACCCAGGCCGGGGAATGCACCCTTGAACCGATTCCATCTGCTGAAGAGTCCAGTATACCGCCACCGCTCACTGCAATCCGAAGCAAGTCAGTAATCAGAGGTGGCCTTGGAACGGGAGAAGAGGGGTCGAGAGATTCGTCTTCGGCCGGCAGGGAAAGGGGGGACTGACGCTCTGTCCCAAGGGTCGTAGACGGGCTTCGTGGCCGACTCCTTCAGCTTGTTGATGTCGAAGCCGGTGATGTTGGCATGTCGGCCGTTGGACGCCCGTAATATCCTGTACTCTTCCGTCAATTGGGCTGGACTGGATTGGAATGACACAACGAGGAAGGACCTCGAGACTCACATAGTAGGTCGCAGCATCTTGTACCAGTCTACTCCGTCAACGGATGCGCTGGTGGTGGTGGTATTTGTGGTGGTGGAAAGAGGGAAGCTTGACGCTGCAGCAGTGGATTGAATTGGGGCAAGCTCACACACGCAAAGACGTCCTCGACTCTCTCTCTTGCTACAGCGGCGGCAGGCGGGCGGCAGGCGAGGGAGGGGGTGGTGGAAATTGAAAAGAAGGCACGACCCGGGTGACTTTAGCGCATTGCCCCACCAGAGACCACTATTCTTAGCGTCAGTCTGACCTCTAACCTCGAGACAAAGGACGAGAGCTGCTGTCGACCATGAGCGCAACCAAGAGGCAGACCCAACCACGACTCATACTACCCGACTCCCTTGCACCGACATCGAGACTGACGAGTATCGCAATCGCTCGAGCCAGGCGACAGCATTTCTCACCACCATAAGAACAAAAAAAAAAGTTCTTCCGGTTGCAACGACTGATACACACAAGAGCACGCACACCCCGCTGCCCGTACGCAACGACGAGAATCCTACCCTGATTGACCGATGCACCATCTCGTCGACCCCGGCGTCACGGAGCAGATACACAACTTGAAGTAGCAGACAGGAACCGCGATCTGAGCCCCTCATACTGGGCGTGCAAATCCCCCGCCATGCCTCCCCATCTCTCGAGGTTCCAGAGCGGACCGACAAATGTGCCTCCCTACCAGCACCAGTTCGCCGGCTTAACACCTGGGCAGAGCCCCAATTACCCACCGCAGCTGGGCGGCAACCCTTCTCACCTTAATCCGAACGCACAGATACCCTCTTTCGCCACGAACGGAAATGTGTTGGCACTAGGGGGCGCCATGAGCTCGGCGGCCGCGGGCTTCGGTGTCGGTCCTGACACGGGGCTCGGAAGCCATGCCGCGAGGATGGGATTCCACGGCGCTGCGATGCAGCAACAACAACAGCAGCAGCAGCAGCAGCATGCTCAGCAGCAACAAGGCCATGCTGTGATGGGAGACCACCCAGCTCGCACCCAGGCCAAAGGGCGGATACGAGAGGTGTGGAGACATAACCTGGAGGAAGAGATGGCCGTGTTGAGAAAGCTGGTGCAGAGGTATCCATACATCGCCATGGTGAGTTCCGCGCAGGGCCGTTTCTGAGCACAGTGTGTAGCAAGTATTAATGACAACCCCCGCTTCAGGATACCGAATTTCCTGGCGTTGTTGCGCGGCCGATGGGTGGGTTTAGGGGCAAGAGCGACTATCACTACCAATGCCTGCGGGCGAATGTGGATCTACTGAAGGTCATCCAGATTGGTATAACGCTGTTCAACGAAGAAGGAGAGACGCCGGGTACGAGGCCAAACGGTGGAGATCTGATCGATGGCGACGGCGCAGGTCGGAGGACTGCGGGCCAGAATCAGCTTCCTCACGCGTGGCAGTTCAACTTCAACTTCAACATCGACGAGGACATGTTCAACCAGACGTCGATCGAGTCCCTACAGCAGGCTGGTATCGACTTTAACCTGCTCAAGCGTGACGGCATCGACCCCAAGAAGTTTGCTTCCGAGCTCATCCCGTCCGGTCTGACCTTCTTCGAGGAGGTGAAGTGGATTTCCTTCCACGGCGGTTACGATTTCGGCTATCTCACGAAGCTGCTTATGTGCAAACCACTCCCCAAGGACGAGCACGAGTTCGAATACTACATGAAGAAGTTCTTCCCTTGCACGTACGACGTCAAACACCTCATGAAGCACGCCATCAAGCTGCACAACAGCGGCATGCTCACGCCTAGCGACGCCAGCACCACCGAGCTCCTGCAGAAGTTTGAGCAGAAGTCCGGCCTGGAGAGCATAGCGGAGGCCTTGAAGATCAAGCGTGTCGGGTCAGCTCATCAGGCGGGCTCCGACTCTTTGTTGACGGGCAAAGTTTTCTTTTCCATGCGCGAGAAGGTCTTCCACGGGGACATAGCGAATGACCACGTGGGTAAGATCTGGGGTCTCGGTGTACCTGATATCTCCATCCCCCCCAGCATACCAGGCGGGCAATGCGACGGTGGACAACACACCTCCGCAGAGCCACATGAGCGGGCAGAATGGAGGAACGCCAAGTACGCCGAATACTGGAAATGCAGGTCTGGTCCAGACACCGGCGGCGCAGTCGCACAACACTAATGGATTTACGGGGCCGATGACGCCGGGCGGGGTCTTCGGGAACTTCCAGATGGGTACGAGGTAGAACCCACAGGCCCATAACTTCGTGCCGACGGGGCCCGGTGCTGTTCAGATGCCCTTCAATCAATATCGCGTGGCAACAGCGCCTCCTCATCCTCGACTTGCTCCCTCTGGAGAGAAGACGAGACGAGGATTGGGCAAGGACATCGGCTGCCCCTCGCTTCCCGCCTGTGCAGAACTGCCATTATCTCCTCGCGCGCAAGATCGTCAATACCCATTTTCGGGGCTTCGAAATACGGCCTTCAACTCCCAATCTATCCCTATGAGTCCATTCCCTGGCTTTGAACGCCATCGACGCGAATTTTCAGCGCCCCCAAATACGGGCTTTTACCGTGAGCCCGTTTCTGTAAGAGGTTTCAATTGCTACCACGACCTGCAAGCGTCGGTGTGTGTCCTCACCTGGCTCCGATACCCCGACCTTTTGGACGACAACCACCTCCTGCTTCTGAAAACCGGCAACATATACCCTCAATGCCGTCACAACTTGACGCAACCGCTATACGAAGCAGCTAACACACAAGGGCAGACGTTCGTCGCAGAGGGAAAGAGCCACCACAACAACAGCACACCATTCTAATTGCGAAGCACCAATCGAATTCTCTCATCTTTGCATCTTCCGTCGTGTTGCTTACATTGGGTTGTTTTGATGGGGTGGGAAAGGGGGAATGAGGAGTAGGGGCGGACAGGCAGCAGGTATCTTTTCGGGTTCACCGGACGGAGTTGTGGGTTGAAGGGTCGGTTCCTTTTTCTTTCTTCCAGCAAATAAAAATGAAAACCTCGGAAATGTCGGGTTGTTCGGTACACAATGGGGTCTGGGTTTGGCCTAAGTGTGGTCTTCTTCTCCTTTTCTCCTCTTACGAAACCAGTGTAACTGTAGTCGCTTTTTCTTTCATCCTCTTCATGCTTCTCAACAATGGTAAGGGTATGGATACCTGACATGGACAGCGAATGAATGCTTTATATCTCATACTTGACTTTCTGTTCTGTATAGACTCCTCGCTTGCCTGCTGGTCTAGCTCTTGAGTCTCCAAACTTTGAGTCTGATCACAGACGTAATATAGCGTTATGTTTCTTCTCAAAATAGTACTCATTGTGCATGTTTCCATCCTTATAGAACGAGCTAGTATCATGACCGCTTACTGTTAATGTCCCCCCCCCCCCAAAAACACCGAGAAACAACTATGGTGCTGTGATCTGCCATCGTGTCTCGCCGTGATAATGATGATGATTGGATAGACAGCTCTCCGATCCTCTGGGTGGTCATGACGCAAAGGATACCCTTCCCAACGCCAGGCTCTTGTCCTCCCTATCCATACCCGCTATGCTTCAGACAAAGAAAAAAAAACCTAAAAAAAAAAAAACTACAAACTTCTGTCAAGAGCGCTACTGATTATTCATTGTCACGCTTGGGCAAGCACCCGCTCCAAGAGAGCCCTATCCAGCATCCGTGTCCACATGCTGACAGACTGATGTGCATCAAAGCAGGGCCTGAGGTGACAAGCATGCGCCTTCCCTCCCGCCTTGCCTCTCTCTCAAGTGATATAGATCTTCTTCAGATTGTCCTCTGTAACAATATCCCCAGTGCAAAGATCCATGACTTTGCCCTCCGGCAGCCCTGCCTTGCGCGCATACTCTTCCAGCCGCTTCCGCGCATAGACTCTCCCGCTGGGAAGCATGAGAAGATCGTGCTCGACATGACTCTGGCTGTGATGTGCGTAAGGCACGCTGCGCGCCAGTTCATTCAGCTCCCTGGAGCAAATGGGACACACAGAGCTCGTCAGGCTCGTCGAGCGGGCGGGCATGACGCTGCTGGTGTTGGGGCTGTGGCAAGCGGGCGTCTTCAGCGCCGACAGGCCCGACTGCAGCGCAATGTGCAGCACGGGGAACGAGGGCAGGCCCAGGAGTGTGTTGTGCGTGTCGACAAAGATCTCGGCGAGGTGATCCCATCGGGCCTGAGAGTACATGGGCTTGTGGTCGGTGTCGATCGCATCAGGCGGGAAGGCGAGCAGGACCCCTGCTTGGGCGTACTCTTGTGGGAACGTGTCCTTGAAGGGAAAGAGATACTTCCGGGCGAAAGCGATGGCGTCGAGGAGCCTGTCCTCATTCTGGGTGCGGACTAGCTCAATGTACTGCTGGAAGCGCAGCTGAAATTCGAGGTTGCTCTGTGGAGGGGGCACAGGCAGGCTGTCAGTCGATTGTCGGGGAAACCACAGAGTATGTGTAGGCATTATTAAACGCAGAACTCACATCCATCTTCCTCAGCTCCTTCTTGTTCTCCGTGCACCAGTCTAGAGCCTCCTTCACGCTGTGGTCCAGCAGGCTCTGCCGTATGCGGTTCACCTGCTGAAACGTCTGGATATCGACCAGGTCGCTGACCCCCTTCTTCTCGGCTAGCGCCTTTGCGCTCTCCTCGTAGCCCTGCCTCATCAAATAGTCCACCAGCAGCCTATCGAGCCTGACGCGGCTCCAGTGCTCGTACTTGACATCCTCGAAGGCGTGGATTCCGTGCAGCTCGCTGAGGTGCTTCGCCCTGGCGTCCACCTGGCGGTACAGGCGAGCCTCCTCATCGGCACAGGCCGAAAGCTTGCGCTTGATGCCGCGCATACGTGCGATCATGGTGTCGAGATTCTTGAGGACATCGCTGGGACTCGTGCCACCCTTCAGAGCGGTGTTGGCCGAATCCTTGAGCGTCTTCTTGATCGAGGAGCCCTCCTTCTCGACGGTGAAGCGGGCAGCTCGGAAGTTGGTGTGGAGGAGCTCGTAGGGGAGACGCACGAGCGGCTGATCCTGTTTGTTGCGCAAGGATCTCTAGTCAGCCTTACCCCAGTATGACAATGCAGCTCTGAGGTCATGGGGCAGCACGTCTGGCACCTTGTTCGGCGTGCGAACAACAGCTTGCTGTGCGTTTCCCAACAACATGGACAAGGAGCACTTACGAGGAGGAGATGGTTGGGATGGTCGATCTTGGTGACTGGATGGTCGCCCATGTTTGAAAATAATACACTCCCCTGAGTGATAATGCAATGTCGAGGATAGTGGTGTCTTGTTTGGTTTTAATGTGAGCTGCTCAATGACGGTGGAATGCCTGCCCGCATGGTGGTGTTGCAGTGGTGGTACTGGTTCTATAGGGTAGTAACCAACCATGACGCTCGCAGCGATAGGCGATAAGCGATAAGCGCCTTTTCAATATCGAGACCCTGAGGGGTGTGCGTGCGTGCGTGCGTCGTGTTCCGGCGGGGGACTCGGAATGGATGTTGTTATTCGACCTCACAACAAGTGGACCAACCAGATACCCTACAAAAAGAATGGCCCTAGGACACAGGAAAGGATCCTATTTGCTCCAGAGAAATTACCCACCCAGCAAGCAGCGTCCCCTGCGGATCCAGAGAAGGGGGGGGGGGGCAGTCGGAAAACGAGCCCAAGAGTCGGATGCAGGTGGCTCGAAATGGAGGATGGTCACTGCAAGGCGTGATGCACACGCTTGACGAGATGCTGGGGATATATTTCCGTGTTATTGACGGTCGGCTGCAGATCAGTCACAAATGTAGCTTGGCGAGAAATGCACACCTCTGCCAAGAGAAACTTGGGAACAAGAGCGAGCTGCTGCTACTGGTGTTGTGGTATCTAGTCTGTGAACCCGCGCGCCAGGGTTCCAGAAGGTTTCTGTAGGAATGATTCTTCCAGCCCTGCAAACTAAGCTGATCATATCTGCCCTTTTGGGAGCCTAGAGTCATGGCTGCATGACTGTGATGGTGTCACTCGCGAGCGAGGCCATCGTCCTTCTTAAATCTATCCAAGTACTTCCGAAACGTCCTCGCTGCTTCTGAACCCATCGCTTATCCGACGAATACGAGTTGCGCGTCCTCATGTGAATTGGCAGTCCCTCTCAGCTGAGCAATCGGCGAGGCGCATTCTGCAAGTCTTCACGAATGACATGTAAAGCTGCAGGTTACGCAGGCCTGGCACGAAATAATTAGGGGCTACACCGTGGTTGCGTCCACACACCATCTCCCCCTGGAACTTTGCATCAGATGACGAATACTAGACACCACCCCCAACGGTTACTGTAACCATGCAGTAAACTTCCGCGACACCTGCAGGGCATTGACTTGAAGCAACAAGCTGAGACACAGCAGACAGCCGCAACCTCAACGCTACATACGCAGCCTGGGACCCTGTGGTATGACCGGTAGGACTGATCAGCTTTGGGTCAGGTGTTCCAGACGGAGCGTTGTCTCCCCAGAATAGATTCCATCATTCAGCCACCATACCCCCCATCACGGGATCTTGGTATCAGATGCCCCAGGAGAGAAAAGAGGGAGAGAGAGATTTGTGACCAGGAAGCATGCATGCTTAGCTTCCCTCTAGCCTCTACAGAGTGCAGTGTGGTGTATCATATGTGTGTAAGAACCATGCAACCAATCAAGGTGTCATCTCGGCTGCTGGCCTTGACCGGCCTCGTCCAGGGTGGCAAGCTTTCTGCAGTCTGTCACTTTTCATTACCTTGTTCTCCCCCCCTTGTGTGATGAGATGGGCTGAATTCAGTCCAGTCACGTCAAGGTCCCAACTGTTGTGGGATGCGAAAAGGTTGGTGGGCGGGCGTGAGTTGGAGGGGTGAAGGGTTGGAGAGAGGGGGGGGGGGGGGGGGCGGGTGTGGAACAGGATGGAATGGAGTGGAGGCCCCACCAAAGCTTGCGCTAAAATGAGTCCATTTGACTTGACATTTGTGCTGGGAGCGTTTGGTGCCTCCCCCGTGGCCCCCTCCTACCTCTGTAGGCCCAGGCGTGCCAGGATCAGGAGTGACCCCAACCCGGCGTGTCTTTTTGCGCTGTTGACCACTGTGTGCCTTCCGCCCTTCCAGGTATCACCTGTTAGTCACAGGCGCGACCAGGTCTGCAGCGCACCCTTGACCAGCGCCGCCCAGAAGCTTTTCCTTGAAAAGGCCCCTCCTCTCTGCTTTCCTCGAGGACTCACGTGCACTCACTCGGCAACCAATATCAAAGAGAAGCCAGAGCATCAGCCTCGAGTCTGCTGCAGACCAGGTATGCATCCATTCAGCCTTGCCTTTTTGACCTCGGACATGATGGAAACTGACTTTGCAGACGACAAAAACACCACCAGCCTCATCAAAAACCACCCAAAAGCACCAGATCCTTAATCCGAGGCAATTTTCACACTGCTGCCGACATCCTGATCTGCCCAAGAACACCTGACTGGTCATGTGCAAGAGCTCCTTCTTCACCATGTGAGTCGCCGCCATTTCCCATGTCCCAGCCGCCCTCCCTTCTCTTCCACTTCTCCATTGCCCATCCACCTGCACTCTCAATCAAGATGCACTTCAGCACCTTCATCAAAGGGTCTCATCATGGTCCCTTGATTTCCCCTTCTCCAACTTTACAGGCTGCTGTCTTCCCTGATGCGGTCAAGGAAGGAAAAAAAGGGAGAAAGAAAGAAAAAAAAGAGAGAGAAAAACACGCATCCTCTTCAGCACAAAACGCGTAACATCATCTCCTGTTCCAATGAGCCAACACCACCCTGAAGCCAGTCTAAGCAGACTTTGACTGTGCTGATTGTGATTGCTTTGCCTCGCGTCATCACATAGACATGTTTTTTCTCTTTGTGTTTCTGCTGTTAGATGCATCTGGGCTCAAGATATCTCCACCTTTCATAGCTTCAAGTGAAGCTGACGACACTGGAAAGTTTCTATGGCATCATCAACACCTCTGCTTGTTTTGTTGGCCTCAATCAGCCAAGCCCATGGCTGTGCAATGGCACTCCCATTATCCACCTCCGGCTTCTTCCTCAAAACATCCTTTTTGACTTCTTGTCACTTGTTAAATTCATGCTCCTGGAACCCCACTGGGCATCACACCCATATCACATCTTTGAGTACCCAGACTGAACGATCATGCAGACAGCTGTTGACCAGTTCAGCTTGAGGACACATGTCGTCTGCCGATCTAGCTGCACTTGTTATGGCACAAGTGGCGGCGAACTCTGAGCCAAACCTAGCAGCCCTCACAGATTCGCCGCCCCAGAAGAGGAAACGGCTTGGAGAGACCTCACCCTTGGATCTCCGGCTACCCAAACGGAATACCATGGGGAGTCCGGACCCCACGGACGGATATGGCAGTGCCATCGACACTGCGCAGGCCGCTGCGGCTGGTGTGAATGTGTCCGACTTCAACGCTCTTCAGCAGGCAGCGGCTGGCACAGATCATAGCGATGCTGCCGATCCAGCAAATGCATCAAGCACGGCCGCTGCCGCCCTGGTCTACCCTACCATCCACGCACCTCAGCCCTCGGAGGAGAACTTCGCCGCTCAGCTGGCCGTGGAGGAGCGACACCACGAGATGCCGCACTACGGTCACGATCAAGACACCCTACATTTGGACCACCCAGTCTTGGCACCAGCTGTGCCCGGTCAGCCCAATGGCGTGATGCGGCAAGACATTCCGGGCGTCCACCGGTACTCCACTCCCAAGCCGGCTGTTGGCTCTGAGGAGTGGCACAAGATGCGAAAGGACAATCACAAGGAAGGTAAGTCTCTCAACAAGCACAGCGTCCTCTCTGGACCTGATTGGGACCTTCCGAGCGCCGAGTCCCCGCTTAGATTCCCCGCTGATTGCGAACAGTTGAACGCCGACGCCGTGAGACCATCAACGAGGGCATCAACGAGCTGGCAAAGATCGTGCCTGGGTGCGAGAAGAACAAGGGGTCCATCCTACAGAATGCCGTGCGTTACATCACCAAGCTAAAGGAGGACGAACAGCAAGCCATCGAGAAGTGGACGCTAGAGAAGCTCCTCACCGAGCAGGCCATCTCCGAGCTCAGCGCTTCCAACGACAAGCTCAAGGCCGAGTGTGATCGGGCCTACCGCGAGCTCGAGGCATGGAAGCGAATTGCTGAGGCACACGGCCTCTCCATCGACGAGGGACACCACATGAATGGCGGCCCCGACATAAGCGACGCCAAGTGAGGTCTGTTGTCCTCACGTATTGATTTTGTGGAAGGCTCGACACGTCTTCGAAACTTGAGTTTATGCGTTCGGCTCGGCTATACCCCACACATGACGGCGCTTATCAAGCCTTCTACCGAGGATAACTTCTTTTCGTTGCCCAGGCGTTTTTGTTTTGTGTCGGGAGGTAATGACTGCTTGCGATTGGCACCACTGGCAGGAGGATCTGGCTCATTCCTTTATCTTTTATTTATCATTCGGGACGCTCAGGGAGGCAGTGATTTCTGGTGAAATCACCATGTGGCATATTGCTAAGGCATAGGCGTTCCGGAGGTAAATCTGGTCTGCCGATGAATTCTGGGAGGCTTTTTGAGGAGTTACACGGTTAATGGAGTCATACATCGCCATTGCGATCATTTGATGTTCGGTGGTCCTCTCTCTAAGACTAAACGCGAGATCCTTTCTGGGAATGAGAAGAATCGAGAGCTCAAGAGGGGTTCAATGCCCAGTCCAAGGATCCCATGACAAAGAGCGTCAAGAGACCGCGATGGGCAGCTGTTACATGTTGGATTATGTTGTTCAATGCAGAGAGGGATACCAGAGACCATGTTGGGGTAGGAGGGCGTCTTATAGAAAGAAAGGCTGAAGGTTTGCCACGAGAGCTGGCGGACAGCACTGGCAAGACACGGCCCCGCCCATTTGTGTCAAGCACATGAGTCCTGGTGATTGCATTCCCAATATTGGTAATATAAACACTTGACAGACACTTCTTATGCGGGTGTGAACTCCAGACGGTGAACAACTGGCACTGAAAGACCCGACTACCTGCCTGATGAGATGGTATTCTTCTCTCTGACTCGATCAGGTACGTTAGGAAGAGAGGTACCAGGACGCATGCTCCCCTGCAAGTACCTGAGACTTGGGCTTGGACGTTTACCACCTCCACGCCTGGGACAAGTTGCCAGATAAGGCATGTCCAAGAGGCTTGTTGGAGATATGGGTATGTGTCGGTCACCCACTAATGCTTGGTATTATCATGTATGTAAATAGTGTTGTCTGTAGTGGGTGTTGAAAGACACCATGCAATCGCATAGACATTCCTCTTTTGGACTTATAGAACGTTCCTAGGTTATCACACTGACCCGAAGTCGGTTCTGTTCACAAAAGCGGATGAGAAGATGAGATTTGCTAGCCGGGTACAGAACGGCAATGGCCAGAAGACCTGGATTTTGGTATGACCTTTCTTTTTTCATTTTTTTTCTGGGGTGAAAGTCAAAGAGGCCGGATCACCGGAGCCGGACCGGGTACAAAGAGGGCGCAGAGGGCGCTCAGAAGGCCGGATCGCTGCGCCGGCTGGACATGCCAAAGAGAGTAAGGCTGACATGGAACATCTCCACGCTGCCGGCTTTCTAGCTCGTGACCTTGAGATATTGCCCTGGGGTGTAAGGGTGGTGGATAGGAGGGACATGTTTCGGGTCTGACGTGAAAAGTTATGATTGATGGTCAGAAGTATTGAAAAGGAATCTTTTGTGAGAGGGTAGGAAGCTGGTTGTGCCCAAAAGAAGCCGAGAACATTCATAAAGTGGTGAGAGACCGAAAGTGCAGAATCTGGACAGCGAATCTAGCAGCGCAGCAGATCTGGAGGAAACCCCTGTACTCACGGGTCAGCAACGCCCTGTACCCCACTGTCTCGAGCCCCAACTCTGGTCGCCACCCCACCCTGATAAGCATCCCGCCCTGGGCTTTGATAGCTTGGTGCGAATGCGGGACGTCAGCCAGCAGTCTCCAAAACCACGTAAATACATCAACCATCCCTCCGCCTCTTGTACCCACGACTTGAACTACTGAACTACGGATCCAATTGCTTAATTTTTACCTAGTTCTTGTGACACCAAGCTTTGCTGGTTTTTTCTCTCTCGCCCCATCGCCAATTAACGAGCTCTATTCAAGCCGCCAGGCTCTGCCTATAAGAAGGGAAGGAACGGCTTGCTGCCCCTCCTCCTCCTCCGCCCATCACGATGTCTGCCCTTCGTACCATCTCTCGGCGCGTTGCTGCTACCAGCTCGACCAGACTCCTCGCCTCGCGACTTGTGCCCGCCTCTTCGCTCTCCAGCAGATCATTCTCAGTCTCTGCCAGCAACATGGGTCGCTTCGACGGCATCGAGCCCAGCGCTCCCTCCCTCAAGACGGAGATTCCTGGCCCCAAGGCCAAGGAGCAGATCGCCGACCTCGACAAGGTCTTTGACACCAGGAGCTTGAACATGCTCACTGATTACAAGGCCTCAATTGGCAACTACATCGCGGATCCGGATGGGAACGTGCTGTTGGATGTGTAAGTGCTTACGCCCAACCACCCCTTCTGCCTCCTTTTTTATGCAACCTGCATGCAGAGTATTGTGCTTTCGATACCGTCGAGGGACACAAGAGGCTAATGTCGTGTTACTTGGTGTGTCCTCTAGCTACGCTCAGATCGCGTCCATCCCCGTGGGCTACAACAACCCTCACCTGATTGAGGTCATGAAGAGCGATGCCGTTGTCAACTCTCTGGTCAACCGCCCTGCCCTAGGCAACTTCCCCCCAATGACTGGGCTGAGGTCCTGCGCTCTGGCATTCTCAAGGTCGCCCCCAAGGGCCTGGACCAGGTCTTCACGGCCATGGCCGGCTCCGACGCCAACGAGACCGCCTACAAGGCTGCCTTTATGTGGAAGCGCCAGCAGCAGCGTGGCGGTGCCCACGTTGAGTTCACAGAGGAAGAGCTGCACTCTTCCATGCACAATCAGACCCCCGGCGCCTCGGAGCTCTCCATCATGTCCTTCAAGACCGCCTTCCACGGCCGCCTGTTTGGATCCCTGTCCACCACCCGCTCCAAGCCCATCCACAAGCTCGACATCCCCGCCTTTGACTGGCCCCAGGCCACCTTCCCCCTGCTAAAGTACCCCCTGGAGGAGCACGTTGAGGAGAACCGCAAGGCTGAGCAGGCTGCCCTCGCCGAGGTCGAGGACCTCATCCTCAACTACCGCGTGCCCCCCTGCGCGGTCATTGTCGAGCCCATCCAGTCCGAGGGTGGTGACAACCACGCCTCCCCTGAGTTCTTCCGCGGTCTGCGCGAGGTCACCAAGAAGCACGGCGTGCTGATGATTGTCGACGAGGTCCAGACCGGTGTTGGTGCGACCGGCAAGTTCTGGGCGCACGACCACTGGGACCTCCCCTCGCCTCCTGACATGGTTACCTTCTCCAAGAAGGCCCAGACTGCCGGCTACTACTTTGGCAACCCCGAGCTGCGGCCCAACAAGCCCTACCGCCAGTTCAACACCTGGATGGGCGACCCAGCACGCGCCATCCTGTTCCGGGCCATCATCGACGAGATTGAGAAGCACGACCTGATCGCGCAGACGGCCCGCGTGGGTGACTACCTGTACGGCAAGCTGGCCGAGCTGGCCAAGAAGTACCCCGGCCAGTTCGAGAACCTGCGCGGCAAGGGGCAGGGCACCTTCATCGCATTCGACAACCCCCGCCGCGACGAATTCCTCAAGAGGGCCAAGAGCTTCGGTATCAACATCGGAGGCTCGGGCGCCAGCGCGGTGCGTCTGCGGCCCATGCTGACCTTCGAGGAGAAGCACGCCGACATCCTCCTGGAGGCTCTGGAGAAGATCGTTACCTCATGGTAGACAAAATCAGCCAGTCAAGACTAATTGTCGTCGTTATGGCGTGGCAACCTTTTTTTTTTTCCTTTCCCGATTTTATTTGCTTTGTCTCTTCCCATCAACAGGTCACCTCCACAGGTGGCGCGGGAATGCCAGACGAGCCAGCAGCAGTTGCGGATCAGATCAAGAAATCATATGTCGGGAGTGTGCAAGCATCTGGAGGTGGGGCATCTGGAGTTCAGGGAGTGCACTGCGTTGAATGTCTCAATCACATTGTGGCTTGTTTTAGCACCTGCCCAATTTTTTATTTTATTCTACCCCCCCCCCCCGGCCCCCGGGTTTCCATAGCAGAGGGTTATCCTTAAAAAAATACTCAAGAATCACTTCAAAACTTTCCTTTTGTCGGCATTGCGCTTTATGTGATAAAAAGGGATTGTCCAAGTATGCCAAGGCTCATTGACCTGGCTGACAGGTTAGCCAAGCCTTGCTGTCTGTTTGCCTGCATTCAGACACTTACAAATACTGATCTGCATGTGACCCAGTAGTAAATCATAAAGTCTGCTGCTGTCGGACCAAACGGAGGTTCAAGTATGGCCAAGTGAGTTGGGCAAATGTATTTCTTTGCGTTTTGACATAATATAATATCTGGGCCCCTTTTAGGCATCGCATAAGCCAAGCAAAAAAAATAATATCCCGTTGGTGCCATTTCCGAAATCAGGATTTTGGCGTACTAATCAAAACTCAACTGTATTGCGATGTTCTTTATCCTACTTCTGTCAGCCTACATCAAGCCACTCCGTTTACCTGAGAATCAAGCTTCTGGCTGTGCGATCGGTTGACTGCTCCCCCAAAGCCTGTGCAGAATACGGATACCATGCAGGACTTGCTTTAAGGTTGTCTGCTGTGGATCATATCCCCAGTCTCGGCTACCACGAAACCTTCATGGCTGGCTTGGCCAACGTCCTTGCTCCTGGCACGGACTTTCGGAGAATATTGGGGGAAGAGAGAAAAAACAAAAAAGGTCTTGAGGAAAATAACGCGTGGGGATGGAAGTAAGATGGGAGCACGGTGCAGGAGGACTTCGTGGAGGAGTAGCTTGTACCTTTAGTTAGGCCAAGCTCAGGTGTGATGGATAGATTTCGAGTACGTCGATTAGGTGACAGTACCTAGGGGACATATTGCCACGCAGGCAGTTTTCATTAAATGACGTTCTACAATGGCATGATTAATTTATTGCATTGTAGGTATTTACCAAAGTCTTCGGGGTCTTGTTGCAATGCGTGAGTGCCGAGATATGGGGCTCTGGCGAGGGAAAAGAAAAAGAAAAAGGTTGGGTAGCCTTGTCGTGCAAAGGCTTAATGTAGATAAGGCTGACGAGCCGTGACCATTTGAACACAACAACGGCTTCTTGCATAAGAATAATACATGGACATGTCTGGAGCAGGGCATCTGGGGAGGATTTCCACGGCGGGGACATTAGATGGAGCATGGCTGTGGGTGAGTGTGTCATCGTCGATCTGCCTCCCGGATCACGCTCCGCGTCTACGATCATTTGAGTGTGCACGCGTGACGTTGCGCGGTCCGTCGCTTCGTAGACAAGGTGGCATCGTCAGCAGAGCGATCAAACAAGCTTTTCTTCTTGCTCTTTGACTTACTATAATGTCCACTGGAATCGTCATAGCCAGTGTTAGGAAGCAGGACTACGGATGAGCCGGATCTTGTCTGGACTGTTCTGTATTTAGCGCCAGGGGAAGAAGGCTTTTTACATGCTTTTTTTCCTTCTTCTCTCGATTCGTCTCTTTCTGAAGTACATATTAAGACCCAGGGTGGTCCAGCCCAGCCGAAACGCACGCCCTGCCGCTCTGGCCCAGCCCTGGCCCCAGGAAAGCGGTTCGTCTTGTCAGCCTGGCTATCCACCGAGTCATCGAGTCCTGGAGCCATCGTGCCATCGGCTCTTTCTCGCGTGGCCGTGCAAAGGCCGACCTGCCTGGACATAATCACCGCCAGGAATCTCAAAAAAATTTCCACATTTTATCTCTTCCTTCCCAGCCCGATCAATCAATCTCTTTCAAAGAGGCTGGACTTGTCACCTCCTTATTTGAACCATAAGCCTACCTTGATAGAACCTCACGCCACTCGCCATTTTCAAATCTATTGATTTTGTCTTTCTTTTTTATTCTCCTTGTCAACACCTCAATAACGGTCCACGGCAGGCGTAGCAGCAAACAAAACCCAATAGGGGGGGATCGTCGACCAGCCCGCCGTGTTCGTCTTGGCTTCACACCTGCGCCTTATCCGCTGCCGGGGGGTTATCCACTGCTTGAGAACGGACGATAACTGCCCCTTGCAGAAATCAGCCGAGGGCGCGACTTTCTTATTTGCCACAGGAGCGTGTCGAGTCTTGCTTTCGCGGTCGTACCAGCATCCTCTCATCTCATTTGGGTGGTTGGACAAGAGTCGTGGGGGAAGGTGAAGGGAGAAAAACAAAAGCGTAAGTGAAATCTGTTTTGACAGATTTATATACACGTCTCGATTGCCTATCGCGTTCATGCATATCCTCAACCCACCACCACACTGGTGGTAAGTCACACCATGATTTCTTTACTGGTTGGGGGAGACCCAAGACTGGTCCCCTGCACGGTCCCCTCCGGGCGCTGACCAGCCAGTGGTTGCGCCTGAATGCGTGCTGCCAGAAGCTGTCTCTTGGGCGCGGGTTTATAGCACATCCGGGTGCGGCCTAGGTGCTCCAGGTGTGCCCAAGTGCCCTGGGTGCCTAGGAGGGGGGGGTGGGGATGGGGCTGTTGGAGGGGTTGGTTGGTTGGTTGGTTGGCAAGAAGGGTGTGGTAGAGCAGGCACAGTATGCGACGGCCTATTTCCGGAGCTCCCGGTCGACCGCTCTTACCGTGCAGTAACACAGCAGTACTAGGTACTCTGGTACCTGTCCCTATCCTTACCAATCGTCCAATTTTTCCCGTACCAAGCACTCTCCCAGAACTTCTCGGCGCGAGCTCGCATGCACCCTTCCTTCCACCCTTCCTGTAACCTACCTGTCACTTCTCTTCCTCAATTCACCTCTCCTTACCCTTTCTCTAGCGTCGTGACCTCGTCGTTTCCCCCTCCCGCTCCTTTCTGACCACCGGCCAGATCTCATGTACGCTCACCGTGGCAATTGACTCGAGCCTTTTACTCATTGACGACGTCTCCTCCGCCACGGCTGCCCTCCCTCGACCTCGACAAAGCTTCGTTTCCTCGTCACATCACTCCATCCCCACCCAACTCGACAATCCAGATCGAGTCATTTTACCTTATTTCCACCAACATTACTACCCGTCCGGCGAGGAGAGATGCCACGCAGACTGACGAACCCATTTTCGAGTTCATCCAGCATGACGCCCTCCGAGAAGATGGGTGATCGTAGGCCGTCCACCTCTCGGACGAACCGTCTCACGCAGCTCTTCTCCTCGTCTCCCAAGAACAAGGACAACCTCTCTGCACAGCAGTCCCTGCTGGCCGTCCAGCAGACCTCGTCGTCGCAGCAGATTACGGCCCCCTCCTTATCGCTCCCGACCATCTCTTTGTCCACTGCCACCGCCGGCGAGGTCAACGACGAGGAGCCCTCGACCACGCTTTTTCAGCCTCCCTCCACCGTTGAGAGTAGGCGGCAGAAGCGCGCAGAGACTCAGTTCGGGCCTCTGCTGCACCCGACCCATAGATATGTCAGCAAGCACCGCGGAGGATCTCTCGAGACCCCCATCGAGGACGAGCCGCCCTACTACTACGTCCTCACCACCTACATCAGCTACCTGTTCCTGATCATCTTTGGTCACGCCCGCGACTTCTTTGGCAAATACTTTGGCGACCAGAAGCGCTACAGCATCATCCGCGGCGCGAGTGGCTATGCCCCTCTGACCGACGACTTTGACAGCTTCTACACTCGGCGCCTCAAGAGGAGAATCGATGATGCCTTCGCCCGCCCCACCACTGGCGTCCCAGGCCGCTACATCACCCTGCTGGATCGCACGTCCAACGACTTCAACTACACATACAAGTACACTGGCACCACCACCGAGACGCTGAACGTGAGCTCCTACAACTACCTTGGCTTTGCCCAGGCCGAGGGCGCATGCGCCGATGCCGTTGAGGACGCCGTTCGCAAGTGGGGCCTGGCCGCCTGCAGTGCAAGGGCTGATTGTGGAACATCCGACTTGACCCAGGAAGTCGAGCGCGAGGTCGCCCGGTTCCTGGGCAAGCCCGACGCGATGGTCTTCTCTATGGGATACGTTACCAACGCCGGCGCCTTCCCTGCGCTCGTTGGCAAGGGCTGTCTGATCGTCTCGGACGAGCTGAACCACGCCTCCATCCGCGTCGGCGCCCGTCTGACCGGTGCCATGATCAGGTCTTTCAAGCACAACGACATGGGCGACCTGGAGAAAAAGCTGAGGGAGGCCATCGCCCAAGGGCAGCCCCGCACCCACCGCCCCTGGAAGAAGATCCTGGTGGCCGTCGAGGGCCTGTACTCGATGGAGGGCACCATGGTC
Organism: Aurifilum marmelostoma; assembly: GCA_027559495.1. NCBI lineage: Eukaryota > Fungi > Ascomycota > Sordariomycetes > Diaporthales > Cryphonectriaceae > Aurifilum > Aurifilum marmelostoma. The sequence goes on along the minus strand of JAMXSV010000023.1, from coordinate 1,422,645 downwards.
GACCTGCCAGGCGTCTTGGCCCTCAAGCAAAAGTACAAGTTCTTCCTGTACGTCGACGAGGCCCACAGCATCGGTGCCCTGGGCCCCAACGGACGGGGAGTGTGCGACTATTTCAAGGTGGACCCCAACGAGGTGGACATCCTGATGGGTACCTTCACCAAGTCCTTTGGTGCGAACGGAGGCTACATCGCCGCGGAGAAGCACATCATCGACAAGCTCAGGAGCATCAACGCGGCGTCCCAGTACGGCGAGTGCGCCACGCCCGCCGTCCTGATGCAGATTCTCTCGTCTCTGAAGATCATCGAGGGCGAGCTGGTGCCGGGGCAGGGCGAGGAGAGGCTCCAGCGCATCACGTTCAACTCTCGGTATCTCAGGCTGGGCCTCAAGCGGCTCGGGTTCATCGTTGCGGGCCACGACGACTCTCCAATCATCCCGATCATGCTCTATAACCCTGGAAAGATGCTGGCGTTCAGCCACGAGATGCTCAAGCGCAAGATCTCGGTGGTGGTGGTGGGCTATCCTGCCACGCCTCTGATCAGCTCCAGGGCTCGTTTCTGCGTATCTGCCGCGCACAACAAGGACGACATGGACCGCCTGCTGGCGGCCTGTGACGAGGTGGGCGACATTCTCCAGATCAAGTTCTCGTCAGGCATCGCGGGTGGCCTCGAGCCCCTGCCGGCAGGCGTGACCCCCGAGATGGAGAGGGAATGGCGCAAGAACGGTGGCCATGACGGCTCGATCATCAAGCCGCCGAGGTGGTCGCTCGAGGACGTGTTTGCCTGTGGTGTGCGTGATACCCAGCTGCCTCTGCGATAGGTTCAGGAAACTGTGTTTCTACGGACACGGAGTGTAATGTCTATTACATAGATTTACATGTTTAGACGGCTCTCGATCTCATTGTGCTTCTGAGGAAGCTGTTGAAAGAACAAAAGAGGACTTTTGTTCTCTTCTCGCGCAGGAGAGGAGGGAGAGACAGAGAGATCAAGGCCAAGGCTTGAGGCACGGTCTTGTATAATTGCAAGGAAAAGGGACATGGGAAGACATTACGACGGCGTTTGAGATATCATGTATGAACTTAATAATTCACTTCTATAATAGCCGGCATGGACTAACATGCCCATGGCTACGGAATGAGCATTTACATTCTTCTTAATGCCGATAAAAATGGCGGAAATGGTTTTTCTCTGTCTATTGTGCAACTAGCCGGCTGCCTGCATTAACTACCAATAGGGGCATCTATTCGATTCGTCTATTTATTCATCGTCATCGTCCACTAGTGCATGCATGCATGTGTCCAAAAGTATAACAACGGCATGGGCCAGAGTCGGTGAGTGAGGGCAGGATCCGTGTGCTGTCAAGTCTACGGGGCCGGAGCCTACGCAACAACACCTGCGCCTATACACACACACCCACAAACACACAAAAACACACCGATACAGCACGACTCGTGTGGCATGCGGCGTAGGAGATGAGAACAAAAAAAAATAAAAATTAAAAGTGGTGCTGAGGAAGGGAGGAAGCCTGGGGCTGGCTGACAAGGCTTATTGACTTACAAATGCCTCTCTTTTAAATCACTTGCCTGTAAGCAACGTTGACAAAAAAAGAAGCCGCAAGAAGTCGTTAGACGGTGCATGTGTGTCTCTGTCTGTGCTGGGGACTTACGAGAGAAATAAATGAAAAAAAGATGCTGCTGGACCTCCGTGAGAGCCGGCCGCGCCGTTTTGGCCGGGGCGAGGCGCGGAGACGTGCATAGAACGAATTGAGCATGTGTATTACAAAGCGGTAAGCCACTCAGGGCGTAGTTCTACCAATTCTATTTCCAAAACTTTTTTTTTTTATCCTTTTTCTCTGAACTCCTCCAGCACCCCCCTGTTCTTACACCAATTGATTCCTCCAGGGAAAAGAAAGTGCCACTCATCTGGAAAGACAGAAAAAGACAAAGAAAAGGGCCGTAGAGAGGGCAAAGCAGACCAGTCGAGCTAAAGGACGTCATTGATCGACTGCGCGCCTAAAAATTGAGCGAGCATAGCGGGCGGGTCTCTCTTACTTAGTTGAGGACGCGGGTACTGTCACCGTCACGTCCTCCTGCCTCTGCGCCGCCTTTGCCTTCAGACAGCAGCAGCGACCCAACCTTGCGTCAAGGTCCTGCGCAAGCCACTCGCTCTGCCGCACAACCTCCGAGGACCAATTCTTCAGGCAACAGAGGGCAAGGAGACTAGACATTGCTTTCTTCCCTCTCTCTCGTCCATCCCCACTGTACCTCGTCGCTTCAGGGAGAACAAGAAGGACATTCTTGCCGTCCGAGAAGGAGGAAGGCATGCTCTACTCCACGCCAGCGATCAGACACCCTTCTCACGCATGATCATACCTAACAACCAACCAACACACGACTTGGAGCTCGAACCCCCCTCCGCCCTGCTGCCCTGGCCTGGTACCTGTCTCCTCCGGCGGCAATGAATCCCGACCTCGCCAGTGGGGGTGGCAGCGGCAGCGACGGCGTCGTCGTCGTCACCACCGACCCGTCCCGGCAGAAGCCCTTCCTGCCCCTGCCCTACGACTCGGGCTCCTTCACGGGCTACTGGACACCCTCCTCCCCTTCCCATGCCGAGAGCCTCTTCCGGACCGGCTACCTGACCGCCACCGACGACTTCAGACAGCCTCTGTGTGGGAACGAGGAGGGCTGGGGCCCCCTGAGCCGCCTCCGCTACGACTTCACCCCGTGCTTTATCGATGTCTGGATCGCCTCTGCCGCGGCCTTTGGCTTCGTTTTTGGCCTGATTGCTGTGGTGTGGCTGCTTAAGAGGAGGAAGCCCAAGGAGATTACCAAGGGTGTGCATTTCTGGGCCAAACAGGTAGGTGAATACGTCGTCATATAGAAAGGCAGTGTGGTTCTTGGAGTACCTGAGAGACCAAGAGATGATGATAAAGTTGAAAACTTTTTACATTCCTCTCTCCCCTCTCCCTCTTCTTTTTTCTTTCCCCCCCCCTTCTCCCCGGTCATCTTCTTTTGTGTCTAGAGCCTGTGGCTAACGTATATACGCTGCTTCCTCACAGAGTCTTTTCGCCCTCGTCATCGCCGACTTCGTTGTTCAGCTGGTCCTACAAATTTTTAGCTACCCTCAGATATGGTTCGGCGACTTTCGGGTCTGGACCACGGCTCTCACCATTGTGTCCCTCGCCGTCGTCTTCACGATCCAGTGGCTCGAACATGCGCGCCTCCGTAACGCCAATGGCGTGGTCCTCCTCTACTGGCTATTCCTGTTGATCGCCCTGGCCGTCAAGCTGCGATCTCTTGTCTCACAGCAGCTCTTCGTCTCCGACCCCGTCTACTTCATCACATACTGTGTGGGATTCGGGGTCGCGGTCCTTGCCTTCCTAGTCGAGTGGTGGTGGCCGAAGCGGAGAAGCGGGCAGTACGACGCCCTGGTGGATGAGGACGAGGAAGAGGAGGAGTGTCCATCCGAGTACGCGACTATCTTCTCGCGGCTGACATTCTCGTGGATGACACCGCTCATGAAGTTTGGCTACAAGAATTACCTGACCGAGGAGGACCTATGGGCGCTGCAGAAGACGGACACCAGCAGGGCGACGGGTGAGGCCTTTGAGAAGGCATGGCGCCACGAGATCAAGACGCGGGAGCACCCCTCGATGTGGCTCGCGCTGTTCCACGCCTACGGGGGCCCCTATGCCCTGGCCGCTATTTTCAAGTCCATGAACGACGTGTCGCAGTTCATGCAGCCACAGCTGTTGCGCCTCCTCATCGCCTTTGTAGCCTCGTACGGCCCGGGGCGCGAGCCTGAGCCCTTCATCAAGGGCGCTGCCATCGCGCTGGCCATGTTCGCTGTCGCCGTATTCCAGACGACCATGCTGCACCAGTATTTCCAGGGCGCCTTCGTGACCGGCATGCGCATCAAGAGCGGCCTTACCAACGCCATTTACCGGAAGGCGCTGAAGCTGTCCAACGAGGGCCGCTCCTCCAAGTCGACAGGCGACATTGTCAACTACATGGCTGTGGACGCCCAGCGCCTGCAGGACCTCACCCAGTTCGCCCAGCAGACCTGGTCCGCCCCCTTCCAGATCATCATATGCATGGTCTCGCTGCACCAGCTGGTCGGCTGGTCCATGATGGCCGGCGTGGGCGTCATGCTCGCCATGGTCCCGCTCAACGGCGTCGTCGCGCGCTTCATGAAGAAGCTGCAGAAGACCCAGATGAAGAACAAGGACACCCGATCACGCCTCATCGCCGAGATCGTCGCCATGATGAAGTCCATCAAGCTGTACAGCTGGGGCGCCGCCTTCATGAACAAGCTCAACTACGTGCGCAACGAGCAGGAGCTCAAGACCCTGCGCAAGATCGGCGCCGCCCAGGCCGTCGCCAACTTCACCTGGAGCACCACACCCTTCCTAGTCTCGTGTGTCACCTTCACCGTCTTCGTCCTCACCCACGACGAGCCCCTCACCACCGAGATCATCTTTCCCGCCCTCACCCTCTTCAACCTGCTGTCCTTCCCGCTCGCCGTCTTCCCCATGGTCATCTCCTCCATCGTCGAGGCCACCGTCGCCGTGGGCCGCCTGACCGAGTATCTGACCTCCGAGGAGCTGCAGCCCGACGCCATCCTGCTGAAGCCCGCTGTCGATGAGATAGGCGAGGAGACCGTCTCCATCAAGGACGGGTCCTTCTCCTGGAACCGCCACGACGAGGCCAAGAACGTCCTCCACGATGTCACCTTCTCTGCCAGCAAGGGCGAGCTCTCATGCGTCGTCGGCAGGGTGGGCAGCGGCAAGTCGTCCTTCTTGCAGAGCATCCTCGGCGACCTGTTCAAGATCAAAGGCAGCGTCACCGTGCATGGCAATGTCGCGTATGTCGCGCAGCAGCCCTGGATCATGAACGCCACGGTCAAGGAGAACATCATCTTTGGATATAGGTACGACTCCAACTTCTACGAGAAGACCATCAAGGCCTGCGCGCTGCTGGACGACTTCAATGTGCTGCCCGACGGAGACGAGACGGTCGTGGGCGAGCGCGGCATCTCGCTGTCGGGTGGCCAGAAGGCGCGTGTCGCCCTGGCACGGGCTGTCTATTCGAGAGCCGATATCTTTTTGCTTGACGACGTGCTGTCTGCCGTCGACGCGCATGTCGGAAAACACATCACCGATGAGGTGCTGGGCCCCAAGGGCCTGCTGGCCTCCAAGACACGTATCCTGGCAACGAATGCAATCCCCGTGCTGGCCGTGTCTGACCACATCGTCATGCTGCGAGACGGCGGAATCGTCGAGCAGGGTACTCTGGAGCAGCTTCTGGCCATGCGCGGTCTCGTCGCGGACCTCTACAAGTCTGCTGGTCAGGACTCAGGACCTTCGACCCCTGGCCCGGCTGCTCCTGCCGCCGACAGGCCCAGCAGCTCTTCTTCAGACAGCGCCATGACACTCGAGGACACCCAGGAGAAGGACGACGAGATGGAAGAGGCCCAGGAGAACCTCCCCGCACTGGAGTCCATCCGCCCCGGGCCGCGTGCCGGCGCGCCCAAGCCCCGGACAGACAGCTTTGCCACACTGCGGAGAGCCAGCACCGCAAGCTTCCGAGGCCCCCGAGGCAAGCTCACGGACGAGGAGACCGCCCCCTCCAAGACAAGGCAGGCCAAGGAGCACCAGGAGCAAGGCAAAGTCAAGTGGTCCGTCTACGGTGAATACGCCAAGATGAACGACCCGCTGGCCGTGTGCGTCTACTTGGTCGCGTTGCTGGCTGCCCAGTGTGCTCAGATCGGCGGTAACGTGTGGCTCAAGGACTGGGCCGAGACGAACACGAAGGCAGGCGGCAACCCCGACGTCGCCAAGTATATTGGCATCTACTTTGCCTTTGGCATCGGCTCTTCGACCCTGACCGTGTGCCAGACGCTCATCCTGTGGATATTCTGCAGCATCGAGGCGAGCCGAAAGCTACACGAGCGCATGGCCAAGGCCATCTTCCGCAGCCCCATGTCCTTCTTCGATACCACGCCCGCGGGCCGGATCCTCAACAGGTTCTCGTCCGACATCTATCGCGTCGACGAGGTTCTAGCCAGGACCTTTAACATGCTGTTTGTAAACGTGGCGAAATCAGGATTCACGCTTGCAGTCGTGTCCTTCACGACGCCTGCCTTTATCGGTCTAATCATCCCGCTGGGGGCCATGTACATCTGGATACAACGGTACTACCTGCGGAGCTCCCGAGAGCTCAAGCGGCTGGACAGCGTCAGCCGCAGCCCCATCTATGCGCACTTCCAGGAATCGCTGGGCGGCATCTCGACCATCCGGGCGTACCGTCAGCAGCAGAGGTTCCTGCTGGAAAACGAATGGCGGGTGGACGCCAACCTGAAGGCCTTTTTCCCGTCCATCAGCGCCAACAGGTGGCTGGCCATCCGGCTCGAGTTCATCGGTGCCGTGGTCATCCTTGCATCTGCAGGATTTAGCATCATATCGGTCACGAGCCACAGCGGCCTCAGTGAGGGCATGGTGGGTCTGGCCATGTCATACGCGCTCCAGATCACCTCGTCGCTCAACTGGATCGTGCGCCAGACGGTCGAGGTCGAGACCAACATCGTCTCGGTGGAGCGGGTCCTCGAGTATGCCAGGCTCCCCAGCGAGGCGCCCGAGATCAACCCGCGGAATCGACCGGCGGCAAGCTGGCCGGCGCACGGGGCGATCCACTTCAACAACTACAGCGCGCGGTACCGCGAGGGCCTGGATCTGGTGCTGAAGAACATCAAGCTCGACATCAAGTCGCACGAGAAGATCGGCGTGGTAGGCCGCACGGGGGCCGGCAAGTCGAGCCTGACGCTCGCCCTGTTTCGGCTGATCGAGCCGGCCACTGGCAATATCACGATCGACAATCTCAACACGTCAGGTATAGGCCTACTAGACCTGCGGCGGCGCCTCGCCATTATACCGCAGGATGCCGCTCTTTTTGAGGGAACAGTGCGTGACAATCTGGATCCGGGTCACGTTCATGATGTGAGTTATCACCAGGCTATCATCTTACTCCATTCCTTGTGTGTCTGTGTCTGTGTTGCCCTTTGGACGCCCCTCTGTCGGTCTGGCGCGGTGGTCAGAAAGATGTACCGCGCATGTACCACTCACAGAGAGAACAGGAGGGCGTGGGGAAAGAGGGAGGAGGGAAGGGGGGGGGGGGTCTGCGACGAGTGCATGTCCTCTGTGAGCCCTTGACTTTGTTACATGACTTCGATCCATGTTGCTCTTTCTTACAGGAGACATTTTCGTGTTTGCTTGCCCCGCATGAGTGCTGACTTAGATGCTGCAGGATACCGAGCTGTGGAGCGTTCTCGAGGTTAGTTGTCACACCCGGAGGGCGTCAAACCTCCAATGAGCCGGCCACATGGCAGCGAAACGTTTATGCTGTGTCGCCCACATTCTCCCCTAGCGTCGATGAGTGTAAAGGTACAAGGAGAGAGAAAAAGATGCTGACGGTTGTGTGACCACCCATTCTCTTTAGCACGCCCGGTTAAAAAGCCATGTTGCAAGCATGGACGGAGGGCTTGAGGCAAAGATACACGAAGGAGGTAAGTCAATGTTTCACACGGGGGGTACACACACATTGATTGTCCTCGCTCGCACACTACCGTCTCCCTTACTTCCGCTCTTTCTCGGTTTTTGTCGGCTTGTGTTTGCTTTTAGGCCTTTCTGGTCTCATCAGGGGACGGCACAGGACAGCCCGCCTTGCACAGCAGCACCCAGCCCTTTCGTTCTTGTCTTGATCATCATGATCAACATGATACAGCGGTCTGAATTCTTGATGGACCCCTTCTTCCCGCCCCCGCCACCCTTCGCTAAAGACGGGGCGGGAAGACACACACCTTAAAAAAGAAAAAGAAAGAAAGAAAGAAAGAAAGAAAGAAAAGAGAAAATAGGGGACATGAGAAGATGGTGGGCGGCGAGAGGACACGAGGCTCCTATCCGCTTTACTGGGTCGTCGGGATGGACTGAGGGTGAGAGAGAGGATCGCCGTCATCTCTCTCCTACAGCCCCCCCCCCCCCCCTCCCTCTTTCCCTCCCCTTCCCCCCCCCCTTGTCCTATCCTCATCTGCCGTAAATGGATATGGTCCTGCACAGTCATCATTACTCGCAGCAGGTTTTGTTCCCGTGAACAGCCATACCCCAGACCTCGGCCTCGGTCTCAGCAGATCCTCCCGGCGGTGTCGTCCATCATAGGCTTTGGAGCTAGGAGCTCTACCTCTCCCTCTCTCTGTCTTAGCTTTGCCCGCCTGCCGTCGTCAGCCGTCCTTCTCTTATCTGCTTTGTCCTTACTATGATACGCTGGCACGTACGCCGGCGCAACATGGCTGAGTGGCACGCCGCTCCCCGAAAGGGGGTGGACGAGGCGATGAGAGGGCGGCTGGACTTGCTAGTTTCAGGCTTCCTTGTTGCTCGTGGTCATGTCACGCACACACTATTATGTTGCTTGCGTCTTACCACCTCCAAGATTGCCGACGACGTGCTTTCTTCCATCTCTGCTCTGCCCTTTGTGTTCTTCCTCTCTTAGGTTGACACTCCTTGCTGCACCTCATCTCACCTCACCTAGTATCTCGCGTGTTCGCGTGACGACATGTTTCTTCGTGTGATTGCAGAGCTTCATCATCCGATGCGCACGACAGCGGAATCACCTGACCATTATCTTCTCATTCTCATCATTTTTCGATGCTTTTCTAACACTGCGGCTCTGGACACCACATTCATGCTGACCAATTGCCTTTCACCAGGCTCGAATCTCTCCCAAGGCCAGCGGCAGCTTGTCTCCCCTGGCGCGCGCGATGCTCACGCCCTCCAATATACTCGTGCTGGACGAGGCCACGGCCGCCGTTGACGTAGAGACGGACGCGATGCTGCAGCAGACCCTGCGCAGCCCGCTGTTCGCAAACCGAACTATCATTACCGTCGCCCACCGAATCAACACCATTCTGGACTCTGACCGTGTTGTTGTCCTTGATAAAGGTGAGGTTGCCGAGTTTGGCACCCCGGCAGACCTGATCGCGCAACGGGGGATCTTCCACTCGCTGGTGAAGCAGGCCGGACTGGAGAAGGAGGTGGTGATGAGCGGGAACGGGGCGGAGAGGTAGTGGTTGTAGTGTCAAGTCCTCTGCAGTGCCATTCAGTCTATTTACAGGCCAAATCATCAGGGAGCCTGGTAGAGTGTGGATGGGCACAGCGTTGCCAATGGACAGACAGAGAAGACAGTACTGAAAGATGGATGGATGGATGGATCAAATGTAGTGGTGTTGTACTCACCAGGATAATCAGCAGGGGTTGCCGGGCAGACGGGAAATCCGTCACCCTTTACCGTACAAAAGAGATAGTCTCACCCACACACATATACACACCACCATCATGATGATGGACACGCTTTTCATCCACTTACACCATCTACACACAAAACCACGGTACACACACGCACGCACACGCACACACACACACATGATCTCACAATTGATCCCACACGTCATGGTCGATCCCACCTAGCTCGGATCCGGGCCGCCAAGAGGGAGCAAGTAGCAAGCAGCAGCAATAGTAAGTAAGTAGTTAGGCCTGGATAATGGCCCGCCCGTCCATCCGATCATCCCAGAATTTAAGAAGAAAAATATTGATGATTTCCAATACGCGCACACACACACACACACACACACACACACACACACCCCCCTACATATAGGATCTTACGCATACACCAAGGCTAACGAAGGGACACAGACGCCACGCCCGGCAGGCAGGTGCTTAGCCCATGGGAAGGCGGAAAAGAGAAAAGAGAAAAGGTTTGACACCGATTATCGTGATCTTCCTCTCTTTTTCCCCCGGTCCTTTTCTAGTTCTATTTCCTCTTGGATGGGTTGGGTGGTGGTGGCGGCGGCGGAGTGGTCAGACAGGACAGGGGGGTTGTAAAAGGGAGGTAAAAGGAAGAGAAGAAAAAAAAAATAAAATAAGTGAAATAATCAATCAATTCATCCGCGCCCCAAGACTGATGCGTTGTACAAAATGCTGACGGCCCCGTCTCACCGTGGCCCCCTTCCAAGAGACGCCACCCGCCACCAACGAACAACTAAATCCTCTCACCACACCCTCCCCCCCCCCTTCTCTCGTCCTCCTCGGCGCGTCTTAGCATATTGTTCCTTTATCAAGCTCCCCCCCCCCCCCCGGCCCCTCTCCCAAGGGCCGCGGAAGGCGGCCAGCGCCATGCGAACGCTAGGAGCGGCGAGACACGGACAGTGTGTTTAACATAAATAAAAATCGCCAGCCACACAATCACCTGGGCTTGTTTTGTGCCGTGCCGCGTTGCGTCGTTGTTGTTGTGGTGGTGGTTGTGGATGACGATGATGTCGAGAAGACGACCTTTTCTAGAGCCCCGATAGTTTGCAGTTTGGTGGGAGGGACTTGAGAGAGGAGGGGGGGGGGGGGGGATGGACACCAACAACTAGGCAGGATCCAAATTCACTAAGCAAATCGAGTCTCAATTATTTTCGTGCTTCTTCTGTCCATTTTTGCAAAACAACTCCGTCTTTCTTTTTTTTTTTTTTTTTTTGCTTGCTTGTCTGCTCTTGGTATGCCGTGTCGATACGTAGTCCGCCCCAGTGACCTCGCTCAGACGTTGTGCGGCCCCCCACTCCTCCCCGATTGTTTGGTTTGGGGCGGCATCTTTAGACCGACCTGCGGAAAGATTAAAAAAAAAAAAATTAAATTGCAAGGTCAGCAAAGGTGGCTTGCCTACCTGCCTCCCTTTTCGCCCGCGCGCGAGCCGTCGGGACGCCAGCTGAGTGGTTGGAAGAGGCGGAGGAAGAAGAAGGAGGGAGGGGCGGGAAGGACAAGACGAGAGAAAAAGCAATGTTTAGATCAGCTGGTTTGCTGGCGCGTTACGTCGGACGGCACGGGGGAAAAGAAAAGAAGAAAAAGGTTTCGTGATTGCTTTTGCTTGAGACTAGGGGAAGCTGAGGTGCATTGTTCCGGCGGTGGTGTCGGCGCCGGAGGTCATGTCCTCGCCCCCTGCCCCCCTCCTTTTCTTTCTCTCTCTCTTTGGGAAGAAGAAGAGAGAGATAAAGAGGTTGAGCAAGAAAACAGAGTCAATATTGCCCTCAGCACTTGCCAGTGTATCATCTTTAGTGTCCTTTTCTCTGGCTTCTCTTGCTCTCAGTGCTCCACCACATCCTCTTCTTCTTCTTCTTCTTCTTCCTCATCCACCACCACATGACCAATCTCATGACCCGGGACCGAGTATCTAACTAGTTCATTCCACTTGGGCACGAAGAAAGGGTGGGGGCGGTAGTGAGCCTGCATAGATTCAAACGCCGTCAACAGCGATGAGGGAATTTGGAATCAAGGGTTTCAGGCGAGGGAAAGGGCCAGGATAAAAGTCCCCGTCCCTCTATGAACATCGTCTTCTCCCGCCCGTCCCCCTCTTCCTCTCTATTCTCTCTCTCCCTCCTTCTCTGACTTTCTCTCTCTGGGCTAGGCTAGAGAGGCTGAGAACTGTAGAGACGCTTCGGCGCCGTGGAAAAGTAAGAAAGCGACACCGGCGCTCCGTCCTGCATACTGAAACGTACCATAGTATCCTTTTGAGATCCTGGACCCCGTAGTCGGCCAGTCAGTCTCTGGTCAGAGGGGGTGGGTATGGGTGTGGGTGTTGGTGTGGGTGTGTGTGTACCAGGTATGTGCGCGCGCGAGGGGGCAGGCAATGTCAAGTTTCGATTCCCAGTGGCTCGCATCGCCTCGCTTCTTGCGGTACAGGTGGTGGGTCGGGGTGGTCTCCCAGCTCATCCGGCGTGGAGACCGATGGATATGGAGGATCGCAGCCAGATGTGGGGGGTGGCGTGAGTTCGGTAATTCAACCGAGGATTCGCCTGCTCTCGCGTGGCTCGGGTTTTGCTCAAAGAAGAGGAGGGTCGTTTTTTTTTAATGAAAAAAAAAAAAAGATTAAAAAAAATTTACTGTACCACGTACGCTGCTCTGTTGCGTCTACCATGTTGTATTCCAGGGGTAGGTTGCAGAGTCGCGCTGTGGGCTGGGGCTGCCGTACCACAAGGTCTTTTGTCACAAGGGAAGGATGGGTGGAGTAGGAGGCCTTCGTCAGGACCAAGCGTTGCATCTGCTTAGGCTCGTCGCAGTCGAATCGGTTACTGCCCCTCCTCGTGTCTCTGTCTCTCTCTCTCTCTCTCTCTCTCTCTCTCTTTTCTCTTTCTCTTTCTCAATCTCAACCATGTATCACTGCATATACTATGGTACCATAATACTCCATACATTAGTAGTACAATGTATGAAGACAGCGCGTCAGCTGTCTCCACGGTCTTAAGCGAGGTCCACCACCAAGACCTACTTCTTGTGCAGAGACTCCATACAATCTCGGTGAGAAACGACACCGGTGATTGGAATATGCCTCCTCCCCACCCTTCCAAGCTCCAGCCACCGGGGAAGTCAGGCTCGAGCCCCCCGCGCCCGCACACGCGAAAGAATCAACGGTGTTGTCCACTTGAAACGCTCGAGACAGACATTACATCAAGAGCCCGGCGAACATGGCGTCCACAGCTGCCTTCATGGAGTACTGCGGCATGCAGAAACTGCCGTGCCCCTCCCCCTCCTTTCCCCCCCCCCCAAAAAAAAAAAGCTGTTAGGGTCGAAATACGATGTAGCGATCAGTATGAGGCATCGCATTCTTCTCTTCCGTGAGCCCAAAAAGAATGAAATTCACTCGTCTCCATGCTACGTGTCACCGAGATCTGCGATAGCCGCCTGGCGGACCGAGCCACCTTCCTTTTGTTTTATTATTCCTTTCTCTAGGGTCAGCGCAGGAAGCACGCACCATTCCCAGCAGTCCCTGTTTCTGTGCTGCATCATGGATGGCACAAAGTTTGTGTGTGGGATAGTGTGAGATTTAATTCACCGAAAAGGTGGAACGTGGGTTCAGGCACTTTACGCACTGGGGTTCGGTCGAAATTCCTCCGTTCCCAGGCGGGCGAGGAGCTGAGGGTTGACAATCCGGCGTGGCCCGGCAAGAGTTGCCCATCCATAGTCTTGGGAAAACGCCAAGAGGATTGCATGCATTCGAGAAATGGTGCTGATGGTTGTTGTTGTTATTGTCATCGTCGTCGTCGCCGCCGCCGCCGCCGCCGCCGCCTGACCGTGTCTCTCCATCCTGGACCATAGATTTAATGCCACGGCACATGAGTTCTGTACCATGGCTTTGTCCCGTGATCGGCGTCCCCATCGTCCATGTAAACAACTTTTCGCTCTCCCTGTATGAATCAGGGACCCTGACTTATGGACTTCTCATTGTATAGGGAGATTCGTTGAAAGGTAGCGCTCGCAGATCCTCTACTTACAGGCAGCAGATGTAACCCATCGAAGTTACCATGCAAGTACGTGACTTGCTATCACAAGCTTGTAAGCAGTGTGAGAACGCCTTCCTCGGCAAAAGGGATCGGACGGGATTCCAGCATGTCACACCCGCGCCATCCAGCCTGTCATTCCACAGGTCACGATCATGGTCGCTTGACTGACACGGAGCCTCTAGTGACGATCCTCAGCCCATTTCTCACGGTGGATACCAGGTACCGCGTGGGAGTGGACCGCTACCCCCTGGTCGGTCATCGACGACAGCCGTCACCGGGAGATGACGACAAACGTGTAATACACACTAGTCAGACAACTTCGATGCCGAAAGGGAAAAGTAGGGATATATGTCCCCAAAAACAAACGGTTGACAGCGCAGACTGTAGTCTCCTTGGTGGGGATAGGTTTGATGTCGAAACCCTGAGTGGTGTACCACAAAATTGAATGTGAGGAGGATGTAGAGTGCCGCATTCCTCTTTGTGTTGATGATGAGGCGAGGTCACACGGCAGAGCGCCGTGTTGGCCCTTGGGACTTCATGAACCAGTCCTACATCTAGGGGAGGCAGCACTGATTTGATGCAACAATCCAATTTGGGCTCGGTAGACCTGCCACATCTCCATTTGCGACATTTTGCTAGACATGTGGCGCCGCCCACCATGTCGATCTGCTGCCTCTAGCAGGCGGGCCTTCGAGTTGACTCCTCCGGCTCCGAAAGAGTCTGATGTGTATTGTGTACGGTCGCAGAATATCCCTTGGCAATGAGGGGCTGAGCTTGACAACTGGCTATTGCGCCAAGTCTTGCAACTTGCTGGTGTGGCCATGACATCTTTCTGCACGCGCCCTGGTCGTCGCTCGAGACATTCACCCGATTGACTCAGCCCATGCGCACGTTTCTCGGACACTGCTGGGTTTTTAAGAATGAGATGAAAGCGACATTCAATTCCATGGGCATGGCAGGCGGCCTCACCGCCAAATGTGGCTCGCAGGTGCTCATCGCCGTGGCCAGCTGTGCAAAGGTACCTTTCAGTGCCGTCAACATCCCTGCAGACTTGAGGTGGACGTCTACCATCCCCCAGTATGGTACGGCAGCCCAGACCTCGGAGAAAGCGAACATGAAGAAGCGGCCCTATAAATGTACTCAGGCCGTGACCGACAGCATCGCATCCATAAATGCTCCGAGAGCATGTTGTGAGATGTCACCCTTGTGGTGTCAAGAGTATCTAGTCGAGAGGAGAACATCGTGTTGAACCTCAAATCTATTGGAAATATCGTGAGATTTTGGTCCTCTGTTGGGTCACTTTCATAACACACGACCACGCGTCTCTGTATCGACCACGCAGTGAGACGCCGTGTAACTCAGGCTGAGTACACTGAAGAGGGTTGATATGTTGATAGCTCTTGGTAGCTTTTATCTCTTCCGGGCCCGATCCAGCTATGTATACCTCGGGAGACTTCGTTGACGGATGATATTTCTGGCAGTGATCGTCCCAATCAAGATCTGGCCATCGTGCAATGTAGCACCAGGTTTTCGTCGTGCCTCGACTATCAGTACTCTGGTGGCGTTCCTGCATTGGAGATTCTGGAACCCGATTCTTCAGGGCTTTGTTCATGTACAACAGTACCCTGTGAGATTCTAGCCAGAACAGCGCAGTGTCCAGCGACACTTCAATTCCTTGGCCCCTGCCGACAAGATCCTCCCAACAGAACGTTGCGTGGCTGGTCTTGTGTACGCCAACTTCACAGTGACATATACCTCGCGATTGACTGGAGAGAGGGGGGGACGGCGACGGCTTGCTCTACCTCGGGAAATTGATGCCATCGTACTACACAAGCACCGCGAGCACCGCTGGTGACCTGCGATCTATGTCTCACTCACACCGTAGTCGCATCGCAACGAAATTTGCAGGCGCCTTAATGTGTCGAACTTCTTCGCGGAGACAGAGGAGTTCTCTGTGTGGCAGCAGGCGGCCAGATAGAGGTCAGCTTCTTGGGTCGAGGATACACTGGACTCAAGCCCTTAAAGTGTGACCTCTGAAAGGATCAGGGTTTCTCGAGGTGTCCGCTGCTCCCACCCGCCTTTGACAGGAAAACTGGGTCATGGTGCAACGTTGGGGCCCTCAGTTGTGGAATGTTCCACTTTCTAGAGCAGACCAATCAAAATGGCCATGTTCGGCCTCTCTGGCCACGATCCCATGGAGCCAACAACAGTCTCACCGCATCATAAGACCAGTTTGTGGTCCAAGCGCTCAAAGAGACAGCAGACAGCCTAGGCCGGACTCGCTTGGAAGAAGGGTCGCATTGTACTCGAAAGGCCCTGGGAGCCTCCATTAAATCGGCCCACAGCACTCTTACCGCTAGAGGCTGGGTGGGTTATGACAGAGGGTGGGGTCCATCCAGATGCCACGCCATGCAAAAGTCGGGCAATTCGGGAAGATCTACCAGGACGTCCGACCTTGGCTAAATGTGGGAATGACTGAGGAGGGTGCGTGGTGGCCTAACCCAATGTTGACTGTTCAGAGGAGGCACTGTTTCAAGAACCCAACCAAGGCTGTGCTCGTGCGCCCTGCCAGAACAAGCCATGTGCTGCCTGACTGGGGACAGGTTGCAAGTCATAGTCGAAGCGCTACGCGGCAGTCTTCGCCAGCAGTCCGAGCTAACAGTATGCCCTGTACCGCCGCAACAATCACCACCATCATGATTGCTGTCGGAAGTCGGGTGGATATGCAATGTCCGATTCGCTCACAGGAATGTAGGGAGCACATAACCACTGGGGTTCCATCGTTGCTGATTAGGGCATGTCTTCACTCCCCAGACGGGTCGATCCGAGATGTTCTGGCGTGCTTCGTCGGGAGCGACCAGACACGTGGGCCAGGCTCGACTCTCTCTCATCGCATCGGCAGTCGAGCGATAATGGGTAAGCAGGCTGGCAGGGTGTGTGGGCGATCCCGACAGTTTGGTTGCGCCTGTCAGCGGGTGCAGCGGTGACACATGACGGACGTGGTATGTGGCATCCTCCTGTGTCTTGTTCCTTGCAGGGCGGGATGGTCAGGCCAAGTGAAGCTATTGATACCGGTGAGGACTGATGCGGTATCGTCGGAATTTTTTAGGTTGGGCCGGTGAGGAGTGAAACACCAACGGGACGTCGAGCTGCTGACTCGCAGGATCTCGGCAGTTTCCGAGCCGCTAAAGCACCCAAGTGATAAATGAGTGCCGGCGACCCTGATGGCTGTTTCTTTGATTGGGTTCATCGGGTATGGGCTTCCTCAGCTGCTCTTGACGAGACTTGGGACGAATAGCCAAGAGGTTCACGACGTTTTTGAGTCGTAACCAAACAACAAATACCATCATCACGGCACAAGCGTCTGCTCCCGCGAACTGAGCAATCGTCGTCGAGTTGCTGGGGGTAGACCGGTCGAACTTGTACCATCTGCCTAACGAGATGCGATTGGAGGCAAATTGTGTTGGACCTCAGGCAGTCGATCCAGGGAGGAAAGCTGGAGACGCTCATCAGGTGAGGTGTTTGGAGCCGACGCCGCCATGACTATCACCGAACCAACGACGCATGCCGCATGTTTAGCGTTGACCATACGAGACCTGATGTGCACGAGTGTGGTATGAGAGTCCGGCCAGAAAATAGAAGGAGGGAGAAAAAACCCAGGAGCATGTCGAGAGATGCTTCTGGCGAGGCGACATGGAACAGTTTCTCGTAGAGTTTCGGGATCTGAAAAGCCTGGGTTGATCCAGATGAGGAAGTAGGAGAAGCCCTCGCAGATCAGTCAGACAGGCACGGCCAGCTGCATTGCGTGCTTCCCCAGCTGACCCCTCTAACCCCCAGTATGCTGACGGCATCCCTTGAAGTGAGGAGCACTGGTGCTGCTGTTCATGCAAGATTATGCGGGAGATGCCACTCGGTCGCTCGAGCAGCCCTGACTGTCCAGGTTCAATCCAGAATCTTCCTGCTGCGCAGACCATGTACCATAGGTACCGCGTGGTGTGGTCATCGACGCTGGTGTGGGTGGTGTGAGCCCATGCTGACCGTGATCCTGGAAGCTGCAGCGAGCTGGATCCGGCATCGCTAAAGACCCTGGGATTTGTATACTTTTGAAATGTCTCGAAGCAAAAGCCGATTCGACCTTATTACTTGTAAGTGATTACTGCAGGCGAGCTTGGGCGAGTTGCGACTGGCTCATAGATGAGCCCCCCCACTCTTTCCCCTCCCGCCCCCGTTGTGGAGTCGATGATGAGCACAATCTACATAGTACTATGTACTTGCTTTTTCTCATCCGCGGATGCAGTGGTTTTCATCCGCCACCGGCCTTGGGGTGAGGGAACAGGAATACCATCCGGTAGACTTCTGCGAGATTGGCCAGAATGGTCTATCCAGTGTCGGTCCGGTGCTCCAGCGCTAAGCCTATCGAGGGTATTCCGGTCTTGCTGGAAGATTCTTCAGGGCCGGCTTTTGTGACAGCTCATGTGACATGTTAGGCTGCCCGGCTGCTGTGCGGTATAAGGGTGGGATCTTCCGCGCTGACAGTATGGTTGTGATCGTGGCCGTAGCCGCGTCCCAGCCAACCAGCACAGGGTCTTGTATATTGAACAAGACGGCGTAGTGGCACACCGATGGGGTTGTGTGGATATATCGTGCCCTCTCTTGTCGCCTTGCCTGTTTGGTTTTGTGACTTGTCAAAGGTCCAATCGAGATCAGTTGGCCGGCCGACCCACCGGAGAGGGCGGTTCGGAGGAGGACATTGACTGCTGCAAGAAGGAGACCGCCGTTGTGTGTAATGCAGCCATCTTTATCCCGTTTTCCTCTTGTGCCTGTGTGTGGTTGTCTCTCTCTCTCCCTCGTGCGTTGACTCTACGGGAGGAGCTGGGCACGCGGTCTCGTCACGATTAGACCATCATCTTTTTCCGCCCTCTGCTGGAATGTTACGGGATGGGCAGAAGCCTGGCTAGACCTTTTGTGGTAGGAAGCGGGAGGAGCTGTCGGTGGTGAGGATGGTCGGATCGAGGTGAAGGGTTTCGCTGGGATTGCAGGGAGGATAGAGCTGTCCGAGATCCCTTGCGGGCGGAATGGAAAACCGGGGCGGACGTCAATGACCTGTATGAGAAAGAGACGGGAGGGGGAGAGGAGCAACAGGGTTAATGTCTACCACGAAGTAGTAACGTAATCACTCGGTAAGACTGACGCCCCATCCCTGTGCGAGGACTTGTGTTGGCAGGCACACTCCCCTCCCCATGGTCTAGAAATTGAGACTCACTTACAGGGCAGGAGGAGATCCCTACCAAATCTTTGTGTATCAAGGCCAACTTGTACTATGTATACTGTAGTCTCCGCTATAATCCATGCTTTCAATCCTACTATACTATGGTACATACCTAGGGATCATCATCAAAGTCTCATGCCCCTAGGAAAAAAGAGAAGGAAGAAGAACATCGTAAGCTATCTGTATCAACCCTTCAGCCGTCTCACTGTTCAAATGCGTCATTCAGCGAGAGCCGTGGCCCTTGGCTGTGAATTTTTCTGTTGGGGGGAGTCTGCGGGTGACAGTGTGACACGGCAAGTACGAAGCAGCGGGATCAAAACCAGCGATTGCCCTACCAAGGACTAGTTTGTATGTACTACAGGCCTCGCAAGGCCCACTCTCTCCCGAGCCCAATCTTAGCATCAGTGGGAGCTGTGGGAAGAGGCAGGGCCTATGGAGAACTTCTCGTGCCCTTGCCTTACCTGGGAGCCCCTCTCTCCTTCCTCCTGGGCAAGAGAAAAAAGATAAAGAAAGGGGAAAGGGGTAAGGAGGAAGAATGAAGAAGATTTGAAACAGGGAAAGAGCGCGAGAGGGAAAAGAAAGAGGAAGGGAACCACAAAACAGAGAAGAGGGGGGGGGGGGGAAGGAAAGGAAAAGGAAAAGTCCAAGAAAAAGCAAGGCACTGGATCGACGACACCGCCACCTCCACCAACCACCCGCCATCATCAAAATCAATAACGTCGAGATTCTAACCGAGTCACATCATCTCAGCCAGGGACGCCATCATGACCTGCCGAGAACTGACGATAAACCGAGCCTCAGCTGTGCGATGCTCACTATTGTACGCGCCGGTAACTGCATACTAAGTCGGTGCCTAGATGCCTGAATCCCCACTCCGTATCCTGTCGAATGTGCGACGGCACTCCCCATGATGATAAATGCAACCCGTGCGACAAGCAACACGATCACTCACTTCTCGCCGGCAGCGGCAGCCGAAATCTTGCGCCCAACCTAGACATGACGAGCCCACCGAGGGGACTGAGGGGAGGGCAGCGCAGGGGGGAGAGAGAGGGGGTGGGTGTGTCCTGTGCTCCTTGTCCTCGTCCTCCTCTGACGGTACCTGGCTGGGTATCGCATACTGTGCACCCAAAGCTCCCTCACCATTCAGTCCGTGCAGCCTGTCAGCGCACTAGAGTACCACGGTTCCCAAGGAATGAATCACAAGGTATCCACACCCTCGTCGCCCGGCCCAGGGGTCTCATCACGACTCTAATCCGGCATAGTTCCTCCACCCACTGACCCTTGTCGTGACAGGGGCACCATTGACACATCCCTAAACTTGTCGATTGCCATTCTTGCCAATGCCAACGTCCAACATTTTCAGGTTGTTCGCAGAGCACGGCGAGCTTTCCACGGCCTCGAGGTTCCCTACCATGAGAAGGAGAAAAGTGCTTGGTTCCGGGCGCTCTGGCTGGTCTCTTGGGATACCATGAGCGCTATGGAACCCCTTTTCAGGCCCTTCCCCTCCGAGGCAGACGAGTCGCCTTGCTATTACGCTGAACAAAGGCGGGATGTGAACGTGTATCCACGGATTGATTGGCACGTCGCCTAGCGAGACCGGGTTCGCCTTCGAATGCAACTTCACCACGCATGTTAAGGCGGTCAACGGCAATGTCAAGCCCAGGTACTCTGGTCGTATCGCATCGCATCGAACAAGCTTGTAAAGCTGTTGGCCTCAATGTGCGACGTCGCCTTCTAGATTCTTGTTACAACCCTTCTTTCTGATGTAACGAACAGAAAGAAAAGGAAAGAAAAAAAGAACTGGTATTATTCCACCCGCCCCCCCCCCCCCCTCTTCTTCTGCCTAGCCTCACGCATACGCACGCGCTGTTGAGCTGCCGCGCTGGAGGCTCGACGGGTCGCTGGTCACACAGATAGACTGTGGATGTCACCGACTATAAGGTCGAGGGGGGTGGGGTGGGAGGGGGGCCTGTTGTCATCGCGCTGGTGACAAACAACACGCCCCCCCCCCCCTTCCCTTGAGTACTATGGTACCATGGTGATACATACTACTACGTACTATGTAGTATGTACCATGCAAGATTTTGCAACTCCCGCCGACGGGTCCAGTCGCCTCCCTCTCCATTTCGGCACCAGCAGCAAGGTGTACTACGGTAGAGCCCACGTTTCCTCATCGACCTCTTCCGTCCACTCACATGGCGCATGACTGTCAACCAGCTGCAGAATGCAAGCTTCTTGGTAATACTCCCTGGTTGGTCCATTGCAGGACAGACCATGGGGGAGGGTCCGGTGCAAGGTCATCACGCTCATCTCCCGTTCTCCTCGGCGATCCTTGGGATGTGTCTAGCCTCCAGCTCATGGTACCATAGTACATCGAGCTCGGGATCATACTGTGCCCCCCCCCCCCAAACTCCCCAGCCCTTGCCCAGAACGACCGCCCCCCTTCGGGTGGATGGGCTGGACCAAGAGGAGAGGGAGGAAAAAGAACAAGAAGAAAGAGACAGAGACATGCGCCTGAATCACGCTAGAGGTACAAGACGCCCTCGCTATGTTCCCCCCAAAGCTACTCTCCGTTGCTTTTCCCTCCCCACCCACGGTGCGACTCACGGCCGGCCTGCGCCCTGGGATACGCGCAAGATACTTGCAAGCGGTGCTCTCTTACTGTATCTACAGACCCGCGTGCGTGGCGACGCCTTCGATCAGCTTCCGCCGTCCCCACACATCTACTCAATCTCGACGTACTATAGTACCATGTAAAATACGTCTTTGACCAGCCACATCCCCCAGTTCACAAGAGGGCGTCGCAAGCTGGAGCTAGCTTGGTCGGTCAATATCTCTCAAGCACACGGTGCGGTTGAACCTTGGCTCTGGGTTGTTCTGCGGCCTACCACTGCATCTGCCTCCCTCAGCTCGCCCAGACACAGCCATCAGTTCTCGTTAGCCTCGTCGCTACATTATTGCTTTTGCTACTTGCATACCGCATACAAGATACAAATCCCGTTCCTCTCTCAGAACCCTGCCAGATCTGCACCTCTGACCCCCCCCCCCATCCCTCTGCCTTCACCTGCCTTGCAGTCTTCCACACATCATATTACGGGGCGTGCGCACCGGGGGCTCTGTCTCTGTCTCTCTGCATCTCCACTACTTTGCATAGGCTCAGAGCAAGGGTAGCCAGCGGCCCTCTCTCTGCGCGGCCTAGGGTCCTCATCACTAACACCGACACGGGAGCATCTGTACGTACACACAGAGAGAGAGAGACGGGTCTATTTCACACACCCCTTACATACATACATTAGATGTTTCCTCGCGCAGCCCAATTCAGATTTCCTCTTCACGATCTTCACACCTTATTCTCCCCCCTCTCGCCGGAGACCAATTCCTCGTGGTCTTGGTCTTGATCAATCCTGAGCTCCGGGTTCGTCGCATCTCGCCAAGGCGGTTTTTTGTCCCCTGCAGCACAACTGTCAAATCAGACCTTGCTGGCGCACTCCCTGGCTGCAGGACACCGTGCCTCCTCTTTTTCTGCAGTTTGCTTTCCCCTCTCCCGTCCAAAAAGTCACGGCACCTACGACAAGTGACAAGCAGTGGCGACTTCACGTAGCCACCAGGACCTGCCGTCTCGCATAAGACCGCTCTTGGACTCGATTTTGTATTATCCTCAATCTCTGCCCCACGTGTCGGTCCTGCATTCCGCACCTATCGCGCCTGCTGGACGATCTTGGTGGAAGACGACTGATTGGACGTCCGTTCGAAGACGGGTGAACGACATCTGGCAATCGATCGGGCCCTCATCCCCTGGAGAAGGCTTTGCACCGAATTCCGTGGCCCTGGGTCTACAAGGCTCTGTGCATCACAACCGACGCCCTTCACCGTCCTCACCTCGGGCCACCACGCCTCTTTCGGTCATACAACACCCCATATACGACTACCAGGCGGGGAGCACACGTTGGTCTGATTGACCACCCCCTGTCCGCCAGCGGCTACGCCTCGAAAATCGCTGGTTGTCCATCGTATTGGGACATCTGACGGTCTCTCATCTCCTCCTTCGCTGCCCCTCTCTCTCATCCCTCTCGGTTGTCTAGTGTCGGTCTTCCTGTGGTGGTCCTGCCCGTCCTCTGTTGGTGGGGATTCTGGCGTGGAACAGCCTCTCTGAGCAACAGGGCAGCTGCTCTCCGATGTTTCACAGCCGCACAGCAGACAAAGAAGTCCGTGACGCCCGACTCCCGGGATACTGATCACGACGAGCTGGTTGGTCTGTGGAGCAGTGCTATCCACCCAGCTATTGGGCGCGGATCCAGGTCTGTTCGCAGACGCAAATCATCAATCTACCTGTCGTTGGTCATGTGCGCCACCGCATTCGCCTGACAGTATTCTCAACCAGAAAGACATTTCCCAGGAAAAGGGGGAGCTCTTCGTCTCGATCCGTCCTGAGCTTTCCTTCCAGGGTCAGTGTTTGGTGTCCGCCCTCCCGTCCGACTCGGCAGCAAGCTCCCGTGCGAACAGACAGGCCAGATCCGTGCCTGTGGCCCATGATTTTGAACTCGAACAGGCTGGTGCGTGAGAACTTGGGGTTTTCTTCTTCTTCTTCGAGGGGGTAACCACATCACTCGGCAGTTGTTCTTTTCAGGTGCGACTATCCATTACTCTCTTGTACATGCCCAGAGACTCAGTCCCTCGCCTCTGCAACTCGGCAGCAAGCTGACAAGGGGTAAGGCCCGCCACAACCTCTCTTTCCCCTCGTCCTTTCTCATTTGCTTCTCTGTGCTGCGAAACAAATCCAGTTGGAAGCCTCATCCCTGGCCGTTTTCCCCCTTCTGCACCCTACTTCGTCCTGTCTCACTCGTATATTTGGCACTACGGCAAGCCAGACCCACTCGTGCTGGTGAGAGGCTCGGCGGGGAATCTGGTCAAAGACTGTTTTTCTTTTTCACAAACCCATGCATCTTTTGCCTCATATTCAGCCTCACCGGAACTAGTTCCTGGAGCTAATCAAAGTCTCTAATATCCAGACTCAGCGGCGCTATCATTTCTCATCCTCTCATCTTCTTTCACCGCCCAATGACTTGATATAAGAAAGGAAGCCAGCCTGTCTCGTCAAGAAGAAGCAAAGAAGAAGAAGAAGAAGGAAAAAAAGAGACAAGACGAGCTAAACACACCATTCTGATCTCCCACGGCTAAACTTTACATCAACTCCAACCCTTGGACAAGATGGTCTTGCCAACCCACCCTTCTCGTCAGTGGACGGCGGAGAGGATCTCGGCGGTTCGCCCTCCAGTTGCCGATTCCATTAACCACCGCAGATATCCAATGGTAAAGTTCCACGTATAGAGTCTCACTTCTATCGGCCAGGTCTGACGTCGAGACAGGACATCTGTACAATGCTGCAGCAGCACTGCAATATCTCGCTGTCCCATTTTATCATGGCAGGCATCACCAAACAGGGCGAGCTGATCACCTTCAGCGGACCTAGAGAGGCCGGAAATCCCATGGTCTACAAACAGTACATTAATCTCGATGGATATCTCAACTGGTACAACAATGAGAGCATGCTCCCGAGTACGAAGGCCATGGACAGCTCCTTCCCACACCTGGCCGAGTTTGCTAACTCGTCTTCTGCAGCACCGAGCCCATCCTCGTACGAAGACAGTTACCTTAGCCACGGAGACCCCGACCGCCATGCCACCTATGGCGGTCGTCGACAGTATGACCGCCGCCGAATGCAATCTGCTTACGACTATGACGATGACGCTCTCAGAACTCGAAAACGCCCAAGAGGGGTGAACAGGAGAGACCCGGCCCATGATGCTGGACCAGCAGTCAGTGTCGTGGTCCCGAAGAGAGCTCTCAAGATCAGCAACAGGGAGGAGGTCTGGAAGTTCTACGAGCAGCGTTTCAAGAATATCCAGCAGTCGGCCTGTAAGGTGATTGCAAAGGCCTGGATCAAGTTGATCGCCCCAAAGAAGCAGTCCAACCATCCCTACACAGGGCAGGAGGCGAAGGCGCCAGATTGGTGGCCCAAGCCGACAGGACCCACGAGAGATGACAGGGTCCGACACAAGGAACCGGACCATCTGTACAAACCCGGTACGTCTGGCCTCCCGCAAAGAGGGCTTTTGCCTCTCACCGGGTATCCTTCAGCTAATGACCACGCAGAGCGTGTGTGGCTCCTCTGCCATATCCTGAGCATGGTCGTCGAGCCCAATCGCTTGCAGCACAAGGACATTCAGAAGTTGAATGTCACGGTTGCGAAGCTAGAGGAAGCGACCTTTGAAGCACTCTCGAGCTTCTTCGGAGACGTCGAGAATCCGAACAATGCCAAAAAGAAGCCTTACCTAAAGGAGATCTTTAGGGTGGCTAAATATGAGGAGCGGTTCAAGAACGGCGAGATTGGTTCGTGAACTCATATCATCCATCATATCACGCGCACATGCCCTCCGACTGACACCAGTACTTCACACATAGATGCCAATGCCGAGGTCCAAGTCACAGCCGACGACAAGGTGCCGGATGACTGGCGCGAAGAGGAAGAAGATGCGCCACAGGACGATGATGACAATCAGCCTACGCCTACCTCACCCAAGCAGGAGCACAGCCTGCCTGCGCTCGCGCCCCCTCCCCCTCCTCCCCCCGCCCAACAGAGCTCGGCTGGGGGTCTGCAGGGCAGCTCATCATTCAACATGGGCGAACTGCCAGTCCGCGGCCATCCATACCCCCAGCCGTCGATGATGCAGTCGGATCTCAGCGCTGCTGGCCCATCCAGCTTTGTGGAAGGCAGCTCCCTCGGTGGTGTAAGCAACCAGCCACCCATCTCCCAGGCACACGCAATGCCCTTGCCAGAGGGGTATTCGGACCCCCACGCGAACAGCCGGCGCTCATCACTGTATACTTCCAACCCCGAATATGCCAGCTCTTCCAGCTCCACCTTGTACCCCACATGGCAGCAACACAGCAACCAGCCGACCGCATCGCCTGTGTACTCATTCAATCAGTCACAGCAACAGCAGCAGGCGCACCCGCCTGGGTCCTATGTCGAGCAGCAGCCATCCGTGCCTCTTCCACAGACTCCACAGTACCTCGAGGCTCCCACTTATGACCATCTGCACAACAACCCGTTTCGCCCGACGAATGTGGCCCAGGGACCTGTACACCCTCACACCACACATTCGTTCTCCAACTACATCTCATCTTCGGGATCAGGCTTGAAGGTAGACCCTCTCAGGTCCGCACACCCACACGAGGACAGTGAGCACAAACGATGGAACCAGTAACCGCTGTTATTGGATCGTGCGGAGGATGGGATATCACATTGGAGGAATGACTTTCTTGGGCAGGCCGCATTGCTTTCCTTCCCATAAAATATCAACCGGCTTCGCAGCCCTTTAATTCCGCGTTCCCTCGTCAGTAATGACGATCCAGCAGCTCTGACATCGCTTATTATCCTTATTATTATTATTTTTGTCGTCGTCGTCATCATCATCATTATCAACATCATTATTATTATCATCACCGCGGTTCTTTTTATTTTCTTCTTTTCCTTCTCTTTTCGCCACTCTTTTCTATTTCTTTCAGATTCTGAGAACCAACTTTTGCGCGATCTCAAATAGATGGCAGTGGCAGGGCGGCGGTGGCTTGGTGCTGCGATGTACCAGTCGCCTTTTGTTTGTTTCGCTTTCCATATTTTTGCTTGCCCTTCCTTCACATGGCGCGCGCACACGACGCATCACACACGCGCACACCTACACACACGAGCATCTCTGATACCCGACACAAACACAACATGGCCAGGCGTCTGAGATGTACTCGACGGCCACTACGAAAATTGCATGACAGGGTCTTTCTTCTATTTCCCCCCACACCAGCTGCAACTTTCGATGTGGTACTACAAACGCCCCCTTCGCCGAATGATCGAGGAGAAGGCAGCCATGATAATTCGATACTCAGCAATGACCAGCTCAGCGATAGTGCACATCGCATCCTAATCACATGAGCGTCGCGAGAAAGTGAGAAAGTGAGAGAGCGTTCGAGGTTTTAGTCAGGTATACTCAGCAAAGCGAGGAGCATTGGTTGGATGAGCAGGATGGGACGACAAAAAAGGTTCGGAGCCGGGAGCCATTCGGATGTCACAACGAAGCAAGATTTCTTTCTCTCTTTTTTTCCCTTTGTAGTTGTGTCTGTGGCTTTTTCTCCGTCTTTTCTTTTAGGCTTTAATTTCTTGAGGCTTATTTTCATCTCTTGACATGTCAATCACGGCTTTTTTTCTTTCTGGGTTTATGGGTGGCTCTTGTCTAGGTATCTTTTTTTTTTTTTTTTTGGAAACATGAATATCGAGCCTGCTTTTATTCTACAGGACACATTGGAGGGGGGCCGGGGGCCGCACAGGGGCTGCGAGCAACACCTACATTCATTCCGTGGGAAGACTAGCAGGCCCAAAGCAGGGCCCCGTTTCCAGGTGTTTGGATCTGAAAAGGCAAGAGAGGATTTGGGTGGCCGTTCTGTCAGTTTATTGTCCCGCAGTGATATCTCTGCAAAATATTACGACTTATGAAGAGTGACACCTTCTACCTGCACGCCAGCGCCATGTCGCTTGTCGTGACCTTGCATCGTGAAGAGAAAACCAAGAAGAGGAGAGGTCGAAACAGAGACACGAGTGCCTGCGAGCCCCGTCAGTTACGGAGAAAGGGGCGAATGAAAGACACAGAGAGCGATATTGGACAGCCGCCACGGCCGCCACCACCACCGTCACTCCAACATCACACCAAGACAAAGATCACATATGATGATCAGTCAAGGCCCAGCAGCGCGTAGGGAGGCAGAGGAGAGGTGAGAAGAGGGCAGTGGGGTTGAGGCCGCATCAGACATCTACGGCCACAGCAACTAGCCGCTGATGACAAGCAGGGGAATACGAGTGGATCAGAACTTTCTTGCTGCGTCTGAGAAGTGACGAGACGGACCTCCCAGGCCAGCTGAGATGAGCTCGGTTAACAAGCCCCAGGGGGGGGGGGGCGCTCAGTGCCCGATCGCTGTCGTCATGGACGGGGAGGAGAGGGCAGGGTAGATGCGAAAGTCGTCTCAGCTCTAGCGAGACGTACTCCTGATCAGCTGATGTTTCTTTGTCCTCCATGTGACTGGGTAAATGTCAATATTCGGTCTAACAACTATTGAGGCAGAGAAGCGGGAGGAGGAGGAGGAGGAGGAGATGCCGGTCCTAGTTCGTACCTCCGCTCTCCCCGGTTCCAGACCCCGTCGTCGAAGCAGACCCCGAAAAGCCAGGCCCCCTGCCCACCTCGTTAGGAACGGGGGGGCCAAGGGTTGAGCGTTCGGGAGAGCTACTGTTGCTGCTGCCTGCCTGCAGCTTACCCATGGCAGCATGCAGGATCGCTTCTGCGCGTCTCCATCGGATCCGTGTGTCCGTCTACGCGCCACTTTGACGCCAACTTCGTTGGACCAAACAGTCTGTGGAGGGCGTAAAGGGGGGACGGCAGGCAGGAGACGCGCATGCGCGCACACACAAGCCGACCAAGCGTTTCTTTTCTAAGCAAGGTCTTGCCCTTCCTTCTTCTCGTTTCTTTTCTGTGTAGGGCAGAAAACCAGAGAAGGCGGGCCAACCCGAATATTTTCCGGACCCTGGGTTCATGGTACAGTAGATAGCCATTGGCTTGCACCGAGTGTTAGCGAACGCAGTCGCCTGCCTGCCTCGGCCATTCTATTTCACACACACACACACACACACACACATATGCACGCACGGAGAGAGCCCGACAGGTGAGATGCGACTGGTGCCCAATGGTGACATCCCATGGCCTTTGGGCTCCCCCACATCTCGGCTAGATGAGATCGATGGTCCAAGGAAGGAACTTTTCCTTTTCTTGAACAAAAGAAGGAAAAAAAGAGGACCAGCCTTGTGTATGTGTGTCCATCCAAGGTGACGAAAACAGACAGACACGCAGCGTTTGGGCACTATCGTCATATTACGCAGGCCCTCTTTTTTTATATATATATAATATATATGTCCTTTTCCTTGTTTTTCAGCTCCTCCACTCTCGGGGGAGATCTTCGGTCGCAACCAATTCCGACGATCAGAACGGCATTTGTTTGTTTGCCCAGTACAAGATCTTCGGTTGCAATACATCTCACAACATTAAACAACCCTGCCCCCCACCTCCGGCCCAAACAACGATCAGTTAGCGTATGAGCAAGGTGTAGGTGGCGAATAAGGAAGATGACATGCCGTCCAAGAGAGAGCAAGGAGATGGAGATGAAAGTCGCAATCCCCGACTGCTTTGCTGCCCGAGATTACCTATGATTCATATTCCGCAGGCTATGCAGCAGACTGGATGTTTCTAAGCTGCTGCCCGAGAGGGCAGGATCCCTAGGCGAGTATGAGGTGGTTTCTTTTTTGGGGCTTATGTATGTGACACTATTTGTCTGGTCAGATGTGATCCGAATAAGAATTAGGGACAACAAGGTAAGATGCCTGTTCGGGGTCCTTAGTTACTGCATGCGTGCAAATAGACGGGTTTGTTTGCTGACATGAACTCGCACGACGAATCCTGCTGCTGCACACAACATCCGATTACACTCTGCAAAGACAGTCACACTATTTGATTCAGTTATCACATTACATGACAGAGATAGAGAGAGAGAGAGAGAAAAGGACACCAGCCAGACCCCTCCCATGCCAGTGTCACCTCCCCTAACCGACACACACACACACACACACACACACACACACAGAAAGGGTCAGATTCGACGGGCACCCGCATGTAGTATTGCAAGGGGGGGCCGGTGGGGTGGTCGGGAGGCAACGTGAGAAGTCCATGCATCTCTTGTCTAGAATCCAGGCTTCTTCAAAGTGCCCTTTCCCACCTGCGCCCCTCCCCCCTCCCTCCTTCACACATGAGTGGGGGGGGGGGGGAGGGAGGGAGTATGTACTCTGAAAGTATCTCGCACAGTGCCAGTGAACTCTCACATTTCTTTTTTTTTTTGTTTCTCGATTCTCATCTCCTTAAAGTACTGAGGGACGCGCTTGTCACATCCTGGCCTAAGGGGAGGAGCAAGCACTCAGATATGGATGGGGCTGGCGTGTGTCTCGGAACACGCACGACGTTTTTGGAGAGGGCTGGTGTCGGGCTGGCTGCTCTTGCGCTGCAGCCCAAGTGGTGGGAAGTGCACGATGGTGGTGTGTTGTTTTGTGTAATTTCTTTGTTTGACAATACGGGGAAGGGCAGGCGGCTGGGCGTCTTTTGCGTGGGCGGGCAGGTCTCGGTTGTGTAGGGTTTGCGACGGCTCTTGGTGATTTTTGGTGATTGGTGGGGGGGGGGGGCTTCCTATTCTTTTTTTTTTTTTCCGTTCTCCCCTCTCTTCCTTGTTGGTGTTGTTGTATACGAGGATGGAGGGAGGTTTGTGTCACTTTTTTGTGTGTCTGTGAGTCTGCACGTGCGTATGTAGTACGATGTAGTGTGACAAAAGTCCCGCTGGAGGGCCCGCGGGAAGGAGCCACTTATTTTTCCTAGTCGAGTGGGATCTTCTTCTCATCTCGATATACCCTTTTGGGAACACAGCTGAGCCCTGACCGGTTCGAGATGTGAGACAGTTGACGTGGTACGATGGATGATCCATGCGGTCCTGGTGCGCTCTGATGTCAGTCATTCTTCCTCTCTTGACTTTGGGAAATCCTGTTATTGCCACCGGCAATCATTTCTCTCGGCAATTTTGTTTTCGAATTTTCTTTGTTGTCTTGTTTTGGAATTTCGTGGTGAGGTTGTTGCTGTCGCCATGGGTGACTTTTGATGGCAGTTGGGGGCCCCCGAGGGAGTGGATGGGAGGCATCTCTACACGGTGCCTCGAAGGTGGCTGACTCCCCTAGGTGCAGTAACATAATTGTAGTGAGAGCAGATCTAGTATTCGTATGCCTAGTTCTAGTTACACTTGGGAGCCCCGGCTCTACGATTCACGCAATCATATAATTATCTCGTTTTGCGTTTGTCGTAGCATTATTATGCCTGATCAATTGAGTTTGTGTGCTTGCAAGGTGTATTTAATTATTGCATTGTGACCAAGATATTAGAGGAAGGCTTCTACATGCCCTGTGCGCTTGCGGAACAGCTTTCTAGACGCGCATCACTTTTCTCGTGTTGTCTTGTGAAATTGTTGAGGTAGTAATTAATTAGTCAATTATCATACAGATATTAGTGAAGTCAAACCTCGACAAATCAATATCCATGTGCTGAATAGATGCTTCCTACTTATGCAGTAGCTACGGTAGAACACTTCAGCCTGATGATCTAGTTGTGCCTGTTCATAGTGTCCAATTATCAACAATCCGTCGAACGATATCGTCGATTTCTGTTCCATTCTCTTCTCTTAGCCACTCTTGTCCCTTTCCTCTTTGTTCCATGACCATAGCCTGATGCCCCATGGTGGGAAGAGAGGTACACCAGTCTTCAGAGGAGCTTGAGCCGGGAAGAGACAGTCAACCGCAAGAGAGTTGAACAGGATTGTGCCGGCTGGGACTTGACCAGTGTGTACAGAATCTTGGATACCATCAGAACACATTAAATGCCTTCTCCACATTCAATTCGGAATCACACCGACCGCAATGAAGAAATGGCCCTAGTGATATGGTCGTGACAAACAGGACGTCGGACCAATGTCGTGTCTAGGTAGCTGGACACATAACATCATTACTCGATACCAATGAATCGTCTCATGCCAGATGCGTTTTATCCCCAACCAGTCTGCTTTTCATTACTTAGTGTTTGCCTCTGCCTACTTTCATCCGCCAGCCTGGGCATACTCTGCCCCGTGCATTATCACCCTGACAGACGCAGACTTGCTTGACTGTAAAACCCAAGGAAGCTTATATTAATTGATGCTAGAGGCCAGGCCCATCCAACATGAGCTTGATGTAGAGAAACAGACTCTATAAAAACAACCTCAGTGCGATCGAACTGACTCGAATGTCCAGATCTCTATCAGAGCCGAGTACCATACTGACACGAGGACGCCAATCCGTCAAAGACAACGTGGCGTAAAATTAAGAGCCTTCGTGCCCACAACAACGAAGCAAAAGAGGCACATCACGGACATCTTCCGCGGTAATGAGCATCCAGTAATGAACAGAAGGAAGAAGTCCTTCCTGGAGTCTTTCCTTTTGGAGTTTTCGAACGATCAGATGATGAGGTCTAAGCCTGTAAGAGAGAGACCAAGCATGTAGCAACCACTTGGCTTTCACCAGATTTGAAAGAGTGTGATCTGCTGGAATTCTGAACAACATACCAATTGAAGCTTTCTCGAGCGCGCTAGAAGACAAATCAAAATGACTGAAGTTCCACATGGGCAACGGATTGGCTCTGACCTTTTGACCATCACTAGACGTAGTGTGCGTGTGCTAACTTCCTATCGCTTGAAGGGTGCTGAAGTAGTGCCAGACAGTATACCTGCATTTGACAGAGTCAAGGGGAACAAAGAAGAAAGGAAATTGCAAGGAAGACAAGATTAAGGCAGCTTATCTACGGTAATGGAGATGAACTACTTGTCAGTGGCAGCTTAAGTACTCAGGCATACTCGGAATGTTTTCAAGTACTGGAAAATGGCCTGCTTGATTTCGGACGATGGATCCATGCTAGTCAAACCACGTCTCGCTGAAATGATTGAGCCTGTGCGCAACTCAAAAGTGCCAATCATCCCCCGGAAACTGATAGTGAGGTTGATCAAAGCATGCGAACTGCCTGCTGAGGAGTAAAAACAGCTTGCATGCTGTTATCTGATCATATTGTAATAGCATCAGCAATGAAAAAAGTCCACGAGAGATGATCCAGTAGAGATAATTCATGAATTGTCTTCTTGCCTTTCGCACCTCACAGCTGCAGCGGCAACCAGTCTTCAGAGCGAAGTGATCTGTATAGGGATATAGGAACCACAGGGAATGCACGATCTCCTGTCCAGCACACTGACCATGATCCGGGCCCTCCTGATTGTGACCCTGAGCCTCTGATCGAGGAGATGGCTCGTATCACTGATGAACCCAATACCACCATGCTTGGTGTTCGTCCTGGCAAACTAGTGCCCAGGAGGTCCAGGCGGATCAGCTCCACTCGCAAGCCTCGCTGGTAGACCGGTTATGAGACTACCTTGATTCGTCAGGACACCCCTTGGGTTTGTATCCATGGTGAATCGCGTAAGAGGCAGAGAGAGCTGCTCCTTTAATCTTTGAAGGATCCAGCCGTCCATGTGAGGCAGAGGAGCCAGTCCGCAGCTGGATGTAATTAGGCGCACGACTGAGTAACTGTGTAGACAGCGACATCTTGCTTCAATCCGAGTAATCGTCATCATCATCATCATCATCAGCATCACCGCGCTTCCGCTTCTTGGAAGGTGGCTGCACCGGCTTGGGCGTTTCATCCCTCCTCACAAAGATATAACTCCTCGCCGCCCGCTCCTCGCCCTTCCAGCCGCCGCCCACCTCTCCCTGCTTGTTCCGCACGACACCCAGTGTCCGCGTGTGGTGGTATCCGGGATACGCCGAGGCCTGGAAGCGGAAGCTCCGCTCGACCTGCAGACCAGAATGGCGGCCCAGGTCGCGGATGTTCCAGAGAGTGTAAGGATCGCCCTCGAATAGCGTGACGATAACCGTCCCGCCTGGCGCGAGAGAAAGCAGGGCACGCTTGAAGAACTCGACAAGAAGCTCCTGGTTGTACCGCACCTGGCGGTTGACGTCTGTAGACTTTCCTCCTGTGTGAGGGAAGTTGAATACTTTGGTGGAGAGCAAGGTCAGGACTCATCAGAAAAGAGAAGCATCTAGACGGTTGATCGTTCGTTGGTGGAGAGGAGGAGATAGACAGGATGGGGGAAAGAGACCAAGGGGAACAAAAAAGGGGGGGGGGGGGTGTGGGAGAGGCAGTTTGGGACCTTGTGGCATGGCGTACTTATCCTGTCAAAGATCCCTACCAACTCCTTCCCTGACTTCTTGGTCCAGGGGCCCATCTTCTTTGCGTCCACGCCATAGATGACTTTGCCTCCTTCGCCCTTAATAATGTCAACATTCTCCTTCACGTGAGGATACTTGTCGGCAAGCTCGTCTAGATTCGCCTCCAACACGGTGGCGGTGACGTGCTCGCAGTAGTGGTGCTCGACCAGCGCCCTCGAGAAGCTGAGGTCGCCCTCGCCGACTAGGAGGATCGTCTCGTCTGCAGCAAAGGGAACGGTAGGGGCCTGTTCGCGCGTGGGCTTGGAATCCTGGGTGCCAGACTTTTTGGCGTGGAACTTGCTGATGGTGGTGGACTTTTGATGATTTGGCCCGGCGGGGTGGTTGGGTCTGCTGCTGGATTTTTGTTTATGATGCTGGATCCTGCGCTTCTTTGCCATTCTTATCTGAATAGAGCTAGATAATGTCCTTGATTATTGAGAAAATTCTTTTTAGATTTGGTTCTCAAGATTATCTCACATCAAAAGGGAGAAGGCGCAATTCTTGGATTGTCGTTTCCCTGTTGGTGGACTGAATTTGGAGCGGTCGGGTGGAAGTCGGTACGTACCGCCGCCGCAATGGCAATACTGCTACTAGGGGGGGGGGGGGCAAATTTAGCAGCAGAGACCACCAGGATTCTATATTGAGCCAATCGAAGCCGCCATGATTAAAGTCTGCCCACCCCTGTCCAAATGCTCAAATTAGGTCTGGCCCGACTACTCTACACACGGATTTTTTTCTTTCTTTTTCTTTTTTTCGATCAGGGTTGGGAGTAGCCTACCAAAAGATCAGGAATTTTGTTCAATTTTTTTCTTCTTTACCCTACCCAAAATGAGCAAAGGTCTAGGAATTCGTCTATGGAATATGGCACCAACAATGACATGTACTATGTATAATTTTCCAGTGAGGTTGCTTTTTTACTTGGATTTTCAAAAGGTACCACAGTACCCTAAAGTACAAGTGGAGAGTGTCGTGTGCGTGAGTTTGGAGCAGTGGGGCCCAGCTCAGGAGGCTCGGTTGGCTGACGGAGCAAGCAGCATTTCTGAGGCGGTATCAGATCCAGACAATAAATAGTATTAGGGGGACCGCAAATCTGCAATGCACAACGAGCAAAAGTGCTGTGCGGAGTCACTCCCCAGAAAACTGTACTTGTCATCGATCATCCTAGCCTCAGAGCCAGCATTGTGCTGTATTGGTTTGGGCCCTTCAGTAGTACAGTACAGTACAGGCCATGCCATATGTTCGTTCCTATTTCTCTCGGTTATTGGCACCCCCTGGGCCCCCCCTCGTCGATCGCATCTGGATCACACGAGGTTCACTCCATCTGCCAATGCACCCGCTCTCACTCGTTGTTGAGGATATGAAGGGAGAAAAAAAAGAAGGAAGAAAAAAAAAAAAAGGGAGAGAGAGAGAGAGAGAAATATACAATAACGAGACCCAGAAGACGAATTCATTCAAGGTAGAAGATTTAGGCCAAGTTAGAGACACACCGCCCCCTGCCGCCTCATGGGCCGGCGTATGTAAATTGAGAAAATTAAATGTATTATGCTATCTGGCCTCCTCCAAGCACCTGGCCATGAAGGATCTTGCTGATCTGGCTCGAGCTGGACAGAGGAAGGAAAGAACGTAGTGCGACCGTAGCTCTTGGGTAGCCTAAAGCAAGCACGTACTTGCTTGCTGGTGCTCGAGGAGGCTCAAGTGCTGTAGAAAAATCCGTTCCGGGACGGCCGCAGCCAAGCAGGGTTGATAGCCACACCCCCCTGGGGCTACGGCTTCTTCCTGGTAGGGGTCCCTCTCTCACACACACACGCACACTGCAGGCCTGGGAACGACGACACCAGCTTCCTCACCACAGATTTGCAATCCAGATGTGCACAACGAGCAGCCTCTCAAAAGTGCTCGAGTAGCTACTAATCTCAGCAACCGGTGGCCATCCAAAAAGTCATTTATTTCATCCGTTCATCTGCCGCCCGCCCCGCCCTGCAGGAGGCTGGCCTCGATCTGACCTCTCTGCACCGGCTCACACCAAAACTGCAGCCAGCGGCCGTCTCCATCTTTCTCACCTGCACCCCAGAGACCCAAATCCAGCAGCGCCCAAAAGCCGCCAGGCCATCATCACATCACGTTTTCCCTCTCCCACCAGCCAACACGAAACAAACGAACAGCACGTCTGCCTCGCAGCTGAGAAACGCCAATTGTCAATCTGCTCTCTTCTTTTTTCTTTTTCTGCACCAGGACGATTAACCTCCCTTCCTGCCTACCCTGCACGAACCCTTTCGTGTCCCTTTCAAAAACCTCCCCTGTTACCCGATCTCACCTTTTTGTAACCCCGTCACCAACACCAACCCTTTTCTTTAATTTTTTTCTCACCACCCTGCTGGACCGCCTGCACTCGCCATCTCACCTCTGCACTCTGACGTGGATGGCAGCCACACATCATGAGTGACGCTGCTGTTCAACGCCCCAGCCCGTCCAAGAGAGGACGCGGCAGAGGCAGGGGAGGCGGTGGCAGGGGAGCTGCGTCTGCCCGCGCCAGAGGAAAACCTGCCGCTGGCCGCCGTGGCCGCGCCAAAGTCTACGAAACAACTCGTGCTCAGGCTGCTCACGAGCGTCAGCGCGATCTCAGAAATGCCTACTCCTCTCTGGCTTCGGCGATGAAGCCCGCCCTCGAGGAGCTGGCTGATCGGAACCTGGACCGTCTCAAGTCCGATTTCAATGCTCATCAGGAGGTCGAGCAGTACAACCAGATCGTCAGCTTTCTCAAGGAGCGACACGGCGACCGCGTCGACGAGGTCGAGACCAAGTTCAACTACAGCATCACCTGCCAGGACCACCAGGTAAAGGCCCAAGAAGAATACACAAAGTTGTCATACATGGTATGTTCTCCTGCCCCCGTCTTTTCCTCCCGGTCGACAGCGGGTCTCCTTCCCCAAGTTCGCCTTCCCGCCCCCTCGGCCTGCTTGCTGACCCCTGCCTCTCGCCCACACTCGTGCAGAACCGCTTCAGCGAAAAGGTCGAGGATTTTTATGACGTCTTGCTCCGGCGCCTCGACATCCTCCAGCAGCTGTCTCAGAATGGAGAGCCCGTTGATGTAAGCCCAACCCTACAGAGGACTCATCTGGCTGTCCTCATTCCCCTCATGATCTTCCTCAATCTCTTATACTGACCACCGTCTCTCTCTCTCTCTCTCACACACACATACAGAAACTTGATGACTCGTGGAGCTACAAGTCCATCACCACCCAGGAGGCTGCCGAGCAGGGCATCTACTGCAAGATTCACAAGGGCGTCGAGGTCCCTTACCCACACCTGCACCCTGAGCTGTCCCGAGAGGAGGCCAACAAGTCCAAGGCGCTCCGCACCCCCGGCAAGCGCAAGGCCGCCAACCAGCTCGAGGACGCAACCCAGCCCAAGAGGCCAGCCAGTGCTCTCGACGGCCAGGCTGCCGCTGCTATCCCGCGCCACATTGGCGGTCTCCTCTCCGCCGTCGCTCCCGATGAGCCTGTCAGCCAGCCCCCTTCGCCCTCGCCAGTCGACGACAATGGCGACGCTCCCTCGCCCCAGGCAAATGAGCCCACCGCGGCCGGCCGCGGCAGGAAGCGGAAGCGGCTGCTGGAGACCTCGCCAGTGCCCATGGCAGCGGCAATGGCAAATGGAGATGCCGCCGACGACTCCGAGGCCGAGGAGGACGAGACCATGCCTCCCCTGCCCAACGGCGCAGGTGAGCCGGACGAGTACGGTGTCCGCCTCATCAACAAGAGAGCGCGCATCAACGACATGCCCAACAACCGCATCATGGTCCCTGCCCTCTATGAGTACGAGGACCATGAGATCGGCTTCCGCGACTCGACAAACGACAAGAGCCGTGGTGCCACCAAGGCGAAGCGCAGGAAGTTCCTCAACCAGCCCAATGCCGGCGCCATGTTCTTTGATCGCAACAACTCCAGCTACGACGCCACCCGGTACGCCGATGGCGACCTGGACCAGGACACCGTCGCCAAGCATAACATACATCCCAAGTACGGCTTGTTCAAGGAGGACTCCGTCAACAACTCGGAACCCCCCGGCCCTACCAGCCCGGCTGGAAGCCCGTCGTCTTCGTCTCCGACGACGGCAAGGTCCAACACACCTCGCGGTCCATCCGTGCAGCCAAGGCGGAGGAGGCCTACGTCAAGCTCACCATGCAGGAGATGCTGAGGCGACACATGGAGCAGGAGGATATCGACGAGGAGGACCTGATGGACCAGGAGACGAGGCAGCTCATGGAGGAGCGCGACGAGAAGAGGCGCGAGCTGGAGCGACAGGAGGACGAGGCTCAGGATGTCCACGACCAGCAGGTGGCTGCCCACAATGTGGCCCTCCTCCTCGAGGCCGCTGGAGCGTCCGACGCACAAGAGCTGCAGATGCCCCAGGCCCAGAGTGTGTCGCCAACCCTGTCGCGCCCCTCGACCATGTCTCGACCGTACGATGCGATCCGAGACGTCTTTGGTGGATCCGATTTGCCCCCCGCCGCACCCGCCACCGCCTCCGCACCTCGCGTCGAAAACACGACGAAACTGATGGCCTTGGCAGACATCGCTGTCAATGGACCAGGGATGGGGGATCCGGCAACTCAAGCTGCTGCCACCGCCGCCACCGCCGTCACCGCCCAGGAGCCCCGGCAACGGGTCCCCATACAGATGCCCGAGCCAGTCCGACCCACGCAGCTGCGGGACCCCTCGGATCTCGAACATCGTGAAACGCCCGTCATAGACTACCCCGATCCAGACAACGAGTTCGTCCCCAGGCAGATCGCCTTTTCCACCAATTTTGTCGGTCACCAGCCAGAGTACCCCATGCAGCCGCCTCATTCCTACCAAGAACGAGCAGTCCCTGAGGGCCCCCTGGTGCGCCATGATAGCCACACGTATCGAGAGCCGGGTGTGCGATACGAGCAGCAGCAGCCGCCTAGGCAGCCGATGCAGCCGCCGCAGCAGAGCTTCCCTGGCCAGCCTGACCCCCAGCCACCTGCTACGGCCCACGATAGCTACGCCTACGCAGAGCCAGAGGCATCGTACGAGCAGCAGCGGCAGGAGCCGCGGCTGAGGCGGCCATCACAGCTATCGCAAAGATCTGAGGAGCAGTTTGGATCTGTACGCCCTAATACTACTGATGTCGCCCTGCTGGACCCGATGCTGTTCGAGGGGGGCCAGCGTCCTACACCCTCCCAGGCACAGCCGGAGCAGCAGCCCAAGTCTCAGGCCCCGCAGTCCGGTGGCCCGCTCCACCAGCCACAGAACAGCTTCTTCCAGACTGCACTGAACGCACCAGGCACACCCACCCTGCATGACCAGCCGCAGGCACCAGAATATGGCGAGCCCTCTACCCAGGCTCATCATCGACCTGGCCCTCCACCGCCGCCGGCCTCGGCACCACATCAGATTTCTGGCCATGAAGGCTCTCCTGGTCGCACGCCCTTCAGTAACCCAAATGGTACGGATAATATGCCGGTGCCAACGCTGCGTCCATTACATCGTGGTTCTGGTCCTCTCGTGGCTCCTACACCGTCTGGAGCGCAGGCTCCTCAGCACATCATGATGACTCCAGGTGAGCCAGCGGACCAATACGCGGCGGCACCTCCGATGCCTCCTAGCTCTGCTGCATACCCCGACCAGCCCTACCCCCTTGACGGGTTTGGTCCAGATCAACCCATCATGTCCACGGAGCAAGGTACACGACATGGCTACGTGGCCCAGCCCATGATACACCCTTCGCAGCAGCAGCAGCAGCAGCCGCCGCCGCCGCCAGCCCAGGGTGGTGCGTATCCTCCACAGCGCCAGTCGTACCCGCCGCCAGGACCAGCAACAGGTCCTCAACACCCACCACCAAACGAATATTCCCCATCGGGCCCTCCAGGCCAGCCGTTTCAGAGCCCTCCTCCCTCTTATAGCAACAGCGGCCCAGGCATATCTCCGTCCCCATCTCGTCGCAGCAACAGCATCTCGTCCAGCTCCCGGAACAACAAACAATACCGCGAGATCAAGCCTGCTCCCCGCCAGCCTGACACATGGGAGAGACCACCCTCTCCACTGCGCACCTTCATGTTCAACCCATACGAAGGCATACGCGATTACCCGGCGACCGCGCTGCCGCCCTCACATGGACCAACCACGATTCGCGGATGGACACACACCACGGGGACTAAGAAGTCACGCGGAAAGAACTCCACCGACTCGCACATCGATCCTTCTCTGGGACGAGAGGAGAAGAAGTAGGGCTCTTCTTCCCGTGTCAAGAAGGAAACCCTGGGGAAGGAAACCCTATCTGCTGAGAAGAAGGCTGCTCTGGGAAAATATTTGGCGAAGATGCTCGAGGACACGAGTGATTCTGAGGACACATCGACAGAAGACGGATACGAGGACGAAGACACGCCTATGCCGGACGCGCCTGTAGTGGACACGCCTATAGAGGATACGTCTGTGCAGGACGCGCCTATGGAGGAGATGGATCAGGAAGGCGAGCCTATGGATACTTTCAACGACGAGGAGTCGGCACCAGAGCCTTCCGAAGATGCTGTCCAGGGTACAAGGAGCATGCTCGACATACTCTCGGGCTCTGAGGGCGTACCTCGCGCCGCCAGTCCAGAGCCGAATGCAGACCCCAGCGACGGCGCCAACGCAAGACAGACATCTCCAGAGGGTTCCGACTCTTCGGACCGTCCACACGATTCGTGGGACATCACGCCGCCCGGCGCACAGGGGCTGAAGCCTCTGCACAAGAGAGTCCTTGAGCTGCGACATGGAACCATCGAGAAGAAGAGGAAGAAGGGCAAGAGGAGAAGGTCCCGGTCCCGGTCCCGATCCCGATCCCGGTCTCGGTCCCGTGACAGGGATAGATATCGGAACAGGGCTCCTTTACCAAGTCCTCTTAGCCCTAGAAGCGGTCCAGGACCGGTATCGTAAGCGGACGATGACAACATGCAAGAGATGCAAAGTAATAACCACCTGCGTCGCATCATTCATTACATAAACAAGAAGAACCCCTTTCCTCGGCGTTGGCGTTAGCTCTGCGCACCAATCGGACCACGAGAGAATACAGACTATGGACACGAACCGGGCAGCATTAGTTGCCCACCAGATTGTTGACCAGTGCTTGATTAGGAGAACGATCGACTACAGCATCATGGAGTTCAAAGAACATGCAGGGAAAAAAAATAGCGCGCGAGAGAGAGAGAAAACCCGGGAAGGATGGGGCACAGAAGGGGACATGGAATCAGCAAGGGAGAGACGATATTCTCTCGACAGGTCTACTGGTTTGTTACGTTTCTCTGTATTTGTATATGACGAAGGGCGAACGGACCTGCTTTGACCCTCATAATCTGCTTTTTTTCTTCTTTTTTTTTTTCTTTTTTGCTTTTCTTTCCGGGTCATGATTCTTTTCTCCTCTTTGCGGAATCATCATGGACAGTTCAGCTGGCTGGTAATCATCATTTTCAAGGCATTTGCAAAAGGAAATCGAAGGGAAACGGGCATCATGGAAACGGGGGCCAAGGAGCCCAGCCCAATTTGGTGTTGAAATTGAAACTGAAACTGCAATCATGGTTGACGTCTTGCCCTGAGTATTTTGCGCAGAATATCGTGACACTATAAGTAGGACATTGTTTTCTCGCCGTGCAAGGGTCTCGGGTGATGGATCCATGGCCCATATCAAGCAGCAGGGGCAGCCACCCTGTTCAACTCTTCCTCCTCCTCCTCCTTCTCCTCCAACCTCTTGAGCTCCTCCTGCCTCATCCTCTCCTGAATCTTTAACCTCTCCGGGACCACACCCTCCCGCTCGTGCGTAATTTTCCACCCCTTCAAACCATCCTCCCGCCCCAGCATGCGCAGCGTAGCCCTCTCCACCAGGCTGTACTGCCCCTCCTCCGCCTCCTCGCCGCTCCTGTCAAGCCTGAATGGTTCATTCAGGCTGACTGGCGGGTTCGTAATGATGCGGACGTTCCGAAGGCTGTTGTTTGTGTTACTGTGCAGCATCAGCGGGTGCAAAAGATAGACATCCCCCACCTCCCCCGAGGCCTCGACATAGTCCCCGTCCTCCCCTCGCCCCGCGACGCCGTTGAACCAATCAAAATTGCGGTACCCTTCGTCAAACCCTGGTTCGCCGCGCGGGACCATGCGGGGGCTGACACCTTCTGGGTGGGCGTGCAGATGGGCGGCGATGGCGCGCATGCCGGCTGGGTAGAGGGCGGTGCCGCCACCTTGGGGAGGGATATCCGTGAATAGGGGCACGACCAAAAGGGCTTGTTCGGGGGAGTCTAGGTAGTGGACGAAGAAGTCGCCGTCCACGTGCCAGCCTGTGAGGGCCTGGGGAGGGTCGGGTTGGTTCTCGTGTGCGGGGGAGCCTAGATTGACTATGAGGGAGTCGCGCCATTCTCTGGAGGCTGGGTCTATTCGTTCCTGGAGTTGGGTGCAAGTCAGTTTTTGTCTGTCTCTCTCTCTCTCTCTCTCTCACACACACACACACACACACACACACACACACACTCTCTCTCTCTCTCTCTATGTGTGCGTGTGTGTGAGAGTGAGGCGAGGGAAACTGACCTCTCCACCACAGAGCTCGCATATGGCAGCCCATGCGCGGGGGGCAAAGTGAGCAGCATCAAAGGTTCGGTGGCTCGGCATGTTGGTGCGGAGGGTGTGCCAGGTGGTCTTGTCGTGAGGGTCCATGCCCAGCCTAGTCCAGACGTTTTTGGTCACCTGGGCGGCTTGCTCTCTTGTGAACGCCTTGGGAATCCTGAGTTGATGGTCCTATGTTAAAACAAAACTTGCCGTGCTGTGCAGTCCTCGGGGAAGGATATTTCAACGTCAACATACTTGATCCAGCCGTGGTTGAGGAAGTGCTCCCTCTGCTCGGGAGTGAGGACCGGGTCAGCAGTCATCTTGGTATTGATGCGTCCTCAAGTTTCACTGAAGAATGAATGAGGCCAAGATACGAGGACTGGTGGTGATTGTGGTTAGGCTATACGAATAGGCAGTCTCCTTAAGGCAATGAAGAGACGACCAGATAGGGAAGGGCGTCTTTCACGATGAAATGAAATATGGTTTATGAATAGCTCATTACTCCATAAGTCCGAGAAGCTGCTGCCCTTCTTTCCGAAGCACTGCGCTGGTACAACGCTTCTTGGCTCAACATAACCTTAAAAGAAGCGGATCATCCTCGTCAGTAGCCGGTGATGGGGAATGTTGCAAGCGGGGGGAGAATGCGCCATGAATTTATCCAGCCCTGTAGCCACTGGATAAAGTCGCAGGCTGACTGCCTCATTGCCACTGGCTGGTGGTGGTGATGTCGAAGGGAAAAGCGATAAGAGATGAAACCGCTGTGTCCG
Organism: Aurifilum marmelostoma; assembly: GCA_027559495.1. Lineage (NCBI taxonomy): Eukaryota > Fungi > Ascomycota > Sordariomycetes > Diaporthales > Cryphonectriaceae > Aurifilum > Aurifilum marmelostoma. Next base: position 1,379,689 of record JAMXSV010000023.1, on the reverse strand, counting down.
TTTGACGGGAAGAATTGCAGGGAGAGGGAACGAAAGAGAGAAAAAGAAAAAGAAAAAAGAAAGAAAGAAAAGGGCCGGGGGAAGGAGATGACGGTGGCTGCTCAGTCCCTGCCTGTAGATTTGGACCCAAGAAGGTGCCCTTGAAAGGTTACTTACTGCCTTCAAATTGGTAGGTTTGCTTGGTGTTTTCTCTACCTGCCTGCTCTTGGACAGTATAACGTGATATGTACCCACTGAATGCACAGCTCTTATTCTACCATCACCTCCTCGATAATATTGACCCAACCCATCTCCTCTCCTCCTGTTCCCTCATCCTATTTCATGAGGATAGTTGACACACACATGCAGATGATATTTGTATTTTCTTTGCGCAAGACAATAAATAGTAATGCAAAGTCTAGATATGTTTCGAGCCTGGAGATGAACCGTTATCGTGCATAGCATGTATAATAATACCCAGGCAGTGCCAGGCACGCCAGGGTGGATCCTGCGGATGACCTGAACACATCCTGGTCCCTGCGGCCCTCTTCCTGATCAGGACCTCCAGGAGTACATCAAACAGGGTTACCCCACTATGCACAGAGCACACACTGCGGTAGCACCCGCTGTAGGGCAGGGCTGCAGGCCTGTGAGCTCCTCCTAGCTTCAATACTGCACGGCTGTCTGTCGTCCTCTACTCCGGAGGAGCTTCCTCAAGTTTCCTGGTGACGATCAAAGCAGCTGCAGACAATAACATCTCTACCTACAATCACAATTCAGACCCTCTTCAGGCAGTCCTGCTGTTCCAACAACGTGGCACTCGAGTAACGAGCAAAGTGCACCGAAGGAGGAGTAACAAACCCGCCACATCAACCCTCCTCCCACCTCAGCCCTCAGCCCTCTCGGCCCTCCTCCGACTGGAGCAGTTACAGGATCGCGAGAGCTAGAGAGCTCTTCCCGGTGGCCTGATTGTAGCTCAACCCTCCTTATCCATCCCTCCAGACTCTGCTGATTCTTGTCCTCCTCCTCCTCGTCGCTCCATCGTATTGTTCTTCTCGTACCGAGTCCAGCGCTCTACGCGAGAGGGGCCGCTGCGCAAACCCCCTCGAGCTGCCTCGCAACATCACCCGCTCCACGCCCCTTTCCCAGCAAGATACCCCAGTCCTCAGCATCCTTCAAGATGTCGACAATCGCGCCCGGTGCGTTGCAGTCGTCCAAGCCGCCCGCGCTCCCTCTGTCCTTCGAGGCCAGGCAGCCCGAGACCATCCGCCTGTTCCCGCTGTCCAACTACACGTTCGGCGTCAAGGAGACCCAGCCTGAGGAGGACCCCAGCGTCATGGCGCGGCTGAAGCGGCTCGAGGAGCATTACACACAACACGGGATGCGGCGCACTTGCGAGGGCATCCTTGTCTGCCACGAGCACAACCATCCGCACATCCTGATGCTGCAGATCGCAAACGCCTTCTTCAAGCTCCCCGGCGACTACCTCAAGCCCGAGGACGACGAGATCGAGGGCTTCAAGAGGCGTCTGGACGAGCGCCTCGCCCCCGTCGGCAGCCTGAGCGACGGTCAGGCCGACGGCGACTGGGACGTCGGCGACTGTCTTGCCCAGTGGTGGCGGCCCAACTTCGAGACCTTCATGTACCCCTTCGTCCCCGCCCACGTCACCCGCCCCAAGGAGTGCAAGAAGCTGTACATCATCCGTCTGCCCGAGTCCAGTAAGTAGTCGCCAGGCACCCTCACTCGTTGTCTCCTCTGCCTGTGGGGTGTTGGTGCTGTTGGTGCCGCTGTGGTTGCAGACATGCTGATCTTGAACTTTGCTCTCGTCTGCAGAGGTCCTCAGCGTCCCCAAGAACATGAAGCTCCTGGCGGTGCCCCTCTTCGAGCTCTACGACAACTCCCAGCGCTACGGCCCCCAGCTGTCCGCCATCCCCCACCTGCTCAGCCGCTACAATTTCGAGTTCGTCGACGAGGCCGGCAATGTCGTCGCACAGACGCCCTGCGGTAGAAATGCAGAGATGCCCCAGACCAAGATCGTTTCAGGAGACGACGTCAACATGAAGGAGGAGGAGGGTGCTGAGTAGGTCCAGCTCTTGGTTGACGAGTCAAGACGGGATGAAAGCAGGGCGTATGGCCCTTGCGCGCGACCACAAAGAATGTTACCAGGCGCATTCAATGATGCAGCTATCATAATCACTAGATTGGTGCGCGAGTTATAGGAACTCGGATGATGCGAATGCAGCTAGACTTGCAACTCCAGGACAGAGCCGGGAATTGAGGCGCCACCATCATATAGTAAACCAGGGCATACTACAAAGGTCATTGGATGGCACATGCGTCGGCGAGAGATCTGCTGCAGAAGCCTGCTGTGCATCATGGAAGATACGCTGATCGGCTGCCTGCTCAAAAGAAGGCAGACGGGCAGAGGATCGCGAGGGACACGCAAGACTTTGGCTGAAAGGAGTATACAACGAAATTTCAATTTCATCAGCGCGATCTCTACAATTTCTCTCCTTGGATGGTAGCGACAACACGCCGTTGATGCTTCATTGCCCGGAACTCCAAGTACCATATACCCTGCCATGTGCCTATTACATGTAAAGTCTTAGACCTTGCCCGTTGCAATTTGGGATCAGAAGGACGGAAGAGAGGACGCAGGACCCGACATACCTGTTGCAAGTTTGCCGTCCCGGATCGGTATCGTGACGCTCGCGCCGATGAGTGCGGACTTGACGTGGGCCGGCATGTCGTCTGGTCCCTCTACAAAGGGCGGCCGCCTCTTTGTCAGCAAAACAACAACCATGAAAGAAGACACAAGGGGGACCCTATCTCTGTGATCATTCATTGCGAGGCCACATACCAGCAGAGTGTCGATACAGCTCCTCCCCCTTGGCGCCGGCCTCTGGGGCTATGCGGTCCAGCGCATCGCTCATGTCGGCGCGCACATCATCGTCCCAGTTCTCGTTCAGCGACAGCGCGCAGCTCGTGTGCTGGATGAAGAGGTTCAGCAGCCCCACCTTGTAGTTCTTGATCTCGGGCAGCGAGCTGACGACGTGGTCGGTGATGAGGTACGACCCGCGGCTCTTGCTGGGTAGGGTGAACTGCTTCTGGTACCAGGAGCCCATGGCGAGACTTGATTCGCAGGACGGACAGTCGGGCGGCGCGTCGGTGGTACGGGCTGTCTTCGTGACGGGGTCGGGCGGCGAAGAGGACCAAAGGGTCAGTGGGAGGGTCCAGAGGTGGTGGAAGATGCCTGGGAAGAAGGCGATCAGGATGAGCACGAAAAAGAGAATTGTTGTCGTGTGCGAGGCTTGTGGTGAGGTTCTATTGCTTGCGGGCATGATGAGGTGGGTTTATAATTACTCGTAGCGAGTAGTTTTGATGGGGGGTGGGTTTTGAGATGCATTGGACGTCATTCGTGGGGCTTGCATGCTACTACCCACGCAGGCCACGGTATACGGAACATGGAGTAATACTAGCACTGACATAGTGCGGGGAACTACCGTTATGCTCTAAGTACTTGTAGTACATAGTATAGCGCTTCGTAGGGGGATGGTCAACATGTACAGGGGTCGGGGGTGGCCCTCAAGTTTTGTTGTGCTGGGCTGCTGGTACCCTTCCATTAGCATCTATTCCCTGATGACATCTTGGAATTCTTGACGCCCAAGACGGGGTCCAGACTGTCCTCTCACCCTTTCCCTCTTAACCTCTCGCGACCCAATCAGCCAGGGTAGAACCGAACAAGTGTTCATCCTCAGTCACACACATCAGGTCCTCCACAGCTTCCCGTGTCATCACATTCACCAAGATGAGCGACAATGAAGACTTCGAGATCGAGCAGCCGGAACTGGCTGAAGACGACCCCATGCGAGCATTTCTACCGGCGTCCTTTGGCAAGAAATCAAAAGAAGCAGACATCGCCGCACAGATAGACCGCAGCCGGCGAGGAGCTGAAAAGCCCAAAGCCGCACAGCCACAACAGGTGAAAGAGGAACCATCGAGAGGAGGACACTCCAACTCAGATTCTGATGGCGGCGACAGCGACGATGACGATTCCTCGGACGATGACGAAGACGAATACCCCGTGTCGCACGAGCTCGTGCTCAAAACCCACGAACGGACGGTCACAAGCGTGTCGCTGGACCCCGCCGGGTCGAGGCTGGCCACGGGGTCGCTGGACGGCACAGTGAAACTGCACGACTTCGCCTCCATGACGCCGACGACCCTGCGCGCCTTCCGCAGCGTCGACCTGTGGAAGTCAAAGAGCTCCGCCGCTGCCGAATCGTACCCTGTCAACCTCGTCCAGTTCAACCCTCTGTCAGGGAGCGCCTTCCTGTGTGTCTCGGCACACCCGCAAGCCAAGATCGTGTCCAGGGACGGCGACGTTCTTACCGAGTTTGTCAAGGGCGACATGTATCTGCGAGATATGCACAACACCAAAGGACACGTCTCTGAGGTCACCACGGGCAGCTGGCACCCTACAGATAAGAACCTCTGTGTCACGGCGGGCACCGACAGTACGCTGCGGATATGGGACGTCAATAACAAGAGGAGTCAGAAGGAGGTGATTGTATTCAAGTCGAAGGCTGCTGGCGCAGCGGGGAGGACCAGGATGACTGCGGTGGCATGGGGTGCGCCGGCATCCGGGGGCAGCAGCGTGCTGGTAGCGGCCGCGCTGGACGGGTCGCTGGTCATGTACAGCGGGGATGGACCATTTACGAGACCGACGGGGGAGATCAGCGGTGCGCACAAGCCTGATACCTGGACCGGCGGTGTGGACATCAGCTCAGACGGTCGCATGGTCGTGACGAGGGGCGGCGACAACACCATCAAGCTTTGGGACACGCGCAAGTTCAAGCAGCCGCTGCTGTCGGCCGACCACCCATCGACGTCCGATAAGTTCTCCATGAGCAACATCAAGTACGCGCCGAACTCGACAAGCATCATCACTGGCTCCGCGTCGGGACATCTGCACATCCTCAACCCAGGCAACCTCAAGCCAGAGCATGTCACACCAATCACGCCGGGCGCGCCACTGATCGTGGTCGACTGGCACGCAAAGCTCAACCAGATCGTCACAGGCTCCGCAAATGGCGAGACTCACGTCCTCTACAACCCTACGATGTCGCAGCGCGGTGCGGTGGACGTGATGAGCAAGGCTCCCAAGAAGCGGCATATCGACGACAGCTCGGCTATGACCATGGACCAGACCCTAGGCCTCTCTGGCGACAGCATTGTCAGCCCTGCCGCCCTTTCGGCCCAACAACGGAGAAGCGCCAAGGCTGGTGTTACAGCTTCGGGCAGGTCCCTGGACCCTCGGAGGCCACAGGTGCAGCAGATCACGCCGTTCATGCGGAGCCAGCCGGACGAGAAGCATATCGAGGAGAACATCCCGCTGTCAAAGATGCTGCACGAGGACCCGAGGGAGGCACTGCTCAAGTATGCAGATGTCGCCAAGAAGGATCCGCTGTTCACAAACGCGTGGAAGGAAACGCAGCCAGTGACGCAGTATGCAGATCTGAGTGACGAGGAGGAGGAAGAGGGCCCAGACAAGAAGAGGGTCAAGAGATAAACAGGCTTTTTTTTTTTTTTTTTTTTTTTTTTTTCCTTCCTCCTCTTATACATTCTGCTCTTGCCTGGCAGACGTGGGGTCATTGGAATGTGTCGAGGCCCACGGGCCACCACCAAGGCGACTGTTGCGTATGGTTTGGTGGTGACCATGTCTCAGTATCGAATGAAAAGGCGGACAGGGCAAGGCTGGCAGCCAGCTTGCTGATGCCACTCACTATGGAACTTGTAGTGGTGCTGATGAGGGGACGACCACCACAGTATGCTAACGCCTCCTACGCCGCCTCCTTACTACTACGTTAGCAGCTGTCCGTCCAGTGGTTGCAAGGGCGGCTGCGGAGCACTTCAGTATGCTCTACAACCCCCCCCTGAGCTGATGCTTGCGGCGCAGAGGCCTATTTTGGTGGGGCCCCGACAGTTTAGTAAGCAAATGCACCTCATGATTGGTGGAAGCGCCCCACTTAGTGGCTGGTCCGTGTCATCCGTGCATAATTGTTAGTGCCTCAGGAATCAAGATTTTGACCAGGCCTGCCATTGCCGCCCGCGCGACTTGTGGTCAATCCATTCTCAATCACCACGGCGGACGGTGACTCCATCGAAAGCGAAGCCTGCGCATCGCCAAAACAGCTTGGATTCATCGATAAACCATCTCAAGCTGCCCTGCAAACTTCACGGCACGCGATTTTTTCGCGCCATTCCTGCAGGCTCTGGCCTTACCGCCCCCCTTTCAGGCCTGTTTTTTTCACTTTTCCTTCCATTCACCCGCCTATTTCCTCCGCCCCAGCAGCCACTGCCTACCCTTCACCACCCACACACGCAGCCTGCACCCAAACCCCCCCACTGCAGCCAACCAGCAGCACCCGCCTTGTCGCATCGCATCGCATCGCATCGCACCTCGAGGCCCCCCCAGGGCGCAACTGTGACTTTTAGCTTCCAACCCATTCACCCTCCCCCTCCTCGACGCGATAATCTTGTTATCGCATCCGATCGCTCCACGCCCTTTGGCAATCACCGTGTTTTTTCCACCTGGCTTGACGAAGGAATCACCCCCCACGCACTCTGACACGTCTGCTCATCAACCAGCGACGCGCCCGCAGTGACAAGCGACACCATCGCGTCGCCTCTTCCGGACCTGATCTTGACCACATCACGCTTGATATCAATTGTCTCTCGACCAAGTGAGCGCGTTGCTTGATGGATCTGCGACAAGAATAATATTTGGCCCTTGGTGTCATCACCCCCAGAAGAAGAAGAACAAAATTCCTTTCCAAAACTGTCTGAGCCTGCACGGAATCCACTACTATGGCTTCGGTTCAGCCTGCGGGCCCGGTACATATGCCGGGCGCTGGTCTGCCCAGCTTGCCTTCCAATCTGACCCAGCAGCAGGTGAAAGATGTCTACCAGGTATGTTCGTCAATGTTGTTGTTCCTCTGCGCATTGGCCCTCTGAAGTCTGGCCCGGCCCGCTAACACCCCACATAGAAATTCCAGGAGATGAAGAAGAACAACACGCCTACGACCGATCCCGAGTTCATCAAGACATCGAATTTCCTGGCGAGTTTTCAACAACACCAGCGCCTGCGGGCGAAACAGCTCGAGTACCAGAAGATGCAACAGTCCCAGCACCAGCAGCAGCAGCAGCAACAACACCAGCAGCAGCAGCAACAGCAACAACACCACCAGCAGCAGCAACAACAGCAGGGCGTCGCCGTTAATGGCGCCGTAACGGATGGTCAAATAGGTGCCAATGGCGCGCAGCCAGGCACACAGGCCTCGCCATCTTCAACCTCTCTTGGTGCATCAGCTCTCCCCGCCGCATCTGGAGAACCCCCAAATGCGGCTGCTTCCTCGGCGTCAGGTGCCGGCACGGGCCAGTTCACACCGGCACATCTCACTCTACTTAGGCAGCAGATCGCAGCGTTCAAGTATCTGAGCAGAAACTTTGGAGTACCGGTGCAGATGCAAAATGCCCTTTTTGCCCACCGACAGCGGCGCCAGGCTCTAGTCGCCCAGCAGGTATCTCAAGCGTCGTCGACCCCGGCTACACAACAGACACCAGGCAAGGCTGGTCCTGGTGAGTCGGAGCCGCCAAAGCCCGAAGAAGCTGTTCAGAAGCCCTCGGCGCATGAGTTCAAGACGCTGAAACGGCCGGACTCGGTGCTTGGGGACACTGTCAGCTTCTTCAAGCACGCACGGCGGGATCAGCGGCTATTTATCCCCGGTCTCTTCCCGCCGGGTGTTGATTTTGACCAGCTTAGGGCGGACCGGGAGAAGATCATGTTCAGCAGGATGAGCGCCCGGTACCACGAGCTGAAAAACCAACCCAGCAACCTCGCGCATTGGGACACCTCCACGGATAGCCTCGAGGTTGATGACAGTCTGAGGCGAAAGGCCATCATTGAGATGAAGTCGATCGCGTTGTACTCCAAGCAGAGGAGGCTGCGCGAGCTGATCGGGCGGCAGATGATGCAGTACGACAACCTCGCGACCACGACAAACCGTAGCCAGTACCGAAGGCTCAAGAAGCAGAGCGTTCGTGAGGCCCGCATCACCGAGAAGCTGGAGAAGCAGCAGCGAGACGCCAGGGAGAACCGCGAGAAGAAGAAGCACTCTGACTTTTTGCACGCCGTGTTCACCCACAGGCACGAGATCCTGTCGACCGGCGCCAGCCAGCAGAACAAGATGGGCAAGATGGGCAAGCTCATGTACAACCACCACTTCAACATCGAGAAGGAAGAGCAGAAGCGTATCGAGCGGAATGCCAAGCAGCGTCTGCAGGCTCTCAAGGCCAACGACGAGGAGGCCTACCTCAAGCTGCTCGACCAGGCCAAGGATACACGTATCACCCACCTGCTCAAGCAGACAGATGGCTTCTTGGGTCAGCTCGCCTCATCCGTCAAGGCTCAGCAGCGGTCTGCCGCAGAGCGCTACGGCGACGAGTCCGGCGAGTTCCTCAACGAGGAGGAGAGCGAGGACGAGGAAGAAGAGGAGGAGAACAGAGGCAAGATCGACTACTATGCTGTTGCTCATCGCATCAAGGAAGAGGTGACCGAGCAGGCAAACATCCTGGTGGGTGGTAGGCTGAAGGAGTACCAGATTAAGGGTCTGCAGTGGATGATCTCACTGTACAACAACAACCTGAACGGTATTCTTGCAGACGAAATGGGTCTCGGCAAGACGATCCAGACCATCAGCTTGGTCACGTACCTGATTGAGAAGAAGCAGCAGCTCGGTCCATACCTTGTCATCGTCCCGCTCAGCACGCTGACAAACTGGAACCTGGAGTTTGACAAGTGGGCCCCGACGGTGAGCAAGGTGGTTTACAAAGGGCCGCCCAACGCTCGAAAGCTGCAGCAGGATAAGATCCGCCAGGGGAGATTTCAGGTCTTGCTCACCACCTACGAATACATCATCAAGGACCGCAACATTCTTAGCAAGATCAAGTGGTTCCACATGATTATCGATGAAGGTCACCGTATGAAAAACGCCAACTCGAAGCTCACCGCAACCATACAGCAGTACTACTCGACCCGCTTCCGCCTCATCCTCACGGGCACGCCTCTCCAGAACAACCTGGCAGAACTCTGGGCTATGCTCAACTTCACACTACCAAACATCTTCAAGTCCGCCAAGACCTTCGACGAGTGGTTCAACACGCCCTTTGCCAACACCGGAAGTCAGGACAAGATGGAGCTCACAGAAGAAGAGCAGATCCTCGTCATCCGACGTCTGCACAAGGTGCTACGGCCCTTCCTGCTGCGTCGTCTGAAGAAGGATGTCGAGAAGGATCTGCCTGACAAGACCGAGAAGGTCGTCAAGTGCAAGTTCTCTGCCCTACAAGCTCGGTTGTACAAGCAGATGTTCCTTCACAACAAGTTCGCTGTCAGCGATGGCAAGGGCGGCAAGACGACAGCAAAGGGGCTCAGCAACATGATGATGCAGCTCCGAAAGCTCTGCAACCACCCCTTCGTCTTCGATGAGGTCGAAAACCAGATGAACCCCCTCAACACCTCCAATGACCTGCTGTGGAGAACGTGCGGCAAGTTTGAGCTGCTTGATCGTATCTTGCCAAAGTACCAGGCCACTGGTCATCGCGTCCTCATGTTCTTCCAGATGACGGCCATCATGGACATCATGGAAGACTTCCTCCGGCTGCGAAACATCCAGTTCCTTCGCCTCGACGGCACGACCAAGTCGGACGAGCGCAGTGAGCTGCTCTATGAGTTCAACCGCCCCGACTCTCCCTACTTCATGTTCCTGCTCTCGACTCGTGCCGGCGGTCTTGGTCTCAACCTCCAGACCGCCGATACCGTCATTATCTATGATTCTGACTGGAATCCTCACCAGGATTTGCAGGCTCAGGATCGTGCGCATCGTATCGGACAGAAGAACGAGGTCCGCATCCTGCGTCTGATCAGCTCCAACTCCGTCGAGGAGAAGATCCTGGAACGAGCCAGGTACAAGCTCGACATGGACGGCAAGGTCATCCAGGCAGGTCGTTTCGATCACAAGTCTTCCGAGACTGAGCGTGATGCCATGCTCCGGACCTTGCTTGAATCTGCAGACCTCGCAGAGGCCGGCGAGCAGGAGGAGATGGACGACGAAGAGCTGAATCTGATCCTCGCACGCAACGATGACGAGCTCGAGGCCTTCCAGAAGCTAGACGAGGAACGAGCAAAGGATCCCACATACGGCAGTGCGCCGGGATCCAAAAAGGTTCCTCGTCTCATGACGGAAGACGAGCTGCCGGATATCTATCTCAACGAGGAGAATCCAGAACAGCCGGAGGAGACGGACGCGATTCTTGGACGTGGTGCTCGTGAGAGGACGAAGGTGCGGTACGATGACGGCCTGACTGAAGAGCAATGGCTCATGGCTGTCGATGACGATGACGACTCGCCCGAAGCAGCGGCTGCAAGAAAACAAGCGCGCAAGGACAAGCGGGAGCAGAACAGAATGAAGAAGCTTGGTGCGCTGAACGGCTCCGAGGGCTCTCCTGCGGCCAGCAGAGCTAGCAGCGAGGAGCCACAGGAGACACCCGCCAAGAAGCGTGGTCGCAAGTCCGGCGGCAAGAATGAGAAGAGGAAGGCCGAGGAAGGCGACGATGAGCCTCCTCCGAAGAAGCGCCGAGGTCCACAAGGGCGAGTGAAGGCTGTCGCTGCCGCCAGCGGGGAGCTCAAGGTCAGCCCCGAACAGCGGGTGGTGCTGCAAAAGAGCCTGCGCTCTCTCTTTGACAAGCTGATGAACCTGGAAGTGGACGATCCTGATCCAGAGCCGGAGGAGGACGATAAGGACGACGACGACGAGCCTCCGAAGCGCCTGATCATCGGGCCGTTTATCAAGCTGCCTCCGAAGAGGGACTACGCCGACTACTATGTCGTCATCCAGACCCCCATCTGCATGAACCACATCGAGAAGAAGATCAAGAAGGAGGAATACAACAGCCTCAGCGACATGCGCAAGGACATCGAGCTCATGTGCAACAACTGCAGGACCTACAATGACGACAGCGCACTGATCCATACGGACGCCACGACCATTCAGGTGAGACTTGAGCCATCCAAGCCACGAGCAGGGGGGCATCTTGGAGAGATGGGAGCTTGTTACTAACGCTCTCGACAGGAATTCTTCACGAAGGAGTACGAGCAGCAGCTACAGGACAATCAGGAGCTAAATGAGCTGGAGGACTCGTCGTCACAGAAGGACACATCTGCCCCGCCGACGACAAGTGCTAGCACCCCGCAGCCCCGGATCAGGCTGATCAACAACTCGGCCAACAACACCAACGGTGCAGCAAGCAGCGCTGCTCGTAGCGAGGATGGCGACGACTAGGAGGACGGCGTGATTGTTGACTCCCCAGAGGATGATTGCATCTATGTTCGCGCGCAGGGGTAGGAGTTCGACTGGACAGCCGGGGCGGATGGACGGAAAGGGGCACCATTGCATTTTGGTTCATGAGGCGTCTTGGGGGTGTGCGGATCGAAAGGGAAATACCATGAAGGTCACGGCCGGTTTGATTAGGAAGAGTGGCGGCTTGCCTTGTACATAGAAATCACACTGCACTGCACTGCACTACACTACATTACACACCACACTTGCTCACTCACTTCACCCACTCGACCGACCCCAGCCTGTCATGGAAGGGGGGCTGTGCTCACAGTTGTCTGTCTGCCTCGACCGTACCATGGCGGCGGCGGCGGCGGTAGCGGCGCTTACAGGTATGGCTCCTGGGATAATACTATAGTGGGAGGAAAGGAGGGTCCGAAGCACCGTTCCCCCTTTTAAGGTGTGGATCAGAAGAGTGCCTCTTCTGCAGTTTGACCTAGACCATAGTGTGTATTCATCATCATTGCATGCGAAGATAATCTTTTTTTTTTCTCCCTTTTTTTCCTTCTTCAGTGGCACTATGACAATGACATATACCCTGAAGTGAAAATAAAACTTAATGATGGGAAATGGGAGAGGGTTAATTGTCTTGGGTTGTAATGCATCGCAGAAGATTCCCTGCATGTTTATGCAAGCTTGCAACAGCTCAACTTTGGCTCGCAAGGAGGAGGTTGGACGACAGCGGTAGGGGGGGAAAGAGGGGGAGGGGGGGGGGGGGGTTAGTGGGATACAGAAGAGGGTCCAGCCGCGCAGTGACCAGGCGAGGCCCTCTAGTTGTTTAAATTGACATGCCGCTGCAACCAAGCTACCCTGAACCTGGCCGAGCCACCTGGACCTATTCCGTAACTGACACTGCCCCTTTACCTTCTGTGTGTCTTGGTACCTCGACACTTGTTTCTTTTTCCCACTTTACCTACCTACCTACCTGCCTACCTTCGCAACATTCGCTCTGGTCTGCTGTGGCTGGCTGTTGCTGACAGCAGCAATTCGATCATTGTCTTATCTTTTTTTTACTCACTTTTTTTTTTCTTTTCTCAGCACAACAACCCTCCTCACCAAGGAATCTATTGCGACAATGGCTGGCCGGTTCGTGCGCGCCTCCAAGTATCGTGAGTATCCACCTACATTGCTATGACGGTTGCCGCACCCTCGAGACACACGAGACAGGTGCCGGGCAAATGGGGAAGCGCGAGGGCGTTCTTGTCTCTCTGGCCTTTTGGAGTCTGATGGATGGCTGGCTGACAACGTCTCGGGGCCATTGGTATGATACAGGACACGTCTTCGGGAAGCCGACCAGGAAGGAGTTCTGCTACGATAACCTCCACATCAGTAGAAATGCCTGGGACACGAACCTCATAAAGTGCGAATTGATCACGGACCCTCCCCCCCCCCCCGCCGCGGGGCCCTTGACAGCTTAGCTGACCTCTTGATCTCCTTTTGTCTTCTAGGGCGAACCCCGAGTACCTGTCCGTCAACTGGGAGTCTGGTGGCGGCGGCGCATTCGCGGTCATCCCCCTCAACGAGCGCGGAAAGCTGCCTGACCAGATACCGCTGTTTCGCGGACACACTGCCGTGGTGCTGGATACGGACTGGTAAGAGAGAGGTCTTTTTCCCTTTGCAATTTTGGGCTGGCTGGCAGCATGTTTGCCCTTTCTGTCTCGTGTGCTGACTTGCGTGCGGTCTTCTTCGTCTTGCAGGCACCCCTTCAACGACCATATTATCGCATCCGGTTCCGACGATGGCAAGATCTTCATATGGCAGGTCCCGCAGGACTTCACCCTCTTCACGGACGCTGAGGAGCCTGCCGATGTTGCGCCCGTGAGCAAGCTGACTGGGCATACGAGGTATGAGCGCCCCATACACCAGAGAACCGACCGACAAGAGGCAAGGCGACAGAAGGGACATGACTACCGGGGGCACGTGTGTGCGTGTAGATGACAGACAAGCTCTGACAAGCGGTGCAGAAAGGTCGGCCAGGTCCTGTTCAACCCCGCGGCCGAGAACATCCTCGCCTCTGCCTCTGGCGATTACACCATCAAGCTGTGGGATATCGGTACGGGCCAGGCGCCGCTCAAGCTCCAGCACAACGATATCGTGCAGTCCCTGTCGTGGAACGCCAGCGGCAACCTGCTCGTGACGACCTCGAGGGACAAGAAGCTGCGCGTGTGGGACGTCCGCCAGGAGAAGCCGGCGCACGTGGGACCGGGCCACGAGGGCGCAAAGAACAGCCGTGCCGTGTGGATGGGCGAGCACAACCGTATCGCGACCACGGGCTTCTCGCGCATGAGTGATCGCCAGATCGCATTGTGGGAGCCCGGCCAGGACAAGCCCATCGGTGGATTCACCAACCTGGACTCGATCTCGGGCGTGTGTATGCCGTTCTGGGATGACGGCACCAACTGCCTCTATCTTGCCGGCAAAGGGTAAGTGAGAATTGGGAGAAAAGAAAAAAAGAGGAAAATCTTTGACCGGGAAGAAGACAACACGCTCGGCAAGGAAGATGAGAACCAGACGGCAGAACAATTTGCTGACAAGATTTCTCCTGTGCAGTGATGGCAACATCCGCTACTTCGAGTACGAGAACGACAAGTTCGAGTTCCTGTCCGAGTACAAGTCTGGGGACCCACAAAGAGGCGTTGCCTTCCTCCCCAAGCGTGGTGTGAACGTGAGTGATCGACCGGGGGCTGCCCGTAACCCTGAAGCGCTGCTGCTCCTGAAGAAATACTGATCTTGGTGGGTGTGTGTAGCTGCACGAGAACGAGGTCATGCGCGGCTTCAAGACCGTCAACGACCTTTACATCGAGCCCATCTCGTTCACCGTCCCTCGCCGGGCCGAGACCTTCCAGTCCGACATCTACCCAGCGTGCACAGGTCTCAAGCCTGCCATGTCCGCGCAGGAGTGGCTCTCGGGCAAGACGGGCCTGCCTGCAAAGATCGACCTGGAGAGTGTGTACGAGGGCAACGCTCCCAAGGAGGTCGCAGCCGACTACAAGCCTCCTGCAGCTGCACCGGCGCCCACTCCCGCCGCCCCTGCTGCCGCTGCCAAGCCTGCGCCCAAGGAGCCCGAGCCGTCACCCGTGGCGGCCCGCTCCCCGCCGCCGTCCATGGCGCAGCAGAAGGGCTCGATGGCTGCAGCAGCGTCCAGGTTCGCAGACAAGGACGATGAGGAGGAGGACGAGGCCGAGACGTCGAGCTTCGAGGAGGTGCAGAAGCCCACACCGAGGGCCTTCCTGCCCCTCCGCTCAGAACCTGCCAAGCCGGCGTCGCCGGCATCACAAGCTCAGCAGTTCCCTGCGGCGGCCAAGGCTGCACCGGCAGCGGCAGCGGCGTCGTCGTCGCCTGGCGGCCAGACGCCGTCGGTCGAGACGTCGCTGGAGCAGATCAAGCAGCTCATCGAGGCGCAGACCAAGGTGATCACGGCGCAGGGCGACAAGCTGAACAAGCAGAGCGAGGCCATCAGCCAGCTCACGGGCGAGGTCGAGACGCTCAAGAAGAGGGTGGTCTCGGCAGGGAGCAGCCAGGACCAGGTGGAGAGGATCCGTCAGCTGGAGCTGGAGCTGGAGGAGGCGAGGTCCTGAGAGGCGAGAGGCCGGGACGAACATGTCATCATCGACAGTGTATGTATGCATGTGCGTGATTGACATCCGGAGCAGGGCCCGAGAAAAGAAGATAAAGCGTACTGCCAAAGGAGAGAAGAGGTCGAGGTCCTTTGTTTGTACTTATACTCCTTTTGTGTGAGACAGAGAGAAAGAGAGAGAACCATGATAAGATTCAGAAGCCAGGTCGGATCCAGCAGGATTCAACTACATGCATTTACGCGTTCGCCTGACGCACCGCCTGACGCAGCGTATTATAACACTATGTTTACGTGACAGGGAGAGAGCGAAAGACAGGAAGTCGTAAAAAGAGGACGGCCCCTATCAGTAATGACGATACTCATGTTGACTCGACATGTTCGTGAAAACATGGATGGCACAGCCTTCAGGTCCTGTGGAGAAGGAAATCAATATTTGACGGCGATGGGAACTCTCTACTGCTGTATATCTACTACATACTACAGTACAGTAATTGAGTATTCAGGGTTGCCCCACCCACCGTTCGCATCCGTGTCCGAGCATGCACTCCTTTCTTTTTCCCCCTTTTGACCTTACCTGGCTTTGTTCTTACTGTGGGCTCGCTCGAGTATCCGATACAAGTTCTTGGTATGCTTCGAGTTCAGGCTTGGCAGCTTCTATCTTCCCTACCTGCCTACCTAGCGCTCTTGTCAGC
Source organism: Aurifilum marmelostoma (assembly GCA_027559495.1). Taxonomy (NCBI): domain Eukaryota; kingdom Fungi; phylum Ascomycota; class Sordariomycetes; order Diaporthales; family Cryphonectriaceae; genus Aurifilum; species Aurifilum marmelostoma. The sequence goes on along the minus strand of JAMXSV010000023.1, from coordinate 1,363,988 downwards.
ACTCTCATTACTTGGACCCCAATCCTTGTATTAAGTAAGCCGTTCCAGCCCAGGGCTGCACTACAGAAAGCAGCTTGGTGAGCATCTGCGGGGATGATCCTGGCCGGCGGTAGTTGACGTATAGGCTGCTTGCTCCTGCTTACTTAAAATCGGCAACGACAACGGGGGAAGGAAGGAGCAAAAAGAAAGAAGGGGGAAAAAACAATGAGGGGGTCCATTGGGATTTGTTGGACCCTCTCACCTCAAACATCATCTCCCTTCTGCATCTTTTCCTTCCAAACAACGGACACTCGACTTTTTTTCTTCTTTCTCTTTCTCTTCTTATCCCTACGAGCGAGCTAGTTAGGCAGGCAGACAAGACTGTCGACAATACTCCGCCTTGCGCCAGAATGGGACCCAGGACCAGTATTGATGTTCGGCGGAGGAGGATCAGCGGGCCGATGCGAGTGCGACTGTGATACGGAGTTTGCGCCTCCTCTTCTCCTTCCCCCCCCCCCCCCCCCCCCTCATCTCTGAGCCTTGGCGGCGCGTTCTTATTCCATGAACAAGGGGAGAAAGGATGAAAAAGAGACCATGTTCATGACCTACGGCGGCAAGGCTGGGTATGATAGCCTATTTGGATCCGTTCCTGTTGGACGACTTCTCTTGGAGGTAGTGGCCGCGAAGATAAAAGGTGCTCGAGGCCTAGATCACGAGGCCTGGGTCGGCTGATTCAAAAACCTTATCGGGCCTATATGGTGGGATCGTTCTCGGGCTGCTACCCCTCCTCCCCTTTTTCCATTTCATGTTCATGGGCCGCCCGTCTGGTGTGGAAGAAAAAGGGACGGCTGTCTGCTCCTTTTCTCATACTATCACGATTTGTCACGCCCCTCTCGGCCATAGCCCTCGAGAGGTTCCTGCCAGAGATGAGAAGTACTCCTTTGGCCTGGCACGACGCGGTGCTGTTCTCTTTCACTTTGTGCAGGGGCTTGTGTCGACCATAGTACCCGTCTGTCCTGAATCCTACCGTGGCAAAACATCCAAACCATGTATCTGCCGGCACATGCAATCAGATGAGAGGATGTGGATCTCCTTGCGGAGGAATCAAACAGAGACCTGAACAAGGACTAGGCCACAGGGTTCGATGGATCGTCATACGATGATATCCAGCGGTGTGTGGGTTGTTGGCACAGTATGGTCACAGGCCCTAGTCACTGCTGCTGCAACACCCCAGCAAATTCTAATCCGCCGGCATCATAGTACATACCCGCCCGTTCACGTTACAAGAAATGCAGGAGGCGGGGCTCAAGACCTTGATAACGCCGTGTTATAGTGGGGCCAGCCAACGTTGACCTCAAGGTGGCCGTGGTCAATGCAACACTGCGCTGTTCGTGCCATTGTGTATGAAGAGCTGAGGGCTCGCTCCCAGATCTGGTTCCCCGTGGGTCTCCTCGAACCTGTGGATAAGTTCTAGCTGTCAAAGAGGGGAGCCAAGAGCCTTTTGAGGAAAGGAAGATCCGAGACAGAAGCGCAAATCGCCAGAACCCCCTCCTCCATAGGCGACGAGCACGACATTTGTCTCCTTGCTGATCAGCAGAGGGTGAAAGGGAATATGTACGTAGTACTATTGTTTCCTTAGTTGCCCCCCCCCCTTCTCCACCCCTCACCTACCCCCCTCGCATCCCCCCCCCGGCAAAAAAGAAAGGAAAAAGAGAAGGGGAAAAGAAGAAGACGACGGGAAAAAAGATGGATGAAAAAAGAAAAAAAAAGAATAATAACAAAATCGTTGATCCATTGATAACCTATCTAACACGTCCAGCCGCCATCGACCGAGAGGTTCTCTCCAGAGATGAATGAAGACCAGTCGCTCAGCATGAAGAGGATGGGCTGCGCCTGCTCGTGCGCGTGCGAGACGCGCTTCTGGATGGTGTGAGCTGTCACATCCGGCATCTCGCGGCCGCTCGCCTTGAGGCGGTTCGTTGCGTTCTCCAGCATGGCTGTCCAGGTGTGGCCGGGGCTCGTGGCATTGATTCTTATGCCCTTGGGCCCATACTCCTTAGCCGCAGACCTGGTAAGTCCCAGCACACCATGTTTGGAGGCTGTATAAGGGGCGTTGGCCTCTGTTGTCACAATGTCAGTCCGGTGGGTCTTGGCCAGCAGCATAATGCAGACAGCTCGACAGGGGGGGATGAGAGACAGGACAGAAGGGAAAGGTAGGGAAGAGACAAGTCACAATATGAGAATACGTACCAAGGCCGACTTTACTCAGGATGCTGGCAACGTTCACGATCACGGCGCCCCGCTCCATCCTCTTCAGCTCGGCACGCATGCTGTTGAACACGCCCGTCAGGTTGGCGTTAATCACTGTATGCCATGTCGACGACTTCATCTCCAGAATGGGCACGGCCTCAGGGGCCTCCAGGGCTGCTGCGTTGACTGTAAAGGGAGGGCGGGCAGAGCAAACAAGTCAGTCACTTGCCTCCTCTTCACTCTCTTCTTGTTGCGAGGGTCGTCGGTTCTTAACTAACCAGCGCCGTCAAGCTTTCCAAACTTGTCCACGGTCGCCTGGATCCAGGCGTCCACCGCATCCTCATCTACCAGGTCCAGGCTGTAGGACATTACGCCATCTGCACCGTAATGAGACAGCGAGGCGACTTCAGCCTCATTCTTGGCCAGACGCTCCTTGTTGCGCCCACAAAAGGATACGTACGCGCCAAAGGAGGCCAGTGCAAGGGCAACCGAGAATCCCATGCCAGACGAGCCCCCCGTAATGGCATAAACTTTACCTCTGAAGCTCGCTTCAAGGGTGATCTGCTCCGGCCTCAGGCCGAGGGCACTGGGTGAACCGTTGGTAGCAGCAGCCATTGTTGGTTGGCTCGTTGGTCTGATGTCTTCTTGTTCCTGCTGGAGGGCAGAAGCCTGGAGATGGTCCGTGTATATGTGCCTATGCAACACTGTTTGTTTGTACTCGGAGGAGGGAGGGGGGGGGAAAAATACGGCTCTGGTTGGAAAAAGTTAATTTGTACATTGCAACCTTCTTTGGGCCTCCTTTATTTCCCTGGAGGGGCGGGCAGGGCGAGGGGAAACCGCCTGACACATGTGTGGGCCGGGTCACACGGTGGAGTCTGTCGCTCATGAAGAGGGCCGGAGAGGATTCCAGTCCCACCCCTCCAGCGTTCTCTTTCGAGAACGGTCATCACTGGATGCTGGCGACCGAGATATTAAAACCGGGCTCGTCCGACTCGCAGTGGATCGCCGGCTCCTGCTCCGTTGAGTTCCTGGGGAGCAGTGGGGAACCGGGCGTGCCAGGAGACTTCAGACCATAGAGGGCGTTGCGCAGCTAATGCAACATCAATGGGTCGGTCCGCAGGCAATCAGCAGGGAAAGGCATCCTGATTATCATAGCAACTACCGGCTGTTGACACCTGTACCCGTTGGTGATGGCTCGTCATGGCTCGAGGGATTTTCGCTCTGCTGACTATCCCATCCATGAGTCGAGGAGCGGTTGGCCGTTGGGCATGGCATTGCTGAGGTGGAGACAGAGAGACGTTCGACTACACCCGTGACGACCTATGAACAAGAAGGAATCCCTTGTAGGTCCACACCGCGCGTTCACCCAAAACTTGACCTGTCGCTTTCGGCTCGCAAGAGGCTGCGAAGTACTATGATCCCCCCTGTGCTTGGAAATTTCTCAACCATTGTTATAATCGCAATCACGCCGAGAGGTTAGCGTTTGGATCTCCGAGTAGCCCTCCGCATCCCCCCCTTCGATCACAACTGGGGCTCTCACCCTCACTCTGTCAGATGGTTCTTCTTCAGGACCCAGGCGTTCTGGCTGCATACATACACAACACAAATCACGAGGTCAAAGCGAGGTAGTTGATCTCGATCCTCCCGGCGGCTTATCTCTTTTTTCCCTTTCTCTCCCGAAAGCTTGACGGAGCATTCTAGGATTTTGTATCACCCTTCTGAGGGTGTTTTTTCCCCTATTCATTTTCTTATTTATTTTTTTCGGGGCCAAGGAATGGGAAAAAAAGGAAGTTTCCGTCGGTGTACTTCATGGAGTCTGTACATTTACGGACCACCTAACAGCAATTGGTCTAATTCGTCGGACACGCCCACCTCCTCCTCATACCGCAGCAATGGACGCTTTCACCCCAGCGGCGGCTGCGGTGGCGGCAGAAACCACGAGTATCACACCTGGCATACCCCCTCCTCCCGGAGTTGTGTCCAACTTTGTCGACCCAGTGGACATCTCAGGACCAGTGTACAAAGCAGGATACGCGACCATCATTATAGCATTGTATGTGTGAGGTTTTTCCAGGAACAGGCACATGTTCCTTCAACACAGGCTGCGTGGGAGCCGGTGCCGCTGCTCTGCTCTGGACACGCCAGCTCCCTCCCCACAACCAGAAAGGCTCAAGGCAGTTGTACCTGTCCTTTTTCACCAATGCGTCCCGGTCACAGGGGAAGAGAAGAGCAATCTGCTGACGAAGAGCCGGGTGCAACAGCTTTGTGTTATGTCTGCGTATGTATACTCGTTTATGCATCGTTCGCAAGGGCTTGGGCGCAGATGACTTTATGATATGCGTGGCTATGGTGTTGTCCGTGGCTTTCATGGCAGTCACCTTCAAGGTTGGCCAGTATGGACTTGGTATACACTTGTGGAATGTGCCTGCGAGCGAGTGGTCGCCTCATTTTCTGGTCGTGAGTGTGCAATCCCCCCTACTTTGCTCTCTTTTTCTCTCTCTTCTTGTACCCTAACAACGGGAGGATGTCAGCCTATCATCATATATGTGCACTTTGCTGACCCGTGAATGTTCACTCGTATTCAGTGGGAAATCATCTCGTCCGCAGTCTGGGCCGTGGCCGTGACCTCAAGCAAGATCTCCATCCTCCTCCTGTACCTCCGGCTGTCGGTCGAACGGAGCATGCGCCACATTATATACGGGCTGTTCTTCATGGTGGTGGCCTACTCGCTGACCTCGGTCTTCACTCTCATGGTCGGCTGCATCCCGCCAGCTGCCAGCTGGGACCTCACCATCACGGACGCCACCTGTATCGACCGGAACGCCGCTATATACGCCACCAGCATCATGAACATCTGTACTGACTTTGTCATCTTGATCCTGCCCATCAGGATGTTCCTCGGTCTTCGTAAGTCCGCTCCCTTGTGTCGTCTGTGTGTGTTTAAAACCTTTCAGGAGAAACCCCCCTTCTCAATAAGCCACTACATGGCCGTTCTGGTATTTTCTTTTAGAACCACTTCCTACGTGGTTCTTAAAAAGTTGCAACAGGGAAGCTTGCTGACGCTGGAAAATATCCGTTCAGAGATGGCAAAGCGGCAGAAGATTGCGCTCATAGGACTCTTCATAACAGGTGGTTTGTATGTTAAAATCGGCTCATCAGTGGGAGGGAAAAGGGAACCTCGAACATTATCGATCAAAAAGCTGATGACTATACTCCTTGTATAGCGTTTGCGTAACGGCAATCGTCCGCACCGTTCTCCTAGCCCCGCTCTTCGCCAGCGCAGATTACACCTGGAACGTGGTTGACCAGTATGTCTGGTGGTAAGTCTAACCTTTTCTATCCACCTCCAGGCAAAGAACGTAGCTCAGCTCACACGAACACCCCCCCCCCCCCTCCACCCACAGCTTCATCGAGATCAACACCGGCATAGTCTGCGCCTGCATCTCAACCCTAAAGCCCTTCTTCAGCCGACACATGTCCTTCCTGCTGGGAGGCTCGCAGAGCCACTCCCGCGGCAGATCCTCGCCCAACAACAGCTCCTCGTTCCCCTTCGGCAGCCTCATCACCTTTGGCGGCAGCGGCGGCAAGAACAAGAAGAACAACAAGCCCCGCCGCGGAGCAGCGGGCTTCGAGCTCAACAGCCTGACCGACATTGGCGACGACGTCACCCTCGCCACCGTCGTGGACGCCAAGCGGTCCAGAACCCGCGACTATGGCGACACGAGCAGCACAGAGGAGATCTTTGCCGGGCCCGAGGCCAAGCGGGCGAGGTCTGAGACGGCGGCTGTGTTTAGCCGGGAAGGTTTGCAGCGGCGGGATCAGGTGGGGGATGATGGGCTTGCTGTGCCGGCTCAGGGTATTACCAAGACGACGATTGTGTCTGTATCGAGATCGTGATGTCAGATACGGGGGAGAGGAAGGGAGAAGTAATGTCTGATGAGAGGGGGGGGGGAGGAATAAGTACTTAGCCTTACTCCTTCAGAACGATGAACGATGATATCTCATTGGCTTGTATCGCTGCTGGTGCTGCTGGTGCTGATTCTGGTGCTGTCATGAGGTACGTGTGATCTCGTCAAGTTTTCATCCTTTCCGCTTGTCAAGTTTGTACATAGGTTGTCTTATGTGGTGAGGGAGGGGAGTACGTGTGGACGATCTCGACAAGAACTTGACGGTCCATCTTTGAGGGTTCTGCAGTTCGATCGAGATGATAGAGCACCCAAGGCTTTGGCAAAGATGGCCGGACTGACCTACTGACACCGCTGATTTGAACTACAAATCACTGTTCTTCCTCTGGTGAGATCAATCTCATATGTTTCAGCACACCTGTTCACAGCGGTACGCCCAAGTAGTTTAAATGACCCGTCATGACAAGCATCTTTCAACTACTCGTTTTCCACCTCAGCTTCTGACAGGGTGGTATAGATTTCGTCTTCTATTACCGACTATAATATCTTCGCCCATAATCCGGATCCCTGACAATTAACCCGCCCTTGATCCATCCATCCTGATGATCGATTTCTCCTCCGCGCAACCGATCTTTCGTCTTCTGTTGGATGCTGGTGTGTTCTGTTTTAGTTCCAGATTTTCCCTTCCTCTTGGCTTCTATCATTGCTCTCTTCAGATTTTACAATCCCGAAGAAGAACAAGTTCCAGGCGAGGTCAACTCAATTGGGCAACCCTCTCCTCCATCAACACAGACGCTCGCTCGCTCAGCTTCTGGCACCAAAGAAAAAAAAAATAAAATGGGCGATGCTCGTGCTTAGCTTTTGCTGTCCATGCTTGTTCTGACAGGCAGCATGATCGATCCCCAACTTTGTGTAGACGAGACGCCTGCTCAACATGCAACACCTGGCTGATGATCGCATGCGAGAAGTGGAGAAAGAAAGGCAATAACACTGAAGATGAGCAGGATGGGAAAAGGAGGGAAGAAAAGAATAAAAGAAAATGGAGAAAAGGAAAAAGCGTCCCGCAGGGGTATGTGGTGGTATCAAGACGTAGTAACTAGGGCTCGGCCGTGCGAAGCAGCAAACAGATCCAAATTTTCTTTTTTTCTTTCCAGTCTGAGAGAACGATTGAACTAAAAATGAAGAGAACAAATGAGAGGGCAGAGGACATAGAAAGGTGGCATGAGAATGATAAAAAAGAAATCTCAAATCAACTGCATATGTCCCTTCTGGGGAAAAAAAAATTTCAGTGCTCGCTGTCTGGAAGGGGGCGCAAAAAAGGAAAAAAAAAAAAAAAATAATAAACTGCCAGCATCATCTGAGAGGCCCAAGTGGTGGCTGGCTGGCTGGCGAAGGCCGCGAAGCAAATTAGAATATATTGTACGGGGGTCGTGACTTTTTTGGGTAGGTCGTTCGAGTCGGACATAGGGAAGCTCTCGATGGAGGTAAGGCCTTGAGGTACAAGCCATCCTCTTGGCGAGAGATGCTCGTCGTAATTCAATGGAATTAAGTAATTGATAGACCAACAACGTGGGTTGTGTTTATTGGCCAAATGAGATGTGCTTGTCGTGCGCGCCTTGGAGGACTATTCGAATACTGTCAGCACTCTGGGGCAGTCTCGTCACAGGATATGAGAGGAGGCTTGGAACCTACCCTGCAGCCCATTGAGCTGCCCAGCGCGGTCCTGGAAGGCAACCTGCAGACCAGAGCCGCTCTTCAGATCCAGACATACGCTGTTCGGAAGCTCCTGGAACTCGATCTCGGGCGTATAGGGAGGCTTGAACTCGCTCATGTGGAAACGCTTGAGCTGCTTCTCGCGGGCAGACACTGCACCCTGCGCAGGAGTGAGGTGGAGAAAGCCGGATGCGTCCAGAGACATTGTCCTTCTCTTCCACAAGAGATTCTCGGGAAACTGGACGTTTACATCGCCGAAATGGGCAACCATGTTCGACATCACGCTAGGTGTGGCAGGCGCCGTCATGGTTTGAGCTGGCAGGCCCTTCTCGGCGTCCATCTCCTCGGCCAGGGTCGGGGAGGTGATCGTGGTAGTGCTCTGCTTGCGGCCGGGGCTGAAGGTGCTGGAGAGGCGGCGCATCAGACGGCTGGCACGGTTTCCCTCCTTGTTCTTGTTCTCATCCCCTGACTCGCTGATCTCGGTCGCAGTGGGGGACAGAAGGGTCGAGTCCTGACTGATAGACTTGCGTCTCGTGTTGATGCTCAGACGGCTGAGGAGAGAACCAGACTGGTGCACCGACGGCGGCCGGGCCTGGTTTGCGCTGTCCTTACCCGCCATCGAATCACGGATGAAGTCCCGGGCCATGGTGAGTGAGGTCCGTTGACCCGGGCGGTGGAGGCCATCTCGAGTGTCCTCAGGTGAACAATTCTTGGAGTCCTTGGACCACCGCCGCTCATGGAGCGACTTTCGTGGCTCTCCTGCGTGGACCAAAGGTGTAGGGACTGGCGGCGCATCAGCTGCAGGTACCAGCTCCGAGAGGTCCACGCTTTTCCGGTGATCGACAATCAGTGGCGACTGCTTGAGATCAAGAGAACTGTATTCAGTATGATCGGCCTGAGATCCTGGGGCCTTGGGAAAGTTTTGGCCAGGGTCGCGAACGATCTTGGCTGTCACCTGGACCGTCTCTGGTCTGCCCCTGGGAGCACTGCCGCCCTCAAACACGGACATGCGGCTAGCCACCGAGCCAGATCGGTCCCGCGATGGTTTTATGACAGACTCGGGAGATCCGTCGAGGGACTCAGCTGGAGTAGTGGGCGACCTCCCTCGATAGATGGAATTTGTCCTCTCCAGCACCGAGGGGGATCGGGCCCCATCCCTCACGCTGTTTTGTCGGATGGAGAAGAAAGCAGAAGATGGTCTTCCAGTAGCGCCGGTGCTGACGGGGGTGCCAGACGTTGGGCTCTTGACCGCGAGCTGCTCAAAGGCCTTGATACGCGAGGAGATGCCACCGCTCAGCTTGCCAGGCCCTCCTCTCGGGGTGAGGTGAGCGGACGGTGGCTGCTGCTGGCTCATCCTCTGCTGGAATGCCACGGAGCCGGACGAGATCGATCTCGCAGAGTGTGGTGGGGCATCTCCCGCGACGGAATGTGGGCTGTGAACAGGACTCGACACGGTCCGCAGGATGCGAGGCGTGGGTGGTTCGCTGGGTTGAGGTGGGGTTTCGGTCACTGGAGAGTGAATCATTGTTGGCTCCTCATTTTCATGCGTGGCGGCTTGTGGTTCGACGGCGACGTTCTCAGTCTCCTGCGGTGCCTCTTTGGCAGGCGGGACTGAGTCCATCAGGAGGGGCTCAGGTGGTCCAGACCGCTTGTTCTCGTCAGTGGCGCCGTCGTCAACCATCTCGTCAGGCACATCTGCAGGCCTGACCTGGCCGCTGCTGGAGGAGGACTCGACAGGAGAGGTAACAATAGCTGGGATGGGTGAGGGAGCAAGGCACTTTGTGGAATCAAGTGTAGAGTACTTTGAAATAGGGAGGTTCCATTTTGTTGATGATGTTGCGGCTGGCCCATCTTCTGTCCTCTCCAGGGGCTCCACATGGCTAGGGTCCGCTTCATCAATCCTCCCAGGTTCTGATGTAACATTGGGTGGGTCCTGACCCCTGGAATTCAAGGGGTCCATGGCGGCCTGACCGGATGGCAGCTTCGCAGCGAATTTGGACGTGGGTACAAAATTGTTCTCTGTATCGGAAACTTGCTGTGCGGGTTTCGCATCGTCTTGTTTTCCTTGTTGGGGCTTTTGTTGTTGTTCCTCTTCTCTTGTAGCCTCGTTCAGCTGCTGCTGCTCCATCCGAGTGGTGGTGGATGCTGCGCCTGGGGCAGTCGCCTCGCCGTCGTTCTTTTCCGCGTGCTCGGCCTTGTCGCCCTGAGGGTGCACGGTCTCGTCTGTAGATTCAGAGACAGACGAGGCTTTTGTCGAATCGTCTACCTCAGAGGAAGCACCGTTCGGGGTGTGCGGGCGCGAGTCCGTCTGGGTGTGCTCAGAGGTGTGGTCTGTCGGGGTGGTAGAGGCCACATCGATGGCAGAATCCGCTTTTGAGACGGACATCTGGTCGACAGCGGGCTTGGCCGCCTCGCTGGTGCTGCCTGTAGGGTCCTGCATGTTGTGCTGGCGAACTTCGCTGTCGTTGGGCACTGCCGTCTGATTATGGTGATCCCCGTCCCCCTCCTGCTTGTCGGATGCTGACGAAGGTGTGATCTGGACAGAGGGTACTGCTGTCTCTGGTACAGCGCTCGCCCTTCGCTTCTTCTCCCTTAGCTGCAGAGCCTTCATGAGCCGGAGCTTCTCAGGGGTCATCGCCTGCTTGGCAGGCTGCGAGATGGCTGATAGCGACTTGACAGAGAGTCCAGAACTGGTGGTAGGCCTGCCCTCGCTGGTATGAGGTCGGAGGGATAAAGTTGAGTTTTCTGGGATGGAGCTGATCGGAGCTAGGAGATTGGTGTTCTCGGGCGGATCTTGGCTGATAATGGAGGACGAATCGTCCTGTGTCTTGGTTCTCTTGCCTCCCTTGAGTGCGAGTTTGAAACCTGCTGGCATAGCAGCCACGGGTCGCACCGTGTCACCACCAGCAGATGACCTCGGCCGGCCGGCCGGTTCGTTGGAAGGTCTCGGCCCAAGTCTCACCCGGGGTTTGCTGTAGAGATAAGACGAGCTGCTGTAGTAGTCGTGTCGCGAGGACTGCGTCGACATGCGCCGCTGGAGGTCGTGGTCGAAGGACTTGGCGGGAGAGGCCGGCCGAGGCACGCCGCTAAATGAGGGAGGCTCGGCGGTGTCTGCGAATGTTGATTCTTTGGGCGACGTTGCGAGGCTCGGGTCGAGTGTCACAGGTGGGCCCGTGATCGGCGACCGCGGCCGTGCCGGGACATTTTCAATCTCGCCTGGCTGATCCTGTCCCTCGACCACGGACTGTCGTTTGGCCTCCCTCTGTTCCTCCTCTTCGCCCTCCTCCGCGATCTCCACCAGCCTCCTCCGCCGCAGCGAGCTGTGCGAGGATGACGTAGACGCCGAGGCTGTGTGTAGGGAGCAAGCGTTGGATAGCTTGACCTCGCTGAGGTCCTTGCCGTCGGTGATGTCGATGGTCGTCTCGCAAGGGCCGAAGCGTTCGCAGACGGCGTTGAAGTGAACCGTGCTCCGTGCTGTGTAGAGAAAGAGAGAAATAGAGGGTCAGATGGCAATTACGGCTAGTCGGATGAGTTTTGGGTGAGGCGCATCGATAGTCAGGGGTTGTAATTGAATGGGTTTCTGCCGTGATGCGGCTGGGCAATGGGTAATTCTGTTTTCGAGGGGAAGAAGGAGAGGAGGGGGGGGGGGGGGGGCGGAAGCAAGCAGAGGCCACACCCACCTTGGATCAATCGGGAACAGCCCTCGGGTATGTATTTGAGCATGACATTCCTCCTCCTGTACCTCAAGAACCCAAAGAGCGGCGACGTCTCCTCGTACTGCTCGATGTTGGTCCGCATCTCGGCCACACCACCACTCCCCTTGGCCAGGATCTCAACCTCATCGCGACTGGCGTACTTGAGCAGGAACCTATGGTAAGCGGTGCCCCATCAGATTAGCGACTGATCTGTGCGTGCGACCGCACGATGGACCGAAATTGGCAATAAGAAGGGTGCCGTGGGATAATATTGGGAGAGGGGGGGGGCGTTGAGGGGTCTTGCGCATCCCGCCTAGGCCCCAACTGTAAACTCTCAGACGTACCATCCTCCCGCCTCGGCAACCACAGCCTCGTGGGCCTCCTTGACCTTGACGTCGTCCAGGCCATTCAGCGACATGTCCGCCTCACAGCCTGAAGATCAAATTCGTGTTCCAGAGACACAAACAGAACGATAGGGCTCAGGCTGGCCTGGTTGGCTCAGCGAGCGCGCCACGGCACTGCGCTCTGTCCTCCGCTTCCCTTCGTGATCCCTCTCTCACTCTTTTCTCCTCTGCCTCTGCTGCTGAACGTGATGAGCCCGTTTGCGCAGGGCGATCGGTAGCGGCTCGTGCGGTGTTTCGTGGCAAGGCCACCCTCAGGGGTTGGCACTACTACGCGGTATTGTAGTCGCCGTGAGGGTAGCAGTGACGAGCCGAAGCGGTTGCAGGGCGCAGCAGTCGGATCGAACCAGTCGAAACCGTGTGGGAAGACGTCCTTTGCGCGAGTTGTCGTGGAGGGGGAAGGGGCGACGTGAAGGGCGCTCGAGGTTTCGAGGTCGTCGGGCACCGACTGGACAGTGGACGTTGAAGGTGTGTGTATGTGTGTTTGCGGAAGTAGTAGATTGGGGTGGGAAGGGAAATGGATGTCCCTCCTTGTCCTCCTCTTTGAAGCCTCAGAAAGTGACCAGTATGAAAAGAGGAAGTGAAAGATGCAGGGGTAAATTAGTGTGGGAAAAGAGTGAACATGCAAGCCATCTGGGGTACGGCACTGATCTGTCTGGTACAGCAGGAGTGGCCCCGTCCCCACTGCAGCGGTGTCTCTCTGTCTCTTCCCCCTCTGGCCAGCAAACGATAAAGTCGTGTGCGCAGCAGAAGGACGAGGACGAGGAGTGGAAACAATAACTGGCGCCAGTTGCGGGCTTGGGTCGTGAAACCTCAGATGCCAGGAAGCAAGTGCTACTCTGCTAGCAATCTGAGGTTCCTGCCAATACAAAGCCAATGCGGCCCCAGAACTAAGAGGGCCGGTCCTCAGGCCGCCCAGGGGTTCCTTGACTCGCTATGCTCACGGCGGCCAGACAGCGGAGAAATACTGGCGACACTGACGAGACCATGCCGGTCTACTGTTGTAACTTGCTATGCTAAGTTCTCGTAGTCAGGCTTGAGCAGATGAGAGTGTGAGCTGTGGAGGAGACGCTAAACCCTGCGTTGTTCCAAGTTGGGTATGCAGAAAGCGCTGATCCACGAGCCAGATATTATTCTTCTTATTGTTATTATCATTGCGACTGCTGACCTGACCTTTGCGGTGTCCGAGCAAGTATCTGAGTACTTCTGTAATAGAGGTGATGGGAAGGTTCATTGCGTGTTCCGCCCCTTCCAGTTCATTTCCCTCTGCCCTTGCCTTGGTCATCGCAGAGCATAGGATGGCAGGCGCGCCCAAGCATCAATCACTCACCCGTGTGCCTGCATGCTGTGCGCGTGCAGGACCCAGCGAGGAGAGGAGCCTGTCGACTCCTTCTCTATGCTTGTAATCGCTTCTGGACAGGGCCTGTACCAGGGTACAGCGGATTCTAGTCAGGGACCGCCCCTGCCCACGCGCTCCATGTTCCTGCGTCGATTGTCGCCAAAGCTTCTACTTTAATGACCTGCTACAGTGTGTGTCACTGTGACGGTATCATAGCAAGTACACAGTACAGTACATACACACCGTGTTCAGAACAAGTGATTACGGCGATACTGTGGCGTGTGTACTGTGGTACATAGTATCTGCCAGCATGACAAGAATACGTCCGAAGCTACAACGTCCAGAAAAAAACCTGACACAAGCACAGTTACACATCACCATTGGCTGTCGTTTCTCGCATAAAGATGTTGCGGCAACCTGCAGTCTCAGAACGGAGCGACAGAGAGACTACCACGTTTGTGGTGGAGTTATGATCCCGTACAAGCTACTATGTGGTCTCCACCACCCATCGACAACTCGCAAGGACCTCCTCCAGAATCCTACAGTAGGCACAGGACAGCAGCCCCCAAAGACGTTCTCCGACTCACTGACTCACCCGCTCGCTCAAGTCTGCAATTGAGTGTCCTGGGGAAGATTGCATTGAGCAAAAGGTCTTGCTCGTCCCGAGCCGCCTCGTGGGCCCCTAGACTGGCCACACAAGGGGAGGGAGAAAAGGGGACGAAAAGGGAATCAAAAGGAATTTAGCCACAGGAACTTTCAGAGGAACCACCCCCCTTCCATCTCCGGAGGGGCGTTGGTTTGCACACGGCCTCTCAATCTTCCGGTCCGAGGCACCCAGAACAACTGGAGACCGCCCAATTATTTCAAGAGAGATTCCCAAGTGATCAGCCCCTCCCTCCTTCGGACTCGCCTCCTCCCCCAGCAAGCACACACCTGCACACCAAAGAGAAGGGGGTAGAGGGGAACCCTCTCCCAGTCCAAATCGGGAGGACATCATGAAGATCGCCCGGGAAAACCACGGGCATCCGGGGCTCAATACGGAGCCCGGTCTTGCCTTGCCCCCCCCCCCCCCCATCCCTCCTTTCTCTCTACTCCGCTACTCCTCTCGAGACAGGATTGCCACAAGGATTGGCCATGTGGAAAGCCCACCAACCTGATCATGCATCTCATATAGTAGTATCATAGCATAGTAACAAGTCCTCCAGTAAATACACTTCAAATACCGGCTGCCTGCTCTCTGCGGGCGGGGCGCCGTTTCGTTGCACATACATATTCCAGCATACCAGCACACACTGGGCATTCAATCTCAAATCCAATCTCGATCAGGTCGCAATATCGGACAGCCCAATCCTGCCCCTCCTCCCTGGACGCACGTACTCATGCCAACGGACTAGGACAGCTTGGTCCGTGCTAAACAAATCGCCAAAAATTGAATCATCCTGAGATTGGATGTCGTGTTTGTGTTTGGTCCAAATCTATTTTAGCTTTGATGGAATTTCCCATTCTCAAACGAACGAAAACACACACCCCCTGAAAAACTGATGTCGGCAGTCAAAAGTGGAACTGCAATACTGAAAGAGGAAAAATTGAGAAGCTGCAGGATTTACACCTAAACCCTCCCATGTTACAAGCGTCGGGCAGAGAAAGGAGGGCGGGAAGTGTTTGTGTTGCTGCGACAGGGCGTGCACAAAGATGAAGGAGGCATTCAGGCAGACTATGTCAGACCCGGAGGGAGAGGGGGGGTTTATTCACAAGCTACATTGCACATACGTAGACGGACGTAATGCGTCGCAGGGGGGGAAAAAATAATCGCAATGCAATAACGAGGTTACTTTGCCTTGCTGTGCCCTCTTCCCTCTTTGAAAGACCACAGTGCAAACCTTGCGTCCTGTCCGGCCTGAAACACAGACCAGCTCGGAAAGCACTCCGGCCCCTTGCAGACAAATGCCATCAAAGCAACTATTGTATCCCCTCCGTCCTCTACCCTCATGATTGCGTATGTATTCCAGTTGTCTTGAGACATCACCAAGCTCCCGTGCACTCAACGAAAACGGTAGCCCGAGACAGCAAGAGGCAGAACAAGGCTCGGCACACACACACATAAAGACTGACCCAGCGCTGCTAGGTCTCTTTGGCCGACTCTGCCTGGTTGTGGTTGGGAGGATCAGGCTCGGTAGCCGGCTTCTCCGGCTCGTTCTCTATCTCGCCGTCTATCTCCAAGGGCTCCTCTTCTAGAGAACCAGAGAGAGTTGTGGGCGTGAAGGAAGAAGCGCCGCTGTCATTGTCGGGCCGTATAGGGTCATGTCCCTTACCGCTGTTGCTCGCTGATACGCCGATAGCGGTTCCGCCCTCTTCAATCTGCTTCTTTGCATCACTCACAATCTTGTCCACCTCGCTGATCTTCCCTGTCGTCGACGCCGGGTCGACCTCCACACCGATGTCCTTCCTGTTCTGACTCTCGACCAGGGCCTCCTTGTCGAAACGAACAATCATGCAGGAAAGGTTGTCGGTACTGAAGCGGGCAAGCGCGTGGTCTACCAGGAGCTTGGATGCTGAGCCGGGGTCCTGGACATTGCGGACCAGATCAACCGCCTCCTGGTCGGAACAGACATCCCAGAGCTACCGATCCGGTTAGTATGCTTCTTTTCACACTTGAGACAGAGAGTGAGCAGTGAGAAGCTGTAGAAGGCACTGTACTTACACCATCGCATGCAATGATGATGAATTCGTCCATGTCCGGCTGGATGACGGTCTCCGTGGTGTACGGGTGCCCGGTGACGAGGTCCTTCATGTAGGAATCACCAAGCGCTCGGGTCACTGCTAGCACGCCATTGACACGATTGTTGAGGATCAATCCGCCTGCATTCGTGATGCGTTTTCCCTCGTTCTCGTCGCTGCCCTTGTGGTCATAAGACAGGCGCAGGGCCTTGCCAAAGCGGCACAAGACGATCCGAGCATCTCCGACGTTTGCCGTGTACAGAACCCGTTGTCTCGAGGCAGCGCCCTTCAGCTTGGCGCGCTCGGCCTCGGTGTTCGATTGGGACTCCGTATTCGCCTCGGCACCATCCGATGTCTTTTCGGGCACCTTCTCCGTGGCCTTAGCCAGCGCGGGTGCAATAGACTGCGAGCCGGTCTGGGAGGCATTGCTGGGGACCCGATCCTCCCAACGCAACACGGCGATGGCGGCGGTGCAGCCGCTGTTCTTCAGAGGTAGCTTCTCGAGCTGGGCATCGACAGTGGTGAAGGTCTGGTCCAGGAGCTCCGGTACGGCCGCGTTCGGATTCTTCTTGATGATGTCCTCAAGTATGATGTGGAGCTTCTTCCCGCACCAGTCTGCTGCAAAGGTTCCGGCGTGACCATCAAAGATAGCAAAGTAGCCATTGTCCGTCTCCAGCATGTCCTGAGCGGCCGGACCACTGCTGTCACCCGAGGCTTTGGACGATTTCACGCCGCCCGATTCGGAGGGCAGAGCCGGGGCAGGGGTATGTAGGAAGTTGTAGAGGAAGGCATGGGTGTCCTCCATTGTTCGCCTGCACTTTTTGTTCCTATCCTCCCAGACGCCGACGCGAAAAGTAGACTTTGGGCCGGGAAGGGATTCGCCGGCAGCGTTGTTGTGCTGACCCTGGGGCACGGCGAGAGACGGATCCTGCTTGCCCAGCTTCTGCAAGGGCGTCTGCTGCGCGGGAGAGCCTAAATCGCTATTGCTCCGACCCCCAACTTGGGCAAAATTGAGCGTGTTCTTCGCGCTGGCAATCAGACTGCTGGCCTTGCTGCTAACACCACTACTCCGTCTCTTGGCCGCAGCAGCGCCCGTGCTGGGAGGACTGCCATTGCCGCTGCGCTTCTCACCGCTTGCGACCTGGTCCGTAGTCCTGATTGGCTTGGGCGGAGAGCCACTGGAGGGCGAACCGGGAGCAGTGTTGTGGCTGGCAGGGTCGTTCTCAGGTGAAGGAGACTTGCTGTTGGACTTGGCAGTCGACTCGGGAGGAGAATTGCTGTCTGCCTTCTGCGCAGAGCCGGATGAGCCGCCGAACATCTTACTGAACAGCAGACCTCCTTGAGCGGAGAGACTGCGACGCTTGGATCCTGCCAGGTTGTCTTGAGAGGGGGGTGAAGAGGAAGGGGAACGAAGGGAGGTCTAGGAGGTTTCGTGGGGCCGAATACTTGGCGAGGGAGAGAGGGTGAGGCAAATGACGTTGTAGCTAACGTCAAAGCTGGGTAACCGTTGTGTGCGTGCGCGCTGGCCTGAATTGGTAGATTCGCGGGGTTCGGTAGCTCGACTGTGGATAGTGGCTGCCAGGGCTGAACCTGTGATTCCAGAGTATCAGACCTAGGGTCAGCAAAAGCCTTTTCAGAAGCTGAAACTAGAAAGAGAAGAGGACGTGGTCGATGATCAAGACCTTGAGGTATGATGGCTATGTCGTAAGAAAGCAAGTTCACGCAAGTAGTGCTGCCGCTGTTGGGAAAGGCGAGCGTACCAAAGGTGTCTGTCTGTCCCCGCGGTTGCGACGGAACGGGGCGAGTCCACTGTAGGTATGGTACTACTTAACTAGTGAGCCCTGCTAGCCCAGATCGGATTCATAAGGCAAATTCGCAAGATGCGAGTAGAAACCCCACCAAACTTGGTCTATAGAATAAACCAAAGTTCATGCACAGGCGAGTTGCATAATGGCACGATGCTGACGCGGGCTTCAGTTTGCCTTCCAAAGCGCAAGCCAGGCGGAGACAAGGTGTGTTTCCCCGTCGCTGCAGAGGAATCTCGTGCTTGCCCAACTGGTGTTGGGCCGAGTTGCTAGGGCGTTTGTTGCCGTTGTTTGGCCTGGTTGGCAAGGTTGGTTACGGGGCGTTGTGGTGTTGGTGCGGGTTGGGGAGCGGTACGTCATTGATAGCCTGCTTGAGCAGGCGCAAAGGGGCATTGTAGCATGTGCAGCAGGCCTACACTGCAAGCTGTTGTAGGCCTAAATGCCGGTAGCAAGGCGTGCAAGGCTCACAATCAAAGCCCGGGCACTTACTTCTCTCGGACCATGCAACCCGTGTTCATGTTCTGCCCGCCTCTCTATCTCTTTTCTCGTCCTGCCTTGTCTCCTGTCCTCTCCAGAATGTTTGCAAGGAAACCACATGCCTTTTCGGTTGACAGCATACCGACCTGTGACTGTTTGGGCTGCTGAGTCGCAATATTAGCAGATCAATTTTCATAGCTCCGCCTCTAAACTAACGGAATCGCAATCGTCTTCCTACTATATATAGTACTACTTTTGATGGCTCCTGCTGTCGTCGCTCGGCGGCGATCAGGCCGTGCTTGTGTGTGATAGTTCCTTCTCTCTACATGCAGCCATATGCTGAAGCTTGTCCAGAAGCAGGAACGCGACCCAACAGATCCTGCCCTTTTGCCCTGCCTTCGAGCATGCTACTTTCCCCCCAATGGCTCGGCTGCACTTTGTTTCTCGCGCTCGCGATGTATTAGGGTGCTGCAAGCGTTAGCATACGGTGCGGAGCGGGGCTTGTCTACACCTCGATCAACTTTCATCACTTGCGCGACCATCACGGCCCGTGTGACTGTCGTCACCATGGCATCGACAGACGCTCAGTTTCAACCGCAACTGTACTCAGCTTCACCGGCATCAGTGTCGACAGCAACAACACCGTTGCAGGCTGGCACGGATCCCACCACGCCACCCATTTCCGAAATGATGGATCTGCAAAAGACATCAAGTCCTTGTGAGCAACTGGATGCACACATTCCTTTCACAACTCCAGCCGCCTTGTTCAGAGAACTGGATCGCATTGATGGAAATTTTGCCATCGTCACGAGTACGTTGATATTATAAATATATATATCAGTACATGAAAGGAAAAAGAACAAACGAAAGGCAAAAAAAAACCTGTGAGCTTTTACTAATATGTCTTATCAGATGTTTCTCCTGAAGCCTACGCTGTACTCGACAAAAAAAGATATACCTTCCACGCGCCGCCGCGAAGATACCGATTCCGGAGGTATTACCGCGAAAAGCAAATTCTCATCATCGTCCTCCCAAGGGGACCACATGAAGCACTTCATGGTGGCATCTACAACGAATGTCGTGACCAGATCGTGGAAATGGGCTTGAGAGGCGCTTGGGTATCGACCTATTCTACTCTATACCCTCTAGGAAGGCGTGCTGGGGACGGAGATAGCAGCGAGCCCGATTCATCAGGTGGTCCAAGAACACTCACGGGCAGGGTTCCTCTATGGCCAACTTTGGTCATTGAGGCCGGGTATTCCCAAACTCTGGCGCAGCTCCGCCAAGATATGCGTTGGTGGTTCCACGCTTCCGACCATGCTGTCAAACTAGTAGTCGTCGCCAAAATCGATCGCAGTCGCCAAGAAATAATCATTGAAAGGTATGAAGAGACTCAGGGCGGTGGACAGGACCGACAGGGCGCAACAACGACCCGAAGTTCAGCAGCGCAACCACTATCCCCCGTGTTACAGCAAGAGATCAGAATCACTCGAAACACCGGAACGCCACCTACATTCAACGTCACTAGCAGTGACTTGGTCCTGCGTTTTAGGCTCCTGTTCTCGAGAGAACCTGGTCCTGGTGAGGGGGGACGTCGTGGTGAGCATCCCACGGCTGCTGGAATGCGCACAGGATGTCTGGGACTTTTTTGAGCAAGAACAGTAAAGGCTTCTCGGGAGTGCGGACGCGGTGGATTTGGTGATAGTGATACACACTTCAATAAGAGACGTGCTTTATTGCCCGATGAATCATCCTGTCTACCAAGTTAAAGAGGCATATTACAGATGACAATACAAAAAGTCTGTCAAAGAAGTCAGTCAAGTCAGTCAGCTGCGAGAAACCGCTGCTGCTTGGTGCTAATAGTAAAGGACCGGAACTCTATAGCAGATGAAAGAAGACGTCGTGAGTTCCGGGTACAGAGCTCAATACTCCCTTTTCGGAAGCCATTCGACCGCTGTCATCTTCTCAGGCTGTCCAGTCGAGCCTGGAGGTCATCGTCGCCGGGGTCAGCCCCACCACCGCTGCCGACCGCTTGAGCCACACGGCCTTCAGCCACGGCGCTCGTCTGCAAGCCGGAAGGTGTCTCGCCCAGCTGGTCAAATACCAAGTTAATTCCGTGTTCCAAAAATATTTGTTCTTCCGCACGGTGCCACTTACCGATTGACTCAGGTCAACACCGATCTCCTCGAGGACCTGCTCCACAACCTCATCCCCCTCCTCTTCCACACCGACATCCATCGCATCATCAATCGCATCGTCCATCATCTCCTGCCGCTGATCCATGATGTCATTTTCCCTTTCAAACTCCATGGCTATTCTCTGTAGTTGCGGGAGGTTCATGCTCTTGTTCATGCTGCCAAGGGCGACAGTAGCACCCTTCATAGCTTGCATCATCTGCTCGTTCGTCCGGTAGGTCTGAAGAGCACAGTCAGCGGCATAACCCACTGCTCGGAGTAATTTGCCGGCAGCGTACCTGTAGGCGTAGAGAGATCTTCTGCAGCTGACTCCGCATACCGTAGAACTTCTCGATATACCTGAGAGCCATCGTCAACCCATGGTCAAGATCATGAATGTCGTCCAGTAGCCGTACCTCCTCGTGCGCACGAGATCCTTGGCCTGGATCTTGGCCGCGCCCATCTGGTTTTTCTGTGCATTCTGCTTGATCTGTGTGACCAGCGACTTCTCCTGTTTCTCCAGTTTCACTCGGACCTGGTCAAGCTCGCGGATGGCCTTGTCGAGCATCCGTTGGTTCTTGCGCAGACGCTCGGCAGGCGTCATGCGCTTTCCGAAGGCCCATTCTAGGATCTGCCCGTCACATGTGGTGATCAGTTCAAGCCAGTCTCTTGGGTCCCTCGAGGTACCTCGTAACTCACATTCATACTGCCTTGGACCACAGCGCACCGCTGATTAGATGAACTGATAGCGTGCTCGAGCTCGTCAGAGCAAGTGCCTCGGAAGGTGAGCGCGGAGAGAGGCGATCAACGTCGTATCGGTCTCGAGATGGCCTGCAGAAGGCAGAAAATTGCACTGCTTGCAAAAGTGTTGCCTGTGTCTCCAGTAGTGGTGATACGTAGGAAGCGAGGCTCGGAGGGAGTCTGCAGGTGTCGTTTGACCTGCGAGCATACTGTTGAATCAAAGTGCCCAAGGCATGATGTTCGACTTGGCATTGCCAGTACAGGCCCCTACCCTGTACCAACAGCGCTAAGCGGGCAGGCAAGCAGTGAAAGTCCAGTGGTAGACTCACATCAAATTAGGGGGTTAGGTAAGCAGTAGACTAAAGTCTGGGGATGGAGACAGGTCTGAGCAGGGAGGGCCTTGACGTAACGGGAGGTGGAGGCGAATTGGCTGGCTGCTAGAGACCAAAACTGGGTGGCCCTGGAGCGCTCTACTTAAGTTTTTTGTAGGCCATTGCATCGCACGCATGTGAGTGCATGAATTTGGGAAACGGGTCCCTCGTCCTG
Organism: Aurifilum marmelostoma; assembly: GCA_027559495.1. Taxonomy (NCBI): domain Eukaryota; kingdom Fungi; phylum Ascomycota; class Sordariomycetes; order Diaporthales; family Cryphonectriaceae; genus Aurifilum; species Aurifilum marmelostoma. The sequence continues at coordinate 1,342,245 of JAMXSV010000023.1, read as the reverse complement.
GTCCAGCTCCATACGCCGACCGAAAAATAGAGTCACCAGTTTTCAACTTTGCCCCCCCCCCCCCTTCTTCCTCCATTCCTCGTCCTCCCTTCCTCACCACGCCCTTCTCTTCTGCCTCGAACCATCACATCAGATGGACGTGCACGATCCAAAATGAGTCAAGATTATTTCAGCGGCAAGGGCAAGTCGCCGGCGCAGCCAACCGACGACGAGACGCCCTCATCCTCTAATCCCGATGACGTCGCAAGCCGTAGCCGCTCACCAACCAACAACAACAATGGTGGCCTGCTTCCAGCCTTCGCTACCGTCGGCTCTGGCTCGACGTCCAAGTATGGCGCGCAGCTGCAGGAGATGATCGAGAGGGACTCTGGCTATGGTGGGTCTGTCGCCAGCGGACCCGTGGGCAACGCGCTGATGCCCGACACGCCAGCGTGGGAGAATGCGACTCACGCCGACACGCCACCACGCTCGGCTGGTGCAGACCGGCGGATGCAGACCAGCGCCGTGCACCAGCTGTGGTACAATCAACAACGCGGGGTCCTCAACCGGGCCATCAACAAGGTCATCGATCTCCTCACCGAGCTGCAGGATGAGAACGCGAAATGGCCAGCCCATTACCCATCCGTCCAGCGAGCCGAGGTCGACACCGCTTCCTCATCCCCGACGAGACCTGAGTTTCGACACCACTTCTCAAACATCGACGACTTTGCTGTCGCATCTCAGAGATCTCCTCCGCCACAAATCAGGCGTGCTATGACGTCCCTGGAGGACCACGCGGGTGCTGCTGCTGAGTCGAGCAAGGTGGCTGAAAAGAGACTCGGGGCAGAGCCACGGCTTGTCACGCCTCAAATAGCTCAAGAGTTTTCCATACTGAAGCTGGATCTGAAATTGGGAGCTCTGCACCACACGCAGCTGGTCCACTCGCTAGAGAAGGGGTCCATTGCGTCCCTACTCGACGGCAAGATCAGCTCCAGCATTGCACATCTTCTCAAGCTGCGGGAACGAATAGAGGATACTGCGAGCAAAGTTCTCATCACGGGAGACCTGAATGCTGGCAAATCCACCTTCTGCAATGCGCTGTTGAGGAGGAAGGTTCTGCCGGAAGACCAGCAGCCCTGCACGAGCATCTTCTGCGAGGTCCTGGACTACAAGGAGAACAGCAACATCGAGGAGGTCCACGCGGTTCACAAGGATGCCGTCTACGATCGGAACGACGAGACAACCTACGACGTATACACCCTGGCTCAGCTCGAGGACATCGTCATCGATAATGATGCCTACTTGATGTGCAAGGTTTATGTCAGGGAGGTGCGCTCTCTCGACGAGTCCTTGCTCAACAATGGCGTGGTGGATATAGCACTTATCGATGCACCTGGCCTCAACTCCGACACTACCAAGACTACCGCCGTCTTCGCCAGACAGGAGGAGATCGACGTCGTTGTCTTTGTAGTCTCCGCCGCCAATCACTTCACACAGTCGGCCAAGGAGTTCCTGTGGGCCGCAGCAGCAGAGAAGGCATATCTTTTCATTGTTGTCAATGGTTTTGACATGATCAGGGATCAACGGCGATGTCAGAAGATGATCCTCGACCAGGTTTCTGGCATCAGCCCAAGGACGCACAAGGAGTCAGCCGAGCTTGTCCACTTTGTATCAAGCAATGCGATACCAATGATGCCTACGCCGCCAGGAGGTGGACCAGGCGGCGATGGGAACGGCAGCTCAAGTGGAGGCGGCGGCGGCGGCGACCCTAGCGATCCGAAGGGCAAAGGCAAGGACAAGGAGAAGATGCGGGACTTCCAGAAGCTGGAGCAGTCTCTGCGGAGGTTCGTTCTGGAGAAGCGCGCACGTTCAAAGCTTGCTCCAGCCAAGCATTACTTGCTGAATATCCTGGCCGACGTCAACTCCCTGGCGACCGTAAATGCTGAGGTCGCCCAGTCAGAGGTGGACCGTGTGGGCAAAGAGTTGCGGGAGATCGAGCCTCAGCTCGAGGCCAGCAAAAAGGCCCAGAGCAAGATCACCGATGAGGTCAATCAGGCTATTGACGAGACATGCGACGATGTCTACCAACACACCCGCGGCAATCTGAACGAGGCTATTGCGCACGCTGACGAGAACATCAATGTCCCGTATCCCGGGTTGTTCCAGGCCTTTGACTATGCTGAAGAGCTGAAGGAGGCCATGCTGCAGGGAATCCAGGCTTGCGTGAGCGATTGCGAGGAATATGCACGTGGAAAGGCTGTCGGTGGTGTCAACGCCATTAAGCAGCTCGGTATCGTGCACCTGGGCAACGAGTATGCTGGACTCAACTTCCACCCAGACGTCATGTTCCGGCGTAGACGTGACGTTCTGGCGAAGCAAATTGACGTACCGACCGAGGTGCTAGATTTCGTGGACTGGTCGACTCTCATGCAACGACAAGAGAAAGTAGCCGGTACGGGAATGGCTCTCACTGTTGCCACGACCGTTGGTATGCAGGTCGTCGGTGGATACAGCTGGATGGATCATGCTTTCAGCGCTGCTCGCATCGTTGGCAACGATAACCTGCGCCGGATGATCGTTCCCGGCTTAATTCTTGCAGGTATGCGGATTTGACTTACCCTTCCACGCTTGATGATTCGTTACTGACACTGTCGACAGCCGCCGCAGCCGCAGTCTACGTTCTGAACCAAATCCCCCAATCCCTACCGCACCGGCTCTCGAACAAGATCTCAGCACAGCTGGCCGCTATGGAGTACGTACACAGCAATGCACAGCGCATCTCCGGCTCCGTCCGCAAGGTCCTGCACACGCCCAAAGACCATGTCGTCTTTAACCTGAACCGCTCGGTCGAGCAGCTCGGCCAGCGCCGCGAGGAGACGCTCAAGGTCAAGAAGGAGAGCCACGATGCGCTGCGGTACTTTACCAACCTGGTGCGCAACAGTGCGGACCAGAAGGCGCAGGTCGAGGGCGTGGACCTCGAGGGTGTTCCTGCGGCTGCGGCGATGTAGGTGGCGAGTGTGGTGGTATCGCCGGTGAGCTAGGTGACGTGGTGGCTGTCACAAACTCCCCTTCCCATTTCTGGCGTGACGACGGTTTGGGTTGTCGAGGAAGAGAAAGAAGACAGAATGAGGAAAAGGAAACATGTTCAATACCCCCCTCTACTCAGTCGAATTGACTACTGGTAGCTTTTTATCACTTTCATAGCAACATCCGACGGCGTTCTAGAGCATTTGAAAATTGTATTGAATCGAGCATATGTTTAGGTGGAACGCGCATGGCATTTTTTCTCTGACCGAATGAGTGAATAAATAGCTTATCATGATGTGATGTCGGCAGAAGTAACCATTAGAAAAAGGCCACACCGGCTCTAGGGTGGTGAAGAACAAGCAGATTTCACTTCAAGGAAATGTTGAGGTGCTGGCTCCATGTGAAAAGGTTCCGGGGCCAAGAAATCAGAACTCCATTTCCATATTGACCGATTGCCTCTGGCCGTCCGAGCCGAGGTCTTATGCGAGTATACACGAAGGCCTTGTCTCTCAGGCCCTCGATACAGAGAGAGAAAGAGAGATAGAGGAGAGTTGCTATCCCCCTCAGAACCGCCAGTCCCCGAGACGCAGGGATGTGATGCCATACATGTCCTCGATACAGAACATCGAGACAAACAGAAAGGGAAGAGAGAGGAGAGCCAAACAGAATTGTCCACCCCCCCCCCCCACCCTCGACCGTTGCATCACATCATCATCAAACCACTAAACAAAAAAAGAACCCCTCCACCCCTCAAGATTCTCCCTCACAACGCAGGCCTCGCCTGCACACCACCCTCCTTGCCGAGGGCCTCCCCGATCCTGTCTGCGGTGTTGCCGTCCGCGCCGCCAGCGGTGAGCAGATCTTGGCCCTGCTCGCGCTGGCGCATCTCCTGCTCCATGGCGATCATCTGCTGCTCCTCTGCCCAGCACAAGGCAAAGGGCACACCGATCAGCAGAGCGGAGACGGAGATGGACCACATGGAGCGGCCGGCAAAGAAGAGGACGCCGGTGATGACGCGGCGGGTTGTCTGGTACTTTCCGTAGAACCACGAGCGGGTGGTGGGGGGGGACGATGTCGCGGAGGGCCGAGAGGCGGTCCGCGAAGGTCTCGGCGCTTGGGTCGAAGTCTGAGTCGTTGGAGATTTCGGAGTCTGTGAAAAGGGGGGGGGGGGGGAATCATTAGCATGTTGTGTTTTGACCAGACAATCAAGAAAGAGGATCGCAATGCGGTGGTAAGGTGCCGAGAGATGCTGAGACGCATCTCGAAATTTTGCAGTTGCGTCACTAGATGCGCCGCACGGTACAACACGAAAGAAAAACGGCCGCGAGATTGCTCACCAGTGTCTGTGTAATCGCCTTCGTCCTCCTCAGGGCCGGGCTGGCGCTTCTGGAACTCCTCGTCCTCAACCTCGACAAGTTGAACCATCTTGAGGGCCTGTGCTTCTGCTCCTCCGGGTAGAAAATGTTGTTGTGGTAGGTCGTGTACTGCTCGGGATGCTTCTGACAAGCTCCTCGAGGTAGCTGAGGGGTGCAGAAAAGTCGCCTTCGGGTCGCAGCTGAGAGAGGCCCGTGTCGACCTCGCACTGGAAGGAGACTTGGGGTTCGCGAGGCGTTTGGCGAGGGTCGCGAGTTGGTCGTGGGATGTGGGAAGGACGACCGAAGGGAAATGTTGGCTCGAGTTGACGTAGGGCAAATAACTTTGAGCACTTGCTGCTCAGAAGGCGTCAAATTCTTGAACAGGGGAGCGCTGATCCATGCTATCCACGGATCACATGCTGGTCTGTGCGACGTTAGTGTAAAATGATTGGTACATGCCAAGACCGCCAGTGACTTGGTGACGATTCTGGAAAGTCAAGGGGACGCAGTTTCCTCTTGTACTCGGTATATAAGAATTGTCAGGGAATGAGAGATAATGATTGATAAGAACAGGCCAATGCTATAATATATTATGTGTGATGAATTTTGAGGGTTTGTTCGACATTCAAATACAAAAAATACTCTGGCGACTTCTGTACGCTTAGTTTCTGCGTCCTTCCCAGGTCAATTGCACATACATTTCCGCAGCGAAAAAACAATGAGATTTGCTCAGACTGCCTTTTTTATTTTTATTTTTTTTTTCTGTCTTTCCTCTCAAAAAGGTAGGCTTTGACAGATGCTTCTCAGGGCAGTTTCTTCAACATCATCTACAGATCATTGCATACATGCAGCCAGAGATCAATAAATAATTACGTGGAAAGAATAGGTAGCACACAGACGGACCAGCAGCTGCCCGACTGGATATGTCTTGGAGATGAGAGAAACTCTCGGGCAACACAGTAGACTATATAAACATAATTTATAAGCATAACTTTGTTGTGCCGTAGACATCAAAGCCTAGTCTTGCTAGCATACTCTTGCTTTGATCCATGGATGTTGGGGACCTCAAACACTAGGTGAATACCCAGGTATATATACACACGAGAGAAGACATACTTGATATTATTTTCCTCTGAGCGAGGCAATTCCACCAAGGGTCATTGTGTTGTAATCACTTATACCTCCAGGAAGAAGGGCTAAGTTGAAACTTGAAATGTTTCTCGTCTCTACCCTGTCAAATGAGGAGACGAAATTGAGGAATGGAAGACTGTCGCACCCCATTGTAATTTGCAATTCCAAAGCCGAACGCAGCAGATGAAAACGCCACTACTCTTCCTTACATTGATGGATTATTCGAGAGAATTTTAACTTATAACTTTAGCTCGGCGCATTTTTCGTCTCTGATTATCGGCCCAATAGACCTTGAGATGCGCCCAAGACCGTTCATCCCGCATCATCCCAATGTACCAAACACTGATCGGCTCAGGATGTGTATGTGCGTCGATCTGAAACTCAGCCTTAGGGGACATTTCAGGGCTGACATAATTCATTCCTAAGGTATCCGAGAGTCCAGACTCTTGAAATATAGGCAAAGTCTCTGCAGATGTGAGAACTGAACCTCCTTCGTATAAAAAGACACAGCGAACGCAGACCAAGCTTTCATCGCTCCAGATCCATTTTGAATTTCGTCTCGTATTACGTCGATCACACTTTAAAAATCAGACTATCATTTCTCATGCACACATACACGATGTGTAAGATTGCGGGCTAGTTGACATGTTTTGTCTGCGCACCGTAGCTAATGTGGCGTGTGTAGCACTTGGGAATTGACGCAGCCGTCTACTCAGAAGACTGTCACACCACGATGCAAAGAAAGTTTTAGTTACCACCCTTCTTTCCCTTGCCTTGGTGGTGAGGCTCGCGGGCCTCAATCTCCTCGACGTCACGGTTGTTATTCTTCTTTCCCTTGCCCTGGTGATGGGGCTCGCGGGCCTTAATCTCCTCGACGTCACGATTGTTGTTCTTCTTGCCCTTGCCCTGGTGGTGAGGCTCGCGGGCCTCAATCTCCTCGACGTCACGGTTGTTGTTCTTCTTGCCCTTGCCCTGGTGGTGAGGCTCGCGGGCCTCAATCTCCTCGACGTCACGGTTGTTGTTCTTCTTTCCCTTTCCTTGATGGTGAGGCTCGCGAGCCTCAATCTCCGCAACATCGCGGTTATTGTTCTTCTTTCCCTTCCCCTGATGATGGGGCTCACGAGCCTCCAGGTCCTCAAGGTCACGGTTGTTATTTTTCTTCCCCTTTCCTTGATGGTGAGGCTCGCGAGCCTCAATCTCCTCAACATCGCGGTTGTTCTTCTTCTTTCCTTTGCCCTGGTGGTGGGGCTCACGAGCCTCCAGGTCCTCAAGGTCACGGTTGTTGTTCTTCTTTCCCTTTCCTTGGTGGTGGGGCTCGCGAACCTCCACACTGACGGGGACGGCCAGCGCCGGGGCGGCCAGAGCAGCCATCAGGGCAACGCCGCGGCGGGACAGGGCCACAGAGGTGCCGGGAGCGCTGAGCTCAAAACCGGCGGCGGTCGAGGCCGCAAGGCCAGAGACGAGCAGGCTGAGGACGGAGGGAGCGTGCATCTTGTCTGGTGGTGTTGATATATATATATATATATAGGAAAATATATATGGAGAAGTAGAAAAGGAGCGATCAGTTGTGATAGGTAAGCAGAAAAATTCGCTGGCCGGCCAGCTGAAGAGTGATCGAGTGAATTAGGTGGAGACGAAAGGAACAACCCAGACGAAGGCAAGAGAGAGAGAGAGAAAGAGAAAAGTGCTCAGCTGATTAGGGATGAAATGTGGCGTGAGCATGTTTGGAAGATGAGAGCATTTTCGTCCTTCTTATACAATACTTGGCTCCTTGGCTTGTACGAGACGTTCATGCGATGGTTGCCCTGGTGAAGACGACATCGCCGGGGTGAGGGGGAGAGAAAGGTTTGCAGGACTGTGAATAGCTACACGACTAGCCATCGCCATGCGAGACGAGACGACGACGAGACCAATAGTGTGGAACCGTATTGTGACTTGAGTATAATTCTGGCCGACAGATGGCAGACCAGGCCTTGCTCTCACGAGTGGGTTCCGTCTGAGAGTTGGTCTCATGATTGATCCCAGCGAGCATCTGGTTCATCCACCGGCCTGCGGGCTCAGGAACACAATGCTCGTGGTTGGAATGATTTGGTCGTGATGGGACCAGGCTGAGACTGAGCTTGAGAGAGGCGGGACGAGAGGGACCAGGTGTGCCACGAGGGTTTTGGGATGGTCTCGAAGAGAGCCAGGGACTACCTGTCCTCGCAAGGCTGGTGAGAATAGGCCATGGACCTCGCTTAGTCGAGGGTGAAGGGGGAAAAAGAGACTTGCCCCAGGCGCACTATTCCCGAGCATACTCTGAACAAGCTCTGCAGGCGGGTCCTGACTTGAGTATTTCCGGTCAGCTGCGCATTTCTGAGCATATTTTAAGTTCAGAGAAGGCCAGACGATAACGCCTCAGCCGGTACAGCTGGGGTAGACATCACAGCTGTCAAGATCTAGAGTGGGCGAGGAGCGGGCAGATCCAGGTGCTGTCTCTCACCCTCTGGCAGATCAACGAGCCTATCATTAAGCATAACGAGATCGACTTTGGATTGACAATGACCTCGCATCGCGTAGATCAGAAACTGCCAATCCTTAACGAACACAGAGCTGCAGGGTTGGGTTTACACATGGCTGTGGATGTCGATGGGTTCTCTATGGGTTCACGATGAGGCTCAAGGGTTGTTGAAACCCGACATGACTTGGCGTTGCAGTGCCTGTGTTATGAGACAAGTGGTGGACTACTAGAAGATTGGGGCAACCGGACCCCTGCAAATATTCTACAGTGCTTTGCAGTGCACCTCACCGGTACCCTGGCTGCCTGGCCCCCTGTGAAGCGTTTAAGCCGAGCGCTAGGCCTGGTTCGCCGAGATGAAACACAGTGGCTCGCTCGTGCTCTCTATACCCAAAGTCGTAATACCGTGGGCGATAACTACAACTTGCCAAGACCTGGAGATGGAACAGCAATGCCCTCATGAAGTCTATAGAGGCTGAATGTCAACTGAGACACCAATGAAGTATATCTCAGTACAGGCATAATATGACGGGCCATAATTGCGTCGTCCATCAAAGCCTATCAGAGAGGAGCGCACAATCCGTTGCGGACTGCCTGCTGCATTTCGAAACGCCGTCGAAGCCAAGCGACACGCTTCACAGTGAGCAACTCCTGAATCCCCCCCCCCACCGCGCCTCTTCAAACACACCCTAGCCCTGAGAGATGTCTCAAGAGTCGCTCTGCTACCATGATTAGACGTCTCGTGCCAAAGAGCAGCTCGTCTCAAACGTTTGAGCAAATGTTTGCTTTTTACCCTGCCTTTCTCTCTCTCCTCTGCATCCTCTATCGCCTCTCTCCCTCTCCCTTTTGTCTATTTCGTAAGGGCTGGTTCCTAGTAAACCGTGGATCACACTTGCCTCAAGCTCTGTTCTTCTTCCTGCTGCTGCACGATCTTCTGGGAATCACTCGGATCAGAAAGGCTTGGCTCAGTTGATCTGGCTTTGAGACGACCAACAGGCAAACTACATCCACGGACTACAGTCCCAGGTGCCAAAGACTCACCCCGCGTGCGCTGGCTCTTGTCTACCATCTCTGGGCTCGGCAACTTGTCTCTCTCTCTCTCTATTCTTCCCATCTAGCTCACTTTAATTCTGTTCATCGCACCTGGCGTGTTTCTTTTCCATTCATCACACAGTCTGTGACTGCAATACTTACCCTCCGTTTTAATACCATACTGCCGCCGTTCATTATGCCTAGGAAAGCCTACCGTCCCCTCGCCGCCGACGAGGAGCAGAGCCGGAGCAGCTCAGACACCTTCTGCGAGAAGGAGCCGCTGCGGGTGAGGTTTGAAGACGAACAGTTTGAGCGAGATGTCAGGACGAGGACGCTCGACTTCTTTTTCAAGAACTGGCCCTGGCTCGCACACACGATACTGCTGTCGACATCACTTATACTCTTCACCATCTCCTTTTGCCAGAGGACGGCGAGGATATCAGACCTGGCAGTGACACAGCAATACGCATCATACTGTAAGTCGGACCTGATTGTTCTCTCTCTGTCCCTGTGGTAGCGAACGAGAAAGAAGTCCATGGCTGATAACAAGTGCAGCACCGGTGGCGCCCATCGTCAAGTATGAGTCGGTACGATACAACCTCACACCACTGGTGGAGGGACCCTTTGTCGGTTTTGGACCCAAGGTGGATGAGGCATGGGACTCCATTGCCAACGACAGTACGTCATTGTCCCCCCATCTCTCGCCGAGCCACACAGCGCGGCCTGTGCAGACGAAGAAATACAAACAAGCGCTGACTGGGCGGGTGCTGTGCAGTGGGCGACCAGATGATCTCCGAAGAAGAGCTGGACAGGCTCGGCCTCCCGAAGAACTCGTTGAAGGTCAAGGACCCGGCGACGGGCGAGGTCGGCTACCGCGCCGCGGTCGAGGTGTTCCACCAGCTGCACTGCCTGAACCTCCTCCGGCAGTACATCTACAAGGACTACTATATCAACATCTATAGCGATATCCAGGAGGAGGAGGAAGGTCTGAAGGGTCACGTCGGTAAGTGCCCAACACACATACCTCCAAAATAACACACATCCCACTAACCCGAATACAACAAGACCACTGTCTGGAGGCGATCCGGATCAACCTCATGTGCACAGCCGACATTGGCATCTTCACCTTCAGGGAGTATCCCGAGTACGGGTTCGAGAAGGACGACTTCTGGCCCGACTTCAGCACGCTACACACGTGCAGAAACTTTGACACCATCCACCAGTGGGCTATCGACCATACGGTTTCGTGGACTCACGATGTGTGAGAGTGGCGGCCCACGTTGTTTTGATAACACCATAGCGCTGTGCGGCGAGGTCATGCGTCTCGTTCTTTTTCGGACCACAAATAGATTAATGTTCAATCTGTGACTTACTTACTGCTGGCCTTGGATTGTTCTCCCCAGAGCATTGCCGTACATGATGGTGGGTCTGATGTATGTTTCTCCGGAAACGATACTTATAGGTCAGAATATCGAATCTAGACCATGGCCTGTCGAAGAATATCGTTGGACAACGAAGGACGGCAGCGAGAAAGAGACGGCTGTGCAAATAGTAGTGACTGATCAATTGTGGACCACAAGTTGCCCATCGAGAAAAGGAGATTCCTCTTATAGGGATCGATAGCTTTCCGCGCTCTGGAAGGCACATCTCGGCGACGACGACAGCATCTGGCAGTGTCGTCATGGAAGCCTGTGCAACCCCGGAACACTTCGACTCCGGCTTGGAACGGTGGGGCTGCTGAACCTCGCGCTCATGCTTGCCCCTGAGTGAGCTCGGCAGCGATGTCGGAGCAGTCCCAAAGTTTCCCAGTTATGATATGCATGAAAGTTTGTTGTTTTCATTGTGGTAATCTTAAGGTGCCCTATATCTTCTCTAGACCTAGCCTTCAGCCATGAATTGGTTTGGTAAATCTGACGCGTCTTTGTTCGTCATGCAGGCTGAGCATGAGAAGGGGGGTGGGGAGGACTTGAGAGCAGTCAGTTACAAGTAGTCCCTGATGTGCTGTAGCACTGCGCACTACTCTCTGCTACAGTGGCTGAGTGGTAGCACCTGCCCCAGCAGCTCGGATCCTAGCGGCTTTGCCTCGGGACCACAATTATTTTTTTTTATCAGATCGAGGGCAGCATTCTGATTTGATGGGTTCCTGGAAAGGGTTCATTTAAGCCACTGCGTCCCAACTGACAGGCTAAAAGTTAAGCCCCAGAGGCCAATCCAAGCTGCCAAGCACGTTGCACACACACACACACACACACACACACACACACACACACACACACAGAGAGAGAGAGAGAGAGAGAGAGAATGGAGGGAGGCGACAAAGAGGTTAGGCTGCCCCTACCAACGGACTTGTAGAACAGTCCGGACTGTGACATTATTTCCCTTGCACCTGCATGGTCTATCCTGTACAGATCGGGAGAGGCGGTGACGATGGGCCGTACCTTAGCTCGCTGGCTCAGGACGGATCCGAATGTCAGATTCTCAGGCCACTTTACCAAGTTCTCCAATTCCCCAATCGCACACCCAGTCACTCCTCCCCCCGGTCCCATGTAGTCCAGCTTCCGGTACGGCGTTCTGCTTGCTTAGGACGTTATGGTCTCTATTGCAGAAGAACTTGCAGCGCGGAACGTACGGGAAATGGATTTTTTTTCCCAACGTATTTTCCAGATGGTACCCTTGACTTGTCCCATGATCCCTTGGCGTGCCCCCTCCACACCCTCCAAATCGGCCGACAGCACCACCCAGGAGACGAATCAGAAGGCGGCTGGGCTCCACCTGTCGTACAATTGTCATGGTGTGGTTGCACGACATGACAGCCGACCAACATGCAGAGGATTGCGCTTTGGGAAAGGCGGCAAGTATATTAGGGAGGACGGGCTATTCATGTTTCTTAGGTTGATCGTACGGTTTGCGTGGATTGGCAAGGCAGGGATGGGGTGGGAGCTGGGAGCTGGGTAGTGCCATGCGCTGGTCAGTGCAATTTAGGGAGGAGGGGCCAGGTTATGGATGAGATCTGACTTGCATTTTTCGTTGAGAAACACCTGCGCAGCGTGATGATTATTCAACAAAAAAGAAGGGCGAAACAAAGCATCGCACGCCTCACTACTGCGCAGCCCATCACTAGATGAAGAGAGAAACGATAGTTACGGCCGTCGTTACCCCTCCGTCAAACCTTCTAGTATATCGTACATACATAGATCTAGTGCTCCCGTCAGTCAAGCCTCTAGTTTCTACCAAAAAAGTCAGTAGTCCAGTAGTAGTGGTCAGAGCACACTAGGGATTCCTTACTTGGTAGTAGCCGGGACCCTTCCTGCAGTAGGCCAAGCAAGGTCTGCAGGGGAGAAGGATCTTTACTCGGCCCTGCCCTGTCATTGTCTGCCCCGCCCCTTTCCCGTCGACGAGTCGTCTTCTTCATGGGATCATCAAGCACCTCTACTCGGGATGTGCAAGGTAAAGCAGAGAGAACTGCATATCTACCACAGTACACCAATTGGGCCAAGGCCAGTATCACACGAACTCGAGGTGCGCTGCCAGTAACTGGTAAAATCTGCATACCCCTGTCATGTTCCGAAGCTTGGGCCGCGGCGTCTGCCTTATCGATTCTAGGACACAGGGGGGAATAGAAGGGCAAAAAAAAAAAAAAAAAAAAAAAAAAAAAACAATGGGCAAGAAAAGAGAAAAAATTCGCGAAATTACGCATCATACCACGATTCTCCTCACGGGCCCAAGGAGCAGAGACCGCAGGCCCCCCCCTGTCTCTTTTTTTTTCTTATACTAGTGTATGTACACGGTGCCGACCACCACCAATTCTTCCCCCGCGATATGCCGTCGGTGTTTCCACTCGGGTCGGGAACTGTCCACCGTCCGTCACGCGAGTTGACCTCGATCAAGTCGACTTGTTGCGTGTGGCAAGGTGGGCCTCTGTGGATCATTTCCCTGTACATTGCACCTATCCCTGCTATACTGCTATGAGGCCAATTGGGTGGGGCGCGCCTCCGACATCTTTTTTCTAGAAGACAACATCCGCCTTCTGAAGCCCACACCTCGCAACCTCTGCTCTCGACCCTTCTTTCCTCCTACTACAACCCTCATTTCCCCTCACCTTCGACGACAGTATCACCACTGCCGAGCCATTCCTTGGTCAAACGGGTCCAGGGCCTAGCCTGCAGCCCACCTCTCTTCTCTTCTCACTCTACTCTATCCATCGTCACTGTGTTTGTCATTCCCTCTGGCCCCCCTTCTAGCCGCCCGCCATGGATGTCGTCCTCGAGGTGCTCGATACTTTTGGTATCGACTATCTCTATGCAAAGCTATACCCAGCGCGTCCCGCCGCCTACAACTTCCAGACCCCGCCCGCAAACCAGTCAATGGAACAGCAGGTCTTCTCGCCATGGGTGTACAAGCCTTCTACCGACTACTTCTCCTTGGAACCTTCAAAATACGCCTACATGAGCGCATGGCCCCGCGATAACATCTATCGCCAGGCCATATCGCTGTTTCTGGTTGTCTGGTACGTCACAGCCGCGTCGACTGCCCTCAGGAGGGTGATCTCGACTGACATGACTCTTTCCCTCTACTCTGTAGGATATTTGGCTTCCTCCTCTACTTCGCCTTCGCCTCCCTCTCATATTGCTTCGTCTTCGACAAGAAGACTATGGAGCACCCCAAATACCTCCGCAACCAGATCGTCCTCGAGATCAAGCAGACCTTGGCCTCCCTGCCAGGCATGTCCGTCTGCACGATGATCATGATGCTTGTCGAGGTCCGCGGCTACTCCAAGTTGTATGATGTGTTCGAAGACGCGCCCTTCCGGGCCTACAACTGGATCCAGTATCCCTTCTTCATCATGTTCACCGACTTCTGCATCTACTGGATCCACCGCTGGCTGCACCACCCTCTCATCTACAAGCGTCTTCACAAGCCGCACCACAAGTGGATCATGCCGACCCCCTTCGCCTCCCACGCCTTCCACCCCCTCGACGGCTTTGCCCAGTCCCTGCCCTACCACATCTTCCCCTTCATCTTCCCCCTGCAGAAGGCCGCCTACCTCCTGCTGTTCGTCATCGTCAACATCTGGACTATCCTGATCCATGACGGCGAGTTCGTCTCCGACAACCCCATCATCAACGGTGCCGCCTGCCACAGCATCCACCATCTGGCCTTCAACTACAACTACGGCCAGTACACCACCCTCTGGGACAGACTGGGCGGCAGCTACCGCAAGCCCGACCGCTCCATGTTCGACAAGAAGGAGAACATGTCCAAGGCGCAGTGGGAGAAGCAGAGCAGGGAGATGGAGAAGATCGTCAAGGTGGTCGAGGGCGAGGACGACAGGTCCTACGAGCCAAAGGCCGAAAACAAGAAGACGAGGTAGAGGCTTGCCTCTTGTCGGAATCGCTCCTGGCACGACCTCCTACCTGGGCTGCGAGTAAACAACAGCCGAGGAGCCCGGAGCCCTAGCAGAGAAGGCTAGGCGCCATGCAAAAGTTCCTGGCTCTTACGACCAGACTGATGGATTCACTTCATATTCACGAGTCGTCTCGACGACCTGGGATAATTGTACATAAGGATTTGCACTCCCCTTTTACGGCCTTGGGAGTCTCAAGGTGACCCTCTCGGCCCGGCAGCAGCAGGAGCAGCACCACAGCGAGATGGACGAATGCATTTGCAACGAGTATGGCACGAACATTGGGCGGAAATGGGAGGCACAATGATCTGAGAAGATGATGATGATCATTATATGGGCCTCGCCGACCTGGTGGTGGGGGCACTAATCGCCACGACTCACCGGTCTGTGTCGGCGATGTATAATGGTGCCGCCTCGTCGCCACAACAAAATATTAGACTATCTTAATACTGGGTTTCCCAACCCCTTGTCTCACCCGGACCTCCTTCTGTATAATGGTTGGAGGCGGGGAGGCGAACAGATCGCGACTAACGCGTGTTATGACGATAATTATGCTGTTGTAATAAAATGATTGAGGAAATCTTGCCTGCCCTATCTCTTAACCTTAGTGGTCACTCTGGTATCTTTCTGTTTTACAAGCCTAGTTGCCGTGACCATGTGCTTTGCACCTATCAGAGTCCTCGTCAGGGATCCTGGCGGGCTGACCAATCACTGCGCTCGCTGCTGCCAGGTCTAGCTAGCAGGGAGAGAGAATCTGGATGAGATGTCGTGATATCTTGCGCTTTTCACCTACACGCCCAATGCCTTCAGCCCAGCAGGATGAAAAAAAAAAAAAAAAAAAAAGAGATGGAAAAGGACAGGGAGAGGTGCGAATGAAGAGAGAAAGGAAACTATGTAGACAGAAGACCAAAAATAAATAAATAAATTAAATTTAAACCAATAAAAGTGAACAGATGCGCCATCGACGAGCACCTCGCCAGAGGACACTGCATATTTCCGTGGCAGAGTTAACAAGGGCACAGTAGCTGCCTGAGCTATGCAGCTGAAGTGTGGAGTGCCCACCAGCAAGGTGCTCACCGGTGGTGAGGGAACGGCGGGGTCGAGGCAGTCATGTAGACAGAAGCGAGTCTGTGACAAGCGGGGCCATTTTGGGGGGGAGGGGGGTCGTGATACTGCACTTGTGTCGGCATGAGCATTTGCAGGCAGTGATTCATTTCTGCTGGAGGAGGAAGAAAGAATGATATCTCAGTTACTAGTGAACCTGTGCTACTCCTTGGGCTCTGCTGTGGCTTGTCTCTCATGGCTATGGGCTTGAATATCATGCCATATATTCTTTCTCAGTCCTGATAAGGAGTCACACACTCACTCATCCTAGCATGTGTACTTACTCACAGCAGTGTCCTATGCAGCTTGACTGCATTTTCCAACAATAGCCGACGACTTTACTCAATGTCTTTCAGTAGCTCAGCTTTGTTGATTTCTCCATCAGACATTTCAGGGTGCTCTGGAAAAGAGAACCTCACATTATGCAACGCGCCACCACCTGTTTCGAGATATGTATGTGTGCAAGAGACAAGCTCTGAACAAAGATGTATTGGCTGGCACTTCAAGATAAGCTTGTAGTCTGTCATCAGAAGGAGAAGTAGTTTGAAATAAAAAGGGAGAAAGGAAATCTGGCGTGTGTCCTGTGGCAATATTGTCCAAACCTTAACTCGGGGAGGAATAGCAATCGGCATATCCTGCCTCAGTATAAATAAGTCTACTTCCTACTAGTAGAGTAGGGCACTTCGAGTGCAACGGCTCCATTCCACAAAACGCCGTCGCAATAATCCATCGCCATGAAGAAGAGGATCGCAACAAAAGAAAGAGAAAGAAGAACAACAAGAAGAGGCAGAAGCAAAGAAAAGGGATATCAAAATCGGGGACCCCCCCCCCCGGCAGCCCACCCCCTCCCCAAAAAGACCGACCACCATCACTGAAGCGAAAATCATTTCCTTCCCCAGCTCTTCAGCCCTTTCCATGATAAAATATCACACTGATGCTCCTCGCCCCATTATGAAAAGCTGACAAACTTCGGATCCCTCGGCCTGCCGTCGGGTCCGATACCGTTTGCCTTGAAACGGTTCTCCATGTAGACGCGCCTGGCCTCGTCGAAACGCATGCGGCGCTTCTTCATGATCTTGAGAATCTCCCTCTTGGCGTCGTCGTCGAGTCCCGCGCGGGCGTCCCCGCCGGCGACATTGGCGGACAGGTCGAAGTCGGCTGAGGAGAGACCAGCCTCGATGTCTCCGGCGAACGAGGCCGGGAGGCGTGAGTAGAGGTAGTCGGAGCCCGGGATGCCCGGGACGAGGTGCGCCCAGCGGCCGCGGGTAAGGTAGAGCAGGGTGACGACGAGGAGGGGGGAGGACCAGGAGGGAGGTGTAGAAGAAGAAGTAGGCCATCGTTTTGGTTTGCGTGTTCCTCTTTTAGACTTATAAGAGCGAGCAGACGCCAAGTGGTGGTAGCACCGAGGCTGGGTATGCAATGGATCTTTCGCTTCAACCAAAAGGACAAGCGATTGTTCAGAGTCGGTCGTCTAGTCGGGATTGATAGTTCGCCAGGGGTGACGCTGTTGTTGGGCTCGGGAGCGTTGAGAGCAGACAAAGGGAAGAAGGACGTTTAAAATAGGTAATTTGAGGTTGCAAAATGCTAGCCGACTCTGCAGTGTCCGCAATGTTCCTAGGAAAGCAGCAGAGCTTCCTTTCGCGATTGCATGGCAGTAAGCGGAATCACATTAGAAAGAGGGGAAGAAATGGTAGAGGAAGAAGGAAAAGGCAAATATGTCGTCTGGTAAGGTGATCGTGGGATGGAGAATGGGGGGGGGAAGCTGGCCTTGTCATCAGCGGCCGTCGCAGCCGGGGCTGACGCAACTTCACTCTCCGAGCCCTGCAGAGGCGTGTTCGGATACGGAATGGGGTTGGCTCGCGGCTGCTCACGCTAAGACCTGACCTGGGGCCCACTCCCTGCGTCCGCCTTATGTAAGCCGTCCACAGAATCGTTCTGGCGGAGAGTTTGTCGAAGCGAAAATCACGAGCGCCGAGGACGACTGCGAAAACAGCTTCAAGACTACCCCCATAGACGACCTTTCTGGTGTTATTTTTCCTTTTCTAGGTCACATATCCCACCCAGCCAAAATGTCTCTTCCTAACGTTTCCTCCGATCTCGTCTGGGAGATTGTTCGTATGTTATTTCTCCCCCCTTTGGTGGCAATTGAAAAGGGAGAAGCAATAGGGTGAGGCCGGGAATTTATCTAGGTCCTAATCTTTGTCGGCATAGGCAACAACAACTCCTACCTGGTCAAGCGCAAGCAGGCCGGTGGTGTCCAATTCTCCCGCGACCCCTTCAACCTGCTGAACAAGCACTCCCGCAAGGTACGAAGCATCTCAGGCCGATCCAGCGAAGACACAGGGTACCCAAGAAGCAGGACAGAAGAGGAGATGAGGAGGAGGAGCAGGATGATGATGACCGAGGAAGCCGGCAGACCATATCCATGGATTGAGAAGGACCAAGAAGGGCTGATCGATTTTCAATGCACAGCACGCCGGTTTCGTCAACGACAAGGCCGTTGCCATCTCCGCCGACGGTGAGAAGGGCGTCTCCTTCCAGTCCAAGAAGGCCAAGTCCGTCCACCAGCCCGCCAAGGCTGGCCACAAGACCGCCTTCAGTGGCCACAACCGCAAGTACGTATTTTCGTCCAGAGAAAAGGAAGACAAAAGAAGAAGAAAAATCAGAAAAGGCACAAGATCCGTGTGGTCATTCGGTGTCACGATGCGGGAAGCATGACGGGGGGCTTGCATGTTTCGGTCTCTAACGAGCTGTCTTGTTCTCCAGGACCTACAAGAACGTCGCCAACCACGTCGCCAAGGGCGGCTACCGTCCTGACCTCCGCCAGGCCGCCATTGCCCGCGCCTCCGCCGTCAAGAAGTCCCAGAGGCCCGTCAAGGCCGACCCGGAGAAGAAGCTCCGCGGCAACGCCGCTAAGCGCGCCGCTGCCTCGGAGTAAGAGATGAGACGGTCTAAGGAGGTGTGGGGGAGGACATCGTGTGAAAGAGCTTGACGCCTCGGGACGTCTGGACAACCAAGTCAGTGGGGGCCAGAACAATACATCTGAGCCTACGGGCCTGCCATCCCGGTCTTCCTCTAGTTAAAGAAGGATCATGAGGGGATATTCGGCATTTTGATATCAAAAGGAGTCAATGGTCAACGGACGGTCTACAGTCAGGGTCAATTCAAACGACGTTAAATTTCAACTGGTCGGCCTCTCAGGGTGTTCTAGGTCGGATGCCGGGTGCTAGTTTCTTTACGATGACTGTCAGCAGTTACAGCAGCAGCAGAGATGGGGAGCAACAGCGCCAAGAGATGGGCCAGAACCAAGTCCCTACTTCCCTCATCCCAGAGAGACGCGTCTTGATCTGCAAGCTACATGTAGCTCGTGGGCTTGTGTGGTTGCCCCCGGCATCGCGCGGAACACTACACGAGAACCAGCCTCATCGGAATCGTAGACCCGCAACGGGAGCGTCCCTTGCCGAAGTTTGGCGACTATGACCCGGTTGTCTGGCCGTTGTAATCGAAAAGAGGCCTGTGAATTTCCGAGAGTTGGTTGTCGCACGTCACAACATGTGGCACTGATGGAAGGGTATTGCCGAGGAAACCTCGGGTATCCTAGCATTCCCAACACGCTGACTACTCAGTTATCGTGTAAATTCGGGACCCGTGCAGGACGGGACAGAGATAGACAAGGTGGGACTCCCAATCTTGGGGCTGTATGTGATGATGTCTAGCTGCGTCAATAGTCCTGATGATACCATGACGTGAACTTGCTTCTGTTTCGCCTGAGCAGTGTGACCAGGAAGGGGGGGCTTGAGGGGCGGATGGAAGTAAATCAATCTAATTCATGCTGTCTTGGAGAGAAACGTGACCCAGTCGTGCCAGTGTGCCGTTTTACCCCGCCAAGATTACAGATCCCTTCCCCCCCCGAAATATGCACTCCAGGCTGCATAGGCTGCATGAGCTCTTTCCCCAGCTGCCCAGTGCCCCATGCAGCCCCTGGGGAGGGAGGGGCCCAAGTACCTACCCTGCTAGTACCCTACCCTTGGGGAGGGGAAGCTAAGGGTGTAACCAGTAACTCAGCCATCGTATACCTTACCTCTTACCTAAATCAAAATCAACAACGACCCCTCCTTCCTTTCCCAACACATTCATTCCCCTTCACACCAAGATTTCTTTCTTTTCGTCGTAACACCAAACTTACCTCGACACCCCCCCCCTCGACACTACCAAACCCTCAAGAAGATTTTCCATCTTCTCTACCTCTCTCATCTTGTCTGACATATCTGCGCACCATCACTGGTCGCCTTGATATCGCCCAGACCCCACAGTAGCTCAGAAAAGCAACTAGCACCCTGACACCCCTCATCTCCAAGCATCCCAAGCTTACAACGTCACAATGGTCAAGGCTGGTACGTCGATGGCCTCCATCCAGGACTGTTGTGATGCAGAGCAGGAACAACTATTCTGTGAATTTGCTGCTAATTAATGTTACCCAACATGTAGTTGTTGCTGGCGCCTCTGGTGGCATTGGACAGGTCAGCTACCCCTCCTCAGAACCTGACGTGCTTCCGGGCGATTCGAGCTGACTCTCTCTACTAGCCTCTGTCCCTGCTCCTGAAGCTCTCCCCCCTCGTCGATGAGCTTGCCCTGTACGATGTTGTCAACACCCCTGGTGTTGCTGCTGACCTCTCTCACATCTCCTCCAAGGCCGTATGTTCCCTCCTCCGTTTGTCAGGTCCTCCTGACCCTGTTCCTTGTGCTAACCGCACTCTACTGCTATAGAAGGTCACTGGCTACGTCCCCAAGGAGAAGGGTGATGTTTCGCAGGCCAAGATCGCGTTCAAGGATGCTGACATCATTGTCATCCCTGCCGGCATTCCCCGTATGTAATTACTGCTTTCCCGCAGATGCTCTTTCCCTACCTTGAGCTTGCTGAAACTGATGTGTGCCTATAGGCAAGCCCGGTATGAGCCGTGATGACCTGTTCAATATCAATGCCGGCATCGTCAAGGGCCTCATCGAGGTTGCTGCCGAGGTTGCCCCCAAGGCATTCCTCCTTGTCATCTCCAACCCTGTCAATTCCACCGTGCCCATCTCCGCCGAGGTCCTGAAGGCCAAGGGCGTCTTCAACCCCCAGCGCCTGTTCGGTGTCACCACCCTGGACATTGTCCGTGCCGAGACCTTCGTCGCCGAGATCGCTGGAAAGGCCAGCCCCCAGGAGCTCACCGTTCCCGTTATCGGTGGCCACTCCGGCGAGACCATCGTCCCCCTCTTCAGCCAGGTTAAGCCCAATGTCACCATCCCCGATGACAAGTATGACGCTCTGGTCAACCGTGTCCAGTTTGGTGGTGACGAGGTCGTCAAGGCCAAGGATGGCGCTGGCTCCGCCACGCTGTCTATGGCTTACGCTGGCTACCGGTAAGGCACCCAGCTGCACAGATATCGAGAAAGGCTCCAAGCTGACGCTCAAACCTCTGTCAAGATTCGCCGAGAAGCTTCTCAAGGCTGTTGCCGGCGCCAAGAGCCTGGTGGAGCCCAGCTACGTCTACCTCCCCGGTGTTCCTGGCGGTGAGGAGATCGCCAAGAAGACTGGCTGTGACTTCTTCTCCGTCCCCATTGAGCTGGGCGTGAGTCCCCAACCCTCGCCCTCGTCCCCATTCCGCCCTCTCCTTGCTCTCTATTCGCTTTCGATATTGACCATTTTATAGCCCAACGGAGCCGAGAAGGCTATCGACATCCTGGGCGACATCACCGACAAGGAGAAGACTCTGCTGGAGGCTTGCACCAAGGGCCTCAAGGGCAACATTGAGAAGGGCATCACCTTCGCCAACCAACCCGCAAAGTGATTTCCCCCTCTTCTTTCCGATCTCGGTTACCTTCTACTCCCCTTCTGTCTCTTGCGGCCTGATTCCATCGTGGAGAAATGTGCGGCCAGCTTTTTTGCAATACAGCAGCGCGGACCTTGCGATGGATTCAGGAGAAAATATATGGGAAACGCTAGTTACTGATTGTTCTGTCCATCTTTCCAGGTTGTGAGGGACAAGGGGTCAAGTTGGTCAGGTCCTTGATGATGATGACGGCCATCTTGGTGGCTCATCTGTAGCTTGACCTACAAAGCTAGCAATAGAGAGAACCTTACGAACTCATTGTTCTGACGATATCCAGTCGGTCTTTCTTTTCATGGCCCCAAAGTACGCTCGGTTTTAAATTGGGTATAGAAGCGCCCACCACGAATGAAGTCCGTCAAAAACGCCAAAAGCCCTCGCCCCGTCTATCTGTGTGGACAATGCTCCTGTACCTTGTGCCCCGCTTCTTGTGATCTGAAAGTGAAGAAAAAGTGAAGACCAAAAAAAAAAAAAAAAAAAAAAAGAATAGATCGGCAGACCAGTGGCGGCGAGATAGCCCTATGACTTTGTCGATACCGTCTTGATCTGAAATATTGCCTGGGGCAGCTCTGTCGTCTCGGCCTGCACCGTGGCGTTGATGCCCATGGCCGCCAACGCGCCTCGCACGATACCACAAGGAAACCAGAGAAACTATTGTCCGGGGGTTAGTCATTAGTTTTATATCAAGATGCGAGAGAGGTGCAACATACCGGCTCCGCGCGAGGCACTGCATTCACGCCAGGGCCCGTGCTCATTCTCGAGAATGGTCGGAAGAGATTGTCTGTCAGGACGTAGACTCCCTGTCAAGATTCCCGTCAGCAATTTGCCTTGTTCGTCTTTTCCTCCATGCAATTCTCTTCCTCCAAGAGGAGAGGAATCGTATGACGACTCTCGGAGGAGCGTGGCATACCCGATGATTGGTCTTGAGGTTGTCCACCTGTTTCCGAAATACCAACGTCCACAGGTCCTTGCAAATGAACTTGATCACGTCGAGGGTGTCGTTGAAGCGTGGTCTGTCGCGGGAGAACCTGATTTCCAGAAATCTATGGTCAGCACAGTGATTTGTCTCCAACCCCCCCCCCCCTTCTCTCCATCTTTCGCTCGATCTTGAAGCTAGAAGAAGGACATCAGGGAGGCAAGGAGCGAGCATACCTCTCCACCAGACCCTGCCCGACGCGGTACCCCAGCATCTCCAGCCGGTAAAACACAGCATCCCTCTCTTCCTCCTCGTCCATGACCCTCCTCGACCCCGTGCCCGTAGGTCCCACCCCGATCCCGGCCGTGCCCGTCCCAGACACCGAGTCTGAGGACGACGACGTCATGTTGTTGGCCCCCGAGTTGACTGAGGAGGAGGGCGGCGGTATGTCGGCGCCGGATGTGGAGGCGGCCTCCAGCTCGTTGGTCACGCGGTAGGCCATGGGCACGAGCTCGATGAGGAGGAGGTCTATGCAGGAGGAGCTGAGGAAGGTGGCCGTCGGGTCGCCCGCGTTGTAGGGTGGCATCACGGGTTCGAAGGACATATTGACAGTGTAGGAAACAACTAAGGCGGGAGGTAAAACGTGTGCTTGGTAGTGAGGTCGTCTGTCGTCTTCCGGGGGGCAGGATGATTAGTTGGTCGACTGTAGGTGTCTTATGTGTGTGGGGGGGGGGGGGTTGGTTCCGGAGAGAAGTATGCTGCGCTCTGTGGCTTTTTTGGATCTTTGGGAAATGTTGAGATTGTGAGAGTATATCTTATGATGTCGCGTCGTTACGGGAAGAACAAGTTGGGACAGACAGTGTGCTGTGGGAGCTGGGAAGGAAGTGCTGGAATCGTCGGTGGGAGAGGACGCATCGAAGGTTTGTCTGTTAACCAGGTCAGCTTTCAGCGCTGTTCGTTGCTTTCGTCAGAGCAACTTCCAAGGCCCCCCCTACTACTTACAGTATGCTTATCACTATCTTATCGAGGCGGGCCGAAGTTAAGGAAGCAACGGGCCATGGCGCCCCCACCCCCCCCCCCCAAAGTCAAATGGGAAGAGAGAGAGAAAAAAAGGAAATACTGTCGTCCAAGGTACGCAAACGACTTCAATGTTTTGATGGAGTCTGCTACATGTCTCTGACTCACATCTGAACCTCACATCTTGCGGACTGACTTTGAATGGTGTTGCTGGCCGCGACATAGCTGTCTCAGGACTCTTTTTCTCTCATTCGTCCTGTAAAATACAAGGATAAGGTGGGAAAGTAGAATTATATCTCATATTGTTGCTATGCATTGACAGGCCTATCATTGGTTCCAAACCATTATTCGTGGCAGACTATATCTCTTCATACACCAATCCCCTTCTCCTTCCCTATCACATATCTCGACACCACCAGCCTTGCCATCGCGGGCCTTCAAATTCGTCTCCCGCTTACTGCGATGGACTGGATAGCACTGCCAAAGATCGAGGTGAGGACAGGATGATTGTACCCATGTCGTCTCACAGAGATCTCATAGGACCAATCGAGTATAATTTTCAATGTGTGAGGCTATTGGCTGACCAACGCCTTCTCTTGTACCTCTTTGGGTCATCATAGCTCCACGCCCACCTGAGCGGGAGCATCAGCAGACGCTGTCTTCATGAAGTCTGGCTCAAGAAGAAGGAGGCTGGCGAGACGGAACTGGCAGATCCTCTCGTCGAGATGCCGGACGGGAAACATGATTATGACCTGAAGACGTAGGTGTTTGCGCAGCACCGTGGAGAGGGTGAAAGGAACGAGAAGAAGAGAAGGAAGAAGTAGAAAGAATTAGGCTTCCACGGGGGTTTTTTTTTTTTTTTCGTGGCAGCTATGCCTTCACAAAATCACTCAACCCTCTCGCCTTCGTGTCCCCCCCAATTCCAAGGACACCCAAGTTGTTGACCATCCTTTTCGTCTCCAAAAGCTTCTTCCCCCTCTTTTCCTCCTACATCTACCACCTCGTCGACGACCTCCCCTCCCTCCAGCACACGACCCGCTCCGTCCTGCAGGACTTTGCCGCCGACGGCGTCGTCTACCTCGAGCTGCGCACCACGCCCCGCGCCCTCCCGCGGTCCAACCTCTCCAAGGCCGACTACGTGGCCGCCATCCTCGAGACCATCCGCGCCTTCGAGCAGCAGCAAGACGCCGCCGCCGCCGACAACAACAACCACCGCCCCCGCCTCCACGCCAACCTCATCCTCTCCATCGACAGGCGCAACACCTCCGCCGAGGCGATGGAGGTCGCCCGCCTGGCCGCCCATTTCCACCACCACCGCCGCCGCCGCGGCGCCGGCGTCGTGGGCCTCGACCTCTGCGGCGACCCGACCCGCACCGGCATCGAGCCCCTGCAGCCCGCCTTCCGCGAGGCGCGCCGTCTCGCGCCCGGCATCGGCATCACGCTGCACTTTGCCGAGGCCGAGGCCAGCGGCACGGACGCGGAGCTGCTCATGCTGCTGCGCGCGTGGATGCCCGACAGGCTGGGCCACGTGATCCACCTGAGCGAGGCCGTCAAGCGGGAGGTGCGGGCGGCGCGGGGGGGCGCGGGGGGGCTGGGGCTGGAGCTTTGTCTGAGCTGTAATGTTCATGCTGGCATGGTCGAGGGCGGGTTTGAAGGTCATCATTTTGGGGAGTGGTGTAAGTTTTTTCTTTTTTTTTTGGGGGCGGGCGGGAGACAAGGGAATTGCTCTAATCTTGCTGACCGTGTGTGCAACATTGTAGGGAAGGTCGACGAGTGCACTGTTGTGTTGTGTGTAAGTCTATTAAACATTCCCCCTCCCCCTCCTATATGACTAAAATACATGGACGCTGACAAAATTGGCTTCTCCATCAGACGGATGACGTGGGCGTGTTTGGAAGCCCTCTGTCGAATGAGTATCGTCTTGTCGCCCAGCACTTTGGCCTGTCCGAATCCGACGTCCGCACGTTGGCGAGGAAAGGCATCGAGGTGATTTTTGGTGGCGAGGAGGAGAAGCAGAGGTTGAGGCAGATCATGGCTTGACACAATGGGGCCCGGACACCACTGCGCTCATGTCAACACCATATTACCTCTGAATCCCGTTCCTGGCACATTAATGATTGCATAGACAAAATGTACAGAAACATAGATGTGCCTATGGTCCGCGAGAAAGATGATAGACTGGATATTCAATTTTCAATATCAGACGCCAGGCTGAATGCATACTCAAAGCACCCTTTTCCTTTGCTGTGACCCTCCTTTTTGTGTTCCCCGCCTCGAAGCCTGCCCCCTAAGTCATGTTGTCATTGTTGATGCTGATGAAGAATTTCAGAAAAAACAAGCCAGCAAGTGCACTCAACAAGCGAGAAAAGGTCGGCGTATCTGTACGTGTCGGCTCTGCTTGTGCAATGCTGGCCCTTGTGTCCTCGGCAGTGCCCCGTGCCTCTGAGGATCTCTACTCCTCGGCCTGATCCGCCTCCGAAGACTGGTACTTGAACTGCAATGCCCACCTGTTGCCAAAATCGATCCCCTTGCGTATCTTGGTGCCGGCCCGCTTCCACACTGCCGCGCCGAGGCCGAGGTCGATCAGGTACAGGTTCCAGTCGAGCACGACATCATCCGAGACGTGTCCCGTGACGGTCTCGTCGTCCTCGGCGGCCCCAGCTGCTATTGCCTCGAACAGGCCCTTCTTGGGCGCGCCGACGCTGACGACGTAGCGTGGCCGTATGTAGAGGCTGTGCCCGTCCTGCACGGTCGGCCGCCCCGTCGTGTGGTCGATCCCTGTTGGCACGTCCACGGCCAGCACAAAGGCCTCGTTGCGGTTGGTCCACTCGATCAGCTCGTAGACTGTCGCCTGGTCCGAGGCCCGCAGGTCCTCGAACGGCGTGACGTGTCCCAGCAGCGCGTCGATGATGAGCGTGACAGCCATGGGCGGGGCCTGCGGGAGCACGCTCCTGGGCGCGTCCATCGAGATGACAGGCATCGAGGCCTTTCGGACAAACTCGAACAGCTCGCTCTTGGAGCAGACCTTGCCGCCAAAGTTCTTGAACAGCCGCAGCTGCTTGGTCATGTCGACGGAGAGATCGCGCTCGCCCTTCTCTATGCCCACCACGCACAGGATGACGTTCAGTCCCTTGTTGCGCAGGTGTCGACCGGCGGCGACGGATCGGTAGCCCGACTTGTTGTTGCCCGCCAGGATGACCACCGTCGCCGGCTGCTCGGCGGCATTGCCATCCGCTGCCGCGAGCCTCACCCTAATAGCCGGGTCAGTCAGGGTGTGGAGTGCAACCTCTGTGATGCCTCGGGCGGCGTTCTCCGTCATCATGTCCTCCGTGAAGCCGAGGTCGTTTTGTGCTATGTTCTCGAGGTTCAGCATCTGCAGGGGGGACAGGATCTCGACCCGCCGGTTCGACGACGGCACGATGAACCCTGCGGCGGTCGATGAGCCCGGGGGCAGCTTTTCTTCGGAATCAGCATATTGCGCCTTGCGCCGGCGTCTGGCAGCTTTCTGAAGACTTACGCCCGAGTTGGTCCGGCTCGGTGCCTGACCCGCCGCGGCAGCGCTGGCCTTGCGGGATTGGGATCTGCCCTTGCCAGCAGGCTTGCCCTCGCCCCTGCGGGAGCCCTGCCTGCTCCCCATCCCCAGCTCCCGCCCGCTCAGCCGCTCGCTGCCGTTCACTGCGCCATCGTCCGCCTCGCTCTTCCAGAAGTCGTCTGGCGGCGCCTTGTTGGGCTTCTCGATCGTCGGCGTCTCCAGCACGTTCTCCGTGTAGTGCAGGTTCTTGCCGCCGGCGGTGCCCGGCTTCGGCTTGCGGTTATGGGACACTAGTCGATCAGCCTCCTC
This sequence comes from Aurifilum marmelostoma, assembly GCA_027559495.1. NCBI lineage: Eukaryota > Fungi > Ascomycota > Sordariomycetes > Diaporthales > Cryphonectriaceae > Aurifilum > Aurifilum marmelostoma. The sequence goes on along the minus strand of JAMXSV010000023.1, from coordinate 1,315,072 downwards.
GATCTGGTCCTTCTCCTTCATCTCGTCAAAGATGGTACGCTTGTCGAACTTCCGCAGGCTGCCCTCGAAGTCGAACTCGGGCATCTCTTGGACGTCAGTAACGTCCTCAGAGGCCCAGCCGTCCTGGTTGATCTTCGACTTGCGCAGTGCCTTGTAGGGTTGAAACGTCGATGTGTCCTCCAGCATAGGGGTCTCCCGCCAGCCCTTGCCTTTCTTGTTGGGCCTCGTGCCTCTTGCAGGGGAAGGCTCAGCCTCCAGGGGCTCGTTGGCATTCTTCTTGACTGGTCGGTTTCGTTTCCGGATCTTCTTCTGCGACGACTGGTTCTCCTGCTCCTGCTCCTCAGGCTCGACGGGGTCCGCAGCCTCGACAGACTGACCGATCGGCCCAGCTGGTGTGCCTAGACCCAGCCCCTGCATAGCCTTTAGGATCGCGGTCTGAGGGGCCTCATCTTGATGCGCAACATTGCCGACGAATATCTGGGGAACTGGAGACTGTGTGGTTCCGTTGCTAGCATGTGAGGGTGGGTTGTTCGTCGCAGTGGGAAAGGGCTGCTGGGCTGTCGAGGGAGACGCCACCGCTGAGGGCAGTTTGCTGACCGGGGCTGGTGCCGGAGCAGGCCGTGCGGGTGGCTTGCCCATCGAGAGGATGGCAGGATCGACGAAAGCCGCCTTGGGTTCTTGGGCAGCTGCAGGCACGTGCTGCTGCTGCTGCTGCGGCTGCGGCTGCTGCGATGGGGGCGGCGCTTGCGCAGATATATGGGAGAGAGGCGAGGGGATTGCATGCTGCTGCTGTTGCTGCTGGTAGGGATGGTACGCAGGAGGGTACTGCGAAGGGTTGGGAGGAACGGCAGGCGACTGCAGATTTTGTTGGTAGGCAGGGAAGGGCACGCGGTGCTGTTGTTGTTGCTGCTGCTGCTGCTGCTGCTGATGGTGGTGGTGGTGTTGTTGCTGTTGGTGTTGATTCGCGTGCGGAACTGGTGCAGGGGCAGGCGGCTGCCCGTAAGCCTGTGGCTGCGGTGTCTGGTTCACATCCTGAACGTTTAGGTCCTCGATATCATCGGAGGCGATCTCAAGTCTCTGAGGGTATGGCCTGCCGCCGGCCCAGACCTGAAGGACGACACCCTTGCCTGGGACGATGGCCTCGATCTTGCCGGTGACGGTGTAGGGTGGTTTCTTCATGCGGACGAACATCATCTGCCCGGTCCACGAGTCACCACCGTTGGAAGCCATGATGGAAAGATTGACGGGATTGGGATCCTCGCGCACACGACTATGCTCAGGCAGCAGATGATGGGAGGGGCAGGCGAGCGTGGGAGGTTGTAGGGTGTCCAGGACAGGGTGGAGACGTGGATAGGGAAAGACGAGGTTGAAGTGGGCTGGCGCTGGTTGATGATCCGCACCAGCAAGCAGCAATTGTCGTCTGCCGTCTGCCTGTGGTGGGAGCTAGACACTTTTTTTTTTATTATCGATAAGCAGACTAGCAGGGCCACCTACCCACTCACTCACTGTAGGAAGCAGCGCCCGCCAGCTCGACCCTGCCGTGCCTGCCTCTGCTCTCTGCTGCCATAGGCCGTCATCGCATTTCTCCTCGCCCCCCTCTTTTTCTGCCTCTCCCAAAATACGATTGCCCATGGAGACACAGAAGACCGGGTCCTAATTTTTTTTTTTTTTTTCTTTTTCGGACACACCCAGGAGCTGAAGCTGAGACCTTTTCTTATCCCAGTGGGTTTTGATTCTCTCCTGCGACGCATGCCTCGAATAATCTAGACAAAACTGAGTGATGGTATTTGAGCGGGCTATGATATCAAAGTAAACCCGATGTGCCATGTTCCTGTGGCATACGCCTATCGTGATCTACTTCTCATGCCCACTGGGAAAACCAATGGGACCAAAATGCACAGATGCTCAGGGCTTGATCCCTTGCGTGGACGCCTGATGTATACTCAAGGAACGCCTCTGCCCACACAACCCATGGAACGCCTTCCAAAAGACATCTTGATCCCAGCGTGACTCTGTCCGAGGTCCCACTATGCCTACGCATACGATGCCATTGCCTCTTCGTCTTCGTCTAGGTCGACCACCCAGGCTGGCCTCTTGGCCCGCGGTCTCGGCGCCGTCGTGGTTGCGAAGCTCGTGATGGACGCATCGACAGCCTTCTTCTTTTTCGGCTTCAGGGCCGCCTCTGCGCTGTAGAGCTTTTCGTAGAACGACACGACCCGGGGATGCGCCATCACCTTCTGCTTGTCGAAGCGCAAGACCTGCAGTCCCTGCTGTGTCACTGCTCGGCTGAGGGCGACATAGGCTTGGCCCTTCTCAAAGACCTTGCCCAGGTCAACCTTGACCCGCGCCAGGGTCTGGCCCTGGGCCTTGTGGATCGAGAGGGCCCAGGCCAGGATGAGCGGCAGCTGCTCACGGGACGCCTGCACCTCGCCCGTTGGCGTCTCGACCTTCCACGACTCCGAGATGCAGAGCATGATCCTGGCTGTGCCGTCGACTCCGTGGAATGCCACTATCGGCCATTGCTTCTTCTCGTGCGCCGCCGCCTTGTCCATCTCTCTGTGGAAGATAGCGAGCCTCTTCCTGAAATCGGCGTCCGTGTCATCTCCGGCGTCACTCGACGCATCACAGCCGCCGTTGATCTCAAACGCGCTCTCCGTCGAGAAGCCGACCACGGTGCCCAGCGACCCGTTGACAAGGGTATCGTCCAGGTTCTTGATGAGCATGACCTGGGCACCCTTCTTGAGCTCGATGCTCCTGGGGGCCATCATGTTCGACAGCAGCCTCTCCCGAAGCAGGGGATCTCCGCTGTCCATCGCGTCGTATCTCTGGGTCTCGCCCGGCAGCTCCCTCAGTCGTTTCTGGTTGGATCTTTCGACTTCTGACCTGGTAGGGAACCTAGGATATTGTCAGCAGAGAACGATATGACGGGGAGGGGCAGCAACGCCACGAACAGTTCAGTAACCTCGAGGCCGTCCCTGAACTGTAGGGGTCGGGCTAGAGATTTGAAGGCTCGGACCGTCTCGTCGCTGATGCGACCAAGGCGCATCTCATTGAGCATGTTGGCAAAAGCTAGGAGGCGAACATCAGTAGAAGCTCAGTATAGGCGAAGGGTGCGTATACACGTGTTTTTTTCTTCTTCTTTTCTTTTTCTTTTCCTTGGTAGGATGACTCACCCGGATCTTTCTGGCGGAATACCTCTGTCAGGCCAATGGTGTGGTCTATGGAAGTGTTCCAGGTGGCAGCTTCAAATGCGAACCTGACGTCTCGAGAGTCGCGGCGGTCCTGGTCCGGGACAGGAGGTAGCTGGAAGAAGTCTCCGGTGATGACCAGCTGTATACCGCCCCATGGCCGACCGTTGTTGCGGAGGGTCCGCCCGATCTGTGACAGCTTGTCGAAGAGCTCACCGTCCACCATGGAGATCTCATCGATCACCAGCACCTTGGTCTTCAGCCACCGATTCTTTGCCTTTGGGTTCCGGCGAATCTTCTTGACCAGGGTAGCCACATCATCCTTGCCTAGGCCGATCCCGGCAAAGCTGTGCAGCGTCATGCCGCCAATATTACAGGCTGCCAGGCCCGTCGAGGCCGTGACAGCAAGGCGCTCCGTGTCCCTGGCGAACTTTTTCTTGAGTTGTGCGATGATGGATCTCATCAACACCGACTTTCCCGTGCCGGCTGGGCCGGTGAAGAAGACACTCTTGCCCTTGTCACATACCAGTTCCTTGACCAGCTCCTGTTCGTTGCTGAGGGCGATAGCCGACTGCTTGACGGTATGAGTCGTCACGGGCTGCTGTGGCACCTCCGCAGGCACCTCGGGAGGCGGCACCGTCACAGGAGGGGTGACTTTCTTGGTCTTGTCCTTTAAGCGCTTCTGCTGCGCCTTGAAATCCTCAGGCGTCATGTCAATCCCAAGCGAGTCCTTCTTCGCAGTGGATCGCGCCGCAGGAATGGCACGTGGGCCAGATGCCGGCACTGTCACCTCTTCGGGCTCCCTGTTGTTTTTATTGAAGGATTCCGGCAAAAGTCGTTTCTTTGCGATCCGGTGGACCGGCTGCACATCATTCTCGGGTGCCGAACGTTTGGTCGATGCCTGCGAACCAGTAGACTGGGAGACTGATTGGCCGGCTAGGTAGTGGGAAGGCGACGACTGCGACCAGGACATCGTGCTGGTGTTGTCGGCGGGGGCATTATCAGTAGCTATCGTCGAGGACGTGGCCCGTGGGGGTTGGGGTGGCAGGGTAGCCGGTAATTGGTAGTCCAGACCCAAGTTCTCATCGTCACTGATGTCTTCCTCAAAGAAGTCGACATTGGCCACAGACTTTGCCGTCTTCGAGGCCGTATCATCGTCAGCTGTGAGGTCTACGACGTCAGGCTCGTGCTTGAAGGAGTTCTCGTTATTGCCGTAGATGGAAGCAAACTGCTTGCCGCCAGCTGAGCGACTGATGGACTGTGGGTATTGTTGGGATGGCTGGGATGGGTTCGAGGATCGAGATCGAAGGGGTGGTGGCTGAACGGACGACTCTGAGGATGGGCCTGACCCCGAGAGGCCGGCCGATGGCCCTGGGCGTTTCTGGAGCTGGTCTCTTATGCTGACATGTTGTATCGGGGTCGGGCTGCTGGAAGGGAACAGCTGCCTTGCCAGGGACACATGGGGCTGGGCTGTCTTGTGGTTGTGGGTGGTGCTGCTGGTGCTGGTGCTATTCTTGGCCTCGAAGGTGGCATTGGCACGCTTGAACATGCTCATGATGACGAGTGGGGGTTGGTACTGAGGAGAGGGGCGAGATTGAAGATGCGGTCGATATGGAGGACCGCACAGCAGTGCACTCTGTCGCGGGGCATGTGTTTGTGCTCCTGGGCAGAGACATGTGTTGCTGGTGATCCTCCGCCAACTCAGGGATGGAAGGCAAACTGAGCTGCTGATACCAGCAGTCATACAGCACCGGGTGGGGGAGGCTTCTGTTGTGTTGCTGCTGCTGGAATTCTTGCTCTGGGGGTCCAGGGGCTAATCCGTTCAGTGGCTTCCTCTTCAGGTGGTCATTCTGGTGGTTTGGCAAAAGCGGACGTCGCGTCTCGCTGATTGACGCGTTCATAGATTAGATAAGCCAGACGTATCTTGGGGGCACCTATGTGCCCCTGGCTGTGCCACCCAAGGGACCCTAACCCTGATTGATAGCTCTGCTGCATCTCCTCAATCCTCCTTCCCCCTAATATTCAGCTACTATTACATCTGCATTCACACCCACATGCTACATCCTCACGCACATTCTGAAGCCCATGACTAGGTTGGCCCTCAATAGCCCCAACACATGTGCAGGCCCGACTTCTTATCTGTCAATGAAGGGCCAAGAAATGGCAAAGCTGCACCCAACATGCGATGTGACGTACAGCAGACGTTGGCAATTGGTGCTGCACACCTGACAGCAGACCAGCCAAACGGATCTCGTCCCCAAGCCGCACTCGACCATTTCCGGCAATCCTACAATAGAAGAAGGCTATCTATCCAACCTGTGGTATGACACCCGTTCGAGGTTGGTTCAAGCTGGAGGCAGCTAGCCAGCCGATCCCCCGCGTTGCTGATCCGTTGCACCCCACGTCTGGACCCCTCAGAGCCGCCAGAACGGAAGTCATAACATGGTACAGCGTTTTATGCACCATGTGCAAAAAAGTCACGAGCTGCACGCATGCCGAACTTTTTCTTTTGTCACGTGGCACACGTCGGGTACTTGCGTGTATAGGCTTTCAACTACTCATGCTGGGCACACTTGGCGAGAAGTCGTCTTCACGGCCAGCCTCTTGCTGGCTGACCGCCAAGCCACGCCCAGAGGCTTGGATACACACGGCATCAGTCGTCGGAGGGGGGGGGGTGCTCGCATCGGCGGTTCGGCCTCCTGAGGAGGGGTGGGGTAGGCGGTGTCCGGGACCCGGTGTGTGGAGTTGGGGGGTCTCCATCTGTGACGTTGTTGTGGTCGATCTGCTGTAGGCCTTTGTGGGCCCGCGGGGAAAACAGAGATGGCATAAACAGAAACAACACTATTTGATTTTTCAAGGCCAGGCGCTGGACGCGAGCAGACCACAGAGAAGACTGATCTACGGGTTCCCGACCGAATAGAGACATGTCTGTTGCTGCAGCTGCATGCATGCTACATGCTGACCGCAGCACGGAATACCAGCTTTGAGAGATCCGAGGGAGGCTTGACGCCTTGTTTATCACTTGGGGCCGCCGCAGGCCTTTGCCCTCCTGGAGAGCCACCGAGGTGATCGGCAAGAACATGATCACGAGGGGATCAAGAGGGCATGTTTGACACCTCAAGGTCTGGTTCAGTACTCACCTCAGCCGGCCGCACGTTGTCAGTACTCGTGGTGTCTCGTCTTGGATATGAGAACCGCAGTGTTACGTGGTGCACGCGCTAAGCGACTGGGCGCCGAGACACACACTTGGACCTCCTATCAAGAGATGCCTGCAGGTCATATTATGTGCTGCTATATAGCCGGTGAGCCACAGGGCATGCATGGTTCTCTCCTCGATGCTCAGGGAAAACGAAATAAAATTTACAAGGCACTGGAACGGATTACTAAGTACATACTTGGCTGGTCCGTTAATCTCCCTACATAAGTACCATAGCACCATAGCACTATTCCATACTATGGACTGCGCCCTGTATGCGCCCCCCTGCACCTTGCCGGTGGACAGAGAATACAGACCACAAGTGGCCAGTATTTTAGAAGGATGATCACTTTCTCTGTTTTCCAAGAAAAGAGGCGTCTGGTGCTGGCTTCTCTTGCGAGCCTTACACAAGAGTACTCATAGTACTACTATGTGCTGCTGTAATGTACTGTCGTAGTCAGCAAAACGGCGGTCATGGTGGGGCTCCTTTAGTGTCCCCTTCAGGGAGCTCCCCCCGAGGCCCCCCTAGAGTTATCACCTGTGGGCCGTGGCGCAAGGCCTAGGGGCCCCACTGCTGTGCTTATCCACCCGTGCCCCCCAAAGCAGCATGTGTGCTGAAGGCTACTGACGGGGCGAACCAGTAAGTGTGGGCGCCTTTCGAACTTTTTCTTTCCTCTTTTTTACCTTTTGGTCTTGGCGCCGATTCCTTTTCTTCCCATTATACATAGGGCAAAGGATTGGACCGTCCTTCTCTCTACTTTTCTTCTCCCGTCCTATCTTATCTCGGTTGGTGCCGTCATCAAGACCTTGCCGGCTCGTCCACAGCTCCGTCAAAGGGGAAGAGATAGAGAGGAGAGAGAGAGACCTGATGTCCTCCTCCTTCTGACCAGCCCATCTTCTCGACCCCCCCCCTTCCCAGCCTTCCCTCCTGCTGCAGCAAAACAAGCGAGGTGGAAGTGGACTTGGATGACGTCCTGAATTAGTATATTCCCCGAGTCAGCCACCTGGGAAAAAACAGCGGAACGCCCAGAGCACTGCAGTCGGCTCTTCCGGTCAAGTGGGCTGCGTCGTCCGCATCTCGAACTCGATCCTTCACACACCACACCAACAAACATACATACATACAAACACACACACACACACAGGCTTAATCACTATCCTTTTCACCTTTAATGTATCGACAGGCTTCTGGATCTGGGCCACGATCGATTGACTGGGGAGTTCCAAGGCCATCACGAGGCTCGCCCGTCCACTCCACCACAGTCACGCCAGGCCTGCTCGGTTGAAGAAGGAGAGGAGGAAGACAAGGAGGAGATCGAGGAGGCAGTGGCCCAGGCTCTGGAGCACGATTATTCCTCGACAACAGGGACAGCAGCAGCAGCAGCAGCGTTCTATTCTTCAAAGTTCTCATAAGCGGCGGCATCTCGACCGCCTGCTGCGTCGCCCACCATGGCTTGGGACCACCTTTCCGTCACTAAGCCGCACCTGGTCTACATCATCCTCGGTGGCTTCACCTCGCTGTTCATGCTCTGCTCCTCGGTCATCAAGGAGCGTGCATACATTGGTGAGGCTACCGTGGCCACCCTGTGCGGCGTCATCTTCGGGCCCCATGCCGCCAACCTGATCAACCCCGACTCGTGGGGCAATGCCGACATCACCACCATCGAGTTCTCGCGCCTGGTCCTGGTCGTCCAGTGTTTCGCCGTGGGCGTCGAGCTGCCCAAGTTCTACATGGAGAAGCACTGGAAGTCGGTCGTCTTCCTGCTCGTCCCCGTCATGACCTACGGCTGGCTCATCACCAGCCTCGTCGTCTGGTGGATGGTCCCGCCCCTGAGCTGGCTGCAGAGCCTGGTCGTCGCCGCCTGCGTCACCGCCACCGACCCCGTGCTGGCCTCCTCCGTCGTCGGCAAGGGCAAGTTCGCCAAGCGTGTGCCCAAGCACCTGAGGGATCTCCTGTCCGCCGAGTCCGGGTGCAACGACGGCATGGCCTTCCCCTTCATCTACCTCTCGCTGTACCTGATCCAGGACAAGCTGTCGGCCAAGGAGGTCACCTACCACTGGATCTGCTTCACCATACTCTACGAGTGCATCTTTGGCGCCGTCTACGGCTTCCTGATCGGCTATCTCGCCAGGCACGGCATCAAGTTCGCCGAGAAGCACGACCTGATCGACCGGGAGAGCTTCCTCGTCTTCTACTTTGTGCTGGCCCTCTGGTGCGCGGGGTCCGGAAGCATCCTCGGCGTCGACGACCTCCTCGTGGGCTTCGCGTGCGGCGTGGGCTTCTCCAACGATGGCTGGTTTACGAACAAGACCGAGGAGTCCCACGTGTCCAACGTCATCGACCTGCTGCTCAACCTGGCCTACTTTGTCTACTTTGGCACCATCATCCCCTGGGAGCAGTACAACGACTCGGACCTCGGGCTCACGGCGTGGAAGCTCGTCATCATCGCCATCTTTGTCATCTTCTTCCGCCGCATCCCCATCATGATGGCCCTCAAGCCGCTGATACCCGACATCAAGACGTGGCGCGAGGCCTTGTTTGCCGGCCACTTCGGTCCCATCGGGGTCGGTGCCATCTTTGTGGCCATGCTTGCCCGGGGAGAGCTGGAGCACAACGATCCCGTGCCCGAGGGGACCGTGCCGACGGACCCGAGCCAGCCCAACTATGTCCTCTACACACTGGTGTGGCCCATCGTCACCTTCCTGGTCATCTCGTCCATCATCGTCCACGGCTCCTCGGTGGCCGTCTTCACCCTCGGCAAGCGCATCAACACCCTGACCATCACCATGTCCTACACGACAGCACCTGAGGACGGTCCTACGTGGATGAACCGGCTCCCGAGGATCTCGTCGCAGTCCAGATCACAGGCCAAGACCATGTCAGACACGGACGGTGATGACCTCAAGATGCCCGAGTATCCGCCGGGCACCCTCCCGCCCGTCGGCTATCCGGGCAACTTCCTCAGGCGCGTGAAGGAGGAGGACCAGCCCAGCAAGCAGGGCAGCCGGGCGTCGTCCATCGTCAGCCGCAGGCGGAGGAAGAAGTGGGACGAGGGGGTCGGCCCCGGGGGTCCGGTCAGCCAGTCGGCCATCTTCCCGCAGAGGCGAAGCCAGAGCGAGCTGACCTCGACGACGCTGCGCGACAGCCAGTCGCCGACTGACGACAAGCAGGCGTTCCCCGACACCAGCAGGAGAACCTCGGCCCTGGAGGACCCCGAGAAGCGCGCCGCGCGCCGCGAGGGCGAGACCGCAGAGGACAGGGCCCGCGAGGACGCACAAGAGGCCTTCGAGCAGGAGGTGAGCGACCGGCTGCAGGCATCACCTGAGGAGCGACACGCAGAGGCGTCTCCGGCGATCGAGGTCTACGACGAGGGCGACCACATCATCGTCGAGAACGAAGACGGCGACGTGGTGGCGGTAGAGGCCTCGGAGGAACACCGCCAGGCGCACCACCTCGAGGAGCTGAAGCACAAGCTCAAGAAGGAAGGAGGCTCCTCGCAGTGGACCTATGACGGGCTGAAGAAGCGACTGGGCCACTGGCGCGACGAGGAGGTGCAGAAGCGCAAGGAGAAACAGATGTCGGACCGCAGACACGAGCCCGCCCGCGCCTACCAGTTCGGCAACACCATCATCGTCGAGGACGAGGACGGCGAGGTCGTCAAGAAGTACGAGCTGCCGCCGCAGCAGAAGCCCGAGGGCCAGCCGAGCCAGCTGAGCCAGGGGCTGAAGTACATGGGCATGGGCGGGCTGGTGAAGCCCAAACCAGCAGGGGGCGAGACGTCAGCGGCAGGCGGCTCGGCAGGAGGAGGAGGGGCGGCAACAGCAACATCGGCAGGAGCAGAAGCAGCAGCAGCAGCAGCTGGAGGAGCAGGCGGAGACGAGACGAGACCCAAGATGTTGAACACAGGTGCCAGGAGACCTACCTGGGTGGAAGCCCTGAGCGGGCGCACCGCGGGAGAAGCAAGCGGCGGGCAGAAGCCGGACAAAAAGAAGAATCTGGCCGAGGCCGAGCAGGCCGATGATCGACACATCCGCTTCACCATCGGCGGTGTTGGCCAGCGCATGACCAAGGAGGACTTTATCAGGGAGATGCAGAAGCTCGACTCGCGCACGCGGAGGGAGGTCGTGGACCAGTCCAACGCGCCCGAGAGGGTCAAGACGCTCGCCAAGGAGGACCCGCCGCCGGGCCCAACAGGCGGCGGACAGGCAGCTGCAGCGCAACAACAAAAGTCGGTCCGCGGGAAGACCATCTCCGCACCGCGGCCTGCCGACGACGATGTGTCGCCGAGCCGCGTCGTCGTCGGGGCGCCTGGCTCCAGCTCGTCCTCTGTCGGCAAGAGCCCCATGCCGCTGCTCAGGCGGCAGTCCCCCTCGAACAGGTCGGGCTCGTCATCCTCGGTCACGCAGCGCCGGCGGTCCGACAGCGACGACGAAGAGGAAGTCCTCCACCGCGACGCAGACGCCCCGAGCAACACGGTACCTGAGACGGCGGTCGAGCGGCGCAGGCGGCTGGCCGTGCTCGAGGGCCTAGAGAAACAAGGCAGCGGGGCTGGAGAAGACACCGAGACGCCCGCTGAGAGGCGTCGCAGGGAGGCAGCGCTTGGCGTGGGCGGAGGTGCTGGGGATGTCGAGGAGGATAGTGACGATGATGACACGGTGCGGGTGCCGCCGGCGCGGAGGGGAATACGGTTCGCCGATGCGCCGGACAGGGGGCGGAGGTAAAAGAGATTGTGAGTTTTGTTATGATTTTGATGTCAAGACTGTACACTTTATGTGATCTGGTGTGCCTTTTCTTAGACACAGAAAGACTGTTGTTGGCCAGGGTTTTTGCAGTGTGCAGACAGAGGAAGCGAGAGAGAGAGAGACAGACAGACAGAGAGACAGGAAGAAAACCTTCCCAGGGCTTTGGAGTTATGAGAGACGGAGGACTACTATAATCATGTTGCCGTACATTGCATAGCCTGGTGGCCTCATGATATTGTTTTACATCTTGGTAGATGGTTATATTTAATATTTACTTTTTATGATACAAGTTAATAATGTTGGAACTGCGACGAGTGACTAGGGGGGTGTGAATGATGTTGATGAATTCCTCGACTCTTGAGGAATACTTCCTGGAGTACATGGGGATCTGCGTACGATGATATCTACAGCCTCGTTGCCCTTTTCGCTCGGGAACACAGTCATAGCAGAGTTGGAGCTTTATAAGAGCAACTTTTGACGTATAAAGTGATTTTCTCTTTCTTCTTGCTCTTCTGGGAATTTTTTTTCTTATTTTTTGAAGAATACTTAGGGGCATTGTATATACAGAGCGCAGTAAGAAAGGCAGATTGGTCCACTGCGTGCGAGAGGGCTTCGTCTGGCTATAGAACCCTAGCCAGTGTCTCTCACCCATGTCGAGACTGAGTGATTAATACTCATTTATACGCCTAGGATCCATGTACTTCTACCTATATATATATATTGATGATGAGCATGCGTAGAGCTTTCACCCGGCTGTCTTGCTTCACATCTTTTCAAGGAGCTGGGAGCATCTCAGCATCACCACTCTAGATCTCGTCAAAACAATAATGCAGTAGTTGAAGACAGTGGCATGCCGGACCAGCAGCCTTATTCCTCGGCATTTGTGAAGCTGTAAAAGATCATACGGAGTGGAGATGTTCTTTTAGGGAATCATTCTCATGGCCACAGATGACAGCTATGTTAGACTTAGCCCCTCATGCTACGATGTTACCGTGCCAGATGAGCTTGGAGATGGTGAGTCAAGGTGTTAACACATGCAAACATGCGCCCACAGCGAGTCTTTCGCGGTATTTCTTTTTCTAGACAATGTAATTCTCATACGCTTGGACGATTGCACAGTTGTTGGTTTGTAGACTGTTATACGTGTACATAAAAGTCTCTGGTAATCAATGACGGGTGCTTATTATCTCAAGCCCTGGGATATTACCGTTGTCTGCTATTCACTACATGTGAAATGAACTCGTCGTAATGAAGCTTTTTGTTGAGAGCAGGCTGAAATACAGGAAGAGCATGGGATACACGGGGGAAAAAAGACAGAGAGTGTAAGGAATGCAAATAGAGAGGTGTTGATTGGTGCACCATCAGTTACCTGTCCGCATGCGACCTTTTGAGAACTGGTTGCTTGTTCACCACTCAGCCTTCTATGACACGTAGAAGGATGTACTTTTCATATGATAATTACAAAAGGCGAGTGTTCCAGGTGCTGCCATCTCAAATGCCGCACAGTGTTGTGTTGTACGTGAAAACCCACTAATTAGGAGCGTCTCGACTCTGTGTACGTATGGGGTGTGGGCGAAAACGTACACTGTCCTTTTGTTCACTACTTTACCTAGTGGATTCTCCCCTCAACATTATGAGGCCAGATTCATGTGATCGCCATCCAGAATTCGAGCTCAGGTGTGGCCCGGCGCCGAGCTATATTTGGATCAGGCGTTGTCCGTCCAGCGTCCGGCGCCCGATGCTAGGGGCAGAGTATGCGTCTAGACCGGCACAAACGCCTTGTTTACATTCAGATGGCTGTTGATCCTTGGTGATAGGGCGGTCTCTGGTGTGTTGAGAAAACTAGACCTGGCCGGCTTGGTCTTGGGGACGATGTGTCTTAGTGCGCTCAACCACATGCTACATGGTATAGATGAGAACCTCACGTGCAAGTTGAGGGAGTTTCTCTTGATGTTCTGGGTCCTCTCGTTAGACATAAATATGGACGGCCCCCTCCCATCCCAGAGACAAGACCACAGACTTTCGGAACATGCTTGATCTCCATCAACAGCTGCTACCCCCGCCACCCCTTCCCCGAAATCCTCAGCATGTTGTTAATCTCAGTCCAGGGCTTCAGCCTCTTCCTCTGCCTCCTTCTGGCAGCCATAGCCGGTGCCGCTGCTTCTCCACCCACCACCGCCGACTTGATTGCTGTCGATGGTGCCTACGCCTTCCACATCTCGGTGGAGAACAGGCACCACTCGAGCATTCACCTCCGCATCCTGGACAACCACGGCAGTCCTCCGACAGACCCCAGCGCGGAAGCGGACAGGATCCTCGGGCCAGGGAGGCGCACGTCGTTCAACACGCCGCCGGGCTGGGCCGGAAATGTTCAGGTCAACGAGGCCAGGTTTCCGGTGTGGAATGGAAACGAGGGCCTGATAGAGGCCGCATTCAGCCCGGCCGAGGGGCCATGCTTTGACGTCAGCTACATGTCAGCAGTCTATCATACCCTCTGCTTATTGTTATGACACTTAATTACTGACAACATATAACCAGCACTGGCTACACCCTTCCAATCGTCTGTGGCTGTGTGGACGACGGCATGGTCGTCGGCTGCAACATTGACCTGCGAGAATGGAACAACGGAGAATGCGCCGAAGGGCAGGACGACGGCAATGGAGCCTGTATCAACGAGGCCAGGTGAGTAAAGGCAAAACATTGGGAAACGTGTGTCCTCATCCTGCATAGACACTCTTGCTAACTTGGCCTGTGTGCGGGCAGAGGTGATATGGGCGCCATTAAGGCGCCGCCTTTCTTTGCGCCTTGCGATGATGCGGCGTACGTGATCGAGTCAGGCCATAGGACGCAAAATGGAGACTCGTGCCGGCAGACCTCAACCATATCCTGCTGCATCGGCTCTGTTTGCGACCCGTCCGACAAGCAGGAAGAATAGGACGGGAGAGGCCACACGGTATGGCATGGCACCTCACCTCATGGCCCATCACGAGATTCGACATCCGCCCACTGCCAGCAACATTGCACTTGGGAATCGCACAGTCCTGTCTTTCTCACCGACGACGACCCAGATCGTCTTTTTCGTGAGGAAGCTGAGAAGACCAACGACATATCGAGTCTTGGACAAGCTCTCGATGGTGCTTGGGATCACTCTCGAGATGGCATTTGCCATCTGTCCCTGTGGCCTGGAAGATGGTGATACAGAAAACATTTGAATTTGTCTGCGCGGCGTAAGGCGAACATAGATATGTTTTGATACCCTGATACCAACTTTGGTAGCTAAGCATTTTGGCCTTCAGAGTGTTGCAGCATCTGCTCTTGGTGATGTATGATGTATCCCAGCTCCCAATTAGGAGCCCTCAAGAACGTTTTGAAACACCAAGTCGCACAGAAAGCATGTAGGTGAGTGATTGGTCTGCAGGACACGAGGCCTCGCAGGGGAGAAGGGGAGGGGTAGTCGAACTGCTCAGGTGCAGCTCGTCCAAAGCCCACCAATCGCGTCATTCGTCCGCACGACACATGTGCAGCGAGGCAGACAAGATGATGGATATTATCTGTCTGGCATCTGAAACGAGGTTCCCAACCGTGGGCAGGTTTTGTCGAACTCGTAAGTGTGGAGGGAGAGAGAAAGAGAAAGAGAGGAGCGTCTCTGCTCGGGACGCCACTGTTCGGGCCGAGCCACACGTGTTCTGGGCTCGGTGTACTGTACCATGGCTGCACCTGCTGTGACAAGCAGAGCCGGGCCCCTGAGCGCAAGAGACAAGGTCCAAACCAGCCAGCCAGCCAGCCCGCCCAGTCCACAGCAGTCGTGTTCAGATCGCAGCTTGTTTCTCACCCCTCCGAAACATCCTTTCACTACGATGGGCAACCGAGCTCAGCTGTGGGGGATGAGATGGCTCGCAGCCTTGTCGGCAACAACGGTGGGTAGAGGTGGTGCCAGGGCGTGCCCTTGGGCTGATTCTGACGGCTGTCGACCTTCATAAACGAATGAATCAACGGCTGAGTGATGGCGCCGTGGCTGGGGCGAGAGATCTATCTAGTGGAGGGTAGTATTTCCTTCCGTCCTTTGTTTTTGTTTTTATTTTTCCCGCAATGTCTTCGTAATTATTTTCACCGGACCAATCAGGCTTGGTTTCTTCTGTTTTTCCCAAGAATCGTCACCTGATACTCAACCGCCTGAGGCATTTTAAGTGGTCGAGGAAGGAGGGCCTGAGGTGTCCTGCCCCCTCCCGCAGAAGCAGAAGCAACGACGCATGCAGGCAGGAAGGAGCCTGCGGAGTAGATTGCCGTAGAGGGTACCAGAGTACGTAGCAAGCAGCCGCGGCAAGCACAAGTACTAGTACTAGGTACTTCCGCAAGGAGGATCTACAGTAGTGCTGGTGATTTTTTGTCATTGTCGTGCAAAACGTTAGCGGCTGACATGGCGTGTCTCAGAGGCTGCCGCTGGAACCCGAGAGAGGTAGAAGAGATGCTGACCACCGTACCTTTACCACCTTGCCTGTATGTAAGAGAGACGTGTTATGCAGCAGCGATGACTTGTGTGTCTGTGTGTGTTTGCAGGTGTGGGTATGTGTTTGCATGTGGGCGGTAACCTGTCATGTTTCACGGCAATGTTACCATTCCTTCCTCCCCAATTATTCACCACACCTGCATGCGCCGTACAGTCGCAGTGTGCCCGCGTGACGTGGGTACGTACATGGTAATACAATTCTATACTATTGTACACACACGCCAAGTACACATAGTACTTGTCTCTGGGGGGCCGCGGGGCAGAGGCTTGTTCAAGGCTGTACGGCGCACAGGCCGAGGGCTGCACCTGTCTTTCTCTTCTTCCTGCCGATGCAAGCAAGGATGCGGGTCCACGATCCCCTGCTCTCTATAACAACACATACGACCGTCTCGTGTGTAGTAACATACTCGGTAGTAGGACCACTGTACACAGCACAGTACGGCGCCCAAAAAGACAGTACATCTGCGAGGTCCTTACTTGGCTGACCGGCCCTTGGGAGAGGGTGGGGGTATGAGAGAACGACATCCAATCCAAACCTAGCCGCCTGCCTGCCTGGTTTTCATCGCTCATTCCTCTTCTCGTGCGGACCAGACTAGGTGGCAGGACGCCTCACATCTGCACCGACCGCCTGTTCGCCGCTTTGTCCGCAGTCTAATGATCCTGCTTGCCCCCTGCGATCGCCCTTTTGGAAGAGATACAGCGATCAGGAGGGAGCCAGGATGGATAGACAAGACTGGCCTAATATCTTTTCTTTCTCGTTGCCTTCATCCGTGGTCTGGCGAGAGGGCCATGGCCGAGCCACTGAAACGTTGCCTGACCGGTCAATCTGGAGACCTGGGATCGTTCCTCCCCATGCCCTCCCACCCCTTTCTCTCCGACTTGGTGTAGTATATAATTTCTTGTCTCGGACGTACAGCCGCTTTCGAGCGACATGCAAGTCTAGGCTGTCTGGAGTAAATGCGGCACGGGCAGCCTCTGCAAAAGATTGAGCCTATTTCTCCTGGAAGACGCTAGACTCACGGTACGTACACTTTCTACTGAGCAGTATGATCGGCGGCATCCGGTCTTCTCATAGCTACTGCACCTCGTACTAACGACCAGTCTCAAGGCACAACCTGCGAGAATGTTGGAATTGGGTTAGGCTATGGGCCTTTTTCTTCTTTTCCTGCATATTCGTATACGTTGTGTCACAGATCTAGACTGTGGTCACCAGACCTACAACCACGCAGTACATAGATAGTACTACGCGCATGTACTCTTGTACAATCTACCGGACAGGCACATGGGCCCACGATAGGAACACTAAGTTATGTCGGCAGTGAAGGGTCAGCATGTTGGGTCCAGCTGAGGTACCCTGGCCCTTTGTGGCTACTTACAGGTACCTCTGTACCAGACACACACACACACACACACACACACTATATACAGTACCGCTGTACGGTGGACCCAGCGCGTAGGGCACCCTTGCAGAGGGACTTGGCACCACTTTTGGGGCAGGGGGGGGGGCCAGGGCGTCCCGCTCCTGGGCCCCATAGACTGCTCGCTAGCCCGGAACGGGCCTGGCACAAACTTCTGGCGTAGACCAGGGTTGTGTCCGGTGGTGGATCCCCTCTCTAGCCCCATCTCCAGAGGAGGAGGGAAAGGGGAGTTTGCCTGTCTTAGCTCAACCGTGCTCTGTGCTCTGCCCTTCTCGGCCGCGCTGCTTAGGCTGCTTTTCCACCTCCCGCTTTCTCCTCTCTATCTCTTCTCCTTTCTTTTTTTCTTTTCTTCCTCCTCCCTTCCCACGATCCCCCGCGCTCCCCACACCCACAAGCCTCAATCGTCTCGACAGCTGCCATCCAGGCCCTCAACACCCTCGTCGCAGACCACTTGGGCCTTCCCTGCTCGTCCCTCCGCGGACCTCTGCACCGCCGGCGCTGAAGCTCCAAGCTCCAGGGCCGAGCAGCCTGACCGTGCTGATCGCGCCAGCCCACAACAGAATCTTCCCCAGTCGCGCAAACCGTTTACGGGTCGACGACCTCGCGCTTTTAAGCCCCAAACCCAACCACGTCTAACCAGGTCGTGTGCTCAGCGACGGGCGAACCCAGCTTTCTTCTTCTTCTTTCTCTTGCCGGCATCTTCTTATCCTCGATACGTGCCTAATCCTGCCCATCGTCGCTGCTGTTTCAAGACCCCTACCCGCCGCCGGCAGTCAACAGACAGGTCCGTCGCGCCATCGCAACAATGTCTATGTACCCAGGTCATCGCGGCATGGGAGGTGCTCCTCCCGGGGTCAATGGAGCCGCGCGCCTGAACGAGCTGCTCGACCAGATCCGGACCGAATTCGAGAGCCAGCTTCGCCAGTCTGAGAACTATGAACACCAGAGTGAGCATCGCACGCCGTGCCCTCGCGGCTTCCCATCGCAAAACGTCGCGTAACGTCGTCATCTTGATATGGTCCTAACCAATCCCAAACAGTCCAGACGCAGGTCAACGAGATGCAGCTTGTTAGGGAGAAGGTGTACGCCATGGAGCAGACCCATATGGCCCTGAAGCAAAAGTGAATCCCCCCTCCGCCCGCGCCCCAACACCTCATGGCAGACGTGTGTGTGTGCTGACAAGCTCGTGTTCGGCGACAGGTTCGAAGAAGAGGTCACCCACCTCCGCCGACAGCTCGAACAGGCCCGCGGCGGCGCTCCCCAGGGCGCCATGGTCGGCCCTCCTCCACACGCTGGCCCTCCTCAGGCGCCTCCCCCTGCCATCGGCATGGGCACCAATGCCTTCAGCGCCATCATGTCTGGCCAGGGCGGCCAGGGCGGTCCTATCCCGCCTCCCCCCCACCACAGGAGCAGCAGGCTCCTCCACACCAGATGCCACAGCCGCCCCCGGGACTCCAGGGCCCTCCGCCCCCTCCTCCCCCACCGGCGCAGGCGCCTCCCTTCCAGCCTCAGTATGCCCAGGGTCCCGCCCCCGGCGGTTTCCCTTCCCAACCCCCACCGAGCACCGCCAGCCCCGGCCCCGGTAAACGCGGGGTTGGTCGGCCTCCTGCAGGTGGTCCTGCTACACCCCAGATCAACACTCCCATCCCCTACCCGGGGCCGGGAGGTCCAGGCCAGTCCCCTCAGGTCGGCACGCACCCGACTCCGGACCACGCCCGGATGGCCCAGCCGCACCACCCTCCCACCAACGCCCTGGGGGACCTGGACGTCGAGCGGCTGCCGGCGCAGCACAAGAAGGCCAGAGATGACTGGTTCGTCATCTTCAACCCGTCCGTCCCTCGCATCCTCGACGTCGACCTCGTTCATACCCTTGCCCACGAGAGCGTCGTGTGCTGCGTCCGGTTCAGCATGGACGGCAAGTATGTGGCCACCGGCTGCAACAAGTCCGCGCAGATCTATGACATCATCTCTGGAGAAAAGGTCTGCGTGTTGCAGGACGACAGCGCCGACACTGGAGGCGACTTGTACATCAGGAGCGTCTGCTTCAGCCCTGATGGCAAGTACCTCGCTACTGGAGCCGAGGACAAGCTGATTCGGGTAAGTTCACCAGCAGACGACCTATTTGTGTTTGTGTTTGTATGTGTGTGTGTGTGTGTTGATGAGCTTATGCGCTGACGTTTTTCGAAACAGGTCTGGGATATTCAGTCTCGCACGATCAGGAACACCTTCTCCGGCCACGAGCAGGACATCTACAGCTTGGACTTTTCTCGGGACGGCCGCACCATCGCGTCTGGAAGCGGTGACCGGACTGTCAGGCTCTGGGATATAGAGACCTCCAGCAGCATCCTTACGCTCACCATCGAGGACGGTGTCACTACTGTTGCCATTTCCCCTGACTGCACGCTTGTTGCGGCGGGCTCCCTGGACAAGAGCGTCCGGGTCTGGAACATCCAAACTGGTCATCTCGTCGAGCGCCTGGAGGGTCCCGACGGCCACAAGGACAGCGTCTACAGTGTTGCATTCTCTCCCAGCGGCAAGGATCTCGTCAGTGGCAGTCTGGACAGGACGATCAAGATGTGGGAGCTCAGCTCTTCTCGCCAGGGCGGGCTGTCGGCCCCTAAGGGTGGACGATGTGTCAAGACGTTCGAGGGACACCGGGTAAGAAGCAGACCGACCTCGCTGTACTGAAGATTCCGGTGACAATCTGAAAGGCTAACATTTTATGATCTTTGCAGGACTTTGTGCTGAGCGTCGCTCTGACGCCCGATGCGCAGTGGGTCATGTCTGGCTCCAAGGACCGCGGCGTTCAGTTCTGGGACCCCAGAACCGGCAACACCCAGGTCATGCTCCAGGGCCACAAGAACTCGGTCATCTCTGTGGCCCCCAGCCCGAGCGGTCAGTACTTTGCGACCGGATCTGGCGACATGCGCGCCCGCATCTGGCGGTACGATAGAGTGCCTGCCTAAGAGAGGACAGGAGGAAGATCCCCCCTTCTTCGGTGTCGTTCCTGGTAGGCGGTTCACACTCTGGGGACAATTTGGGGTCGTCACCGGATCGCATTCAAGATAGAGGACAGACAGGCCCGAGTAATTTCTTGCTTATAAGAAGAGGCGTCCTGGGCTGGGTTTTGTTTTGGCATCTTCTCTTGATCACCTTCATTGAGACACTGCCACTACTGTTGTTGAATATACTCTCACACACAGGGAGGGGCTTAGTGAGTGGTGGAAAAGCAGGGATGCAGGGACGTAAGTAGGGATTCTGAAGGGCAGGCAAAGGAAGGTGGAACTATTCACCGGACCGAAAGAGGGGGGAAGGGGGGGGGGTATATGACTAGAGAGATTGTATCTGTCTTGATTGAGGTTCTCGTAATAAGTCAATTCGCAAAATGCCACTTCACAACGAGTCAGCTTTGTATTGCTCTTCGATGCGCGTTGCAACCGTCTAGTCTCTTTTCATATGCGACTTTGCCAGTAGGGATATATCAGGATTATAGTAAGGCAGACCTCTGCGTTGATTGTATCATCATCATTAGTACCAACTTCATTGTTCTTTGGCCTGGCTTGCTGTTGGTTTCACATGAGCGAACTGAAGAGATCGTCGAATTCATCACCGCCTTTCTTCCGCTTCTTCTTCGTCTTAGCCTTCTTGGCCTCCTTCGCTCGCACAGCAGGCGGCGATGGCGGCTGCAGCGGCTCCTCCTCCTCTATCTTCATTCTCGACGAGCCCTCGTCATCCGGCCTTGGCCTCTTTTGCTTTCTGCTCTTGCGCGCTCCTGACCCTGGCCCGCCCGCCTCGTCCATTAATCTTGGTACCGGTGAGGAGGGCCGGTCAATAGCTGTATTACCGTCGTCATCGTCACCATTTCTACTACTATAGCTCACTTCATCTCTCGACACGGCAACGCCGAGATCCAAATCACTGCTGGCCCGGGTAGTGGCCCCCTCCTCGGCTGCGTCGGGTCCGCGGACCGCTGTTGCCGGCTGGTCCTCTGGTTTCCTGGTGTGTTCTTCGTCCTCCTCGTCGTGATCTGGTGGGGGCACGAGGGGCGTGATGGCGGCTTGGACCTGGGCAAGCACGCCTAGGAGGAGGAGACCCAGCTGGGCGAACTGCCTGTCGGCTGTGAGCTGGGTGAAGGCACTGGGTGGCGTGGTCAGCAAGAGGGAATGTCTGTATGTACAGGAACATATATACATATATATAAAAGAAGTCGGCACAACTTACCCATAGCACTTCGCAACGAGCACGCTCCGCACCCACACGGCCCTCTCCACCACCCTGTCGAGCTCAGGCTGCTTGGCAGCTACCGCCGCCACCACCACCACCTCCGCCCCCGCCCTCTTCTTCTTCTTCTTCTTCTTCCCATCACTGCTGCCGCTCAGGAACGAGAGGGCCTCGGCGCGCTGCACGGCACCCTCGAGGTCGGGGATGAGCTTGTGCAGGTTCCGGCGGAGCATGTCAAAGGCGGGCCACCAGGCCGTGGCGCGGTGCTGGTTCTTGTTGCGGTGGGCGAAGCCGTCGAGGATGTGGGCGGCTGTGATGAGGGAGGTGAGGGTGGTCTGGAGGTGGGTGGGGTCGGGGCCTGGTTGGGTCATTTTTGATTGTGTTGTTTGATGGTTTGTGGTTAATATTGGTGGTGGTGGTGGTGGTTGTTGGTCTGGGTGAAGGGACATGGTGAGGTGGACATTGTCGCCAGCCAGCCAGGCTTGCTGTATTTATATTGATTTTGTGTGCCTTTCTTATGTTGTTATAGGCTCATACTTAGAAGGGCTCTTGATGGAACAGTGTTATTTCTGGGTATCAAGGTTGGAACTGTGTACTGTGTCCATGATAAATTCTGGTCATTTTCGTTTTGTCTTCTGTCCTGGTTTTCGTCATGTCTTGTCTGTTTCTCCAGATAGGTGCCGGGCTGGGGGTTAGGGTTG
The DNA here is from genome assembly GCA_027559495.1 of Aurifilum marmelostoma. Taxonomy (NCBI): domain Eukaryota; kingdom Fungi; phylum Ascomycota; class Sordariomycetes; order Diaporthales; family Cryphonectriaceae; genus Aurifilum; species Aurifilum marmelostoma. The sequence goes on along the minus strand of JAMXSV010000023.1, from coordinate 1,293,098 downwards.
GGCTACTCACAAACTAAATGGATCAGGGTTCTGATTTCTGACAGGTACAGCATGTACTATGTACGCTATCCGCAGCCTAGCTTGTTCGGGTACCTCCCTCAGTAGTGCGGGGGAGGGGCAGCCCGCCAATGCAGCATAAATTTTTAGCGACTCTCCAGCCGTAAACTTTTTTTTTTCCACTTAGGCTCAGCTCGATCTCGTGGGAAGGGAAGAAGATGTTGACAACCACAGTTCACCACCACCACCACCAGGCTTGGTTCTGCTCCCAACAAGCACCAGGTTGAACAGCCTCTCTTGCTTTCCTTGTTCCTCCCTCCTTCCATATACCCTCTCAGTCTCTTTTATTCTTCTCTTCTTGTACTATCGGTTTTTCTATTCATTTAGAAAACCCCTCCACGGACGCACACAAGAGAAGGAGGAAAAAGAGAGAAAGGGGGAAAAAAATAAAAAATAAAGGACGCACAACAATGGAGGAGACAAAAGAATCAATCCGCATCCTGCTCATCGGAAACGGGGGCCGTGAGCACGCCCTGGCCTGGAAGCTCTCCCAGTCGCCCCTCGTCGAGTCCATCGTCGTCGTCCCTGGCAACGGCGGCACCGCGACCTGCCCCAAGACCACCAACAACACCAGCGTGTCCGCCGACGACTTCCGCGGCCTCGTGTCGCTCGCCAAGTCCCTCGACGTCAACCTCGTCGTCCCCGGCCCCGAGCAGCCCCTCGTCGATGGCATCGAGACCTTCTTCTCCGCCGCCGGCATCCCCGTCTTCGGGCCCTCCGCCGCCGCCGCCCGCATGGAGGGGAGCAAGACCTTCAGCAAGGACTTCATGCGCAGGCACGGCATCCCTACCGCCGCCTACGCCAACTTTGCCGACTACAGCGTCGCCTCCAATTACCTCCAGAACCTCAACCGCAGCGTCGTCATCAAGGCCACCGGCCTGGCCGCCGGCAAGGGCGTCATCATCCCCCAGTCCCGGCAGGAGGCCCTCCAGGCTGTGCGCCAGATCATGCACGACAAGGCTTTCGGCTCCGCCGGCGATGAGATCGTCATCGAGGAGCTCCTGGCCGGCGAGGAGCTGAGCATCCTGTCCTTCTGCGACGGCTATACCATCAAGAGCCTGCCCGCCGCCCAGGACCACAAGCGCATCTTCGACGGCGACCAGGGCCCCAACACGGGCGGCATGGGCTGCTACGCCCCGACCAACATCGCCACCCCCTCCCTCGTCCGGAGGATCGAGAAGGAGATTCTCGAGCCCACCATCGCCGGCATGAGGAACGACCGCATGCCCTTCAAGGGTGTGCTCTTCACCGGCATCATGGTCACCGCCGACGGGCCCAAGGTGCTCGAGTACAACGTGCGCTTCGGCGACCCAGAGACCCAGACGGTCCTGCCCCTGCTCTCGGGCGAGACAGACCTGGCCGAGGTCATGATGGCCTGCGCAAAGGGCTACCTGAGCTCTGTCGACCTCCACATCCAGCCCAGGTTCAGCGCCACCGTGGTCGTCGCCGCAGGTGGCTACCCGGGCAGCTATGCAAAGGGCACCCCCATGACCGTGGGCGCCCCCGCGCCAGACAGCGGCATCACCATCTTCCACGCCGGGACGCAGCTGGTGGACGGCCAGCTCCAGACCTCGGGCGGTCGCGTCATTGCCGCCAATGCCGTCGCAGACACCCTCGCCGACGCCGTGAAGAAGGCTTACGAGGAGGGCATCAAGCTCATCCAGTTCGACAACATGTTCTACCGCAAGGACATTGCCCACCGTGCATTCCGACAACCAGACACCAGGGAAGGCCTCACCTATGCCGAGGCTGGCGTCAGCATCGACGCCGGCAACGAGCTCGTTGACATGATTAAGGCCGCCGTCCGGTCCACTGCACGCCCTGGTGCTGACGCCGAGATCGGCGGCTTCGGCGGCGAGGTCGACCTCGCCGCCGCCGGCTACCCCAACGCCCCGGTCCTCGTGGGCGCCATCGACGGTGTCGGCACCAAGCTGATCATCGCGCAGTCTATGAAGAAGCACGACACCGTGGGCATCGACCTGGTGGCCATGAACGTCAACGACCTGATCGTCCAGGGCGCCGAGCCCCTCATGTTCCTCGACTACTACTCGTGCAGCAAGCTTCGCCCCGCCGAGGCCGCCGCCTTCGTGAACGGCGTCGCCGAGGGGTGCCGCCAGGCCAACTGCGCCCTCGTGGGCGGCGAGACGGCCGAGATGCCCGGCATCTACTACGGCGAGGACTATGACGCTGCTGGTGCCGCCATCGGCGTCATGCGCAGGGAGGCCAGGCTGCCCCGCCTGTCCGATATGGGGGAGGGCGACGTCCTGCTCGGCCTGGCGTCCAACGGTGTCCACTCCAACGGCTTCTCCCTCGTCCGGCGCATCGTGGACCACGCGGGCCGCGAGTTTCACTCCTCGTGCCCCTGGAATACTGACGTCTCGATCGGTGAGGCGCTGCTGACGCCCACGCGCATCTACGTCAGGCCCCTTCTCAAGGCCCTGGCGCTCAATCTCATCAAGGGACTCTCGCACATCACCGGCGGCGGCCTGACCGAGAACGTGCCGCGCATGCTGCCCAAGACCCTCGCCGCCGAGATCGACGTGGCCAGCTGGACCGTGCCCCCCGTGTTCCAGTGGCTGAGAAAAGCCGGCGCCGTCGAGCCCAAGGAGATGGCGCGCACCTTCAACAACGGCATCGGCATGGTGGCCGTCGTCGCTGCGGGTGATTACGACAAGGTCGCCGCCGTTCTCGAGGGCGAGGGCGAGACGGTGTACAGGATTGGGCAGCTGGTCAAGAGAGAGGACGGCGGCGAGGGGTGTGTGCTCACGAGCCTGGAGACATGGGCATGAGGGCAACCAAAAAAAAAAAAAAAAAAAAAAAGGTAGCATGTTTTTATGACGGATCATAGAGACCAATAGACTTCTTTCGGCCAGCAGAGGGATCTCTCTGTGTGTGCCGTTCTGTTCTGGACACTAGAAGCTTGCTACTGAACTTGCTATCATCTGACACTGTTCAATCCCATATATCCAGCATTCCGCACACCATTATTTGACCCTCATCTCTCTGTGTGTGTACATGGCGGGAGTAGGACATTTTTTTTTTATTGTTCTCTGAATCCACCATCATCCGCATGAATTAATTTCAACCCGCGCCGTCGCTACTGGTGGTGAAAAGACAAGCTGACTGCTGACTATACTCACTCCATATCAACCCGGAAAGAAGAGCAACAAAAAGCAGCCCCCCCCCCCCCCCCCCCCCCCCCCCCCCCCCCCCCCCCCCCCCCCCCCCCCCCCACAATTTCTTATTAATTCGACTCACAGACAGACTAAGCCACCACAGTCTCAATCAGGCTGGGGTCAAAATTCCAGTCAAAGTCCTTCATGAACGCATCCCAGTCGATCATGGCCGTGGGGTCGGCGATGACGCCGGACGAGGCACCGCCACCGCCTGCTGCTGCTGCTGCGCCGCCGCCAGCCCCGACGAGGTCCGCGGCACCACCACCGCCACTACCCCCGGGGGCACCAGCAGGAGGCTGCGGGGTCAGCTTTTCCGAGCGGATCTGCTCCATCTGGCGCTTCCAGCGGCGGATGCAGTCGAGCGGCAGGCCCATGCCCATGCGGTGGCTGTACTCGGGGTCGCCGAGCTGGGAGATCTCCGTGGCCGGGAGGACGTTGCGGACGTTCCAGGCGCTCTCCATCATCTTGGAGCAGCGCAGGGGCATGTCGGCCTCCTGGACGGAGCAGCTGCGGACGCTGGCGACGGCGTCGAGGACGACCATGTCCGGGGTGGTGATGCTGACGCCGTCGCCGAGCTGGCGGATGTAGGCCTCGACGACGTCGCGCAGGGTCGGCGCGATGAGGGCTGAAATAATGACACAGCTGGCGGTGAGGAGGGTGCGGCAGACAAAGTGTGGCGCGTGGGCGAGAAAGTCGATCTCGGCCTGGAGCTTCAGGGCCAGCTGGACGGCCGAGTGGGCGGTGGTGAAGCAGCGTAGGGCGTTGCGCCTGTAGATCTCGAGGCTGAAGTTTGGGGTGGGCACAAAGTAGTAGACCTGGGCCTCGAGGAGAGTCGAGAGGAGTGTGAAGTGATCGACATCTTTTGTTACTCTGTCAGCGCATTTGTGTTGTTGAGGAATAGGCTTGGGACCAAGGAGTATGTGTGACCTGCCTGAGATGTCGACAGCAGACATCAGCCGCTGCACCTTTGTATAGTCTTCTACGAGATGGTCGACCAAGTGGTGCGACACGCCTCGTTCTTCCTCAAGGGTGGCAGCCATGACCCTGCTCAGCCGGTTGAGGAACGCGGCACTCTCAAGCAGCACGTAAAAGTAGGTCGGGACCTGAAACGGACTCGTGCGGTCCAGGACGCTCTCGATGGTCCGGTTGAAGAACTGTCCGGTGCTCGGGGTGCCGCTGTAGGTCGAGATGCGCTGCGAGACGATGTTGTAGCCGAGCCAGGTGTACAAGGCCTCCTCGTTGGACACCCCGAGGCGGTACACTGGATAAAGAATCTCGGGGAAATCGCCCCGGCCGGTCTGGATACCCAGGAGGTAACAGCTGTTCATGATCATGGAGGTGTAGATGGGTGACGGGTCTTTCATGAAGCGGATGGTCGGCAGCGGCCAGGCGCTGAGGATGAGCATCGCATTGATGGTCGCCAGCGACATTGGCGGGTCAGACCTGTTTGAGAAGAGGGTGTGAGTAGGGCTGGGCTATCTGGTCTGCCGAAAGACGAAGTATAATAATTTGCGGAGGCAGAGAAAGAATAGAAAATACATAGAGATATACACAAAACCCGAGCATAGAAACATATGTGGTATCTCCTGTTGACGATAGGACCAAAAGGAAAGATATACGTACACAGCGTCCCAGACCTCAGACCTAATGGACTCGACAAGAAAGTCGAAAACCCCACCACTATGAGGCAGTCGCCGGCAGGCCGTCACCATAATGACCCAGAAAAGGACGGGCCCCGCATTGTAGATAGCGTCTGGCTCGCGCATGCGGACGATGGGCAGGTATGGGTGGAAATCCTTGAAGTACTTGTCAAAGTAGATGTCGATGTCCTGGCCCGCGAAGACGCGCGACTTGAGGGCGCGCGGCTGCGAGGGCCGGCCTGTGCTCGCTGTGGTGGAGGGCGTCGTCATCTGGTCGCCCGGGGTGAGCGAGGGAACAGAGGAGGACGAGGCATCACCGACCCCTCCTCTTGGCGGCGCAGGGGCGCTGAAGGAGGCGATGCTCGAGATGGGTGTCGCGTTGGTCGAGAAGGCAACTGTAGGGTAGAGTCGTGTTCCGTCTGTCGGGGCCGCAGGCGGTGGCGGTTGGTGCTGCTGTTGAGGCTGGAGGAGGTGGTTTGTCGGCGGAATCGAGGGTAGAGGCATCTGCTGCTGCTGCTGCTGCTGCTGCTGCTGCTGCTGTCCTCCATGCGTCATGACTGCCGCAGCCGGCGTCGTAGTAGTCGTTCCGCCTCGGGGTCCGACGGCCTGCTTGATGTTCTGGACCTCCTGGACGAGCTCCTCAAACCTGCTCCTCTTGCTGACGCGCTTGTGGGACTTGTCGACGACACATGGCAGGCCCAGCTTGGCGCAGCGCTGGCAGGGCTGGCCGTGGACGGCGCTGGCGTTGCATCGCACCTTGGAGTCGCGACACGAGACGCAGGCCGTGTTCCTCTTGATGCGTGATTGCGGCGAGGACTGCTCGGCTGCCGAGGCGAGGAGGTCCAGCGACTCCCTGCTCTCACCGTTGTTGTTGCTCATAGTCAATGAAGGAAAACAGAAAGAGTATAAAAATAAATTCGCTAGGCTAGGTATGTGTGTCTGTGTGTGCTGCTACGACGGCTGGGGCGGTCGATGTTGTCGGCGGCCGATGCGGAGCCGGTCTTCGCGATCTCGGGAGGAATTCGGCGGTAGCTGAGGTCGGTACTTGTAGTTGGCAAGGGCATTGGACATTTGACACTGACATCAGGAAGGTTGCCGCAAGAGCCGAGGTGGGGTATGCTGAAAGGAGCTTGCAGGGTTAGGGTCTCACAACCCCAACCCTGACTCATTCTACGTACTGTAAATAAGTCTGGTGCTGTGGAATCAAGTCCTTACATTAGGAATCAAATCCTCCTCCCCTCCTCCTGGCCGGCCCCTTCACTTTGGCGCCTACCACCTCCTCTCGTACTCACCAACCCACAAGCCCCAGCCCAGGACTGTCTCCTTGATCATCTCGGCGACCTGCTCCCTGCTAAGCTGTGGTTTGGACGTCAACAAGTCCCTCGGCAGCGGCTCGCTCAGCGCCACAATCTGGTGGAAATCTGAACAACACCCAGGACACGTACTATCAGCATGCCACGCACGATTAAATGCAACAAGTCGTGGGTCGGTTGCTGCACTCACATCGATGAGGTCCGTGATTCATCAGTGGCCGGGGAGGTATATACACCTTGCCGCTCCTCGTCATGCCGTAGTGGAAGCCTCCCTTGAGCAGGTTCTTGCTGTCGTCTACCACCTCGATATCGGGATGATCCATCTTTGTGGTGGTGGGTGCAATGCCAGCAAAGATTCTAAACACACAAGGGACCATCGATCAGCCAACTATCTGCAGGACATGATGACGAACAATGCATAAATGCGTGTAGCTTCAAGACATGTAGAAAGAAGAAATCAAGAGCAGACGTACGCGTGCGAGATGGGCGTGGGCAGCGGCGCATCAGGATCCTCCACGACAAGAAGCCACTCCTTCACCTTTCCCTTCAGTGCCGCCGGCGTCTTCCACTCCAGGGGCGGCAGCCTGCCTTCCCCGTCGGCCGAGTCTTCCTTTTGCAGCTGGGCTGGCTGGCTCAGCGGGCCGGGGCCGCGCGCCGGAGAGGTGATCTCGATGGTCGGCTCTGGAAAGGCCTCAAAGGGAGGAAGCCGGTTGAAGCATTTGGCGTCGCGGCCCTTGGCGTTCGAGAACAGCCACGATATTGTTACTTCTAGGAGTGCGCGAGACGTATCCATCTCGTGTGTGCTGTCGCTTTTGACTGCTGCAACGGTGGTCTTTGAGTTTCCAAGGTTGTTCTGGACAACAAACGGAACCAATGCGTTGAACGACAAGGACACGATATATTTTCCCAAAATGAGACTCGGAAGGAACGAGCAGGACCTTAGTACAGTGACCCCTTCTTATTAACAGATGGGAATGATGGTGAGAGGAGATAGATAGCCTTGGCGGTAGCGATTCGGCAACCGGAACCGAACCGCTGGGCCGGCCAAAAACAAGGGCTTGTGAGAACTTACTCTCCCATCTTCTTATTCATCTAGCCGACTGGAGCACCAGATGAAGATATGCACAAGCACACGAAAATCAGGCTCACAACATCGCAGCAATGTCCTCAACATCTCAAGTCAGCCCTCACTATCAATTACTGCCTGTTAGCCACAAGACAGAGCCCTCCTCCCAACACATCCTCAACCCCAAAGAAAAGATAAAGAACTAGCTCGCCCCCTCCCTCACAATTCGTCCTTCTTCTTCTTCTTCTCCTCCTCCTCCTTCTTCGCCCCACCGCCGCCCATCAGCCCGCCCAGCAACCCCGAGACGAACGCAGGCGCGGCAATACGCGCCGCCTTAGGATACGACGTGCCCTCGATCTCGACCCTGGGCTCGCATGTGCACCACTCGTCCTCGGGCACCCCGGACATGGCGCTGGGGATGTGTCGCCCGCAGCCGCGCCACGACTTCTTGGCTGTTTGCGCGCGCTCGTCAGTATCCATTCTTGCAAGGGACGGAGGGAGGGAGGAAGGGGGGTGGGGGCGATGAGGAGTGTGTCGAATTTTAATTTTTTCTTCTTCTTCTTCTTCTTCTTCTTTTTTTTTTTTTTTTTTTTGGTTTGTTTCTGGCCTACTTACAACAATCCGGACAGGTCGCACTCATACACATCTTGGCTTGTTTTCCCTTCTTTTCTGATACCCGTTCCTGGTTTTTTTCTATTCTGCGTATGCGGTTCAGAGTAGGCTCCCGATAGTCGACGAAACAATTCCACAGAAAGAATGGTAGGATGAAAAAAAAGGAGAGCTCTGAGCTGTGGCTTCGGGAAGACCGTGGTGGTCTGTTTCTGCAAGGAGTTTATATTGAGTTGAGATGAGTAAGAAGTAGAAAGACCCGTGTGCGCTGGTGGAGTAAGCTTCTCTTTTTAACCTTCATTTATCATTGGTCATGAAAGAGGGTCGGTCACGTCGGTTCTCCCGTCGACGGCCCGCGGTGACTCCACCTCGTGAAGGAGACGGGATGGCGATTCTAGGTCGGCGAAGCCTCAGCTGGGTGCTCGGCGACCAGACAGAGCATATGGCCCCCAGTCCCGGTACCGATGATCAGGACGGCAACAAAGTGATTTCTCATCTCCGGCTCGTCATCCATCAAGATGACAAGCACACCAATCACAGGGCCAATATACTTGTGTATTATATTTTGTCACCACAGAGGAATGCAATAGGAACCCTGACCAAGATACTCAAGAACAACCTGGCAAGCATGAAGTAGTCGTCGTAGTCGTGATTGATTATACACTGCCGTACACAAAATACAATCGCATCCAGATTGGTATCTCAGCGCTGTGTTCCCCCTTCCACATCCTGCGTCCCCTTCTGCTCTTGTCCTACCGCCCAGATTACAAAACGTAAAAAGGTGAAATTCATGCCAATGGCATTCCACACCCTGCTCAAAGTCCATCAAGAAGAGGCCCGGTAGCACCACAAGGTGTTCTAGTTCTTGTGCAGCTTGGCCTTGATCTTGTCCTTCAGGCTCTTCTTCTCCTTGGAGTCGGGCGACTCGGAGCCGGCCGGGGTATCCTCCTCCGTCTTGGAGTTCGCTGCAGCAGCAGGGTTGTGAATTCCCTTCTCCTCTAGGAGGCCTGGATAGACACACGCAGTAGCGTCAGCGGGGGATCGTCCCACATACGTCCTCAAGGGACAGCGAAAAGCAGGAAAGAAAAGATATCATCGAAACTTACGATCGGCTTCCCGGCCGGCGCCAGGCTTAGTGGCGTCAAAGTCTCCGCCGTCTGCCTGCAGGCCAGAGCTCTTGACGTACTGGTCGCCAGAACCCTTGTTCTCGCTGCTGCTTCCCAGCGCGTCACCTCCCTCTCCCTCCCCCTCTGCCTTGCCGGCAGCCGCACCCTCTCCAGAGCCGTCGTTGCCGGCGTCACCGCCCCGCTCCTTGGCGACGTCCTCGATCGGCCGGGGCCCGGGTCCGTCCACCTTGCCTGGGTTCTCGGACGCATCCACGCTGCCTGTATCGTCGACATTCTTACGCTCTTCTTCCTTCTTGGGGTCGGCTGTGGGGCTGGTGTCGGGATCGCGAACATCAGCCTGGGCGGCCTTGAAGCCTGTGTCGCCTGTGGTGGAGGGGTGCTCCGTGGTAGGTCCCTTGCTCTGCGTAGCGGCGTTGTCGCCGGTCTGGGCGGGCTCTGTGTGTAGGAAAATTTCCGAAAGGTCAGCCTCGAAACTTGTCTAGCAGGTGGTACAGGGCAGTAGAGGAAAGATAGCTAGGATGCTTCTCGGCCGTTATGCGCACGGAGGGAAGTGGAAGGACAGGAGAGGGGATCTCATACCCATGTTGCCAGCGTCGAATGGCTCTCCCTTTGAGGTATCCCCCAGCTTGCCAGAAACTGGTTCCTGGCCCTTTGTCTCGTTGGTAGTCGTGTTGGTGGTGGTGGTGGTGGTACCGTCTGCAGCAGTGGTGTTGGCGGTGTTCTCATTGTTCTCACCCCAAATGGCCTTGGAGGCGGAGGTGGCAATGGAATTAATAGTCTCCATACTGGCAGGAGGTATGGGAACGCTGGGGGTCCGGTGAGGTGAGATGTGATGTAATGTGGTAGTACTGTAGTAGTGGTGAGGGTGTTGGTGCTGGATCCTGCTGACGACAAAAGGTGGATAAACTGTTACTGAGAAGAAGGGAAGATCTCGAGAAGATCAAGAGTCCAGCAGGGCTGTGCTTATGTATTTATGACAATGAAGTGGCGGAGGAGGGTGTTGCGTTGTCCCAGATGGTATCGCAGTTCCTGTTTCTTGTAATGACTAACTAGTACAGTGGGCCTTGAATGGTTGGTTGGTTGGTATCCAAGCTGGGTGATGAGAGAGGACTTGTGTTGTGACTGTGCTACAAGGTGAGAGGGTTCGTCCCTTGATTTTTTTCTCTTTTGTTTCGTCTAGGGTGAGGCAGGCCGTGTTTCCCTCCTGCCCCCCCCCCCCCCTTCCCCCTTCCAAAGGATATGAGAGGGAGGTGACGTCTTTGCCTGCAGGGGGTGACATGTAATCTCAAGAAGCAAGACAAGACGAGAGCAGCCTTAGTGGCCCTCGCTCCTTCTTTCCCTCGGGCCCCCCCTCCCCCTCCCCCTTACTAGTATTGCGTCGTGCGAACAGGGCGGCCAGCCAAGCAGGAAGGAGTAGATTGATCATCTGAGCGCACACAACGCCCGCAGCTGGAAGGTCGTCCGTTGTACATACTGGGCAACCCAGTAAGCAGGCAGACAGGGTTATCCAAGGGCGTCATGAGAACATAACAGCATTACAGAAAAACAAGGCCCCGATCTATTGCTGAAACATGTCCTTGTGAAGAAGCCTGCCAGACACCATTTGAGGCCCGAGAGCCCATGCACGGCTTCCCCCATACATACATATCAAGGGGTCCTCTTGAAGAGCCAGAATTTTTTTAAGTTTACCAGCTCTCTGGGACCCGGAAAGCCCAGTCAGGCTGAAGGCTGCTTAGCTCTATTCCAACCTCCTGCGCCTCACCATCACCATTCTCGTTCAGCTTGAGGTTGAGTAGTCGCCAAGGTGGGGTTGGCTATGACTGGCGATGACGTCGCGGGCAGCCACAAAGAACCTCCCCGCACGCCATACGTCACTGGGGTCAATACACTACTCCCGTTGCCCCCAGCAGGTGGGTGATGTAACTGGGCTCGCTGCAGTAGGGGTTCTGGGGTTCTAGACCCGCCCTGTGCCAAGCCAGGCCTAACTTCAGCTCGGGCCTTGCTCCGTACTACTTACAGAGGAGAAGTAGAGAATCAGGGCGCGTGCCTCTTGCACCAGTTTGCAAGCACCACAGCTACGACAGGCTGTCAAACCAATATGAAAAAGCCCACATTGAGCTGGATGTAGGTCCATCCTCTTGCCATTGAATTCTTTTTTTTTTTTTTCTTTTCTTTCTTTTTCTTTTTCTCTTCCTTTTTTCCTTTTTCTGGCCGGACAACGTATCACTGCCAGGACTGTGGTATTTCCTGGAGCATATACAGACTACTTCAACTCCAACGTTAGGGATCTACACTGTCAAAGATGCCGCAGCAGTCGACACGGAGCTTCTCCACTCGCCAATACCTGCTGTCGCCATTGTGGCCATCCTGAAGTCAGAGCCAACAAGCACATCGGTCAGCAGCAGGAGCACCAGCAGCAAAGCTGCTGCAGACCATAAACACCACAACAGGGAATGGAGGCTAGGATCAGAGCCCTGACCGGGAGGCTGAACTTCATGGATGGCTAATTATGCCGCTCATGTATCGGGCCAGGGAGGCTGGTACGAGGGGGCACATGATAGGCAAGTACTCTACAGGAATGGTAGCGAGTATACAAATGGTAGGGAGTACACATATGATACCTGGAGAAAGTGAAGAGGGGAAGAGTCGACCGCGGGAACAGGATCATTGATATTTGAGAAAGAGAAGCTCAATTGCGTTGAGGATCAGCCAGCTGGGGTGAGAGAGTGAACAGGATACAAGACACACAGACCAAGATCCTGACGACAAGAATCTGACCCAAAAAGTATTCGGGTTATAACCGACTCGTTGCCAGCCCTGGCTGAGCCCAGTCCGGTAGTAGTATAATTTTGTCCCAGGAAAAGGTCGCAGCTCATACACTATATGATGCCTCAGGTACAGGTGTGCTAACAGTGCGATATTTAACAATGAAAGTGGGAATGTGGAAATGTCGCTGCGTGCATCATAAAAGGCAAAATTGGTATCATAAGGTTCAGAAGCGCAATGTGCCAAAAACGACCACCATAAAGAAGTTTGAGAAGAAAGTACACCCACGAAAGCTCAATCTCCATCGCCTGTTGCGTCACGCCTGTCATCACCTGACACTGGACCTAAACGAGCCCAGGCTCATTCTGCTCACACCCTCCGGGATCTCCGCCATGCCCATGGCCCCTCTGCTCGTGCCGGTCTCCACCATCGAGACCGGCCGGTCGCCCGCCTCGTCGCCCTGATATTTGATTTTGACGGACCCCTTACCCTTCCGCATGCTCCGCCGCTTCGCCGCCGCCATCGACCTCATCTCGGCATCGAGATCCGTCTCCTCCTCCAGAACCGGCGCGTGGTAGCCCTCATTCCTGCTGTCGCCCACCATCCGCACCACCGGCTCGCCTCCCGGCAATTTGATCACCGAGGCCTCGAGGGTCTCGGCAATGTCGAGCAGCAGCACGTCCATGGGGCAGATATATGCCACCTTCTTGCGCTGGGAGAAGGCCACCACGTGTCCACACAGCCGCCCATTGCCCCTCTCCACAATCCATGCGCCGCTGTCACCGGGCAGGCCTAGGGGAAGGTTCGCCTGATCACCACCGCCGCTTGCCCTCTCAGGGAGCGCACTTGTTACCTGATACGTATGGCTAGGGGAGACGCGGCCGTAGATCTTTACAGAGGTCAGAGCGGGCAGGATGAGGCCGAATTGCAGACCGCTTGTGCGCGCCATGCATTGCACCTCGAGATTCGGGAGCGCCGTCGTCGGCAATACGGACACGGGTTGCATCGATTGCCCTTTCGGGTCCGCACTGGTCGGTATAGAGTTCGTGCCAGGCAGGCGGTCATTGTTGAACTCGAACAGCGCCCAGTCGATCTCGTGGATGAGGCCGCGCTCGTCGTTCCGCCGGCGGATGCCGCTGGAGGCATAGATCTCCCCGAGGCTGAAGCTATCGAGGTGATCCTCGTCTCGCGTCTCTGACCCGGCGTAGAAGTCCTCATCCACGTCGTCCAGGGCCGGTTGGCTGACGATGTACCCGTCGCCGCACCCAGCCTCCACGCCAGGTATGTCTCCAGGCTGGGCGTACTCGTTCTCTTCTTCCTCGTCGTCAGACTCCGAGTATTCGCTGGTGACCGCTGATTCGGTCAAGACATCTGTGCCAGCATCCGAGAACTCGGCCGCGTAGTCCTCACTCTCGCTGCTGTTGCCTGAGACGGGCGACTCGCCGGGGTACTGCTGCGCATACCAGGCGGCGAGGTCAGGCACCTGATCCGTGGACCTGGCCATGCTGCGCTGGATGCGCTGTGCCTCCTTTGGCGTCAGGGTGGACTGATCTGCGTCGGGGTCATCAAGCATGTGATGTACCGTCATGCCGTACGTCTTGTCATCCACCACGACCAGACCCCCGAAGCTGACGGGCGGTAGGTGGCGGTCGCCAACCCAGGCTCCTATGCTGGCTCCATTCGATGGGCGCTCCTGAAAGCTCCCGTTAGCGGCGGCCACTACTTCAGAGGATTCGCCCTGGGCCATGCTGCGCTTCGTACCGGTACCATCGTTGCGCGACCGGAGAACTTGCCCTCGGCACACCTTCAACGCGAAGCCCGCCGGCCCCTCGAACAAGGAGCCCAGCTTCCGTTTTAGGATCGCCCTGACCTTGGACACGGATGTGCACACTACCAGAACGGTCGCCTTTGTCTCCTTGGCCGACTCCCCGATGGATTCGAGAGAGATTTCGACCGACTCGGGATTTTTTCGGTAGAAGTGACGCAATGCCTGGTTGATCTGTGGCATGAGCACATCGTTCCAGTGCTCGACAGCCTCGGGAGGTAGTGCCGTGTGCGGGTAAAGCCGAGACTTGTTTGCTCGCCTGGTTCTCGGCTCCGGAGCTTGAGAGGCTGCGACCACCGCATCAGTACCAACTGTCAACTCGTTCACCTGGTCCTGCATGTCGGCTAACATACCTCTTGGTGGTTCGACCCGGGGTGAGTTGGACGAAGGAGTCGAGCCTCCTCTCGCCCCAGCCGTCTCAGGTGCTGAGATGGAGAAGCCAGCCTCGCGTGCCTTCGCGTCTCTTGAAGAACTCGCCACAACGGACGACTCAGGCTTCTCACCCTTTTGTGTCGGCGCTTGAACGCCCAGGTCACTGCTGAGACGATCTTCCAGTCCACCGACGCTGTCTATGATCGCGCAGGCTTCAAGGAACCGACTGGCCTTGACCTGGACCTGCGTCATGACCTGGCTGTTCTCAGATCCTGCTCGGAGCTCGTCATCTACAGCAGCATAGCATGTCTGCACTGCCTTCATATAGAGCGTACCACACCTGGTCGCGAGCTGCTCTAGGGCCGATTCCGGGATGGATGTAGTCGACGGTGTTGCAACCAGATTCTCAAGCGGTGTCCATAGACCGATGGAGAGCAGAAGCATCGCCAGTGAGTAGAGATCGAAGGCCTTAGAGTCAACATTGGACAGGAGGGACTTCTCGCCCGTCGTCTTGGGGTCGAGAGGGTGGCGATATAACGAGGGCGAAGGTGCGGAACTCTCCTGAAAGCTGTCGGAGAAGAGGTCGAAAGAGGAGACCAAGGGGCGACGTATATCGACCTCTCCAGAGCCCAGGCTCGGTTCGATGCCGACGGCCTTGCAAAAGGACACATTCGAGTTGACCAGGTTACCGTGTGTAATCCCTCGAGCGTGCATGTCGAACACCGTATTGGCCAGGTTGAAGGCCAGTCGGAACTTGGCCTCCAGAGGCGGCTCGGAGTCTGGTCTGGCGAGGAGGTCCGAGAGAGAGCAGAGAGTATTGAGGGTGTTGTGGGTGATGGCTTCGAAGGAGACTGGGTTGAACGATGGAGGGAAGTGGTAGACCAGGCCAAGCCTTGCATTTTTCATGTCTTCAAAGTATCCCAGCAGTTGAGGAATGCCGGTCCAGGAGCCTGGAGAGCGTTGCGGCTCAGTCTGTAGTCCTGCTGACAGCTTCTCAAAGCGAGACATGTCTGGCATGATGTCCACCTGTGCAAACATGGGATCGAAGTCGGCATACTCCAGCAGGAGGGCAGTGTATGGTCTTCCATTGTTCCTTGTCAGATCAGAGTAGGCCTGCTTGCTCATGAACACAATGTCTCTTGATGAAGTCTCTGTGGCAGACTCAGACATTGGTAGAGGCTGCCTTTCGTTCAAGCTGGTCAAGGTCTGGGGCTCGATCTTCTGGGGTGTCTGCATCCTGGTAGACTCAAAGGCACGCATGTCGTCGTTGGAACTGCCTTTAGCCCTGGCCTGGGCGGACAAGGCTGTACTTGAGCGTGTCCTTGACAGGTCATATAGCGTGTCGATACAGGTGGTAAGATCTCTAACCAGCTCTTCGAACTTGGCTTTATTCCAAGGCACAATGGGGATCTTCTTGTCCCCCATGGGCCTCGGAGCCTCCCCAGCCTGGCGCCTGGAGCTTGCCCACAGTGGTTCCGCCTCGGCCAGGATGTCCTTGATATTGGACATGATGCTCCCGACAACCTCGCTGACGCCCGCTTTCGAGAGGGCATCGTCGATAATGTCGGCGTTTCCAGGGTCGGACCAGCCCAGGCCCCAGGTGACGAGCCGGTCATTCTGGATCTTGAGCTTGCGGTGCAGTGCCTTGATGTCTGGATCCTCAGCGCTCTGAATAGGCTGCTTCACAAAGTCTGAAGATTTCTTGGTGTCAGTATAGAGCCGGCTCAGACGTCGCTGGACAGGCAGTTGGAAGCCGCCCTGCGGCAGGCCGTATGACTCCATGGTGTTGTTGTTGTCGTCGTCGTCGTCGTCGTCGTCGTCGTGAGAGGAGGCTCGAACACAACAAAGCCGTCAATGGCAAGGTTGTAAAGGTATGGGATGATCCAAAGCAGCCGGTAATAACGAGGTTGTCAATCAAGACATTGTGGTCTCGAATGGCTCGACAGTTTGTTAATTTCGTCGGCTGGTGTGGCCGCGTAATGAGGCCCTGCTCGGCTGTTGGATACAACAGGGGTATGAACAAAAGGTATCAGATAGCCTCAGCTCCCTTGGGACGAGCTGTGGGACCGGTTTCTCAAGACTGATGAAAAAGAGCCCGTGTTAAAAAAGAGACGAGGCCGTGACACGAAACGAGCTCAGAAGAGAAAGGGATGAAGACAAAAGAATGGTGTGTATGTGTAAGTGTGCGTATTGAGCTCGGCCTCACGATGCAGCTGAGGACGCAGTTAACTCAAGAACAGTTGCCAGCCTGATCTTGCTCGATGGGGGCAGCCGAGGCTCCGTATGCGGTACGCATGTCACCCAGGCTGTCGAGATTCCCAGCCAGACTGGGCACTGTGTAGAACCAAGAAGAGAGTCGTCGCGTAGTGGGAAACCAACGAATACCGGGGGGGACAACTGAGATAGCACTAGACCCGCCAGCATGTCCATCATGCATGGAGAAAAGCTGCGCCAAGTGCGTTACGTGCCGTCCGGAATGCTGCTGCCTGAAGTCGCTTTTTCTAGGCAGCCGAATAAAAGCAGCCCCCTCCCGTTTTGGCGTTACGCTGTGTCCGCTGTTGTCAGACGTCCCAAATCGGCGGCTCGAGCCGAGGACCCAATCAAGGGATGTTGAAACTTGGTCACGTGCCTTTTGGGTGCTGATGTAATACACCCATCTCCTGACTTTCTCTCCATATCTGGCAAGCGTGGTTCCGACCACCAACAGCAGCAGCGATGGGATCACAGAAGCCAGCTGCATGCTACAAAAGGGCCATGAGCACCCAATGAAACGGGCTTGGCCGGCGGTGTAAACCTTGGTTGGGAACGAATTTTGAAGATTTGTTATGTTTGATTATATGTACATGCTGTGAGCAGGGTCTCTTCTTTAGAACCAAGAACAACCAACTCTCGTCATCCTCACATCGATCAAGATTGCATCGACCCATGCTCAAGTTCCAGCTGCCCATGCTTAAATTTTCAGAAGTACAGTAAATATTCAAATGTCCTCAAGATCATTTGCACAGATCTCCCTGGCGTTTCTTCGCGATGCAACCAATATTCATCTTCCGCCTCTGAGTCTCTACTTTAGGGAGAGCTCTGGAGGCAGCCACATACCACGAAGGGTGATATACTGACCGTATACTGTGTTCCATTTGCCATTCTAGGGTGCAAGTAGTCGATTCTTCTCAGCGGGGGCCAGACCTAGGCTTAGTCTGAACCTTGAAAATATCCAATCAAGTGCGCGCATGGAAAGGCACATGAAAGGCCAACCCAAATAATGTGCTTTGGGCGCCCGCCGTCAGCCACCTTACTCAGTGCACTACCCATTTCGGGACTCGAAGTTCAATAGGCATCCATCGAATGGCTCGTAAAAACAGCCCCAGAAAGCCTCTTGGGCGAGTACATGTCTGGAGGACACGAGGTACGAAGTCTGAATGAAGTGTCATGAGGACCAGCAGGCCGTACAACTGATCCAAGACACCTGATTAGCATGGCTGTTGTCGCGGTCAATACCGCTCCCTACAGATACGAACTCATGAGTTCTGGATACACAGTACATGATCACACGGTCCCTTGCCCCGCGGGTCCTCGCGCATGCAGTGGTCGTTTTCGAGAAATATGGTTGCCTAAATAAGAGCGCCCCGCCAAAAGCCATGGGCACGAGCTCGACCAGCCCAAGCTACCTGGGCTTTGCTACGTCAATCCTTCCCTAAGTGGGTGCAACATGAGAAAAAGAAAAAAGAGAATAAAAAGGTCCAGGGATAATGATCTTTCAGATTTCTTAGATTCGAAACAAGCCACTAGTGGGCCTCGGCAGATACGTGCGTAACAATTCCGCCCTATATGTATATGCCTTGACATTCTCGGATGCGGATCCATCCGCTTGTTCTGTGTGTGAGAAAGAGAGAGCGAAAAAGAAAGAGAGAGAGAGGGATGGATCCTCCTGGGCGTGGAACCGATTCCCGACTAAGACTGGTAGCGCAATTACTGGTGGCGTCAGGCAACAGATAATTTACCAGACTTGATCATCCTTTTCCACTGCTCCCGATCCATCATGACTTTTTTTTCCTCGTGCGGTGCAACGTGACAAGGTCATCGCGGTCCCTCCTTTTCCCCTATTCCGCCTCAGATCGCTCCAAAAGAAGAAGTTTGGTTGACTCTTGTCCCTCGTTTAGCTTATGGCTCGGCTGATCTTTGAGGTCTATTGTGTGACAATCGCTAGGCAGCCATGAATGCTACAGCATCTTGATACGTCAAATATTGCAGCAGGCTGTGGTCAGAACGCTCAAAAGCATAGCACTCGATATTCAATGAAGGAGTGCCTAGCCACATTAATAAATCATGTCCGGATCAATCAAATGAACAATCTTGGTCTTCAGCCAGGGTCTGAGACCATGGGCAGTTGTCCGGTTCCATGAATCCTTCATGCGAGAGAATGCGAGCCCGATGTTGTGTGGTCGGTATGTCCGCCAGAGAGATAAGTGACCACCTAGACCACGCATGCGTGATGACTGCATGCTCCATAATATGTCTGCATCCCGACGCGGTGGGACGCCCTCGGTATACCGGCAGCCTAGTGTGATGGATGCAGTATATGACTGTATGGTATCCCAGACAAGGCGAGATCTGTTTAAACTTTCACATCCCGTTCTTCAGTCGAAGTGAGATTAGAACTTTTCCCGTCTCTGTAAGAAAAAAAAAAAAAAAATTAACTTTCCATGAACACTCGATCGGATAATAGTCGCCTGGTAAACCCCTTCAGAATGCATGATAACCCATACCCAGATCACTTGGCTATCGTCATTGGCAGATGAAATCCTAGAAGCCAGACCCGTGCCTCGAAACTTCCGAATGTCACTTTCTTGATCCGTCCGAATCCGAAGTGTGACGAGAGCAATGCACACCAGGTCACAACACCACTTGTAATATTTCGACTGGTGGGAAATCTACTAGTGCACAGCTGTTCTTGCTTGATACATTGTGAGCACCCTGTCGGTCGAGATCAGGCGGCCAGATCAGTATTGGTTCTATAGTGCGAGCTCGCCCCGATCGATCGCAGGTGCGCAGCTGCACCTTCCTGGCCAGAGTGCAACATTCCATGCATTGTAGCGTAGCTGTAGCATGCTGGGATCTGAAGTCAAAGGTGAGAAGCGTTGGGCAGCCTCTTTGTCCTGTTGCTACGTACTTATGCCTAGAAGCTACCTCAGTTCTTTGCAGTCTCAGTAATTAGGTGCTCAATCCAGAGGATGGCTTGACAGGGATGATCATGAAATTGGTCTTGAGAAACAAAAATTAGGTGAAGTATCAAGACAGCTTGGGGCCCCTTATTACACAAATGATTCGGCTGAATCATGATCTGGGAAGTGATCCAAGTAGGGCAGACTACCGTCACTCCAAGGATTCTGCTCGAAGTTAAGCATCCAAACACTTCTATTTGACAGCACAAAGTAGTGGTTCTTCCCAGCGATTCGAGATACACAAATGCCCAGTCCATATAGCTATCATATGTCAAGTGTCTTTTACGTCTAGCTCACTTGAATAAGTTCACGACCAATATAGATGTCTACATACTGTACAGATAAGGTAGGATACCTCCGATATCATGCCGGCGATGGACTGTCCCTCATAAAAAAATAATAATAGAAGAAGGCTACCGGACCTGGGACTACAAACCACCATAGTTTCAGCACACACATATAAAGTTCACAAGTGCAAAATCTTCCACAATGCAATAATTTATCTACATATAAATAGAATGATTCTCTAACCTAATTATGTCAAGAAAAAGAAGGAAAGTTTAGAGGGATATAGGCATCTCGAAATGTCCTCTAAATTCTACATTCTCTTCATTATCAACAATTACTAGCAGAAATATTTTTATGGTACTCTGAGGGAAGTCTGAGGTTTGTCGATTTTGTCCTCTTTTGCTGTATAGTGATACTCTCTTGAGACCTTGACGGCTTCAAGGGTACATCAGCCTTGGAAGTGCTCCATATTGGATACCAAGCAACTTTGTAAGGACTTTCACATTAGTAACATATTGCACCACATGCTTAAATATTCAAGTATTCTTCGTGTCATGTTGTGAAATCGAACCTTGATCATAAGTTGGTGTCTTACAATTGCCTAGCCATAGGATTGCATAGCAAGGTAAGCACGACTATATGACAGGCTGGAGGCAACACAGAGTCCCCTTGTTGCGCTGCTCTCTGTTTTTTTGGTACAGATCTGAACTCGAATCTGTAATTAATGTTAAGAGTTTATTAGTATGCGCGTCTTTGGGGCACATTGATTGATAACCTGAATATCAGAACATGCACATCATGGAATGCCTTGTGTGTGAGAAAGTCATTCAATTCTTCATTCAAACATTGCTCAGTGGATTGGATATACGGTCTTTGTCAAATCAGCTCCATGCATCAGTAGAATGTGCCTACTCAAGTATGAAACTAAGCCTCACTTTCGCCTCAACTTCGTTTTCGGTTTTCGTAAACATAACTCATGCTAGCCACCAACGCCTGCTACCAAGACACGGAATGGGAAGAGAAGAACATATGCGAAAGCCCCGTTTTGAATTTACAGCAGGAGAGCAGAGCCGAGGAGACCGGCCGCGAGCACGGCCACCAGGCTGCCGAACAGGCCGTTCACAGGCGGCGCGAGGCCTGGGGCAACCGAGGCACTGGAGGTAGCGCTGCTGCTGCCGCTGCCGCTGCTGGAGGAGGACACGGAGGTCGTGGTGCCGTTGGTCTGGGACTGGTCGGCGCTGACGAGGGCTGTCAGGCTAGTGTCCGAGCTGAAGGCGGCCGTCACACCCGAGGCGTTCTTGCAGGTTGATGTTGAGTAGTTGCCGGAGCCCGAGACGAAGTTGACAGCCGCGCACTATTATCAATGGGGGGTGGACAGGGTTAGCACAAAGATCATCTGCGGGAACGAGGTCGCGTGGAGGGATCTCACCTGGTACAACAGCCCATCAGGCCCGTCACAAACAACACCCAGGACACCTGTCGACCCCGCAAGGCTGGCCGGTGCCGCCACGGCCTGTTGGCAGTAATCGCCCTCGCCGGTCTGGGTGAAGATTGGGTAGATCTGGGTCCAGTTGGAGCTGCCGGTCTGGTCGGTGGTGGCGCGGAACAGCCAGTTGGCCTCGGGGTGCCCCAGGAACAGCGCGATGGCCTCGCCGTCGACGTGGAAGTCGGTCACGTTGTCCTTTGTGAAGTCGAGGGTGACGCCGCCGCAGGGGGAGGTGCCTTCTGTGTCCTCGTCGAAGGGTCCCACTGAGACTGGGGCGTCGAGGGTGAAGTGGGCGGCTGCCAGGGCGGGCAGCAGGAAGAGGGCAAGGCGAGGCATGGTTGTGAGGGTCTGCTTAGAGGTTCTCTTGTTGAGGATGTGGTGTTAGAGGCGGAATGACGAGATCTGGGGAGAATAATATGGAGTATGAGAATTGTGAAGTTGGAAGAAGAGAGGATGGAGAGAGATATAGCAGGCCAGATCCAGAGGGGAGCATCTGGAGTCTAAAAGAGCTTGGAGAGCTTCGAGGTGACGGTGTATCAAGCAGGGGTCCGGCCCGAGCTTTTGATCTAGAGCTCCTAGGCGGAAAACGCCAGCGGAGGTGGGGTGCAGACAGGTTGAGCACATAACGGACAAACCAGGGTGAGAATGTGTTTCGACTAGGGCAGAGGTGGGCTTTGCTCGGTGCATCATCTCAGAAAAGGTAAGGTCGGCAGGAGGGACGGCAGCCATAAGACAAGCCCAACACAATGGGACGAAACAAAGAGGCGTACATAGTAATTACATGGAGCATTTGCTCTCACCAAGGAGGACAACATCCCCCACACCTCAGACTCTATCCATGAGCAAGAATTATCAACAGACGAGGGGTTTGTCTAGGGAGTTTCGAAGATGCCCTCTGGCAGCTCTTGCTGGTGTCGACGGGCACCCATCTCAAACCTGCTCACGCCAGACAATTTGAGACGTTGGCGGTCAATAGTTCCAAGGCTGCCGTACCGACTGGATGGAACCACCACCACGTTCCAACCATGTGGATGTGGCAACTCAGGCTCAAAGGAATACTGGGTTGGGATGGCGATCAAGTAAAGGAAACTTTTTCCGAGCTTTGTACTGCACATTCTATTCGACAAATGTCATCGGTGATTACAGTATCCCATCCCCCCCCACATTATAACCTCAAAATGTAGGTTTGACTTGCGTGCGATGAACTCTCGTACTTCCTTGTCTGCTTGGCTGAGATATATCATGGTCTGTCAAGCCGTAAGACTCAAGTGCGGTGGCACATGATCACCATCTAGATGGTGCCTTGTCAGAGTTGCCTCCCAACCTCCCAAAGAGACATACACGCAAACCTAAGCCGTACAAGATGAGGTGAGGTGAGGTTGATGAGGCTGGGAGGGAGCTTCTCCAGACCGGCAAGTGCCCCTCCCTCGAGTGTAGCCGCGGCGACTTGTCTACTTAGCAGTTAGTGGCAGGATACTTGCTCAGCCTAGGCTGATCACGGTTAAGGTCAACACCTTGTTCGGTGAATTCCCTGGCGCCACAACCGTGCGCCAACAGGGATTGAGCCTCGACCCTTTGAGCATGTTTCTGGAGCACTATCAACTTCGGGAAGGCGCGAGAGCTGGCGATAGGTCGCAGTCGAGGCAGGGAGGGTGTGGCGAGGCGAGGCGGTGCTTGATCTTCCTCTCACCTTGTGGATGGAGAAGGACCATTGTGTCGACGATCAATAGGATTCACATGAGTGCGCCGGTTTGATTGTATGAAGGGATTCCCGCTGCTTATCGAACAGAGTGAGCTATATCCCCACCAAGTTCTACTATACCATACTGTACCACGTAGTATCATAGTACCACGCGGTACATATGGTGCGTACAAGGTGGAGTCTCTACTGAATTGTTCGAGACCGCCACCCGGATATCTCTCTTGCCCTAGTACCGACCTGGGAAACTTACCGCTGGTCTGACGCTGGCGCGCCATCACAAAGACCCTGAGCCTTGGAATCATTGAGCAAGTTTTTGATTCCTCTGTCCACGTCTCGGCTCGGATCAGTGAGCCTGGGAGCTTGGGCTGAGGTACAGGAGGGGGGGGGTGTGGTGGTGTGGTGGTGTACTGTACCAGACATATCTCATCCACACCATCTCGACGATTTATCGCTCTCGCCTTTGTGTTGTGGACCCAGTCCAAGGGTTCCCTGATATCCTATTTCGACAACCCCTCATTGGAACTACCTGGCGGCTGGGATGGCCGGGATTTCAAATCTGTCTCGCGTAGTTGTCCGGCACCTCACCAGCGTAGACGTCTCAGACTTCTTCTCCTGGGTTGCTTTAGCGTCCTGTACGGCTAGCCTGGGACAACAACTTGCTCTCTGGACATTGAAAATTTCATGAAATTCGTCACCTGTGTGGCGATAACCAGCTTCAGTGTAGACAGGCTAGCTGGCGGTTCGAGAGTGCGAGGCAGCTCTCGAGGTCTAATTGTCGACCCATCCCCTCCAGATTTCCCGAAAAAGAAAGACGCCTCGATCATTATACATTCTTTGACGGCCTTTGGACCTTGATAGCATCCCCACAGCTGCAGGAGGGACTGTCTTGGCAGGCACCGAGACAACGTACTTCACAGGTCGTCGTGTCTTCTCTAGATACGCCAAGATCTATCGCAAAGCCCATCCCGCCTTCTGGCAGCAGACCCTCTTCCGCCACAAGCAGACAAGATGGACATGTCAAGTATGAGCACGGGCACCAGCCTGTTCCAGGTCGAGAACATGAGCTTGGCCCGCACATACTGGTACCTCATCATCGGTGTGGTAGGCCTACTATTGGTAGTGCGCGCTGCCAATTACCTCCAGAGGAGGATAAGGTTCGTCGGTTATGGTTACTGGTATCCATCTTGTGTATACTCACTCACAAGAACCTGCAGGTTACGAAGATGTGCAGCCTCACCCACCTCATCCCCCACGAAACCACACGGTCCAATATCACAAGCATGGGAGACAGCAACTGCAATAGGCCGCGAGGCCAGTTATCCCCAGCTATATATGCCCACCCGCTTCCTGTCCTGGCTGACGCCCCCATCGATGGGCCGTCTGCTCGTCCTGCTCGTCTACTGGGCCGTCGTCATCTACATGGCCACCGCGGGGGCCATCGTTAAGGACGCCTATTTCTGGGAGCGCATCGGCTTCCGCAATGCCTGGGTGACCGTCACGCAGGTGCCCTTCCTCTACCTGCTCGCGTCCAAGAGCAGCGTCATCGGGATGCTCATCGGGAGCAGCTACGAGCGCCTTAACTGGCTGCACCGCTGGGTTGCGCGTACCATGTTCATCACGGCGACGGTGCATGGCTGGCACTTTTGGTCCGAGTGGAAGCGCGCCGATATCGTCAAGGAGGAAATCGCCATGATGCCCATGGTCAAGTATGGACTGGGCGCCTGGGGCCTGCTGCTGTGGGCCAACATATCCACGCTGGCCCCCCTGCGACACATGTGGTACGAGTTCTTTGTCGCCCAGCACATGGTGACGTGGATCCTGTTCCTATACATTGTCTACATCCACGTGCCTTATTATGCGCAGTATAATGTCTGGTTTGCCATCGCGGCCCTGTGCTTCGATCGCTTCTACCGCACGGTGCTTCTTGTCTGGCAGAATATCAAGATCAGACCTAATCGGTCGGGCTGCAAGGGAGGGCAGAGGATCGGGCACCAGGCGCAGGTCCGAGCTGTGGGGGATGACATCGCCGTCGTTACCATCAAGGACGTCCACTTCTCGTGGAGGGCAGGACAGCACCTATACCTGTGGATGCCCAAGATTGGCCTATCAGATCACCACCCCTACACCATCGCCTGCGCTCACACGCTGCCCGACACGTGCATCTGCAACAGCATCCAGCTCGTTGTGAGGAAGCACAAGGGCTTCTCTCGCAGGCTCTACAACCATGCCAAGAAGATGCAGACATCCGGCAAGAAGGAGACTGTGACGGCGTTCGTCAGCGGACCCTACGGCCTCCCGCCGCGCTGGGACGTATATGACACCCTCGTCCTTATCTCGGCTTCCACCGGAGCCAGCTTCACCCTGCCGATCCTGGAGAGCGTGCTCATGTCTAGGAACAAGTCCATCTGCACGCGACGGATCGACTTTCTGCTCGCCGCCAAGAAGGGCGATGAGATTGACTACTACGTCCAGCGGCTGCACGAGATGATCGACAGGGCAGCGGACGTCGGCATCGAGTTGAAGGTCCACATTGCCGTGACCCAGGGGCCGCCACCACCTATGCTCGTTAGAAGATCAGCGGCCGGCGAGCAGGCCTCGGGCGCGTCTTCGTCTTCGACCAGTGCCTCCTCGCCCTCGTCCAACCGGGCCAGCTTCAACAAGGCCGACCTCAACGCCGTGGTGGACATTGAGAAACAGGCAGCGCTGGCCGACGACGGGAGACGCGGCAGCTCCGCGAGCAGCGACTCGCATGTTCACCATCTGAGTTCGAGGCCGAATATCGAGGCGTTCATCAGAGACCCTGTGGAGGCGGCCGATGGAGAGACGTCTGTGGTCGTCTGTGGTGGGAAATCACTAGTTGCGAGGGCGAGGAATTGTGTGGCCAAGCTGAGTGATGAGAGAGCCGTGCACAAGGGAACCGGGGCTCAGGGGATCCATCTGCATGTTGAGGAGTATTGTTTTTAGATATATGAACTGTTTATGACGAGCGATAAAAGAATAGATAATGATACGACCATGTATGACTTGATGATTTACACAACCGAGGTGGCAATTTTGCATATGGCGACCAGTTGCTCTTATCCTCTCTCTTCCGCTTTGCATTTTCCCATACATTATTTTGACAACGAACAAATAAAAGTGGAACAAGAAACGATTTTGATATGCTGCGACAGGTGGAGGCCCATTCAGAGAAGTGCTTCCGTAATTACTCCTTGGGTATACGCATGTGTAAAGAGGGGTGGAAACTGATTTTGGTGGACTCATTGGGGGGCCGGGGGGGGGGGGGTGCATGCTCACTGTTATCGATAAGCAGGGACAGTGGGTTCTGGGGGTCCTGCGGCTTGGAGATGGAACTGGGGTGTAGCCCAAAGGTTTAAAAAAAAAATTGGCAATTGAGTCACAAGCAAGGAAGCTGTAGGGCAGCTGCATCTGAGCGTACTGAGAAGGCGAGGACATGCATGTATTCTGTCCTGTCACTAGACGCTCAATTTCTTCCCTCTCATCAGCTCGGAATTCCCAACTTCTCGCTGCATTCAGCACAAAGGCGGTAGCAGCAAGCCGGCGACAGCAATCCACAAACCCCTCCTCTAACAAAAACAACCCCACCTTGACTCTTCTCAACTTGAATTCCACCACCTCCTCCCTTCTGCGAGCTGCGCCCCCACGACCAAGCGCGGCTCGTTACCTTCATACCTCCCCTTTCACCTTCCAGGCCAAATCAGTCGCAGCATCCTTCTACCAGGCTATTATCATGGCGGTTCCTCCCGCTGGTGTCGACCACCTGGTGAAGCTCACCTCTGATCTGTCCCTGGATCAGATCCGCGACAAGTTCCCTGCGTGCTACCCTGAGACAAACCCTGTCGACGTCTACAGGCTACACCTGACCAACGTCCTCGAGAAGATTACGGGTGTGGATCCCAAGATCATCTACCCTGCGATACAATGGACACAAGGTCTGGAGAAGGGCGATGTCATGTTGGCTGTGCCCGCCCTCAGGGTCAAGGGCAAGAAGCCTGACGAGCTGGCCAAGGAGTGGGCAGAGAAGGTATGTTTTGTGGGCGCTTGCAGAAATGTTTGGACTAGAGAAATTGAGCTGCTGACTGCCTGTGATCCACATGTAGTTCCCCGAAGACGATCCTCTGGTCAACAAGCCCGTGGTGACTGCCGTCCACATGTCCTTCTTCTTCAAGAGCACGCCCCTCACACAGGCTGTCATCCCACTGATCCGATCCCTGGGCAAGAGCTATGGCAACAACCCAGCGATAGGCCTCAAGGACCCCAAGAACCCCAACGGAGACCGCAAGCGCATCATTGTCGAGTTCTCATCGCCCAACATCGCTAAACCCTTCCACGCCGGTCACCTGCGGAGTACAATCATTGGCGGCTTCATCTCGAACCTGTACGAGGGTGCAGGCTGGGATCTTGTCCGCATCAACTACCTGGGTGACTGGGGCAAGCAGTATGGACTGCTGGCGTTGGGCTTTGAGCGGTACGGTGACGAGGAGGCGTTGAACAAGGATCCGATCAACCACCTCTTCAACCTGTACGTCCGCATCAACAGCGAGATCAAGGAAGAGGAGGAGAAGATAAAGGCGCTCAAGGCGGAGGGCAAGGAGGCAGAGGCGGCACAGCTGACGGAGAGCGGACTGGACGAGCAGGCCCGCAAATACTTCAAGAAGATGGTGGACGGCGATGAGGCGGCCTTGGCACAGTGGCGCCGGTTCCGTGACCTGTCCATCGTTCGGTATCAGCAGACCTACGCGAGACTGAACATCCATTTTGACAGCTACTCGGGTGAGAGTCAGGTCCCGGAGTCGGCAATGGAGGCGGCCGCGAAGCAGATGGAGGAGAAGGGCATCTCGACAGAGTCAGACGGCGCCCGTGTTGTGGACTTTGCGGCGCTCATCCCGGGCAAGGAGGGCAAGCGGCTCGAGCGGCCCATCATCCGCAAGAAGGACGGCACCGCGCTGTACCTGACGCGGGACATCAGCGAGCTCCTGGGCCGGCACGAGAAGTACAACTTTGACCAGATGATCTACGTTGTTGCGTCGCAGCAGGATCTGCATCTGAAGCAGCTCTTCAAGATCGTGGAGCTCATGGGCCACAAGGAGATCGCGGCCAAGTGCCAGCACATCAACTTCGGTATGGTGCTTGGTATGAGCACGCGCAAGGGCACAGTCAAGTTCCTGGACGACATCCTGCGGGATGTGGGCGACAAGATGCACGAGGTGATGCGCAAGAACGAGGACAAGTATTCGCAGGTCGAGAACCCAGAGGCCACTGCCGATACGCTTGGTATCAGCAGTGTGATGATCCAGGACATGACTGGCAAGAGGTACGCACTGAACCTACGTGACATGCTTCCGAAAGCATCACCAAACAGGATTCACCAACTGACAACATGTGACAGGATCAACAACTACACCTTCAACATGGACGCAATGACCTCGTTCGAAGGCGACACTGGCCCCTACCTTGAGTACGCGCACGCGCGTGTGTGCTCCATCGAGCGCCGGGCAGCAATTCCTGCCGAGGAGCTTGCCAAGGCAGACCTGACACTGCTGAAGGAGCCGCACGCCGTGAACCTCGTCCGGGTCCTCAGCCAGTGGCCCGACGTGGTGCAGAACACGCTCAAGACGCTGGAGCCCACCACGGTGGTCGTCTACCTCTTCAAGCTGACGCACGTGCTTAGCTCGTCGTACGACCAGCTGCGCATCGTGGGTGCCGAGGAGGAGACCAAGAAGGCTCGTATGGCATTGTATGATGCGGCGCGTATAGTGATTGGGAATGGAATGCGTCTGCTGGGATTGACGCCTGTGGAGCGGATGTGAGCATTCTGGACGGCTTTCACGACCCAAACAAGACCCCTGAATGTTTTGGTGGGGATGGTGGGGGGGGGGGGGTTCAGATGTATTTCCGGGGATAAAAAAGGTCTCCTCTGTTTATTCTTGCAAAATGCATCCATAGGTTGATCTTGGCCGAACTTGGTCTTCAGCAGACAGCAGTAAGCAAGGAATTTCATCTCTAGCCCGGTTCAGCACTGCCGTTTTACCAACCGAGAGCACTCGCGTTTTGCTTCGTCCTCTTGTGAGAGGGCATCGGATGAGGTTGATGTTATAGGTCCGTGACAGGGCTCCAAGAAACAACGGACTGCATGCCTGCTCTTGGACACACACGAGACCGGATTCGTGCCCCGATCTACTTCAGACTTCCCCAGTCTATGTTTCCGCTCATGTTTGTCCCGAGTCGATTTGAGGAAAACCTGGCCGTTTCGAAACACCGTGAACAAATTTCCACGCCTCCAAGAACAGGGTTTGCTACTCTAGTCCAGATGATCAATTCGGGGTGCAATACGTGCGTGTTTGAGGATGATAAGAAAGGAAGAGAAGACCTAGCTAGTTACCTAGGTAGTGTAGTGTAAGGGCTCGGGCTATGCACACATTAACAGTTCGCTTGCACACTATTTTCTCAATCCTGAAGCTATCCAGGCATTTCTACTATGTATAAAGAGCCCTTCGGGTAAACAACCGATTGATACATAATATATGTATTGCTTTAATTCGATCCTTTATGACGCAAATCTTAGCCATGCCGGACATTGATATCCTCTCCTTCTAACCTGTGTTGATAGCTCTCGATCCTTTTTCCTTCAATATCTTCCATCTCAACTAGGCCACAATGCCTTCTCACGCCTGAAGCCCAGGAGAATATGGCTGATGCATTTTCGATGTGATAGACGATCATCCCTCTTCACGAAAGGCAGCCGCCGACAAGCACCCCCCCCCCCCCCAAAAAAAGGTACGGAATTCCTCCCCAACCGCTCTCAGACTGCGAGCACGGAAGGTCTTCATTCCGATGAGCAAATCATCTTGAAGACCTCCAGGCTGAGGTTATTCTGCTTCGGCTACAGAATGCTTTCATCAAGACCCAGAACGAGGCCAATTCAAAGACATCCCCCCGGGGGTAGGGGGTCAGACAATAATTATGTTGCCACTTCATTTTTGCTGGAAGCCGGATATCTCCCGCTGAAATCCAATCTACGATCAGAATTGAATGCCAAGTTTCTGCGGGCTTTGGAAGTATCGGTGGACGTCAACTAGGGCCGTTGCAAAGTATTTGGAGGATCTCATCCTGGATGCTGCTTTTCTGGTCGCACCTAGGAGGTGACAGGCACTTTTGCAGCATCTAATGCCAGAAAAAGGTCGGTGATCGCATCGGGCTACGAAGTCAGTTGTGTTGGGATATAATACGCGTGCAATTGTGCAGCCGTACTTGTTGTCAGGCCTGGGTGTATCATCTTGCCAAAGGTGTGGCTTGGAGGCACACTGTCAATGTTGGTTAGCATATAGAACGTACGTACGTCGTAGTTGAGTGATGGTGTATTGATTATTGATTGTTGTTGTTGTTCTGTCTAGGAGACCTTGTGGCCAGAGATAAATGGCCCGCTCACGGGCCAGTAAGCAAGGACAATCGTTGCTTCCTCACACTGGCAGCTTTCTAAATATGGCGATAATCCTTACCGTCATCGTATTCTATATCTAGAAGCCCGAAAAACCGTTGTAGTCCTCAAAATTCATTGCGAGTTCTATTAAAGAAACCATCGCAATCCTCAAAACGAAACCCTACTGCTGTATACGAAGGCTGCACCCCCCCGTTACTCTACCGATTTCAGCCAGGTCTCGAATTCCTCTTCGGTCTCGTCGCTGTCAATGCCTGCGATGCTCGCAGTTCTCTTGTCGCCCGTGATAGCCTTTTTCCTTCTTAGGTGCCCTAGGGGTGGGGACGTATTTCTCGGTAAGGTGCCTTACAGCTGTCGGTTGCACACGCTCGATCTTCTTCCAGTTGATGACTGTTTGAAGTTGAGTGAGCAAGTCGACCCAGCCTTTGGTGACCTCATCTGTGGGACCTCAGTAATTAATCCCACAACTTGCCAGGGGCGGCGACCTTGTTAACCATTGCGATGATTGCAATAATCTTGTACTGGGTATTGGTATCCTTGGGGACGAAGTTCTCCTCAGTGACCCTTTTTCTCAGGTCGCGAACGATAATGTTTGACGAGTACTGGGGGTCCCAGGCCTTGAACTTGTCGACGACTTGCTTGATTTGTTGCTTGGCCTCGGCCTTTAGGAACGTTCTGCCTAGAGGACCTTGTGGCCCCAGGTAAATGGCCCGCGCAAGGGCCAGTAAGCAACGACAATCGTTGCTTCCTCACAGTCAACGCTGAGCGAGGCTGGGGCTGTACCGTGAGAAGAAGGAGCCCTACCTAGAGCCGTATGATTTGGATATACCATGGGAGAAACAACTAGAAATGATTGTCAATGTTGAGTCGCATTACCGAAGGAAAACTTTCAACCTAGTACATCTTCATAAAGTTTTCCATAATGAAACGATGCTGGGGTTGGAGATGGTATAAACTTTGGACAAGTATATGATGTTGGCGAAACTTTTCTGACGGATCGTCACGAAAGAAGTGAGGGCTTTGAGGTCTCTGTGAGGAAACAACGACTCTCGTTGTTTACTAGCCCGTGCGCGGGCCAGTTCATCCTTACCAAGGGCCACAGGGCCCTCTAGGCAGCATATTGCAGATTAATTAATAATAACAATCAACACAAATACATTACCCACGAAGAATATACGTTCTGATGCTAACCAACAGTCTCACTTATGTCAATGTAACTATAACTAATGTGGGTATGAGCGGTCCACTGTAGCACGAGGAATCTGGCTGCTCTTCTAGACACCAGTCTCTGTGCTTCATCACCCGGGCCTGGTAACGGAACAATCGGCTTGTCAAGGTATACTTGCCCACATCATAAACAGCCTGGGAGAGCATGAGCTTCTTGGAGAAGGGCGGATATATGAGGACTGATAACTATCGTTCTACGAGAAGGCCACACCTTAGCAATCATATAATAGTAGGTCTTCCATGCATGAAGCTGAACGTATGATCCCATACCGGAGAAGCTCGACCGCAGGCAAGATAACATCAGTCTGGAGAGAGACCAGGAGTATATACCGGGCCAGCGACCTGGAGCGACCACTACCTGGTCGGTAGGATCACTGGCCCCGGTGCTGTGAGGCATCGATGCCACGCCGCGATACATCGCCAGCTGCGGCACGGTCTCAGCTGATGCGCGGGGCCTTGCAAGGGATCATACAGGTTACTCTCACATGGGGATATCAGCCAGTACAGTACGTGTCCTTCTCTTGGGCTGTTGCTGATTCTCACGGCTGTCAGCCGTTGTCGGGCTTATATCGTGTGGTCTATGTATATCAGATGTGCGATAGGATAACCACTCCTTGAAAAAGAACGGAATTGTTGTTGTTGTTGTTGTTGTTGTTGTTGATGATGATGATGATGATGTGATTTATATGGAAGACCCTCCAGTGCTGTCTGGCCCTGGATGCGCTCCTATAAATTGACTACCTGGAGTCCAGTCAATGTTGACCCACAGGACACGTGCAGGCCTGGTCTGCCATAAGGTGCCTCCAACATCTTCCGTCATGGAGTCTATCTCCCGCGTCCAAGTGATGGGATGACAGCTTTCCACACGGCAATCATGAAGGTCGTGCTTCATCTTCCTCCGCAGCCAGAGCACTCTCCCACACCTTCCCAATATGGTTCTGATAGATCCAGCTCATGTCCTTGCCCTCCCTGATCACCTTCACCTTGACCCTCTCCTCCTCCGTCAGCCCGCCCGTGCCGACCTCGAGCTCCGCCAGCTTGGCGGCCCTCCTGGCCCCCTCGGCACCAAGATGCTCATACATGCGGCGATAATACGGGACGCGGATCCGGTCAAAGAGCGGCAGGGCCTTGGTCGTGTCGTTGCCAAAGCGCCGCAGTGCCTGCGCGAGGATCCAGCCGTCCTCCATGGCGAAGCCGGCACCGGACCCGAACGCCCCGGACAGGGCGTGCGACGAGTCGCCCACGAGGACGACCTTGCTGTCCCACGCCGTGAGCTGCGCGAGCTCCGGCCCCGCGAAGGCCGCAAACTCCCGCCAGGCGCCGTCGGGTATCCGCTTCAGGGCTTCTTGGATCTGTGGGAGATATTCCTGGGGACAGAGAGACACAGACACACACATGCAGCCGTCAGTGTCCCGTCACCTCTTCTTGTTTTCCGTCCAGCTCGGACTCTGCTGGGAGAGAAGGAGAGAGAGAGGCAGAACTCACCTTGAAGTGCGACTCGACATGCTCGTTCGTGACGGGCACGCCCCAGACCACCTTGCTCGCGCTGTGCACCTCCGGGTCCTGGTACTCCCTCGACGCGATCTCCCCGAGGCCCTCGCCCACAGGGGAGAAGTACACATGCGAAGTCGGCAGGTGCCACCACCCCGTGGTCCCAAACCTCTCGTCCAGCCCCGTCAGGTCCCTCAGCGGCAGCAGCGCCCGCCAGATGGTCGTGCCGGTGAAGGCGATCCTGTAGTCAGGCCACGCGCAGTCACGGACGACGGAGCGGATCCCGTCGGCGCCGACCACCAGGTCCGCGACCTCCCTCGTCCCGTCCGCAAACGTCAGCTCCACCCCGCCGCCCCCGCCGGGCCCGAGGTCGGCGATGCCCTCCAGCTTCTTGGACAGCCGGATCACCCCCGGCGCCACGTGGGCCAGCAGCGCCGACTGCAGCTTGGTGCGCTGCGTGCGGATCGTGGGGCGGGCTGTCCACCCCGCGGCGGGCCACTTCGGGTCGCCGGGCCGCGCGTTGCGGTGCAGCTCCGCGCCCGTGCGGCCGTTCATGTTCAGGACCACGCTGCTCTGGTGCCCGCTGGTCAGGCTGTCCGCCGCGCCCAGCAGCTCCAGGACGTTCCACGAGTTGGGCCCGATGTTGATGCCCGCGCCCACCTCGCGGAGCACCTGGTCCTTCTCGTAGATGTGGACGTCGACGCCGGGGACCTTGGACAGCGCGATGGCTGTTGCCAGCCCGCCGGGCCCGCCTCCCACGATCGCGACCCTGAGCTTTTTGGCGGCGGCGGCGGCGTGTTCGTTGGGGTTTTCGTGCTCGTCGAGTGCCACATCGGGCTTGCTGGAGAGTACACTGCCCATGTTGGAGTCTGTAGATCACTCACTCACCAAGCACCTAGACAGGGAACCTCAGCAGGTAGTTGAAGCCTTTCTGACAGCCAATAAGGGCAGTGCGTATATATGCTGAAAGGTCAATACTAACCAGACATTGCTTCACACAAATATATATATATGTATACGTATGTTCTAATAATAACCCTCTACTCCTAGATAAAGGCAGCCCGCTCATGATTATTGAGCACTCCGCAGACCTTACAAATCGTGTATGCTGCTGGGGACGTGATTCGAATCGGCATATCCAAGCATGTGTCGTCAGTGAGGAAGCCTATTGCGTGCTTCGCTATCAAGCACATCAAGATGCACCGCAATGAGAGCACCGCGCAGGCTGACCAAGATCAGGCCACCTGAGGTTCGATATTATTATTCTTTCTGCAGGAGGAAAAGACAAAAAAAGGTTGCTCGCAACGATTGTTTGTCGGGGACTTGCATGAGGAATAAATAGATATCCCGGTCAGGAGGACGGGCAAGCAGCGTGCAGACAGTACCGCTCGTATATCCGAAAGCTACTACATCAAGTGATTCGACGCCGGACAACAAAAGAAATAATAATGAAAATGAGACGCTGTCGTGATACAGAAAACCCCCACCAAGTATACGTTGAAAATGAGATCAGAGTCCACTTGTTTTTTTTTTTTCCACCGCCGCCCACCAACAAGAGGAGGAAGGTAAAAAAAAAAAAAAAAAAAAAAAAAAAAACGAAGCCTAGTTCCACACTTGATCATTGAGCGACCAAGTCAACCTCAGCAAGACCAATGATATGTCGAGCAGACCAACAGGCGCCTGGCCGACATGCACGAAAAGAACTGGGTATAAACAAAATGAAGGTCACCTCCTGGGTTTTTCTTTTGCCCTTGCCCCCTTGCCCCCTCCCCCCCTCCCCCCCCTTTCCCCTTCTTGTCTCTTCCTCTTTCTCGTCAAGGGCCGTCACCAACCCCAACCTGCGTCACTAGTTCAAATCCCTTCCCCGACTTGCTTCCATCAGAGCTCATCCCTGACGTTCTGTGTAGCCTCCTTGACTGCCTCGGTTGCCTCGGTCGCGACACTCGAGATGGTCTCGGAGGCAGCGCTGGCAAAGCTACTCGCCGAGGAGGTAGCATCAGAATAGGCTCCGGCGAGGCGCGAGTACACGCTCTCGCTAAAGGTCGGCTCCTTGCCCACGAGGAGCTCCGAGAGTATGCTGCTGACCACAACGTACTGTTCGGACGCCTTTGACGAAGCAGCAGCAGCATAGTCGCCTGCCGCGCTGGTGACAGCCTCGGCATACTCGCCTGCGGCATCCGTGGCAGCCTCGACGTTGTCGCCAACTACCTCGTTCGCGGACGCAGCGTAGTCACTGACGGCACTGTACAGGCTTGAATACCAGGCAGTCGGCGTAGGCTGGCCGTAGATCTGGGCGCTGACCTGGTTCACCACGGCGCTCCAGTTAGCAGTGTCGCCCACCACAGAGACAGCCGAGGCCGCTGATTCGCTGGCCACGGACGCGACTGATGAGATGGTCCCGACGATATCGGTGGGCGTTGGTGTCGCCGTCACGGAGCTCAGAGCACTCGAGGCGGCAGCCAGGAATTCCGAGTAGCGCGCCTGAGCGAAGCCGAGTCCAGCATAGTAGTTGTGCTGGGCATTTTCCAGCAGCCACTCGGCATTTGCGCTGACGCCAGAAGTGGGCGTCGGGGTGGCAAGGCCGATTGCGACTTTGGCGCTTTCGTACTGCTCCGAGGCCCAGGCTTGACCCTCGCTCAGCCGCTCAAGGGCAATAGACTCGACCCGAGCCCAGTCGGCCAGGGTGGGCAGAGCGGGCAGGACGTTTGTGGAAGTCGTGGTCGCGAAGACCCCAGTAGCAGCGCCGAGGGCAGCATCAAGGCGTGAGCTTGCTGCCGAGACCGCATTGCCGTAGGCGGAGGTCACTGATGACAACAGCTCCTCGTGTGCAGGTTTGGGAGTCCCGGATATCTGGGCCGACACAAGTGAGAGCGCTTCCGAGTAACGTTCAGCGGCTCCAGACATCGCGGCCGAGTAGGCTGACGAGGCAGCCGAAGAAATGGTGGCTGGGACGTCCGACTGCATGGCAGAGATGATACTCCCGGCGGCTGCAAAGACGTCATCATCATCACTGTCGTGGTCGAGGATGGGCTGACGGCTCGGCACAGACTGAGCTGCAGCTCCTAGGAACGCAGACTTGACCGGCGCGGTCGTTTCTGAGCTCTCTGGCTGATCAGTAGGGAACACATCGTCCTCGATGAGGTCGGCGGTTTCATCGATAGGATCCACCACCGTTTCATGGTCCTCTTTCTCCTCGTCTACAGGTAGCTGGACGGGAGCAGGCTCGGCAGATGTGGTTGCTTCGGTAGTGTTGTCAATAAAGACTGGTGTCTCTTCCAAGATGACAGTCGATGCAAGATCAGGCGTGTCCTCGGCTTCTTCAGGCACCTGGCTGGGGGCCACAGACGACGAGGCCTCCTCAGAGTCCATAACGAGAGTCTCGTCTGCGGGAGTGGTCGTAGGCTCCGCATCGGCTGCTTCCGGATCCATCGCCTCTGTCTCAAGTGCCTCTTCTGCATCGTCGGCCGCTTCTGGGGCAGCCGCCTGTGAGGCCTTCGCCGCCTCAGCCTCTTCGAATGCGAGTTGCGTAGATTCAGGATCGAAGTTGTCGGAGTCATCATGGACTGCGAGCTTCCACGCCGCGACCTGTTTCAGGGTTGCGAGCTGCTTGGCTGCGGTTTGAGCCAGGTCCATGGCCCGACTCTCGACGGCCCGGCCCTCATCCTCGGCGGCGTGCAGGCCAGGGTGAGAGGTGATGAGCTCCTTAAGATCATCCTCCCACTCGTCAAAGCGGCTCTTGAGCTGGTGGTACTTGGCCCAGTCCTTGTAGGTAACACCGTCCATCCATGCCCACTTCATGCCAATCTTCTGCAGGGCCAGGTCGCGGATGCCCTCGAGGATCTTGAAGTGGTTCTCGGCCGCCTTGATGACGGTGGCCTGGAGCTCCTTCTCGTAGTTCTCTGACCAGCTCCGCACGTCCTGCGACTTATCCTTGATCTCCAGCCCGGCCCTCCGTACGGCAGCGTTGATCTGCTCCATGGCGCTCTCAGGTATCTCCGCGCTCGTCTTGGCCGTGCTGATGACCTTGAGGATGTCTGCCTTCAGGGTCTTGACCTCGGCATCCACGGATTCTTGTAGCTGTGCGACCAGAGATTTGCCCATGGAATGGGCCTGGCGGTCGATCATACGCTTGGAGATCTCGTCGATGCGGTCGTCGATCTCGGCGGCGCCCTCATCAGCGGCTCGTGCGTACTTGTCCTGCCAGGCCTTGAGGTCCTCTGCAACGGTCTCACGTGCAGTCCTCCGCATGTCAGACTCGTCCGGCGAAGCTTCCGGGGCAGATATCTCGCCCTCCTTGATCTTCTCGGTCAAGGTATCGGTGTGAGATGCGGCCTCCTCGGCGCTGGCCGGAGCAGCCTCTGAAGAGCCGGGCTCGGCTGTTGAGGTCACGGCATCGGTAGAGACCGGGATAGCAGAGGCAGTCGACGCAGTCGAAGTCAGTTCTGTAACGGTCGAGCCAGCCTTTGCTGCGGCACTGTGTTCACCTGCCTTAGTTCCTGTACGCCACCATTTGGTGTAGATGATCTGACTTACCTTGTTATGGCGTCGCTCGTCTTTTGTGTGTTACTGGAGTTGTACCGACCGAGCCTCTGTCCAATCTTGACCAACTGCGGCTCCACGTTCTCGGCGTAGAGGAAGCGGAGCTGAGGCCAGACTGTGCCGTCGAGGAAGACGTAGGTCTTGTTCCAGGCCCAGGCAGCCGAGGGAATGGCGGTCTCGGTAGTGAATGCGGACGCAGTGGTGTAGCCCTGTAGGACGTAGGGCTGGATATATACATAGCTGGGCAGGACCAGGTCCTGGTACGTCTGCAGGGCGTTTGTCCTGGCAGCATCATAGTAGGGCGCAACGGCGGAAGAGACCTGGTCGACATGGGGAGCCAAGGTCTGGTCGTACTTGACCTTAGCAAGAGCCTGGTACTTGGTAAGTTCCGGCTGGATGTTGGTCTCCCACTGAGCCTGTCCAAAGGCCTGGGCCTGCGCGAGACGCGGGCCGCCATACTTGGTCGCGTATGCCCAGGAGGGTGTCAAGACCTTCTGGTCGACCGTGTCGTAGTACGGTTTGGCTATCTCGACGTATGGGGCTGCGTAGGTGTTGTAGTAAGGCTCGAGGTGGGGAGAGACGGTGTGCTTGAGCTGGAAATAGGGCTTGCAGATCCGAGGAGAGTCCTCGGTACACTGATCGAGGGTCGCGGGGCAGCGGAATAGGACGGTCATGATAGAATACCAGGTGAACAGCCTGTAGGCACAAGGGGTCAGCGTCGGGATGCTCGGGCTGGGGAAGGGGGGAGAAGACGGCGTGTAGAGGGGGTCGTGTTACCTGGCGATCATACTGAAACTCCACGACAAGAAACTCCGTCGCGGTTTCAGTGCTGGTTTTCTTCCGGGAGGCGTCGCATGACCGTTCATAGAGGCGACGCCGTTGGCCTTTGCTGAGCCGTTGAGGCTTCCATTTGCTTTCTCCATGATGGAGGGGCAGTCAGCACTGTGGCTGGCCGAGGTTGAAGACAGCAGGAGGTCCGCTTTGCTGCTGTGGTTGTCAAACTGCCTTGAGGATCCAGGCTTGTATCTGTGACCGTGAAGGCCTCGTCATATGATGGAGCCGAGATGACTTGCTGCAAGAGGAGCCTGAGGATTGGGAAGGAGAAAGAGAGAGAGAGAGAAAAAAAAAGGCTCTCTTCTCTAGTGAAGACGCTTGACGCGACCACAAAGTTCCTTATACAGGATTAATGGACATGAAGTGGGAGAAGCAGGGCAGCCTTTGTGTCGAGGACCAAGGAAGGCCTGGGTGATAGCTGGGTGAGGAGGATTTATCGCGACAAGAAAACAAGGTGCAGCAAGGTTAGCTCGGACGTCAGAGGCGCCAGTGGAGAAATGCGACAGTGGGCCCCCCCCTGCTGTCAGCACACCACCCAGACACAGGCGAGCTACTTGTACAGAGGGGCCCCGAAGCACTATCAAGTCCATACAAGCTTGGCGGATTACCCTGTTACAGGCTGGAGAAGGGCCAGGATCCACAGCAGCAGCAATGGCTCCAGACACCTCTCACCCCAAGCAGAACTGTGGATGACCAGCAGAACAGCAACATAAAAGTCCGAGTTTTTATTCAAGCAGACCTGAAGACAAGCTACAGTTTCCCACAGTTGATGCCAAGATGGAATTCTTGGGCTAGAGAAAGATAGCGAATGCAGCCAGAAGACCAGCCAAGTCCTCCGCAGCCCGGCCCAACGCAGGGTCACGTCATCGAGAAGGGTCAAGCTGGTATCCGCCCATTTAGTATGTGTCTCTATCTGCCATCTGAATACTTGTCTCTGTACGGCCGGCCAAGCTTGTATGTCTCCCTCCCCTCTGAGACACAGATATATAGTGTATATAATGTACATGGTGACTTCAATGTCAAGGAGTCGAATCAAATCCTGATAAAGGCTGACAGGATGTTTGATTTGCCCTCTCAGAAACCTCATAGATCTGACAATAAAAAGAAAAAAAAGAAAGGAAAAGAAAAAGGAGGCATACCAGTACGTGCAAGACCAACGAAATGTTCAACAGTAAAGTGTGTGTGGCGGGTGTGCTCTGCGGGGAGCTTCTCACAGCAGACTTTTGCCTCCCTCCTCCCAGTCCCCTCTGTACTCTGTAGTGTGTGCCGCCCCAATGCTTACTTAGTGTGTACATAGTAATACTGTATATGCCTGGTGCTTATCGATAAAGGGTTCGGAGATAGCAGCC
This sequence comes from Aurifilum marmelostoma, assembly GCA_027559495.1. Taxonomy (NCBI): domain Eukaryota; kingdom Fungi; phylum Ascomycota; class Sordariomycetes; order Diaporthales; family Cryphonectriaceae; genus Aurifilum; species Aurifilum marmelostoma. The sequence goes on along the minus strand of JAMXSV010000023.1, from coordinate 1,253,553 downwards.
ATCCCACATCCGACTTCTTTCCTAGTACTTACTGCTGTACTATTGCATGCCACTCTCTTGATCCTCCAAAAGTCTCCCGTCCTCCTCCGAATTGGAACCTCCTCCCTCCTTGGGCTTTTCATCTACCTGTAATCCGTACAATCAACAGCACATCTTCTGCATTGGATTCTGCCTTGGCTTTCCTTATCCCCACTGATCTTTTTAGTTGTCCAACATTTATTCAACAGTCTTTCCTTGCCCCTCTCCCGACCTCAACCTGGCCTCTCCTCTCATCTCCAAACCAGGCCTTCTCCATCCAAACCCAACTCGTCCTGTTGACTAAGCGGTATCCCCTTCGTTGCCCTAGACTTCAGCTTCTTCCTGAGCCGACAAAGTCTATCATCCGAGTTCTCCGCAACAAACTCATCCTGAACGTTTGTTCAGCATCCCATCAACGACACGCTCGCTGTTTCCCACCCCTCCAGTCTTCTCGAACTACCTACGATCCTCGAATCCTCATCCGCAATTCTCGGCCCTCCATCGCTGGAGCCGCCACGCCTTCCTATGAACAGCCCGTAATCGTTGTCGCTCGCTATCCTGGGGCATTGCCCCCCCCTTTCCCGACCCGGAAACGACGACATGGATCAAGACCACACCACCGAGGCCTTGGCCTTTCAGCAGAGGCGGCGGCGGACTTCGGTGCCTGACACAGACCAACACGACATGACGTCGAGATCAGGGCCTCCTAGGTATCCCCAGTCGTATTCGACCGCTCATGATGCCGCCTCGCAGGCAGACCCCGATACTTGTCGCATATGTAGGGGAGATGGGACCCCCGAGGAGCCTCTGTTCTATCCCTGCAAATGCAGCGGCAGCATCAAGTTCGTCCACCAGGACTGCCTCATGGAGTGGTTGTCGCACTCCCAGAAGAAGCACTGCGAGCTCTGCAAGACACCCTTCCGCTTCACCAAGCTCTACGCCCCCAACATGCCCAAGACCGTGCCCGCCTACGTCTTCGTCAGCCACATCGCCAAGTACATCTTCCGGAACATACTGGTCTGGGCGCGAGCTGCTCTGGTGTTGATGGTCTGGCTCGTCTGGCTCCCATACCTCATGAGGAGGGTCTGGTCTGCTCTCTTCTGGCTGAGCGACGAGGGTCTCGGCCCCGTCTGGGGCAGATCAGATGTCACCAGCGCCCTGAGCTCTGGCACTGCTTCGACACCCGGTGCGGCTACTTGTCCGTCGAGTCCCCTCTCTGCCGAGTCCACCACGGCCGCCACCGTCAAGGACTTCGTGGGCCAGGTGTCGCGTAGTGCCGGCTCCCCGACTACCACATCCCTTTATGGTATCAACATTACGACCGACAATCCGCTGTCGAACATACTGCTCAACATGTTTCTCGGGAGCTTTTACCTGGGCGGAACCGGCATATGGGATAACGTGTCATCCCATGAGGTGCAGAACAAGGCCGCGCCGGTCACCACACACCAGCCTACGCTGCTGAGCGACGTCAAGTTTCTGCAGAAGCTCTCCTCGGCCTCCCCCGCCCTCGGCGGCTTTGCTATCGACATCTTGGAGGGACAGATCATCACTGTCCTCGTCATCATCTGCTTCATCCTCATCATCCTGGTCCGTGACTACGTCGTCCAGCAGCAGCCAGATATCAACATGCGGGCTGCGTTTGCTGCGGCGGACAACCAGGTTCCGGCTGATGCTGCAGTCCCGGCAGACGCACCACCGGCTGAGGAGGCCCACTTTATCCCGACCGAAGAGCTCGGACCAGCCGAACTTGAACTTCTCCGTGGTACTCCTGAACAAGAAGACGAAGAGGACGAGGAGAGCACGCTCGGAGTCGATGGGAACGCGGACGACAGGGCCTCTTATTGGCCAACAACGGACAATGAGGTGCGGCAGCGACGAGCGTACGAACAATCGACGGCTGACAATACAGTCGCGTTTATGACGGAAACACCTCCAGCTGAATACCCCATAGAGCGCCCCCCTTCCTGCTGCGGAAAATTACGTGAGAATATATCGTCAGGCTCAAGGGGATGCTGACGAGATACGCCGTATTGCTCGCGAGGAGAACATTGAAGATGAGCTGGCGTTCTACCTCGGCCTCGGGAGCGCCCTCAACTCTCGAGAACAAGAGCAGACATCTTCCGAGGGAGCCGGGCCATCGTCAAGTTCAAGAGGAGGCTCGACCCGAGTCTCGGGCTGGGATTGGCCCAAAGAGGAGCCAGATACCTCTGGCAAGGGGAAGAGCCCAGCTGTCGACGACTTTGTTGACGCCGGGCTGGACCAAGACCACTCCTCGCGGCCCCGATCTGGCACGGACGGGCCACAGGTCGTTGGTGGCGTAAATCCGCTGGGCCATAATACCTGGTCTTTTGCGGAGTCGTCACCAGATGCACAGCGCTTGCCCAATTCGGATGCAAGAGCTCGAGCACCTGGTCCAGATCTGGCCGCCTCGGCGGCGTCGCAGCGGGCCTACATGACACCGCCCTCGAGTACATTAGCGGAGAGCGCATCATCTAGTGCGCACGGCCGAACCCCAAGCTCATCCGGCAGCAACGACTCCACAGATGACCACTCCGGGATCCCCGACCCTGCCACGCTGCATGCCGCGTTCGAGGCGCATGTGGCTGATAACTGGGAAACGCTATCAGAATCTGATGTGGCGGAACAGGAGCACCAGGCGGATGTGGATGCTCCGGTGGAAGAATTGAGAGTACCCGGGGACCCTCGGCCGGCTGGCTTCACTCGTTTCGTGGCTGATTTCATGTGGCGCGACGTGGATGCCATACCACCCCATGAACTTGCTCCGTTGCCAGACCCAGCCGACGAGTTTTTCGACCAGGAACAAGACGCCGCCCTGGCCCTTGCAGAGGACCACCCCCAGCTTCTAGAGCAAGATCAAGAGGTGGTAGCTGCCGCTGCCGCTGCAGGGATCGACGCCGAAGCGGAAGCCATCGATGATGCCGAGGATCTCGAAGGCATTCTCGAGCTTTTGGGCATGCGTGGACCTATTGCCGGCCTGTTTCAGAATGCTCTCTTCTGCGCTTTTCTGGTGTCAATCACCCTGTTCATCGGTGTGTTCGTGCCATACAACCTGGGCCGGCTCGCCATCTGGGTGGCTGCCAATCCGATCCGGCCTGTCCGCATGATATTCAGCATCTCGAGCTTCGTCCAGGACCTAGCTGTGCTGGTGGGAAGCCTGGCATCTACTCTGGTGTTTGGCGCGCTGAACGGCCTCATCTCGTTCGTCCGCCCGGAGGCGCCACAGCTGGTCATGGTCAGAAGTCTGGTGCAGCGGTCGTGGACTCTGATGGAGAACTCTGGAGGGAGGTTGCGTGACAGCGGCATGGTAGATCTGTCCTTTTGCTCGGCCGAGGAGCTTCGCAACTTCTCCATCGTCAGCCACGCCGCCCTGTTGACACTCAAGAGCCAGGCGGCCTTGGTGTTCGCCACCATCGGGAAAGGTATCCTGTTCCTTTTCGGCGGGCAGTATTCCGCCAAGATAGCAGATGTCGCGACATATGCTGCGGATGCAGCCTCCCTGGTCTGGCAAGGTCTGAAGAACACATCAAGCGTGTTCTCGATTCGGACGTCGTGGGTTATCGACTTTGGTGCATCCGAGTCTGCCGCGTCCCTGAGTCCCGAGTTGGCGTCGTGGAGTGCGATGGATCGGCTGTGGGCTATCTTGGGGGGATACGTCGCCATGTGTGTTGCCGCAGCGACCTACCTCGGACGCGGGACCCCTATAGCCGGAAGGCTCGGACAGGAATGGGAGGCCACACTTATTGACATACTGGTCCAGGCCAGTGGCGTCATGAAGGTCATCCTCATCATCGGCATCGAGATGCTGATCTTCCCGCTGTATTGCGGTCTGCTGCTGGACGTGGCCTTGCTCCCACTCTTCGAGAATACCACCATCATGTCGCGAGCGATGTTTACAGTCAATTACCCCCTGACGTCCATATTTGTGCACTGGTTTGTCGGTACCGGATACATGTTTCACTTTGCTCTCTTTGTGTCCATGTGCCGCAAGATCATGCGCAAAGGTGTCTTGTGTAAGTGCACCCAGAGCTATGCATCCGCGCCCCCCCCCCCCCTCCTTTTTTTTTCTGCCACTGACGGCGCCGCTCCTCTAGATTTCATCCGCGATCCCGACGATGCTGAGTTTCACCCCGTCCGTGACGTCCTCGAACGCAACGTCACCACGCAGCTCCGCAAAATCCTGTTCTCCGCCTTTGTCTACGGCGCTCTGGTCATCGTCTGCCTCGGCGGCGTGGTCTGGGCCCTGTCCTATGGGTTCCAGAACGTCCTGCCGATTTACTATTCGTCCAATGATCCTGTCCTGGAGTTCCCAATCGACCTGCTCTTCTACAACTTCCTGATGCCCCTTGCAGTCAAGTTCTTCCGCCCCAGTGACGGCCTCCACGCCATGTATACCTGGTGGTTCCGCAAGCTGGCTCGGACCCTGCGGCTCACCTGGTTCCTGTTTGGCGAGCGCAAGATCGACGAGGAGGGTACTCTCGAGCTGAGCCCTGACTCTCCATCGCAGGCACTGCCGCTGTGGAAGAGGTTTTTCTTGGAGGTCGACGGCCAGGCTGTGGTGCCTAAAACCTGGAAAGACACGTTTGAGGGTGGCCATGCCAAACCATCACCTCCTCTCAGTCACCTTCTTCACAGGACGCTCGATAAGGACAAGGCTCACCTTGTGCAGACCAAGCAGTTGATCCCCGACGGACGTTTTGTCCGCGCTCCAGCTTCAGATCAGGTCAAGATCCCCAAGGGACAACAGGTCTTCTTTGACGTCTCGGAGCACAACCTGAGGCAGGATGGCAAGCCCGACCGACCGTCGACCGACCTTTACTCGACGAGCACTTATCAGTTCGTCTATATCCCGCCCAACTTCCGTGTCCGCATCTTCCTGTTCATTCTCTTCATCTGGCTGTTCGCCGCTGCGACCGGCGTCGGATTCACGATTATCCCGCTCATGTTCGGAAGGTCTCTGTTCCGGCTCTTCATTCCTTGTGACGTCCGGACGAACGATATCTATGCCTTCAGCATAGGACTCTATGTGCTAGGCTCATGCTTTTATCTGGGTATGCTCAGTAAGGATATTCCTTACAGAGCCAAGACCTGGTTCCAAAACAACGCGGCGGCGCTATTCAAACACGAGACCTTCCAGCGGGTGGCCAGCGTAGCTACACGCTCAGCAAGATTGGGCTACTCCTACTTCTTCCTCCTGGTGGTATTTCCATTCATGGTGTCCAGCCTGATGGAGCTGTATCTATTGATACCACTCGACACCTACATGTACGGCTCCGCGGTATCTGGCGCTAACGACGATGCAGCCGTGCAGCCCCGCCACACCGTCCGGGTGATGCAGTCCTGGACCATCGGCGTCATCTACCTGAAGCTTGCGGCACGGTTTGTTGTGCACTGGCACCGCGACAGCCGCCTCGCAGCTGCGATCCGGGCCGTCCTGCGTCATGGCTGGCTGGAACCGGACGTCAGGGTTCTCACTCGAGCATTTGTTATTCCTGGCCTCGCCCTCTGGCTTGCGGCGGTATTCGGCCCACTTATGCTTGCCAAGATGGGCATCCGGTATATCGCGGGATCCGAGGCCGATACACCCACGGATGCGGGGGTAGTGCTCGTGTATCGCTTCTGCTTCGCGGCCGCACTGCTATGTGCTGTCGCGCTGGCAGTCGTGAGGAGCATACTCGGGGTGTTCAGGAGCTGGAGGGTCAGAATCAAGGACGAGGCCTACCTTATCGGCGAGAGGCTGCACAACTTTAGCTCGCCTCAACAGGCGCTGCGCGAGACAGAGAAGGAGAGGAGACGAACACGGGTGGGGTGGGAATGAGGGTCAAGCTGTGGTGTCGCCCTTGGTTGCACCTCCACTCTTTTAGACATGATGACTGTGGCTGCGGTATGCCTGCACGTGGGCATGCATTCTTCTCGCGGCGGTAGACGGACGAGCTATCCGTGGGATACGGCAAAGGGCCGTCCATCCTTGTGCTCCTTTCCGTTTTGCGTATTTGTTCCTGTTCTTTTAGCGAGCATTGTGATACCGATGCCTTGGGTCAGGGCTCCGTTTTCTTTTATTCAGCATGGACACAAAACAGGACGGTTCGATATCTAAGGCTGGGCTGCCTCAGTAGATGGTGGCGTTGGACGGTTATACATATGCGTATCAACACAGGTTACTCTTACCCCGTCCATTCACATGACCAGCGTTCAACATTTCATCAGTGACGTATTTTTCCCTTGTACTACCCTTCCCTGCTCCGCCATGTGTGTCTGTCCACCCTGAGACTGAAGACTTTTTACTTTTGACCCGCATGGCCGTAAGCCGTCGGCATGAATCTATCCGTGCCAGACCGACCGATTGTCTGCCCGAGTGGAAGCAGCCGGACATTTTGTTGAGAGATCACCGCCATTGTCTTCTGTGCAGGTACTTACTTATTGGCACGCACTCGGCCCCAAAGTTGCCTCTATGGATTCTGAAAACATGCTCTCGATCCACAATAGCAAAAGGACCAAGAGACAGACACAGAAAAGCGAGGGTGCAATCATTTTCTGGAGCAGCGGGGGACCGAACTAAATCGGCCTCGGGGCCCACGGCCGAACTTCGGGTTCGGATTCAGGTCTGACGGGCCAACACTTAGAATATAAGCTGGACGAGATCGCCCTCTCTCGTAAACTCGTTCTCTTCTGGTCTTTCCAAAACTTTTTCCTACATAGTATCTACAAGCAAAAAAGTCTCGCTGATACAAACAAGTTTACCTTTTTTTTTTTTTTTCTCTCCTGGTATATTTACAAACAGCCATGGTCGCCGACAACGCCACAAGAGATCCCCTCCGCTGGCGACGATACGCCGGCTTTGGAGGTCCGTTGTATCCGGGGTGGGCTTTTGATCCTCGCCTCGCGCGACCAAGGGGCGGTTTTGGGCGGGTTCTCTTCAGAACCGCTTTTCTTGGGGGGTTTGTTTGGTTTGTGTCCAAGGCGGCATAGTAAGTTGCCATAATTACAAGCTTTTCCTTCCTCTTTTCTCCTTCCTTTGGCATGTTTCCATTGCTCTTTCAAATCGGAAAATTGGCAACGAAAAAGAAAGCTGTCCCGCTGAGACGCCGTCTTTGAATGGTATTACCGGCTAACATGAACACAAAATCAAGCCATCATGAACGCCGAAAGGAGATCCTGAACGAGGCCGGACACTTTAGTCGGGCGGCATCACGCCCCAACAGTATGCCAGCGCAGTTTCCAACCAACACCGAGGCCCGGGCCGCTGCCGAGCAGAACATGCCAACAGTGTCCAGGTACGAGAATTCCATGAGAGAAAATGGAGGCTGGTGGTGGCGTTGATGTAACTTGGCGATGCCAGGGATGGGTTGACTGGAGCCTGGAATGTGTGGCCCATCGAGAGATCTGAGGGCTCTGCATGACCACTCGCTCTTCATTTGAATTTGGTACTTGGGTTAACCAGGGGAGCAGGTGTATAGATAAGAGTTGGAGGAGGGCTTTTTATGTAAGATACTGGGGTGTATAGAGAGAGATGGATATAGAGTACAGTGGTAGATGCATGCTTTGGGACTGAAATCTCAACTCATCAACGGCAGAAGATTGAAAAATATCCAAGCGAATCAATTCGTTTTTCCTCACGACCAACGCCGGCTATATAGGCCTCCGTGGTTATCTCATCTAAGTATCTACCCAGTCCCCTCTTCCCAGATCAAAACGCCGCAACAGAAAGTCATCCAAACCCCAAGCACACACAAAAACAGAAAAAAAAAAGAAAACACTCTAGTGATCATTCACATCCTCATCTCTACCCGGATACATGATATCCTGCTTAATCACCGCCCTCACATTATGGTAAAGCACAAAGAAATAGGTCAACACCAGACAGACGCTCATAAACACGGCGAACCCGAGGACCGCAGTGCTGTTGATACACTTGCCGATGGAGATGGTCGCGAGCGTGAAGCCCGTGTTGGGGAAGACGGCCGCCCACCAGCCCAGGTGGAAGTACTTGGGCCTGCTCGACACGACGGCGACGACGGCGATGCCCCACCACCAGAGGCTCAGGCCCCAGAGGAACACGCCGGCGAGCACGGCGGTCGAGCGGATGGAGTGTATGTCGACGACGCCGTTCGAGTCGACGTCGAAGTCGGCGGGCAGGCCCTGGGCCATGCCGATGAGCGCGAGGCACGTGAAGGCGGGCGGGCCGACGTTCATGAACAGGCCCGGGCGGTGTTCCCTGTCCGGCAGGCCAAAGGACATGAGGCGGCCGACCATGTGTGCGTACATGAGGAACGAGACCGACACGCCCAGGCCCTGGGCTGCGAGGCCGCCGAGCACGATGGAGGTGGAGATGGCGGCCGGCTGGGTCTCGGCGATGACGGACGCGATGGTCCCCGAGAGCATGATGGGGAAGATGGGCAGGATCCACGTGGGCATCATGGTCCTGACTGCCAGGTTGTGTGTGCGGAAGACGTAGCTGTACTGCCCGACGGCGAGGAGGATGGTGACGGACATGTAGCTCCAGAAGGCGATCTGGACGCCCCAGTTGAGCTGTTCATCGTCGGGGGGGGACGGCGTATCGGTACGTGCTCGTGATGAGGGTCGCCAGCGTCAGGAAGAAGGTCGGGACGAAGAAGCCCTCGCGCTCGTGCGTGATGGACTGCTTGAAGGAGCCCGAGAACAGGAAGAAGCGTGCCGTGAGCGCGCTGAACACCGTGAGGAAGAGGAGGAGGTTGATGACGTAGACCACGAGGCCGATCTGGCGGAGGCCGGGGAACTGGAAGGGCTGGGCAAAGATGAGGAGGGAGAGGCCGCCGGTGCTCATGATCAGTGTCCACCAGGCCCAGGTGAAGTGGTGGAGGCGCTGTCGCAGGTTGAGCTTCGGTCTCTTGGGGTCGTAAGCGCTGATGATGGATTCGTTGTCGTCTATTGATGTGCCTATGCCTTGGTGGCCCAGTTGTCTTTCGACATCGTGCTCCTCTTCTGGTGTTGCCACTGCGGTGCGGTCGCGGCTCTCGTCATGAGGCACCTGTGAATCCATCAAGACGTGGGTCGACATCGTTGGTGCAAACATATTCTGTAGTTGTGGGTGCTCTGGACGGACAATCGAGTGTCCGCTGAACGAGTCCGGCTTCTCATTCATCCTGCTTCCTCAGTATATGAACGACTTTGTTGATTGCCACTTTCTTTAGAGAATAAAGGTGACACAAAAAGTAACATAAAAAAAAAAACTGTGATCTGGGGTATAGTGCCGTTCGCCGGGACGGTTATCAAATGCTGTTTCGGGGCAGGGCTCGTGATAGGTGCACTTGAATTTCACTGAGAAAAAGCAACGTAGAGATAGATAGTCATGTGGAGGAAGAAGTCTCATGCAGCATGTCATATTGTACGATACCTTCAGACCTTATATCAATCATAGACAGCCAAGTCTCCTATTTGCCTGCGAAGTTGTCTATTGACGGTGATCCCTATCAGCCAAGTCCCGTGTCTGTGACGGTGGATCCCAACAATTCACCAGGTCGTGTACCACCTGGCGATCTGAGCGGAAGGTCTCCTCAGTTGCCTGACGTGGTGTGTATCACCCAACCTCTTTTGCGCCGAATCTTTTTCGAAACGGGAGGAGCCGGCCAAGAGATTCTGGTAAGATCCCTTTTGCCAAGTTCAGCCTGCATGTCGAAGCGGTCAAGGAGGCGATGAGAACGCCGCCGAGATAGGTCCAGAAGAAACAACCCGGGACCGTCCCGCGACAAGTACCGAGCGCTAAGCGGGGCTCGAAATGGGTCCATGGCCACGACATGGATATGGCATATCGCAGATATAAGATCCGACGATGCCCTTGATTCGTCCCCCTAGTCGCAGCTGAGAAGAGAAGAAAGCCCACGGAGAGCCTTGGCCGAATCTGCCAAGCGCGGTTGAGCCTCACGGGTGGGGACAGGGGCTTTAAACCACCGACGTCGTCCGCTGCGCACCTGCACCACAGCTTTGGTGGCCACTGTGAGGCGTTGATGATGATGATGATCACGGTATAAACTGTACCACATGGTTGGCCACGAGGCTGTGGTACAGGGCCTCTGTGATGATAGCACTGCGGACCAACCGATGTCAGGGGTCCATCTGTCACATGCTGGCAGTGGATCTTCTCGCGATGATGGCCATACAGAACCACAATCTAAGATAAATGCAGCAGATCCACCTGCCACAGCTGCCGTGGCTGGACTGCTTGGCGGCCATCTCGCGTGTCCTCATAGTATAATTAAAACCATACAAGGTGAGATATCGGGCAGCACTGCGTTTCGACAGATCCACACGGCCCGCGGGATACGACGTTGAGGCTAATAGTGATCAGCGTGAAACATACAAAAAATAGATCAAGCCAAGAAACCGGCGGACGGAGTGGACCGGGAGTGACACGTACTTGTGGCTCTGAAACTTTAATTCCTATCAGTGCATATAACGGGTCCTGCAATAGTACCATAAGCTAGACGCTGCAGACGAGAGAAGCTTGTGGGCTTCCTGTCTGGGTGACAGGCCAGTCAGAGCGTTGCCATTGAGGAAGAATTGCATATTTCCCACTTTGACGCGTCTAGCGACGACATTCTCGCCCAATGCTCCACGTCACGTCCTTGGCGTCGATCGTAGTATCGCCGGATCCGATTGCTACCACAAGCCTATCGAGGCGCCTCGGATCCTGGATCCAAAGGGAAGGTGGTCGATAAAGTCTAGAAGTGCATGGCATAATGTACAATATGCTGTGAGTCATGACGGTCGAGGAAGCTTCAACCCTGAGGCGCTGTTTCTTGGCTCTCTCCACTCATCATCAACCGTCGAAGCAGCAACACTTCGTGTTTGGTCACAAAGACATCTGGGACGGATGGGCCAAGAGGGGAACCTGAAGCAGCCGTAGCGCCGTCGAGCTGATCGACGAGGTCCCGGACCTTGGCGCCCTCCCACTTGCCCTCATTCGTTGTCCAGAAGACCCGCTTGATGCCTACCGAGTGCATGTATGAAACACAGCGATAGCATGGGCGAGACTCGGCCACAACGCGATAATTCTCGGTCTCATTAGACCCACGGGGCGCTTCAACAGATGCTTCTGGTACCTTGCACGTGAGCTCGTCATGGAGAGAGCCTGACAATACAGGTTCCTGGGATGAGACGCTGATAAACTCGGAACCGTCGACCTCTGTGGGACCCTCTCCCAGACACTGTGAAGCACGGGGCTTCTTCTTGGGATTCTGACAAGAGTCTTGCTTGGCGAGCCTCACGACGTACAAGTCTGCCCCTACGAGCTTGGGGTGCTTCATGCGAGCCTTGACTGCCACAGAGGACGTTGCAGCCGGCCTGTTCGGCACAAGAAGGTGCTCGTTCCGTGCCTGTGTCTCTGTCAGAAAGCTGCAGGATCCTCGGTTCTGCAATTCACTTTGTAGCTCACCTTGCGCCGGTCAGACTTGTTCGTGTAAGAAGGCGGGCCTGGATCCGCCGTGATGAGAGCTGCGCGACCAAAAGCGGTCTGCTGCTTATTGGCAGCCAGCTTGGATTTCCGAGACTTCTTACGCGACTTGTACTGGTCGGTCTGCTTGGAGTTGTACGCAAGCTGTGGCTTTCCGCAGAGGTACTCCTCCGCTTCGTGATGACTCGGATCTTGATGATGATGACCTTTCACCTTGGACTTCTGATGAGAGGCTGCCGCATCGATATGCAAGGGGTTCAAAATGCCACTCGTCAGCCTGAGCCTTGCTGGTACGTTGTTGGTGCTGCTGGGCATCCGCGCCGCAGGCAGTCTCGAGGCAGACGGCGCGGACGTAGGCGGAGAGGGTCTGGTTGCGTGAGGCACGGTTTCGTTTAGAATCACCCGATAATTTGAACTGAGGTTTAACATGCGACACGGTATTGGCAGCCAGGGTAGAAGATGAGGCCAGGGCAGAGTTGATAGCCATCATCTCGGAATGCATAGACAAGTGGGCATTGGTGTGATGGCCACCGCCACAATTTCCAGTGATGGTCTCGACAGGCTTGAACTTGGTACTGGTTGCCAGATGCTTCTTATCGGGCTTGGACTTGGTGCCATCATCGGCAAAAGAGGAGGCAGTCTTGGGCAGGACGCCGGTCTTCAGGGTACTGCCGCCATCAAAGCCAGGGCGGTAATCGTTGTAGCCCTGGCCCACGACCTTCCCGCCCTTGACGACGACGCAGCCATGGCGGTAATGGAGCGGCGAGAGGCGGGCCTGCTCGACACAGAGATTGAGGTACGAATCGGCCTTCATTGCTGCTTCTATGCGCTTTGACAAAGGGATTGGCTGGTTTGATGGTTGATGGAGTGGATCGACAAACGTCGTTTCGCGCGTTGCTTCAGGCTAGATTTGCGGGTCTTCGGGATGCGGATGCGCAAGTCTGGAGATCTTCGCTCTTGTTTGAGGATGAAAATAGCAGCTTGTTGTTCTGACGGGTGTTGTTGTTGATCTTTGAGGTTGCTTGACGAGCAGAGGGTTTCAAAGCGAAGTGGAAGTAGGAACACCTTTGTTGACTCCGTCACTCTTGCTCTCTCCGCAAAATACAGTAACGCGCCGATGACTCCAACAAACCCCAACTCCACCAATCCCAGCAGGACCGTCACGCCAAATGCGTACAGGGTTAGGCCCCTGTCAGCACCTGCAGAACCCCCCTGTGGCCCTCTAGCACCCGCCATACCCTGACCTCTGAATCTCTTTCAGTGAGCCAATCAACTGTTTTAGAAATCACGGGGCTCGTAAATAGAAACCTCTTCGACTACCACCCATCAGCATGGCGTCCATTCACTTGTATATCTTTACCTATGGGAAAATTGTGTTCCAATCTTAATTTCCACCTCATAGATGGCTTGATCAAATCAAAGCGGCATTTCCTTTGGTTTCTTCTTTACAGTACCGCGCCCTCAATTCTGTCCACAACCTCTGTCGTCAACTTGGCCTTCACCTCCAGATTCTCGCGGATCTGCTTGGGGCGAGGCGCTCCCAGGATCAGTGCGGATACCTGTGGATTCATCAAGATCCAGGCCAGAGACAGCTGAGCCAAGGTGCAGCCAAGCTTCTCAGCAATGGGCTTGAGACCGGCGACAACAGCAAGCCGGCTCTTCCACGTCTCGTCTCCAGACGTCCCGAGGTCTTGGACAGATGCTTAGCTACCGTCCCACTGCTCTCGGCCATCCTGTGTGTCGTGCATATTCACTTAGCTTTGCATTCGAAGTCTTGCTCGAACCAGAATGGGGCATGGGAAGTTTGGCCTGGGGCAATCATTAGACGAATACCTGCTTCCAGCCGGCGGCTCCGTCACATCATTGTATTTGCCCGTCAGGATGCCCATTTTCACCGGCGCAAGCGTCGTCAGGCCGGTGCCGTGCGCCGTATACAGCCAACTGAGCTCATGCCCCACCTTCTCCTGCTCTAGCAGATTGGGCTGCGGTTGCTCGACCGCGGGCCCGATCAGGCCCAGCCTGTCAGCATCTCGCCGTGTATGTGCTTGCGGGACAAGCCGTTGTTGTTCAGCGGATTACCAAGCCTGTTCGAGTTGGCGGCACCGTGAGAAAGCTATGATGGCAGGTTAGACAAGAAATGGAACAGCATAAGGCAGTGTGTCTGGCGGTGTAACTCACCTGGGTCGAGCTGACCAGATCATTCTGCTTCCAACGGAGATGCCTGATGGCCTTGCCCAGTGAAGCCTCGGCATTGCCACCGCCATATTCCTACGCAGTATCGAAGAAGTTGAAGCCCGCCTCGTACGCGGTTTCAATGCACTGAAATGTGGCTTCTAACGGCGGAGTGCATCATATCAGCTGACGCTCATTCCACTCTTGTGAAATGATCAAAAGACGACATAAATGCTGCACCTTCAGCAACATCTCCACCATATGCCAGCCAACTCCCAAGCCCCATCACAGAGACCTTAAGGCCTGTTCAGCCAAGAAATTGATACTTCATGGCTGGCTGAGATATTAAATCCAAGGTCGGAAGACGGCTACATTGGCTATGTGTCTGTGATGAGCGAGCAAGTCTTCCAGTGAGGTGTGTAATGCTAACCCTGGGAAAGTTATTTCCTTCTGAACCGACAGACATTATCATAAGCTTCTTAGTATAATTACTTGAATGTCGGCGCTGTGCCCTGCTACCTGGATGCTGATGACGAGCTAGCGTTCTTAATCTTAGGCAGCCCAATTTGGTTCTTAAGATTTACGTGGACCTACAGAATGAGCAGAGAAAGATTCGGGGATACAATTGGTCAAGTCCTAATCCAAATGTGCAGAAGCCCTATTAGATACCTTTGCTGTGTTATGCATGTCTTGAATCTTGCACAATATCTACCTGATTTCCTGGGCTGCTGGGCATATGTTAACCGACGGTGGCTGTGAAGAAGAAAATATTTATCATAGGCTTCAGGCAGTTCTTGTACTTAGATAGGCCCATTCATTACTAGCATAAAGCAGACATCTGGACATGAGGAAAGAAGTTGGAAGTTTTCTTCCTTGTAGCCCCGCTTGAGCAATTATGGACTCTATATATATAACGGCCAGCACCATTTTTTTCTCCTGCTTAGGTGAGCCCAAGCTAGGAGATGATATTTGTCGAAAATATGACTGTCTATTCATACATAGGGTTGGGCCTAGGTACTTTGATTTTCGATATCATACAATGGATAATGTCACACCCAAAGCTACTCCCTAACGCATTTTTTGTGGAAAAGAGAAGAAGGTTGATGTCTGAGATTGGTCGAAGCTTGCAAAACAGGGGAAAGCTATCAGTCTCTGCCCTCCCAAATACTTTGGCATATCGTGCAAGGACCGCAGGGTACCTGATTTTGTATAGTCCAGGACTTGATTACCCCCCTCACTTCTCAGGTCTGGCTGCTTCGCTGCATACTTCAAGTAAGCAAGGCTGGGTGAAGTTGCAACAGGGCAGATGGGAGAAGTTTTGAAAAGGGGGGGGGGGAATGGACCACAGTTGACAATCATCAAAATCGAATTTACTAGAACCCCCAACTGCTGTGAATGTTCTGCCTAGCAGACGTAATTTATCAATTGAAACCACCCTCATATGCTGTTGACTGTGAGAGAAACGCGTCTTCCAAGCTCACTCCAACACTTATGTCCAGTCTCCAGTGCAACAACAAATACCACAGAACTGAAAGACGCCCATAGACTTTCGATCTTCCATTCAACCTCCCCTGGAACCAATCAAGATGTGTCGCTGGGTCAATTTCATCCTCGACTGCGGTGTAAGATATCCCCATACCATATGGCGTCTAAGCCACCACATAAAGCCTTCAGCCTTCCCTTTCGCATTATTGTGAATGCATCCCATACTGACATGTATTCTTTTTCCTCTCTGCAGCACAAATTGACCCCTGTTGGTCCCTCCCTCGACGACAGAGGCTGTCTCAAGGCCGCAAACTCTGGACGACAATGCTGGCTGCTGCCAGAGTTCCCCTTTCCCATCAAAGAGAAATGGCCGCAGGGTGGCAAGTGCTGGCGCTGTGAGAGAAAGGAAGCAGCACAGCCTGAGGAGGACTTTTCTGTGACCGAGACACCAGAATCTGTGGAGGAGGGTGTAGAAACCTCCGCTTCCTCCCCAAACAAAGCCCAAGTCTAGCATGAAGTCAACCAGACTATCATAGCAAGTCGAACAATGGAGGGAGACAAGAAGCAGACAAATGGACACACCCTTCAGCAGGGTGGACTTGGGTTTAGTTTAGGATCAATAACAGGGATCTATTCTCCATGTTGTTGCTTTGACGCGTCGCAAGCATAACTTCATTGCAGGATGCGGACATGGATGTTTATAACCTATATTGACAAGCTGACATGGATGGCAAAGGCCAAAAGAAGGGCGATGGTGGACACATTTCATTACAGAAGCATTAGATGATTATATGGGCAAGAGTATGCTGCAGAGCTCTCGATGCACAGCCTGGGTGTAAACCCGCTCCCTCCTCAGACCATGACGCATGCACATAATAACCTTCTGTGGCGTTGGTCATAGAGGTAGTTGTACCACCACAGAGATGCCTCCATGTCTCCAGGTCAGATCTGTTGCTGCATCTTCAGATGGCAGACCTTTGTGCATGTTTTTGGAGACGCGCAGGTAATTTATGATGTCGAGGTATCAACATGCCCTTGGGTATCATTGCCAGTGGATAGCCTAGACTGCGTCCATACGAGCAGTATTCTGCCCAATGTCCACGGCCCAGGGACTTGCGCCAAATGTCGTATTGCCCCCTCATCAGGCTGGTGCTCAGCTCCATCTTGACCGGCCTGATCATGGCACCCTCGTCTTGAGCTGACACCCATGCCACCCTTTCATAAGATCGCCCAGCACTGCGTTCACCATCCTCTGCTGCTTCAGCATGTTCGCGCCACGGAACTTCTCCGAGCTGATCTCGATTCCATACATCGATCCGCACCCGCCTGATATGTCCTGGACCACCAGCTCGACGGGGCTGAACTCGGCCATCAGGCGGTCCCAGATGACAGACTCTGCCTCGTCGAGAAAGTCTGGCTTTTCGGGGGTTGTAGAGGACGGCGATTCCGACTCGGCGGGAGAAGCGGCTGGTCTGTGGAGGGCGGGTGCTGGGTGGAAGCTTCGAACTGCTGGGGACGGTATCGAAGGGTTGGTTCTGGCTCGGAGGTGACGGTGCTGCCAGGCTGCTGCTGGGGTCACTGTGGACAGGGCTCTTGCTCGCTTTGCCGGGGCATTTGACAGGGCGCGGTTGGCGGCGCGAATTGGCGGTGCTGCGGCACGGCTGCCTCGGAGCAGCTTGGTGCACCCCTGACAAAGCATTCTGTCTATGAAAGAGGGCTGCAAAATGGGTTCTTTTCAGCAGGGCGAGCTTTGTGAACCTGGGTGTGAACCTTTTGGGGGGGGGGGGGGCAGGAAGCTGTAGATAGCTTAGCACTTGCGCCGGCTGGGGCTTGCAGCGTTGAGGTCAGTCATTGTTTTCTTTCCATGTCACTCGATTGGTCAACCTTGGTGGGTCTGGTTAAGTAAGCAGCGTACACAGTACGTCCGTACAAGTACATCACGTACATAGCAGTGGATTTCCGGTGCGATGGACGATCCCAGTATATGATCACAATACCCACAAATTTCACTCGCTTATCTTATCTCAGAGGTACCTACTGATATTGACTGGCATTGTGACCTGTAATAAATGATCCTCTCTGCATATGGTGCAAGAATGTTGTAAGGAAAAGAGACCTAAGGAGATATGGAGCCTAGTCACTTATCTCGGCCAACCCATTTGCGTCCTCGGGTTGCTGTTCTGTGACTCTGCTTTTCCATGCCAGCGTGCTTGTGCTGAATCTGCCAACTTGATGTAGGCAGAATAAGGCTGGTCGATGAATACTGAGGATGGCCAAACATCACCAAAACCTGGGGGGAAATCAACAAAGTCCTGCGACCACTGCTCCGACTCCATCATGTACAAGGTAGAGATGGTAGAACAAATGCTATTTCGGGTATGTCTGCGTCAAAAATACAAATATTTATATATATATACTGATAGCGCTGGTCAAGCTGTGAGTCCTCCCCCCGCCTGTCCATCGCCCCGGTCATGCGATTTCATGCAGCAACTTCTGCAGCGCTCGGTGCTGTGGTACTCTCCACTTGCTCAGCTGCCTTCGGGGCAACTGTCTGGCCCTTGACCCACGTCGTAGTTCCCGTTCTGAAGTGGTTCTCGCTCAGGAAATCCAAAACATTTCCCTTCCTGACCATCGGTATCATGAGCAGATCAAGTAGCTTGTTGTCACCTCCAATATACTTGGTGACATACTGATCCACAAACTTCCACACCGGGTTGTTCCACGCGACAACTCTTGTGTAGAGCCCCGAGATCTCGACCATGTCCGACGCATCCTTTTTCCGTATCTCCTGATAATCCTTGAAGATCGCATTCAGCGCCTCTGTGCTGGGCTCCGGGTTCTTCTGTAACAGACTTCGAAGTCCGTTCGTGAGCACGGCAGCTGATTGCCAGCCACTGTTCAGGCCGAGCCCGACATTCGGCGTCATCTTGTGCACCGTGTCTCCCACCAACACGATCCGGTCACCGTACCATTTCTCAGCCGTGCCCTCCTCGAGTCCCGAGCAGAACGACCACTGGGCTTGACCCCAAAGGTCCTTGAACTGGACAGAGTCCGTGACATAGTAGTCAGCCACCTCGCTCGCAAGCTTTTCCTTCTCCTCCTCGGAGCACCGTATGCTTTCCTTTGTGTCTGCTGGCAAGCGGTCATACACGAGGAACATGACCATGTCCTTGCCCGGTATCAACTGTATGCTTGTCTTGTCTCCGTGCATCTCGTAAAGATGCCCATCTTCGATCCCTTTGGTCCACGTCGACCAGCCGAACAGGCCTCGGTATGCCGTCGTGAATGGCTTCTCGAGTTTCGGATCTGACAGCTCACTGGCGAGGTGTTTTCTGACCGAGCTGTTGACGCCGTCTGCGCCTATGACAATCGAGCCTTCGTGGACACTTCCGTCCTTGCACGTCACCCGGACCCCCTCTCCTGTCTTCTCGATCTTTTCTAGGGCTTTGCCGCCCAACATCCGTGCTTCACGATCCGGCAACTGCTCGTACAGAAATCTCAGAAACTCTGGCCGGTGGAAGCACATCCAGTCGTGTCCGAGTCTTCGAGAGCTATCGTGTAAGCACAGTCATACTTGTTCAGGCCGTTCCATTTCCCCAGCGGAGAAAACCACTGACCTGAGACCGATGCTCTCCATCATATTGCTCTTCCCGATGACCGAGCCATCTTTCCTCACGTTTGTCTTCAGCTTGATATGGCTGTCCAGCGCCTGTGCTCCTTCCAACAGACCCAGTTGGTCGAGAATTCGCGCGTTGTGAGGCCACATGGCCATCGAGGCCCCGTCGGGAATGCATATCTCCTCGTTCCGTTCCAAAACAACATAGTCGATTCCAGCTTTGGAAAAACAGTGGGCGATTCCGAGGCCCGCCAGGCCGCCGCCTATGACAATGGCTTTGAATCCCATTCTTCTTCTTCTTTTGGACTGCGATTCTCAATAAACGTCGAGCGGGGGAAAATTGGTTATGGAGTAAGCAGCAGACGACCTCCGTTTGACGACCCTGAGCGGCTCTTTTTGTTCTCTACGACAAAAGCACAAAAAAATCACGACATGCATTTTAACGAATGCGATTCTATCCACAGCCGTCCCCTGAATTGTGCCTATCGGGGTCCCCCTGGTCTACCCAGAGAATCTCCTGAGAGATCCTCTCTGTGGGGCCGACAATGTTACATTGAAAAAGGCCTGGACAGCTCGAGTGGATCGAGGCCTGGGAACGTTGACACTTAAAAAAAAAGGTGTGCAGGACTGGTAACCAATTCGCCGCCCATTGGGGGGCAATCGGTATACCGTTGTTGTGTGGCCTATACCATGTTGTCAAAGACAGCCTGGCCAACCAACTCGTACCGCGTTATCTGTTGATACTGCTGTGAATTGCCAATGTTTACTCACCGCGGCTGGATAGCACTTACAATTTGACCAATATACCCCCCCCCCCCTTTCTCCTCTTCTTTCTTTCCTTCCCCCCCCCCCCCTTTTTTTGTTCTCTCTCTCCTTTTGCCCTGCGCTTGTTTTAGTCCATCTAAGGCACGCGGCACGTCAATACGGACTTCTGAACAACCCGACCGATACTACACTACATACCCTAATAACAAGGCTCACACGTGGTTGGCAACCCATGCGGAGATTATAGACTCGGAAGGCCCCACCTTTGTCCCAGTTCTAGAGTCCCCTTCATGGCCAGATTTTCTCTCCCCTGGTCCCCTGGCAAGGTTCCGCACCAAGATGCCGAGCCCTGGGCAAGCAGTCAAAGGGGGGAGGGGGGTCCCAGAAAATGGCAGATACCACACTAAAGGCCCCCTAGAGACCCAGATTCCTGGTTACTGATGTATACACATATACTATGTACGCATACATATACGTACAGCACTATAGCAAAGAGTGCCGGACCATAGTGGGGACCCCCTCCAAAGCTGCCCTGACTCTGAAGCCCCGAAGCGGAAATTTTGCTCCTGTCAAAAGTGGGCAATGGAGGGCAGGCGAGAGTTGTCTTCCCCCCTCGGCCCACGGACTCCATGCACAGACCACAGCAGTATATCCTCGACATTTTCGTTTAGGCGAGGACAAATGAAGAGACCACAAAATAGAATCGACATAACCCCTGCAAGGATCTCGACCTCCGTGGGTAATTTCTTGCCCTTGAAGCAAGATTAGCGAGGCTCTGTACGAGTCAGGACAGCATACTTATATGAAAGGCATATATTGAGAACACTAGATGGCATGCTCTTGGCATACGGACCATTAAGCATGATTATTTTTAATTGAGTTTTTCTTTTTGGTTCTGGGGTCTGAAAGGAGCAACAGGGATTCCTGCCACGTGCGATATGATTCTGGAGTGTTCCCATGAGACTTTGCATGGGTGCATAAGAAAAAGGAAAAAAAAAAGGCATCAAGACTTGTTGGACGAGATAGTAATTCATCAGGCTCCCAGGGGCTATCCAATCAGACTGCACAACAAGACACCAACGATCGTCTCTGGGATGATTGGCTACGTCTTGTCTTTGAAAACCGGACTTCTAGCTCAAATAGGAACTGCCTAGAGAGTGACACTGACCGCGTAGATAATTGAATTAGGTCTATTATGATGATTGTCGAATTTGTCGGTGACTGGCGATGGGCAGTTTGTTATCAGCTTTGGACGGTGGCTTTCTGTGCGGAGATTAATTACTAGTAGCATTTCAGATGGCTACCCTCGGTATAATCACTATTCGTCAATTCCCATTTACTCAGGGTAGTCACTTATTTGTTGCGTGATTACTCGATCTTCGGCTCCAGTCAGTACCCTAGGGTAGTCAGTCCCTGATATCCAGCGCATCCTCTCGACTGACTCTGCTCATATCAGCTGCTTCAAGCCATCGGAGTAGATGATAAAATAGTTCGCGGTGTCCAGCCAGGCAGGACCGCTAACCTTGATTATCATTCATTGGATTAACGACTTCAGACGCTCTATTCATCGCTACCGTCAAAAACATCACTACTCCCGGTTGTTTCGTCCACATGTAGACATGCCGCAAGAAACTGGTGTTCACAGGTTACAAGGTCCAGCAAGCGCCAAAGCCTTCTCCTAGCATCTGTTCGACCCAGCCCGGGGGCCGACGTTGGACGTCTGCGGGTGGAAGAGCCGTCGAGAGGTCAATGAGAAAGGCCTTCCTGTCTTTGATGAGGAAGTTTTGCCTGCAATTTCCCCTGTCAACACGAAGCCAACCCGTCGTTTCATGGAATCGTCTCACGGCCTCGCGACACAATTCTCGATCCCTTGCCCACACGGGCTCACGCGCGTTCTGGATGAACTCCATCAGGAATCCAATCACACGTCCACCCTCGGTCACGTGGCCGATGAATTCAGGGACACAATCTGTTCCTGCAGAAGCTCTGTATGCCATCATTTCCGTCTCTAGACCCCGAGGCACACAGGCAGGCGTCAGCCAGATCTTCGCAATCATGGGTTTGCCGCCGAAAATGGAGTCGCTCCTATATGGAATGACTCTTGAATGCTTGTCCAGGCCGTCAGGGTAGTCCAGCCATGGTTTGAGATGGCTCAGGTCAAAGCCGGGTTTCCCGGGCCAAAGAGCTTGTTCGCGTAGGCGTGGCAGGATCTTGAGCACTGGTCGAAAGACTCTGTAGGCCAGCCTGCCATTGCGCCTGAACAGGAACAGCTTCGCAGTGTTCCAGTCCCCATGCATGAGGGAGAGTGGCCCCTAGTGACATTGAATCAGCCACCAGCTACTCCCAAACATTGGGCGAGAAAGGTGCCTCGCACAAACCATCTCGAGAAACTCCCGCGACTGGAAGAATCCTGCCCTACGGCAGTCAATTCCCTGACCTAATTTCTCCACGACGGTGAGATATTTGTACACTATGTCCCCCTCAGATGTGATGACTGCATATCGTGCACAGGGCCAGTGTTGGATAGGAGTAGCTGTGGGCGCCCAGATGAAGCACCCTTGATCAGCAGGGTGTTGAGACGTGGAGCTGGGTGTTGCATTCTGATCGGCTTGGGGGTCCTCCTCTTCTTTGTGTCCGCCCAGGTTGCCTTCGGACTCGGTAGTCTGGCCTCCGGAGTCCTCGCCAGGATCACTCCCGGTCCCAGGGTCTTGTGATGGCGGACAAGAAGATTCAGAGACGCTGCTCATATCGGAAATGGTCCCATCGTCGACGTCTGTAGAGTCATTGTCCCCAGTGGGCGGGTGGTCTGCCATTGTCATGAATATACTATAGGGACTGATACTGGTCTGGGTGTTGTGTAGGATTGAATTATTCCAAGGACGTCAGGAGGGTATGGGCAGAAAACAAACGAGGCAGACATTAGTTATTGGACTGGGAAGCTCCTACCTTGATGGGTAGACTGATGGATCTTGTGATGCTGCTGGTAGGTGCAACCTTGAATCGGATTCGAGGTCAAGAACGACCAAATCAAAGGGTCGTGTCTCAGGAGAGTTTCCTACGAGAGAGGGACTGTAACATCTTTGGGTGCCACGATGTTTCCATCCAGATTGTAAGGTAATCACGATTTATGTGTTTCAAGACAATGTGCTTTTACGATTGGCTAAAGATCTAATTCCAGACCGAAGGTGATGTAACGGTTGAAGGCAGATTGGAATTGGATGTCAACCCGGAGCAAACTCCAGCCTCCCGTGCTCAGGCAATCCTTTTGAACAGCGAGTCCAATGAACGGTTTTCACCACCCAAAGTGCTCGTCTGTTCGTCTTCCAAGGTTGATACGATAATCCGCGAGGAAATCATCATTCGAGCCGCCCTCAAATCACAAATTGCCTCGACTAGGGTTTGGATCTCACAGCTGAAATCGTTGTTGATCTCACTTCAGCATCCAACAGCCCCAGATGCGAGGAACGATAGATGCGAATCACGGGGGAGGGAAAAAACAAAATAAGAATTCAAAAATTCACCTGTAATGACTGATGCTCGAGCAGAAATCCTCGCTGTTAGCTGCCTGCCTGCCTGCCTGGTTATTTTAACATGATCTTCATCAAGCCAACCCCGCATGTGCACTTGGAGTACACTAATTAACCATCGGTTATTGTGCCTCCACCAGCCACTGCAGGTCACTAGTGACCTAGGTGCCATGATTTTCCTCCAATCTGCATCGCGATGCTCTGTTCGGAATAATATTCATTCCTGGACCCTTGTTAAATTGTGTAAGTGATTTTACTGATTTCACGACGATGACACTCTATGATGTATTCCTCGGGGAGACGGTATTTAATGCTGCCAAGTCTCGTGGGAAAAGAGAAAAAGATGAGGCTTCTCGTTGTGTTGGCAGCTTCTCACCTCATTAGTAGTTGAATTTGGAATAATAAAAAAGAAAAAAGAATCACCTCCAGCATGTATGCTCCCTTGTTGGCGGCGGCAGCTCTACTGCAGCTAGCTGCTGCTTCAGTTTATGCGCCTCTCGCAACGACCAAGAATGGCACCTACCAGGGCCGTTATCTGCCCGAATGGAATCAAGACCTCTTCCTAGGCATGCCTTTTGCTCAGCCGCCAGTAGGAGATTTGCGCTTCCGATGGCCTCAGAGCATCAACACCTCCTTCGACGGTGTCCGAGATGCTTCAGAGTACGGCTACAGCTGCATGCAGTTCCACACAGCATTCAACATCTCCGAAGATTGTCTCACCCTCAACGTGATCCGACCCTCTGGAAACTTTTCCTCGAGCCTCCCCGTCTTGGTATGGATATTTGGCGGCGGATTGTACACCGGCTCGACTGCTGACCCTCAATACAACCTCAGTGGTATCGTGAAGGTCAGTCAGGACCTGGGTCAGCCTGTCATTGCCGTGGACATGAACTACCGTCTGGGATTGTGGGGTTTCCTGCAGACTCCAGGGATATTGGCCGAGGGCTCCAGCAACGCAGGCCTGCTAGATCAAAGGCTTGCCCTGCGCTGGATTCAAGAGAACATTGCTGCTTTCGGAGGTGATCCTGAGAGGGTCGTTGTCTGGGGCGAGAGTGCTGGTGCACAGAGCATCGCATACCAGCACTTTAGTTATGATGGTCGAGACGACGGCTTGTACCGGGGAGCCATCATGGAAAGCGGTGGACCGACAGGTAATTATTTGAACTCACATCATCTCATTGCCTCTCTTCCGGACTTGGAGTTTGGCCCGCTGACAAGGACGACAGGGTGTCAGGTCCAAGACTTGGCTTATTATGCGGGTCCCGTCGAGAACCTCACCCGGGCGGTGGGCTGCTGGACGACATCAGGCTGGACGTCATCAACAATCCTGCCTTGCCTGCGGAGTCTTGACCAAGACACACTCTGGGCCGTCGCGCCCTCGCAGGTCTGGAATCCACTCATCGATGGCACCTTTCTCACGGGTTACCCGAGCCAACTGATACGTGAAAACAAATTCAACGCCGTCCCTCTCCTCACAGGAACCAACACCGACGAGGGTGCTAGTTTCTCACCGAGTCACCCAGACACAGAGGAGGACCTTTTCAATGACTTCTTGTGGTGGCGCAGCTACAGCCTCTCCCCGCCCACGATCCGAAAATTCCTCGAGCTCTACCCAAATGACCCGTGTATCGAGCCCCCACTGTACATCTGGAACTGCACCGTCTTCCCGTCCCTGGGCCTCGACTGGCGCTGGGGGGCCGCTATCGGAGGGGACATGGTGATGCACTCGGGCCGCCGCAAGATGTGCGAGCTCTACGCTGGCACAGCCGGGCAGGACGTCTACTCGTACCGCTTCGACACGCGGCTCTGGAACCGGACTGCCACCAGCGGGATCCCGCACTTCGACAACGTGGCCTTCAGCTTCCAGAACATCAGCGGGCTGCTGGGGCCCAGCCCGACGTACGACGATGACCTCAGGATCGCGAGGAGCGTCGCCATCTCGTACATCAGCTTCGTGCACAACCTCGACCCCAACCCCCCGCTGCGTGGAACGCACTGGACAAGGTCGACGCGCTGCCTCTGCCCAATTGGCCCAAGTACAGCCTTGATGAGCCCACGAACATGGTGCTTAATGTCACCGGCCCTTGGGTCGAGCCGGATACTTGGAGAAAGGAAGGGATCGCATATATGAACACGTATGAGGTGGCACGGGAGCTGCTTGCTTAGTGTCCCAAGTTGAGGGACACAATGTGCGGCCCTAGGCTCAGCACAGAGACACGCATTGCTCAACGTTTACTCTTACGTTGTGATTACTTTTTTTACAGATGAACTGGTCGGGCGGTAGCATGCTGCGAGAATATGGCGCCGAGATAGATTGACAGTTGACTTAACGTCTAAATTCGTGTCATTGATAGCCCAGCCTTACATACTCCTAGAAGCTTGTATCCGATGAGGCCAGTCCTCTGGAGGCTCTACATACATACAGACCATAACAAGACGATGAAATATGTACTCCAGAAAGCCAGCCACTTGCAAAGTTTCAATATAATTACAGCAGTGAAATGCTCGTGACTAGCCCAACACGGGTGTGGATGATTACTCGAATATGAAAATGTCTCGAATGGAAGCAAGATAAGCCGTCAAATTCTCAAGTCGTGGTCTGATCTCCGTATGACACGAGAACTCTCGAACTCATCTGCAGGCTCAATCATAGTGATGGTAGCCGATGTTGAATATTGAGATTCAGGTGCACCTTCAGGACACAAGGAGCCCAAACAATATTCGACTATCCCAAGCAAATATTGATGTAGTCATTGGGGTTCTTCGAAAACGAAAGTATTTGTCAAAGCAAGTATAGAGAAGAGATTAGGTAGACAAGGCGTATCTCGCTTCTTTCCCTTTTCCTATTCAAAATTCTCTCTACTCCTTCTCTTCATTACCTATTTCTCAGCTTCCTTATTCGATTGTTTGTATAGTTTCCTCCGAGGGCTTCCTTGAGCCTCCTGCCCCTGGCCCGCAGCGATAATGTATGGAAGCACAGTTTACATCGAGTGAATTGCCCGTTTCGCTCCGAGCACTACGCTGCGTTAACGAAGTCGATGTGATGACCTCTCCCGATAAAATAATCCTCATCACACTAGACAGCTATTCCTCCACTTGCAGGCCCTCGATAAATACCTGCTGGACAGTCTGCATTAGCGCTGACAGATGAGTTGAAGCTGGAGTTGCCATTGTCAGCTGCTTCTTCAATGACGGTCTGACCAAAGTCGCACTGCAGACATGAAGAATGGGATGTCTACCAATTGCGGCAAGGGATCACGTTGGCAAGCCATCCGCGCAAGCAGGCTGTGGCAATACACTTGAGTCGGGCAAATGCATGCCTGCATGAACATGTAACCTGGGGCTACTAGTCAAGCGGTCTGAGCCACCATGGGATGCCATTGTCCTGGTTACACCACAGGCGGATTATCATTTTTATTGATCTGCTGAAATGTAAAGCCTTATGAAGCACGCTCGCCCAGAGCTGCCAGGGGGAATCAATCATGAAAGTCTGGACATCAGAGCCTTGTTCGTTGCTCCAGGATTGTCGTTTGCTCGAGGATTTCACTGGCTCACAGTTGAGTACAGTATTACTTTCAATATTTTTTATTTTTTTTTGCGGGTCAGCGCAGTGGGTCTGCCCAGGATGTCGTGGGCTAACGCGATTGATGCGACTGTTGTGGAAATGCCACGACAGAATCTAGGCGGACCCATCTGTCTTTCATTATACGGTGAGGAGGACCAAGTGTTTTTTTTTTTCTTTCTCTTTCAGTTTCTCTCTCACCGTTGGATGATTTGAGGCGCAGGCGGCGAGTACAGATCGACATAACCGAGATCTTCTCCATCGACGCAGCCAATATTCTGTCTGGTTTGCCCGAGACACCAAAGAAAAAGAGAGGGAACGCAAAGGAAAGACAGCAAAGATGGGCAGCTTCGAGGTCCTGTTCAACGTAGCAGCCTTCCTGGCCGGCCTCTCCCTCCTCGAGCGGGGGGCCAAGCTGTTCGTCTCGAGCGCCACCACGCTGGCCAAGCGGCTGCACCTCCCCGAGATGCTCGTCGCCATCCTCATCGCGGGCGCAGAGTGGGAGGAGCTGGCCGTCGTGGCCCTCAGCCTGGCCCAGCGGCGGCCCGCCCTCGCGGTGGGCAACATCATCGGCAGCTCCGTGGCCAACATCTTTGGCGCGTTTGCCCTCGGCCTGGTCTTCTCCACGGGCGCCTGGGAAGGGTTTGACCGGAGCTCCAAGGCGGCCTGCGCGGCCCTGCTGGCGCTCACGAGCGTCGTGTCCCTGTTTGCCCTGGCGGACATCCTCTGGAACCGCGTCGTGGCGGGCCTGCTGCTTGTGGCCTTTGTCGTGTACGTGGTCATGGTGCTGTGGACCATCTGGCGGGCCATGTTCTACACGGAACGTCACGATGAGGCCGAGGACATCGAGTCCGGCGCCGCTGCGCACGACCATCTCGACGACACGTCCTCGGTCGACACTTTTGGCTCCTCTGCCGCCAGCCATCACGAGACCACCAACAACGGCGGCCGCCACGCCGATGGAGACGCGGGCGAGTCGACTCCTCTCGTCCCCAAGCACGGCATCTCTTCCTCCAAGCTACGGAGGTTCCACCACACCCTCGTGCCTATCCTCAAGCTCCTGTGCGGCTTCGTGGCCCTAACAGTCAGCGGCTTCATCCTGTCACACACCTCCACGCACCTCGCCGCCTCCTTCAACATGTCGGACTCGGCCTTTGGCGCCACCGTCCTGTCCCTCGCCACATCGCTGCCGGAGAAGTTCCTTGCCGTCCTCAGCAGCACCCAGGGCCACACGGGCCTGCTCGTCGCCGACGCCGTCGGGAGCAACGTGTTCCTGCTGACCCTGTGCCTCGGCATCGCGGCCTGGAGCATCGCTGCGCACGGCTGGCACGACCACCCGACAGATGGGCGCCTGGGCTTTGTGACCGTCTCGCGCATCGAGGCCTGGTGGCTGTGGGCCGCTACTGTTGCCCTGACGGTTGTTGTCGCTGTGGGAGGGAAAGGTGTTTGCAAGATTGCCGGCGTGAGGCAGATGCTGGGCGCCTTGATGTTGGTTGCCTATGGTGGCTTTTTGGCTGTCGAGTTCACAATTCTGCGAGATTGAGATGGATCAAACGGTTTTCTTTTGGCTCTCCGAGAGGAAAGTCGGGGCTTGATGAGCGGAAGCCGGACTTGCTATGGCTGCCCAGGTGCAGCCAGTCTCGTTTATCTTGCTTCGGATTGGGATTATAAGAAGATTTGACGGCATGTTCGTCATGTCTCAAGACGCAGCGCTTAACGAATATCATGTTTCTATCACAGACCCATGGTGCCTATATGGTAACAATGTTAGGAACGTGGGATGTCTAAGGGTTATATATGGCGACTTTGTTGAAAACGTCGGAAGCTTGACCACCAGCCGCCAAAAAAAAAAAAAGTAAAAGTCATAGACACTCTCAGAACAATAACGACACCTGAATTCCTGTTCTTTCTCTCATAAACCTCGTCGATTGTCAACATCAGCTTCCTGCTGCAATAAAATTCCCATCTCGAATTGTGTGTTCTGGAGACTCGTCTGTCATGATGTTCTTGGTTCCTTGCCGGCTCATCATCCGAGATCTCGCACACAAAAGGCCCGTCACGACTACCAATCCACCGCCATGAAGCGTCACTTGAGGACGTGTGATCATGAGGTGTGCGAGGGCCAGGGCCAGTGCCTAGAACTGGCTGGTATTTCCCGCCTTCTTGTCTTTTCTTTCCTCTATAACGTCGTCTTGAATGGAGATGGTATCGTACCAAGTCCCCACAGACCCTGCATGTATCAAGCAATGGCGTGCACCTGCTCTGTGGTTCTCGACATTGGCCATCACAGACCCTGACGGAGAACATTGCGTGATGTCCGCTTTGCGAGGGCTCGCTTTTGTATGCTGGATAGTCGGGCTGCATGGCCCATCAGGATGGAATGCATAGCCAGCATTGGAGCGCAGAAGACTCTGGTCAACTACCCCCCTCGTAAATCATTTTTGCACTATAGCGGAGTCGACCAGAGTTTTTGTGTCCGACACGAGCAAGACTTCCGGGCCCGAATCCACAGAAGGTTCTAACAAGAGGGCCTTGATAGGCGAAGCTGGGTCCCTTACCAGGACCATGGTGGACCTGCCATTTTTAAGCTCGCTCGTCATGGCCACTTTTACTTCCACCTTGCGCAGATTCCCGAAATTGTCGAACACGTCGGTGAAGGAGATCAGGAAAGCCACGAGATCTGCCATGACGGCCTTGGAGCCCTTGTGTTCAAGGTCGGCGTACTGAGCATCGTCAATCAGCGCGGACCTCCAGTCGACAAATTCCGCCGTCTTTTCACAGGCATGACCTCGATCCTTCCTCTCGCGCTCATTTGCACTAATCAAATCCCAGGGATCCATACGGCCGTAGAAGCCCAGAGAATGGAGGCCAATGGGTTTGGACCACTCCTTGAGGCCCCTGACGGCGAATTCGACCTTCTTGGTCGTATCGGTAGGTACCAATGTGAAGCTGGCCAGCTTGCCGATGTGTTCTTTGTCAAACACAAACTTTGCAGCTTCTGTGTTGAGAGCGAAGTTAAGCGGATTCCCGAGGATGTTGAGACCTGAGTTGAAAGTACCCTATTCCAACAGGGGAAAAAACCAGAATCAGGATCAGTTGACAATTGCAAAAGTAAGGGGCCATAGTGCAAGAGCCTAGTAGGGTCATGACTGAGACGTACTCCTTGCTGGTAGTAATGGACCCTTTGGGCGAGGGAAGGCTCTGTTTTGAGAAGCTCTTGGAGGATCGTCAAGGAGCATCCGCCAAAGAAGACAACACGTTCGTATTTCCACATCTCGGTGAATAAAGTCTTGTAACTTGTTAGGTGTTTCAAGGGGTCCTTATTCGCAAAATCAGCAGCCAGTTTCCGATCTATTGCTCTGCTGTACCAGCTCCTGAGCTGCTCGTCGATCAGCCTCGAGTCGTCATTTGACTTCTCGGTTATTTCCTTGAACTCTTCCAGCTCATCAGCTGTGCGGAAGACAAGCTCTTCATGATAGTGAGTTTTGAGGTTGATAGGGCTCTCCAAGTCCTTCAGAGCCCTGTTGTCTATGTAGACATCGAATTCTGGATCGCAGTGGCTCCGTATTGTGCACAAAAAATCCATCGCAAGGAGCCTCGCGTGCTGAATCGCGTCTTCTTCTGTTCCCTTTCTAGGCTTGATACACCTCTCCAGCTAATGCCGGTCGTTAGTTCCTCGTCACGAGAGAAGTCCTGACATGCAGACACATGGGTCTTACCAGCTTTTGTTCATCCACAGACAGATCCCGCTGCTGTTTGTCAGTTTCCTGTTCTCCCGTTGCCATGCCGGACACCAGCTGACGGAACCATATACTGTGAGAGTGCTTACAGGTTCCAGATCTTTGCCATCTGCATTTGTCTCGACAACCTTGGCATACTCGATGATGTCCCAGGTCATGCGGCCCGCCAGCACTGTCGTCAAGGGCGGGTCGCCGCTCTCCAGGCGAGGCCGCAGCTTGCCGACAAGAGCTATGCATCTTGTAAAGTCGGCGCTCGTCATGTAATAGCCCAGGTTCACGTGGCGCGGCTCAGCTACGTAAATGCCCTTGCGCTCTGGATGGCCCTTCAGAGACAACGCCCAGGTCAGGGCCGCTGCCTGGTTGTCCGAGTCCGTAAAGTCGTTGAGAAATATGTACAGCTCGCCTGTCCCCGCCGGCTGTGGTGGTGGTGGTCCCGCCTGCGACTCCATTGTGCGTTTCATTAGGGCCTGCTGCTGACGCGTCGTAGACCTCGTCTGCCGCTTCGTGCGCCCCCAGTTCCGAAGCTTCCTCATAGGTTCGACCAAGGGGGTAATAACAAGTTCTGGACAATGTCTGCGTGATCTGCTATCAAATCATCCGTCTAGAATGACTTGAGCATCGTTCTAGATGCTCTACGGTCCAGCGCGATGTCTCATTGATACCCGACCCTCTGGAGGGCTGGATTACGCGGGGGGACGATGAGAGGGGATGAAGGCGTGAGGTTGAGGAAATTGGAATGTCAGCATAATGAGCCTCTGGGGGGGCGGGGTTCAGCCTTTTGAGCTTTGCTTTACTGGGCTGAATGGCAAAGCTTAGCTCAGCTGGGCTATACTTTACAAAAGAAAAAGGCTAAGCCTGAATGAGTAAGTGCGAAATACCCAGCGGTACATAAGTGAAATAGCAAGTACATCAACACCCACACTAATTGATTATCTGTACAAAGTACATCAGTAGATGCATTTTGATTAGCAATAGACTATAGAAAATATAGAAGGGAGATCTTAACAGATGCAGTTTCTACTTCAAACTGCATTTCCTGGGTGGGTATAATTACATATATAGGTTTGCTGCATCTGGACTGGTTCTGTGTTGTATTTTAGTAATCTTTGTTATCTGAATCAAGTATGAGGCCTCTAGGTTATAGTACCTTGTGTATAGTCAGCATCGCTACTATAGACTTGGAGAATACAGTAATTAGTACAGTCAGAAAGTATAAAAACAATTCTAGAAATCTTGATGCATGCTTAGTGTGATGAGTTCTATAAATGCTTGATTCCATTGGGTTGCACTGATAGCGCCTTTACAAAGTAATTAATGTATTTCTTTTCTATGATTCATTACAATGCACGCATGTGTAATAACTGTGGAGAGACCGCCGTTTTCAATACTTGTAGCTACTTTGTTGATCATTCATGTGCTCCCAGTCACTGGGGCGTTGCGACTCATCTCAATTGCCGCATCACGAGATAATAATCCGACAGTGTAAATGAGCAGCCGGTCAGGGACTCGAGAATCCACACACGAAGTTTGGCAGCCTGATCCAGAGGTTGACCGAGATATCCCATGATAAGCATCATATTATATTATTGATTCTCGCTCATAAAATCCAAGGTTGAATCCACAAGGCATAATTATTCGCCAAATTCAGGGGAGAAAAACAAACTGTCAAACTTGCTGCAGCTTCAGAACCAGTGTGAGAGACGTGAGACGGATTGAATTTGACCTAATGTGTAAGATGGCTTCGGATAGGATAAATATACATACGATAAACTTTGATGGATTATCGATCCTGGTACATTGTCTAAGGGTAGACGGTTATATGGCCATGCGAGGTTGACATCCGAGAGTATATACAAGCCACACCACAGGATTGCTGATGCCTCCCAGCTTAGTCCATGGCAGGAATATTCATCTCCTCAATAGTCCAGGTAATACCGCCATCCGCAGTCGCCAGGCCGGTGTACGTCGCCCCGCCGCTGGTGGCAATCGTGTCTCCAAACGACTCGTCCGCCTCCGCCAGCGTGATCGTGGTGCCCGTGTACGTCTGGGCAGCGATGGTGCCCGAGCAGCTGTCGTCGCACTCCGTGCCGGTTCCATAGCCAGTCATGGTGGCGCCGGCACCCACATCGATGTCGTACGAGCTCAGCGCCGCCCCCGTGTCGGCGTTGGTGACGGTCTGCGTCCAGACGGTGCCGCTGAGGCTGTAGACGATCTCCACGGGCGTGTCGCCCGATACTGCTGCCGAGTCGCCGTCGTACTGGCCAAAGGAGCCGAACACGGAGGCTCGCACGCACCACTGCCCGGTCGTGGCGCCGCACCATGAGTTGTCGGGCCATGACTCCAGCGTCGTCTGGATGAGATCGCCCGTGCCGTTGCTCATGCCGGGCCAGAGGAAGAGCTCGCCGTTCTGGGTCGAGGGCGCGGTGCCGGGCGTGAGCGTCGTGACGGCGCGGATGATGGTCGACTTGGAAGGGCCGAGAGAAACTGCGCCGCCCCAGGTGTCGTCGCGCTTCTCCGGGCTCGTGGTGGTGGTAGGCATGAGGCCGGGGATGAAGGCGTTCACGCCAGCCGCGAGGGCGGTAATGGTGACCATGGAGTATTGCATTTCCGGAACGCGAGGACGGAGAAATAGACGGGTAATATGTACTAAGAAAGCCGGCTGATGATGCCCGTGGAACCTGTTCTGGAGAAGTGAATGAGTGCGACGATTATCACTGGAAACCAGGAACGGTCAACATGAGGGCAGAGAAGGATCTACTCTGCTCAGATTTATACTTATTTAGAAGCTTGGATTGCAAGCCGAGATCCTCTCTTGTTTCTCCTTTATTCCCTCGGAGGGGCTCATTCCCTTGGCAATGGAGACAGTGGAACCGCATGTTTTATTCTAGGGCCACTGTTTTGAAACTTCGCGACGCTGAACACTGTGAAGGAGCCTCCGCTGCGTAGTAATTATTACAAGTCAGGTTCCATGCTAATAAGATGGCATCCTTATTTTCCCGTCTCGCATGGATAACGCCGTATGGCTATGCCAAGGCGGAGGGATGTTTTGAGTACCGTGTATCGAGCCGCGTTCGGGCCCGTGAATACGCAGCCATACGAGTATGCACTCATGTAGGTCTAGGGATGCCAGTGGAGGGTATAAATCAAATCATATCAGGTCTGAAGTGACCGCTGCTAAGTCATGGGATACCGGGGCCGGGGTTCAAGTGCGTGTCCGCCAGGCCGTGAATTTCCACCTCTCAGGCAAACGTCCCGAGTGGGCGGGCGGCTGAGCCCCGCTCTCTCCGTTTCCTTCTGGGGCAGCTGTGTTTGGAGGTGTTGGTTTCGAATGACTGCCCACATTAAGGTAAAGGCTGGGATTTCCACGTTACGAAAGAAAATTGCCGTCACTTATTTTAACTCGTGGAACCATAGTGGGGATGGGGTGTGGCATATACCTAGGTATGAAGGTGTCTCTGTTCCAGTTAGCAGTGTGTAATTAATCCTACCCAGGCACCGTAGGGGGTTTCTTTGGCCTTAGTCCCTAAAGAAGTAATTCATTGTCACGACAGAAACAAGGCTTGGGAAAGGACAATGTAACATTGATAATTCTGTTGAAGCCGAATAGAAATGCAACTTAGATCAAGTCGCCCTCTCATCCTCATCAGAGCCTCTTCATTGTCTAGAAATACTTTGATACATGTACTTGAATGTTCAGATCGTATGCGCACCATGATTGTAAGTACCAGACACGCAATTGGTTGTATCCAGCTTCTTCCTACAAGTCCTGAAGAAGGCTCAACAGTTTGGGATAAACAGGAGTTCTATAGAAATTGATTAGTCTTCTGATAATAACAAACAGCAATAAACACTTAAAAAAAAAAAAAAAAAGAGCAAACTCACCCGAGACCGGAGACTGGATCCCATCCTTCGGTAGCCCTAGATGAAGATCAGCGTAAGTCGTAGTTCTTGAATATAGAGTAGGGTCGTTCGTGGAGTGCGACAAACTTACAAGAATCCCGTCGTTCCACAGTTGGGATTGGATCCATTCGTGATGTCGAAGAAGACCTCCGGATGAGCGTACTGTCAATGAATCAGCGACACGGCTCCAGATCAATGCGAGGTGCTTGCTCTCGGATGAGACGTCTCATCTGACATACCAGTGTTGGGTTGATAAAGCCCAGGGTACTCTTTCCAGCCGCCAGCCGCTCCTCGTTGACGAGCGTCAGGACGGAGGCCCAGACGGGTGCGGACAGAGACGTGCCACCCACGCGACCCCATGTGCCTTCTGCTCGGATGACAAAGTAGTCGCCAATGGCCGCGACATCTGGGTAGCCTCTGCCACCGATCTTGTCTATATGATGGGCATTTAGTCAGTCTCAATGGCTATGCACTCCCGAACAACTCATCAAAAAGTCCGGGGCACAGCGTTCTGAATACGCATTGGTAGATGACTACTCACAGACGCCATCGCCGACGGTAGAAAAGTTCACACCTGGGTCGGTGTATCCAGTGAAGTTGAGGGTGACGGAGTCGAAGTAGGTGGCGACCTGGTCCTTCTGGTAGTCGGGCGTGTCAAAGTAATTAGAGAAGCCGCCGCCAGAGGGGAAGCGGGTGGTGGACGACTCTGTGTATACGGGCACCGAGGAGTTGCTCGAGGTCTTGATGAACTGCGTGGACCCCACGGCCAGGATGTACGGGCAGCTGGCATCGCTCGCCGGGTAGAAGACGGTCTCGTCAGGACCAGCGCAGCCGCTCGCTGTGGGATCCCCGGGGAATGAACCAACGCCGTCGTCGCCGGACGAAATGACGATGGTGACGCCCTGGAGGCCGAGCTTCATGATCTCGTCGCACCTCCGCTTGGTGTAATAAGCAGGGACATCGGACTCGCCGCCGCCGTAGCTGATGGAGATGACGTTGGTAGGCTCGTAGACGCCGCACTGCAGCTGACCTTTGTAGCCGCCTGGGTTCGGGTCTGGATAGACAGGGTCGAGGCACTCGGGAGCTACACAGTTTCCTGTCTCGCCATATGCGCTGTAAGTGCAATATGATCCACTGTAATTAATTGTGTCATGTTAGTCAAAAACCCTTTAAAACTTCAAGTGGCTCAAGGCATGAAGGGTGATGTTGTCATGAGCACCATGGCAACAAAAGATCATTGCGCCTCAACATACTCAAGAGCGTCGTAGAAAGTGTTCCAGAACCCCCTGATGGGAGTGTCGATCGAAGTCTCGTTGATCTCGTAGAACTCATCATCCGTTTGGAACAGGACGGTCTTCTGCGGCCAGATCAGAGGCTGTGAAGCCTCAAAGTCCAGGTCCGATTCAACTCCTGCATCCGCGACATCCGTAGTCGCTCCATAGGCACCGTCAATGTTCTCCTCAGTCGGGTATGTTCCGTTCGGAATCTGTGGGTAGAGCGTGCTCCAGAACACATCCAGGTCTTCCTTGGAGTAGTGGTCATCGAGAGACTCGAAGATACCCAGCTCGTTGCCAGGGGCTGCCTTGTCGCCTTCTGGGATGCTGTATTGGGTGCGGATGCATTCATGCGTGACGTAGTAATCGCAGTTGGTGTTGTTCAGCGGCGGCAAGGTGCCAGCATTGATGACCTCCAGCCCCGTGTTCAGAGCCTGGACCTCTCGCTTGCGAAGGGCTGCAGCCTCGGCCTCTCGTTTGAGGCGGCGAACACGGCCAGGATCTGTTCTGAGGCGGATGCCGGGAGTGATGTAGTCGATATGCTCCTGGACATTGGCCGGGATGTGATACTCTTCAGCCGCGATATCCTGGGACCCAGTGGGCCCATGGTGCCACAAGTAGAACTCGGTGTAGAGAAGACCTTCGACCTCCTCTGTCGTGGCGTCAAATTGAATCCACTGTACATACAGATGTGAGCCCATGATGTGACACATGTGATCATCAGAGAAGAAGCCTGGGGCGCAGATGACCTGACCTGTTTGTTGACGGATTGGGTAATGCGCATGACATCGATCCCCCCAGCTACCAGCCAGTCCCTGACGACCTCGACAGACTCCTTCTCGGGCGCGAAAAAGTCAATGACCTCATGGGCACTCATCCGCTTCCCAAAATTAGGCGACTTTGGGTCTGAGCGGTCCATCAACAGATTGTGGCCCTCATCCAGGTTGGTCTGTCGGAGACCAACCCTCATGGGCAGGAGCAGGGACCGGTCCAGCTTGGACCTCTTCTCCCAGCTCCGTGACGCGTGAGGCAGCTGGCGCTCATGAAGGATGTGCGTGTCCGGGACACTCTTCTTGCTCAGCTCATGACCCCTATCAAGCGGACTTGCCACGGCCGAGGATATGGCCATGGCGCCCGCGAGGGCGGTCATGAATGGCTGGAACAACATGCTTTGTGCAGACCTTGGCCCAAGGGCAAGCAGTAAGTTGGTGAGAAGCAGCTCGTTTCTGCGTCAACTACACACTGAAGGAGGGCCGAGTCGTTGAAAGCGACAACGTGTGGGGGGAAAGGCATGCGGCCTTGTCTATCAAGTCATTATATACTTCTATGATGCCCCTTTATCTCTGCCTAGGGTTGGTAACGGTGAGATAGCATCCCGATGCCACACCACTGCAGAGAGTGCCGGGCCTGCATCGCGTGTGACTTCATGGGAGGGAGCATTGTGCTCGGACTTGGCAGCCTTCTGGAATCAATACTGCCATGTTAGCCTGCCAATTTTTACAAGGGTCTCTCCCTCCAAGTTGCTAGGAAACGGTCAATTATGACATGATCGATTGGCCCCAAGGCGTTATCAACAGCAAGGTGGTAAAAGCTGAGCTATAGGCGGGGCCAATAGCTACAGTACCGGCACGAGGGTTGCAGCAGACGGGTTCAGTGTCCACAAGTGTGCGTGCGGAGAGGTACCGCATATGCACAGACAACCAACCTCCTTCCCGATGGGGCATGGCCAGGGCGCCCGCCATGATGTGACTCTCTCACGAAGCGATACAGGCTGCCTGGCAAGATGGCTGCAGTTGGGGGAGGGATCTGCACAATTTCGTGACGATACGAGAGACGCCAAGCTGCGAGACGTTGAGAGCTAGTGAGGCCAGCTAGGCCGGTACCAGGAAGTCCTTTGGCCGCTGTGCAAGCTGCGGTGAGGCTTCAAATTACCATCGCTACTTATCTCAACGCTTGACCTCTAATCTGAATTGTAATAGCGCACCAGTAACGCCCCAGCACTTGTCCGGAGAAGCATCCCAATACGTCATACCGTGAGTATTGAGCTTCATAGAATAATTGTGCCCCTCAGATGCTCATGCAACCCAGTCTGTTCGACAGCCTC
Organism: Aurifilum marmelostoma; assembly: GCA_027559495.1. NCBI lineage: Eukaryota > Fungi > Ascomycota > Sordariomycetes > Diaporthales > Cryphonectriaceae > Aurifilum > Aurifilum marmelostoma. Next base: position 1,215,941 of record JAMXSV010000023.1, on the reverse strand, counting down.
CAGGATATCCTTTCATAAATACCGTAGCATTTGAGTACGCCAGGCCAGCCACGGGCCCATGAGCAGTATCGCGCTAGCAGTTCACAGGCCGGGACAGGCCGCACCCCCTCAAACAGCTACTGTAGCGGCTTGCTAAGTCCGCAGGTTCTCGCACACCGCCAACTGCGACACCCAGCCAGCAACTTGGCTCTTGTTTTGTCGCCCATTGTATACTCCCAAGGTTACTACAGATTCAGCTGTTGCAGTCTTGTATGCGGCATCATAACTCGACTCACAACGGGCTCTCACTATCGACTCAGTCGAAGCGGCAAAACAGGAAAACCGTCTTTAATTGCATAGCATGTGGCTGGCTCTGTAACCCTTCCGCTTGCCCGACTAACCTGGGGCTGTATGTATAGGAAGCAGTTAACTCGGAGCCAATCTGATTGATTCACCAATTCTTGATTGGCTCGGATTATATCCATAGGAAAACAGAAAAAAAAAATCACGATACATCGTATGAGCCCGTCTTTCGCGTTGGCTTCCCTCCCCAGAAAACAAAACCGTCGCCGAACCTGTCAATCGAGCTAGCAATCTAAACTAATACGCGGATGCTCTTTCAAGTCCTGTCATTCTAAAGCGCAATCCATAGAAGCTCCACGCTGCTATCATCATTGGCTCAATGCTCTGCATCATGCGCCGTAATTACTTACCAACAGTATGTAAAATTGGCTTTGAACCGATGACTAGCGCCGCATCGCAGCGTTGCAGCGCAAGGGGTCAACACTTGAGCGTCTCAACCTGAGCAAATCTGGGGCAAGCAAAGACGCGGTATATCGATCAATCCATGAGCTGTCACAAGCGGAGGCAGCGAGGGAAGATCGAGCCCGCGGAGAAACTCACAATCGGCCAGGCACATTCTTGCTCTGGATCCGCTGTGGCGTGGGATAGGTCTGCCGGGCTGCGCCCTGCTAGCTGATCAGATTGTGGTGTGCAACCCACAGCAGGATCTATCTGCTTGGCAACTAACTGTGCATGCGCCACATTAGGCAGGTCGAGATGGTGCATATCTGCAGCCACCGCACCCTCCTTGAGGGCTTGTTCCATTCTTGGCGCTGCCCGTGTCATGGATGAGACCAACAACGACGCGGCAGATTGCACCTAATGATTTTGGAGAGAATTGTCGGCAGGTGGTAATTTGCCTTTCATTATTAGGTGTAAATATGCATAAAATGGACCTTTTCCTATGGGGCATAAGTCCTTGCTTCATCAGGATGAACTGCTGAGGAGAGCCTGACTTTCGCAATCCCTTGGCACATGCCTCTCCGGTCACAGTCTTAAGTTCGCCGATTGGACTGATAAAAAGCTATACCGCGACTTGAAGCACCACGAGCCGTACACCATAGGCGACGTCAGGAATGTGTTTCATCGGTGGCTGGAGTGCACACAGTAGACAAGGTACTGTTCTGGCTATATAATTTCCCTGATGAGACACGTCGTCAAGGTCTTGTGGTCTAGTGGTATGATTCTCGCTTAGGGTCCACCCTAATCATCATTGCGAGAGGCCCCGTGTTCGATCCACGGCAAGACCCGTCTTTTTTTTCTTTCTTTTGTTTTTCCTAGTCTCCCAGTCTGTTTGAATACTCCATTTAGCGTTCGCTCAAACACTTTGTTTTCCCCTGGAACTTGTAATCCTTATGCTCATATCTTTGATTATTTCTAGAACAGCCCTCATCTAGTTCTCTTGCGTAGTATCATTGCTGTCACTTAGCAACCAACCTGTCACTACAAATAACGAGGGCCGAGCATGGTGATGTGTGCAAGAGCCCTGGTGACAGCGGGCACTAAGTACAGTGGGCTACAGCGCTCTTGAGTGCTACTTAGTGCTTTGCTGCTGTAACGACCAGAGCGGTATTATTTATTTGGTCTGAGGCTTCATTTCTGTTATCTTCCCAGTGCATCCTTGTACCATTTAGAGGCTGTAAGTCTGGACTAAAGCAACAAGTCTGCGCATCTAAAGCCTTGCTCACTACTGTAGACCATCCTGGGGCTGCAGCTAATTAATCCCTACAAGTAATTATCATCCAATATCAAGCAAATTGATGTACCCGAGTGAGTGTGTTTAAACCAGTATTTATCAACGCAAGAAATGCACTCGACCGGTTGCAAACTCTCCGCAGACACCGATCTGGTGTTTCAGATAAAATATGGCCAGCCTTTGCCTCGCAGTGTTCAGCTTATGGGCTAATGAACAGTCTTTACCTGACCCCTCGAATGTACCCAAAACAGAGACGATCTCGATTGTACCCGCGTCAGCCTATCATAAAAATTCTAACCACAGATCCCGCTTCCATCACATGCCAATTCGAAAACGGGAGACGGCGATCTCTTGGGTGATATTTCTCGGGTGGTAAGGGCGGGTGTGCACTATGATGTCAAGCCCGCGAGAGCTCTCGAAGCTCTTTGGCCTGAACCCCTCTCTCGTGTGCCAGATGACGTTCTGCCGACACATCGTTTCCCAGAACGAGCCGTAAGATGACGATATGTCGTTGCGCTGCCGCCAGACTCGCTGCTAGGACGACATCTATATAGAATCTGGGGTGGTGCTGGTGGCCATGAGCGTGCTGGTGCTGCCCTTTGGCACTTCGAACTTGAATATTGTGTCTACTTACCAAAGTGATCTTGACCAACACCTCTGATCATAAATCAATAACGATCTTGATACAGGACCAGACTTCCGAAACAATAATCAACATGAGCGGAATCTCAGACAACGCTGCTGCCCAAGCCCACGATCTCGTGGAGCGAGCTGAAGTTGAAGAGCAAAAGGTCAGTCCACACTCTGACAAGAGCAGAACACCAGGCTCACTTCTTGAGATAATCCGGCTGACAAGGCACAGGTTCAAGGAGATGACTCTATGATTGGCGGCGTCAAGACGGCTGGCTTGGAAGGCAGCGCTCCCGAGGCTGGCAAGCAGACAGGAGGAGAGCACAAGTCGACGCTGGACAAAGTCAAGGAGACGCTCCACCTCAAAAAGTAACCCCATGTGTCTTGGGTTGTCATTCATCTCCTCGAAAAGAATGGAGATTCGATCCATGCTTGCGGTCTGTGTGTGAGCACATTGCTAGTGCCTTGGGGCCCTTGGGGGCTTCACGTCAGAGGTCATTCGTTCAGCTTTTTACAAAAAAAGTGTTTACTAAATGACAACACCGGTGTGTAACAGTAATCATTAATCTACCCATTCCTCCTGGAAAGCAAGTTCCGTTCCGCTCAGCGTTGATGTGTTTCGCCGGTGGCCCCGAGCTGAGGGTAATTAACTAAACTCCAGCTCTCGCAACAGCGCCATAATAAGGCTGAGGCGTTTTCTGTGGAAGACCTGTATTGAGAGGTCAAGCGTAATGAATTTTCCATCAGATATCCTTATTTCTCTGGCCTCTACCGCGCAGTCTTACGTACTTGTTGTATTTTCAATAATGATATGTAATGCATAGAGGGCATCACTGCCAAACCACAATGACGATCGGCCAAGCAACTCATCTGCGCTTCCGCAATGAACCGGTCGGCTCTACCAATGCGTTCTCCTCCGGCACAGAGACACTCACACGACCAAGCACCATCGTGGCCGGCATACACAGGCAGACATGGCATGATGACCGCTCACCATGGCAGTGTCCACATGCTAAAGTTGCATCTTTCGTGGCAGTCGGCAGCCGATAGCATCGTCAGGATAGCTGTGTGACAACTCACGGGCTACATGTTCAAGGACTTCTTGCGCTAATGATCCAGCTAGCCGCCTCCCACACCCACCTAGGAGGCTTGGGTAAGGGGAGGTCATCTCATGAGAAAGAGAGGGGGGGGGGGGGGCGGCGGGGACCCCGTCATCGTTGGACCTGCCATGAATGCCGTCTATGTCCGCCAGCAAGACGCAGCGCAAGACGCAGCGCAAGGAATTAATATGGTGACTCAATCGGAGATTGGCGTTAAGCCGTAAGCGCTATGCCAGGCTGTAAAGCAGGTCTATGCGGCTATGCTCCCCCCTCCTCTCCCCCCCCCCCCAGTATTGCTCACTAGGTCATAGGCCTCCGCGCTTACTTGCACGCTTGTTTGGTGTCACAGATCAAGTGGCGGCACGTAATTCAGCCTCAACAAATGTTCTCACCATGAATGACCATGGCTACCGAGAATAGGCTCGTCCTTGCCGCGTGATGTCTCTTGGAGGCCGGCTGACGGGGCTTTGTATATAATTACCAAGTAAGTAACCAGCATGACAACCCTAAGCCCAGCTATGGCGGCCTCCGGTTGGCTTATGGATGGTGTTTTAGATGACTGCTCCTGATATAAAAGGGAAGAGCCTGTCATCGAATGCATCTGAGGCCAAAGTATTCTTGTGAATGCTCAACAAGACGCTCTGCCAGCCTCAAAAAAACTCTCAAAAAGGACATCAGGGACATCCTCTTGTCTTACAAGCTTGAAACACAGAAAACCTTCCCATCAGCCATGTCCTCGACAACCACTTCTGTTGCCTCGTACGGCAACACACAGTACTATTACTGCTACGAATGCAACGGCTACATCCCCTCTGGCTACTACTGCACGCACTCCACATACGGCACGTCTGCCTTGTCCAACACCAGGAGACCAGCGTACAACACCGTCACAACGACCAGAAACACGAACGGGCGCTACGACAGAGCAACGCCCGACTACAACACCTCTCGTGATGTTGTGGTGGTCAGACACGGGCACAGGCAACACCACTCTTCGTCTTCACACAATACCGACTCGAATCGTCACGGAGGCTCGCATCATCATCATCACCACCACCACAGCTCGCATCACCACAGCCACCACCACCACGACTCACGACACAGCTCGGGACACGGGTCGAGAAGCTCGCATTGCACTACTCAAGTTTTTGTATATGTATAATTATAATCCGAGGGTAAAATTAGGAAACAAAAAGGGAGAAGAGGAAAAAAAAAAAAAGGATTCACGACCTTTGGCGTTTGCAAGTTTGGATTTCAATGAGCATTGCCGTTCGTCAGGTTCTGTACAGGAGGGTTGGCGGCCACCGTACTCACTGTACACCTTTGCATCCTAGACTTCAGGATGGGGGCACGGAGAAACAAGAAGGAATGCGATGACTTTTGTGTATCCTTCAGCAGATGATGCGTATTCCTGAGGCTTGTTGTGCTTTGCAAGAATCAGCTTGTTGGAGGAGACTTCAGACTACTTGTGCGCTGTTTTCAGTCCCTCATGGTGATTAGAACTTATACAATGAACTGAGTAGCCATCCATTCCATTTTACACGTCATGACAGGGAGAAAAAAAAGGAGAGAAAAAAAAAAAGACCATTCATCATTGTCAAAATACACTAGAATGTCCCAATGGTAGAACCCTCAAAGTACTACCAAGACAACCCTTTAATACGCCACCATGGAGCTAAGCCCATCCAGCTCCCGATCCCAGTTCCTATGCTGCGAGATGGAGAAGAAGAACCGGGCCACAAACCCCCCATCCTCCTCGTTCGTGATCCTGACCTTGTCCGCAAAGCTCTCACCCGAGACCCGCCCCAGCGTGACGACGCCATAGCTCTCCACGACCTCCCCGCCGCTCGACACCCGCACGCCCTCCGGCAGCTGGAACGCCGCCTGCAGCAGCTCGACCGCCTCGCCCGTGCCGCCGACGGCCTTGAGGTGGCCAAAGGCCTCGCGGACCCAGTGCAGGGCGCGCCCGTTCTTCTTGAGCGCGTCGACGGACGCGCGGCCGCCCGGCACGAAGACGGCGTCGACCATGGTGGACCGGAAGCCCTCGAGGTGGTGGTCGGGCCGCACGCCCTCGGACGGCTCGTGGCCCGCGGGGGAAGATCTCGCTGCGCTTGGTGCCGATGACGAAGGGCAGGGCGCCGTGCGACTCGACGGCGGTCTTGACGGCGGAAAACGCCACGGGGTCGAACCCGTCCGCGACGAGGATGGCCACGCGGCGGCTGGCGATGGTGGGGGACTCCGGCAGGAATTCCAGCTGCGACAGGCCCTTTGCCTTCCTTCCGTGGTTGGGGCGGTCGGCCTTCTTGGGGACCTGCGGGGCGCCCACGAGCTCGGCGACGGACTGGGCGAGGTCGAGGTCGATATCGGCGAGGCGCAGGGCCAGGTTCTCGTAGACGGTGGGGTCGTCGCAGTGGTCCAGCTCAAAGCCGAAGGCGCTCGCGGCGTGGGCCTTCTCGACGGGCGACAGGCTGTTGTAGAAGAGCTGCGCCTGGCTGAAGTGGTCCCTGAACTTGGCGCTCTTGGTGCGCTGCTTGATGCCCTCGAGCTTCTGCTGGTACTCGACGTACCCGCCCTCGTCCTGCCCGGCGGGCGGGTTGGCGCCGAAGCGGTTCGGCCAGTAGTTGACGGTGGACCTGCGGATCGTGTGGCGCTTCTGCCCGTCCGAGTTGAAGTTCATGACGGGACACACGGGCCGGTTGATTGGCAGCTCCTCCCAGTTCACGCCGAGACGGGTGATCTGCGTGTCAAAGTAGGAGAAGTTGCGGCCCTGCAGGAGGGGGTCGTCCGAGAAGCCGATGCCGGGCACGACGTGGCCCGTGCAAAAGGCTACCTGCTCCGTCTGCGGGAAGTACTCGTCGACGGTGCGGTTCAGCTCCAGCTCGCCAATGTAGCGCACGGGCACGAGGTCCTCGGGCCACACCTTGGTGGCGTCGAGGATGTCAAACTCGAACTCGTGCTCGTCCTCCTCGGGGATGACCTGGATGCCAAACTTCCACCTCGGGTAGGCCCCGTTCTCGATGGCCTCGTTGAGGTCCTTGCGGTGGAAGTCCGGGTCCTGGCCCGCCAGCTTGAGAGCCTCGTCCCAGACGAGCGAGTGCACGCCCAGCTCCGGCGTGAAGTGGAACTTGACAAACGAGCGTCTCCCCTGCTTGTTGACGAGGGTGTACGTGTTGACGCCGAACCCCTGCATCATCCGGTACGAGCGAGGGATCGCGCGGTCCGACATGGCCCACATGTACATGTGCGTGGCCTCGCTGTGGTTGAAGACGAAATCCCAAAAGTTGTTGTGCGCTGTCTGGGCCTGGGGCACCTCGTTGTGAGGCTCGGGCTTGCCGGCGTGGATGAGGTCGGGGAATTTCATGGCGTCCTGGATGAAGAAGACGGGGATGTTGTTGCCCACAATGTCCCAGTTGCCCTCCTGCGTGTAGAACTTGACGGCAAAGCCGCGCACGTCTCGGACCGTGTCGGCACTGCCCCGGCTGCCCAGCACTGTTGAGAAGCGGATGAAGACAGGTGTCTCTCGGGATGTGTCGGTTAAGACGGGCGCCAGAGTGACGTCCTCGGCGCTCTCGTAGACCTTGAACTTGCCAAAGGCCCCTGCTCCACGGGCGTGGACCACACGCTCGGGGATGCGCTCATGGTCGAAACGGTGGATCTAGAATGTCATATTGTCAGCTGTGCTCTTAAGCAACGGCAGGGCAAGCGCAGTGGTGCTTTTCGTTGCTGTTTATGTCGGCTTGCCTTTTCTCGGCCAAAGGGGTCTTCCAGCAACGAGGGACCCGTGTGTTGGTCATTGGTCACGCTGAGCCAGTGGTCTGTGTTGGACTGCTTCACGCCCCAGTCCGAGGTCAAGTGCGTGCCATTGCCTGGCTCAATGGTATCTCTGCCGAGATCTGCAATCTTGCTGTCCCCGCCGGAACCCATCATGACCTTCTGGGCTGCTTGTTGTACGGTCTCGGTGGCTTGTTGTATCGTCTTGGGTGTCAACGACGCCATGTAATAGTGATGCTCTGAACGTCACCTTTGAATGATCAGGTCTGTTGCGTTGAAGCACAGCGTGGCAAGGAAAGAGGAGTGAGAACAACAACAGCAGTGGCACGAGAACAGAACTATAAGTATCCTGCAGGCCGGCTTCATATAACTAGCCAGCCTTCGAGGCAGGCAGGGCAGGATGGTGGACCATAGTTAGAAATGCAGAGCCCGACATTGGATACATCACTCTTCCCCATTGACGTCAGTCGGTTGTGTAAAAACCTGAGCAGCGGCCATCGTGTTTGTAATACTGCACCCTCTCTGGATCCAGATCTGGGTACGAAAATCAGATTCCTGACTTTTCGATGACGCGAAAGACCATTTCCGATCCCGTTGAGAACTCCAGGGAATAAGCATGCCCTAGACCAAGAGTGTGGGTTCTCCACAGAATATGGTGGTGGAGTGCACGCCAGGACAGAGTGTGAATTGTACACATATCCAAGACATCGCCACAAATCTCGGGGCTAAGGAGCTACGGTACTGATGGTCTCTGCAATTCTGGGTGAGAAGACAAGTACCGTGAAGCCAGGTGGCGAAGTGTGACAAGTGTTGTACCCTAACAGTTCTGTATAGACGGAATCCATTAGAGATTTGGCCTTTTATTTTGTTGTACAGTTATGCCGAGCCTCTGACGTTGAAGTGACGGTTGACGTTGGGGGTGCGGGCGAAAAGTAGACTTCGAGATGAATAAAACCGGAGAATCAGCTCCGGAAAAGCGCAGGTTACTGGCAGGGTTGCTGACAACGCCAGCCGGCAGCACCCGTCGCCACTTTTGGTCCGTCCTAACGAGTCCCTCTCGGGCCGCTCTTCTGGATCGGTCAGTATCAAATGGAACCAATGCTACTGGTTGCTGATTCTTTAGTCTCCCAAGATTTCACTTAGCTATGCAAACTATGAGCCGCACTCTCAAGGAGGAATTGAAACAATAGGCGAATGGCTTCCAGAATTTTGTCCGGATGAGTCGCCTCTTTCCTCCCAATCCCCCCTTTTTCTGCCAACGACCGGAAATTCTCCATCCATTCGGCGACGCCACTCAGCTTATGGTATCAATCATGGCCCTGAGCACTTGCTAGGCTCGAAGCGATTGTATATCATGTACCCAGGCTTGCCAGGTTGTCGTATTTGCTGGATTGACCTTCATGGACGCGTCCAACAATCCGCTGTAATTTGGCCCAAAGCCCTTCTGAGAGTCCAACGAGTGTATAGTGGTTCGAGACCTTTTAGATAGGCAGCAAGAATTTCACTGCCAAAGAAAAGGAAGACAAAAAAAAGACATTCCTCGATGCGCTCCAACATAAAAGACACCCCGTCATCGTAGCTGCCACTAGTCAATCAACAAGTGGTGTGCAATATCGACTTATCGTCCAGTCTATCCAAGACCTGGTGTGGTCTAGACGTAGCCAACGTGGTACCGCGTTTAGTTCGGCCCTTCCAAATGCATGTAAGCTTCACCAATCGAGCGAAAGAAGAAAAAAAAAATAAGGTGTACCGTATCGCCAGTTGGTATCTTGATGTGGCCGGCTCCGACCTGGAAAGCGTAGTTCAGTTCCGAACGAACATAAAGCACTGCGGCCGCACTCGCAGCTTCGACGTGGCGGCCATGCCAGGGTTTAGAGCATCCCACCAACCAGTATGACCCCGACCATGACCCCGACCACTGCAGTCCCAAGCCGCCATATCTCGCTGCTGATACTTGCCGTGCGGCTCGCAGGAGGAGAAGAGTTACTTGGGGTCGGGTACGTCACGTTGGAGCTGGCTGGGGCCGTGGAATTCCAGGTGGTGGCGTTCTTTGGGACCTGGCCGTATTGCCAAGCAGGGCAAGGTCGGAATTAGCGAATGAATCGGGTCCTTGCTGAACATTCCTATATGAAAAGGAAAGAAAAGTAATGTCAAAAAGGGTCAATCGTCTTAAGACCAAATTGCCGCGAGTCTCAAAAGACAATATGGAAAAGTGAAACGCCGGGCGGGACACGGGAATGTCTCTGCTGACATAAATCAAACGGACAGCTATGCAGCCGCTGCTAGTGTATTATGACCCGAAGGCCAATTCCGTTTTCTGTTCCTTTGTTGATGACTGGCTTTTATTGTAATAATATAGACAAAAAGAAATAAGTGTGACGTTGATGCTGCTGCTTGCGGCATGCTGGTGGTGGTAATAATGTTGTTAGGGGGGGGGGGGTGATGGTATAAAGCTGGTAAGTTAAATAGCACTAGACAAATGACAATTCACAAGACAACCCCCCCCTCCCCCCCTCCTTCGCAAGAAACCCAACTTCTTGAGACGCCGTACCAAATGCTATCCATCCCCCAGCCAGGGAGAACATGCTCGAATGCTGTGTATAATATGCCGGTATCACTTAAGGTCTCCCCCGACCCGCCCGAACGCCGAATTTTGACATCAAATCGACGAATAGCTCTTTTCCCCCCTCTTCCTTCGGGCGTTCTTCTTGTGTGCATCCGTCCGTAAGAAGAAAGAGAAACCGTCGCAGTAGTGATACACGTTTTATGTTGTGCTTTGTCGTGTTGGTGATACTCTTGGTGGTAGTATCGGCAGAACGCTCCAAAGGAGAGAGTAACGTGACAGAAACAGTGGTCATTCCCCTTTTCATCATGAAATTACTTGCGGCTCATCTCCTCCACCGGGTGGCCACCATCAGGGAAAGTACCACCGCGGAAGAAAACATGAGAAGAAGAATCATGGAATCAAAGTCATCAAACCGGCCGCAGCCGATCGTGCAATAGCCTGCTGCTCCACCTGGGCGCTATAGGGAGGGAAGGCGAGAAAGAAAGCATAAGCAATGGTGTCCAGACATAATGGAAGAAGGTTGGGAAAAGCGGTGGGGAGGGGGGGGGAGATCTCAAGAGGCCCGAGGGTAGGGAAAAGGGGTCCGTGTCCGAGTCCGATTGCTCACCGTGGCTCCAAGTGCCATATCCCACACGTTTGTAGTGCCGAGGATGGTGCCATCCGCTGCCAATGCATTTGCCACGACAAAAGCCGCATTCGTCTTGAGAGGGATCACCGTCTCGAATCCAACCTTCTTCGCGTTGCCGGTGAAGCTGATGTTGTCCTGGGTGTTACCCTCCATCTATTCGTTGTTGGTTAGTGCCGTGGTCAGAATCAGGGGCCCTGCGTAACCCTGAAACCAGTCCCAACATAGGCTCTCGACTTACCAGATCCCAAGAATCCACCTCAGTGGCTCCGTTCCAGCTGACATAGGCATATCCATCCCCAGCCGCGATGTCGGGCTCCCAGGATGGGTATGCCGTCCAGTTCGAGGTCCATGCCCGATAGACCGGTTCCCTATTCCCAGCCTCGTCGTACCATGGACCGAGCTGCATGTCGAGAACGATCTCGCCGTCTTCCGTGTACTCTGTTATCACCGGCGTGGTGCCCCAGCTGATGAGGACATTGCCGTTGGACAGCTTCTGGAAGCCACCCATGGCCCAAGACGAGATGCTCATGGGGTGGTAGTACTCGTGGAGCACCTCGGCGGTGAAGTTGTTGGGGTCATCGTAGTTGAGGCGCAGGTGGAGCCCCCTGGAGCAGCCGTCTGGGCAGCTGGGGGAGGGCTTGCCCGGGTTGAGGTCGTGGTTGTCGAACAGGGTGAGCTCGGTAAGCTCATCGTTGAGGAAGCGCGCAGTGTGCTGGAAGCCAAAGTTTGTCGCGTTGCCACCGCTCAGGTCGTAGAACTGGTTGTCCTTACCGCCTAGCTGCCAGATGGTGTGTCCATCCTCGCCGCTAACGTGTATCAATGAGTTTATGCGCCTGCCAGACACCAGGAAGTTGCCTGCCTTTGTTTTCTGCAGACTGTTGATGTGGAAGAAGTCCCAGCCGACGTCGACGGTCTTTGCGCCGTAGTCGTCAGGACCCCAGTTGACCTCTGTGTTGTTGATGTCGAAATGGTGACTGGCGCGCCAGAGGAACTTGAGGTCTCCTGTGGCGACGTCGATCTCCTCAAATATGCTGTCCAGCAGCTGTCCGTCCTTGGGACCGCCCCCCGGGCGCATTGCTCATATCGAATGGTATCTTCTCGTAGGCGGTAACAAGGGCCGTCCCGTCGTGTGTCAGCTGGCACTCGTGCGAGTCCATCTGGGTGTCGATCATCTTGACCGAGATGTTGTAGACCTGCTGGTACGACGAGTCGTAGAGCAGGCAGTGGCCCAGACCGTGGCCACTAAAATCCCTACCCTCCCAGAATGTGAAGTATGGGAGGCCATTGTACTCCTGTATCCTGGGGTTGTTCACAGATGACCAGGCGGGGTCACCATAGAGCATGCTCAGGTCCGTGGTGTCGATTATAAAGGGCGATGATTTCTGTGTGCCGGCCGGGTTCGAGACAAAGAGGTACCTGGACAGCCCAGAGCGGCTTGGGTCCCACTGGTTGACCTGGAAGAGAGGAGCAAAGGTTTTTGACGACTTGAAGCTCTGGTTTGGGTGATTTCCGTAGAAGCCCTCGTTGTACGGCTCGTAGTCGGTGACGTAGGGGCGAGGGTACTCCTCGGCAGCCGCGAGACCGGCTCCGGCAGCGAGGGCGCCCAGGAGGACGGCAGGACGGGAGAAGGCGTGCATGATCCTTAGCCGGGGGGGGGGGGTTAACTTGGGACCAGGTGGGAGGAGGGAGAGCGGCGTGAGGTCGGTCGGATCAAGCTTCTGTCATGGCAAGGACAAGAAGGGTCTTGGTGAGCTGCGCGCACCAGGAGGAGTAGAAGAGAGAGAGAGCAGGCGGCCTGAGTGGCGAGTAGGAAACTAATAGACAGAAAGAGAAAAGGAAAAAGAATAAGAAAAAAAGGAGATGGACAGGTTGCGCGGCAGGGGTCGACCTATACAACCGTCTCGCTCGTCACACACGCTCTCTCTTCTTTTCTCCTCTTCTTTTCCTTCCCCAAGAGCTGTCCACCCAAATTAGGCGCGGGTTGTATGTCCCTGTGTCCCTGGAAGCTGGAATTGCGAATTGCGCCCCACCAAAGACCAGGCTTCGGCGAAAAGTGGGTGCTGGGGGGGGGGTAGTAAAAGGAGCAGGGGCCAGGTTAGAACGGGGAGGAGGGGGAGGCTCTGCCGCTGTCGATTGTCGAGCCAAGATAAGAGAGGAAAAGACCACCGGTTAGGAAGACGAGGGACCAGAGGTCGGAAGTCGAGGCCTCGGGTCTCGGGCGTGGCCTCACGGGTCGGTGTCGCAGTAGGATTTGGGCAAGCTTAGTCTTGGGCTGACGACGGTTGCTGAGGATCCGACAAGAAACGTCGTTCCCAAAACTCCTGCTGCTTCTTGAGTTCACAGACGTGGCGGACGGGAGGAACTTTTCTTAGGAGAGAAAGTTTCGCACCGCCCAAAGCCAGCTGCGACAAGAAGCTGGTTCCTGGCAGGAGAGTAGTATGATGTGCTTATGCAGAGATGGACCAGAGTCTATATCTGGGACAGAGAGAACCAGGACACGAGACCGGAAGGGGATGGATTATCCAGGACGAGGAAAAAGGTAGGTTGCGGGAGAAGGAGGGTGGGAAGGTTCGCAAACCAATGTCAAACTTGGAGTGCCTGGAATCAGATACAACAATCGGTAGTGCACGAAAAAGGCACAAAGAAAGGGAGAACAGAAAAGGCTAGGAAAAAAAATATCAGAATCAAGAACCTAAAAAAAAATATGTCAGAACCAGATCAAAGGTTCCCTCTCTGTGTTGGTGACCCGGCCTCACCGTTGCTGTCCACGTTGTGTGTCAACGTCAGTCAAGTTGCAGTTGTCCAGACTACTCATAGCGCTGGCCGTACGGTCGGTCGCGTGGCCACGAAATCTGATTCAGAACCTAGTCCTCTCCTGACTTGCAAACGTGGTGTCTGCCTGTTCACGCTCTAGGGTGCGGGGTAAGGAAGGCACAGTTCTCGAGAATTTAGACCTGAGGCCAAGGACGCGCGTACCACCACAGATCTGTACCTCCTGCCCCGCTAAGGACGCCTGAGTAGTGGAGCCTCCCTATTCCAGGGCTCCAAGCTTTGGGGACTTGATGTGGCCCGAGGGCCCCCCTGAAGTGGAGGTAAAGCCGCTGTAATGTTCCCCACCCACAGGTTTTTAGGTGAGCCGGTGAGCGGTTGTTTTTCTGTATTAACCACTGTTATTCTGGGCTGGCTGGCTGGCTGGCTGGCTGCATATGGAAGTAAACGTCATCATCATCTTCTTTCTCGTGTTTGGACTTAGTGTGCCATTTTTATCAGCGGGCTTGTTGGTCAGACAGCAGGCGGCGCTGAGACCACAATCAACCTCAGAAGAGACCCATGCACAGACACCACAACGGCAGTCTGCTATGCACGAGGAGAATTCAGCAGCCAGATCTGGTCATCATCGATGGAAGTCGGCGATCGACCTGATAGGGGATGGCGCTGGTGCCACCCAGCTACTAAATGAGCAGCAGGGTTTGACAGTGCACACTACCACAGTAGTCCCATCCACTACGTACTTGAGTATCCAGTGCTCTCTCTCTCAACTATGCCTATGGTAGTAGGCGTTGATTTAGCACATGATTCCTTTCTCCATAGTATCTGTCTGCCACAAGATTCATTTGAAGATCAACCTTGGCGAGTAATTGCCATATTGATCCCGATGTACTCATCCCTGACCAATGCTCTGGTAGAACATGCCGTAGTGCTATGACCCTGCTTTTTAGTGTATGAGATATATCGACTGTTTGTGCCCCTGCGTGCGGTGGTACTTGGGCCATACCGGTACTGCATGGCGGTAAGTACCGCACGTCTGTACCTTGTTTGCCGTGGTAAGGTTGCAGTATGCACCTTCTGCCACCGCCCTCCTCTTCCCCCTTCCTTACCAAGTACTTTCCCCAAACACTCAGCAGAGCCCCACCTGCCCGGGACACCTAAAGTACAGCGCACCACCCCTGCACAGTAGTACCTTCCAGACTGGTTTTGACACCCCACCTGCTGGAACACCCCCTTCCCTGGCTCAGCACAACCCTGGTTTCAGCGGCAAGGGCTCATCTGTTGGAGGTATTTTTGAATTTGGTGTCATAGTAACCACCCACCATTTTCATCCCAACTATTCGTCGCCTTCGAAAGGGGATGAAACACGACCCCACCCTGAAAAGATCGGGACGAGTCCATCACTTGCCTTCTCTTACGCTGAGTCGATAGCCTCAAAAAGTTCATATACCTCTTCCCACGATGGATGTCTACATGTCCACCAATGCCCTTCGAGCGCTCTTTCCCCCATCTTGTTCTTTTGTCTAGCCATCCTGCTCTGCTTCTATGAAGCCATGCCATCACCAACAACCACCCAGGTCGGAAGAGATGGCGACGTGCAGGAGATGGCAGCTTCATGCCTCCAGCTTACACGAGAGATATCAGGGCTGACAAGAACTACATGACAGGTCGGATACGCGTCATTAGTATATGGGACGAGATTCGGATGATGTGAAAAGCTCGGTAGAGCTGACGACGACTTTGATGGTGGCAATAAGGAGGACAAGAGGGGGGAAAGGAAGTCAGCACAAAGAAATTGTCTCTTCGCGTGCGGCCTCGACAAACGCTGGTAGCCACTCGCTCCTTTCCGTTGCTCTACCTTTGAGCCCTGTGACCTCGATCACAATATACCAAATAAATAACACTATGGCACCCTTATTTGCCTCGGCGCCAACAGGGGGGATCATCAGTGTTTATTGCCGAGCAGAGTAGCCTCAGGGGGCCCCAGATCCCGGAACAGCACAATAGGAGCTCCACCACCCACCAGAGATAAATTCGACTATTGTGATCTTGATACATAGCACAGAAACGGTCCCACAAGTTGACGAGTGATTGCACGCAGGGCCAGGCCTAATCATGGGAGGGACGACAACTGGGACCTGCGCAGAACCAGCTGCCGTGTCAGGTCTCATTCAAATCCTCAGGTTGCTCCAATCACTACACATGTCACATCGACGACAGAAGAGAGCTGTCTGCATCTGCATACACACACACACCCACCCATTCCTCCGTCTTGGCATTGCCATCTCGGGGTTCGATGCACTTTTTGGGAACTCGGACCATCGCATGCGGTCGAGGCACCGACGCCCGGTAGCATCACCACCGATTCCCGACATTGCGCTTCCGAAGTTACGCTGCCGAAGGTGCTAAAAGGTTCATATTAGATTCCCGCTGCAGGGGATCTGCATCTGCTCCCACCCT